>CM070036.1:139936418-139984824 GCA_036250615.1 Ptychadena robeensis | reverse complement strand
TTCCTATGCCTTATGCATGAACAGTTTGGTTATGGGGGCCACAGATGGAGGACTGAGGGGTCCGCCAAAGAACTCCTAAAGGGCCGCGTGCGGCCCCCGGGCCACAGGTTGGGCACCTGGGCTCTAAAGGATTCTTAATACTTTTGTTCATAGGACCCTAATTTGAAAAAAGTTATCACCATCCTGGCACTCAAAAACAAACTTGGCAAACTAATCTAAAGGTGGCATACACCCGATTCCAATCAATTCCCGAACAACCGATCACAGCAATTGATTCAGGAATCGAACGTGGCCACCCTTTCTTCGAGCAGGATTAATCGATCCCCCTCAAAAAATGATTGATCGAACAGGCACCCAACATGTTGGTCAATGCCTGTTCGATTGCCATTAATTTGGACTTCGTAATGAATGAAATGTAACAGTAATGAACAGGAATCGATTGCGCAGCGTGGTGACATAATTGGGCTGCATTTGAGGGTTCATCAATTGAACAGGTATCGACCCATGTATGCATTCCTTTAGTTTACAGCACGGTGTCGGCCCAACATAAACCCATTTGTATCTACATTTCGGTTCTGACCCATGGCCATAGAATACACTACTCCATGGAAATCAATTATCAACAATTATCAAATAAGAACTGCAGCCCCGTGGTACTTAATTACATTCAACTCACTCTACATACAGACAGCCGGGAGAGGAACATTTGAATCTAATTGGACATCAAAGCCAGTTCTTCTTTAACACAAAATGATAAATGAAGCCAATTTTATGATGAGTGAGTAATATCCAGTTGAAATGTTCTCAGGCATGGCCATCATCATGTATCAAAAATTTCAAAACAGCTGCTAAATAAAAAACGAACGGTATGGTACTTAGAAACCTCTATCAAAGTTCTTTTTTCCCCTTAACTAATTGAGTATGACAGCGGTGTCAGGTAGTTACACAATACTACCAGTCAAAATGACTTGCAGAAGGCCAGCCTTTGGCACGAGGCACACTTCTGTACAGTAAAGCTTAATAGAAAGCATGTGCGGTGAGAGGGCAATACAGGCACAATCTGAAGAATTTCAAAGGCGGTTCAGGCCCATAGCCTAATTACCATTCATAATATAATGTGTGCCGCGGTAACCACAGAACTGGCATTTCGATACACAGTCATCGCCCTGGTGTTATAGTTGAATTAATGGATTCAGACAGCTTTCTCCAAAACATTATTTCTGGAATGAGGATCGTCATTGTTATGTTAATGGTAAAAAGAAAACAAAAGTAACGCTTCGATATAACAGCTGCAGACGGCATATAAAGTTGTTATTATTCAAAGCAAAACCATAAAAACTATGTCGATTGATTTTGTGGTGGAGAAGTCTCCATGCTGGATCTGTATAGAGGCAAAAGTTTATCTGGGGGTAACGATTTTAAAATCCATTAACATTAAAAAGACAAAATATACTTTTTTTGGGGAACTCATTATAATGTATCAGACAGTCAACCTGCATTCGATTTTTCCATTAAAGGTCTGGCCAAAAAAAAAATTATACTCCATGTCCCTTGCAGTCAAAGAACCAATTAAGGTAGCCATACACAGCTAGTTTTTTCGCTGGATTCCCGAACGTGTTAGATCGTTCTAGGGAATCGAGCACAGCCCACCTTGAGCAATCCCGCTCAAAGGAAATATGGACTGAACAGAGATCCAACATGTCGGTATTTCCCTGTTCGATCGCCATGACTGTAGAAAGAATCGGCCAGGGATCAATTCCCCCAGGTGGTGCGCCTCAATACCCAGAGCAATCGCTATGCGATAGTTCACCGAATCTTGAGTAACCACACTGTGATCAAACTCACAACGATCGCAGGGGAGTCAAATGTCAAATGTATGACCGGCTAAAGATTGTTATACTATCAAGTAGATAAATTACTCTGCACATGACTTAACCTAGGTCAGTGGTTCCCAAACTGGGGTATTCCAGGGGGCCACCGGCCTTTATTTTTAACATGTGTTTGAATAGGAAGGGGGGCCTCAATAATGTTCCTAAATAGAAAAGGGGGGTCCCTGCCTGGAAAGTTTGGGAACCACTGACCTAGGAGATGTGAGGGAACAGCGGGCCTGATTACAACAGACAGCAAGAATAACACAGTAGCGCCTTGGACGTTGCAGTCCCACAGCAGGATTCGGGGCTACATACAGTCTAGTCCATCTGTTTCAGGGTCCTATTATTCCTTACTTCAGTGTTCCTATTGTCATCACTGAGAAAAGAATTTGAAGAAAAAAAAAATATCTGTGAGAACAGAAAATGAAGAAAATGTGTCTCGAGCACACTTGCTGTATCACTCAAGGGGCTAAACAAGTTTGTCAGCAATACTTGTTATAGGAGAGAATTTTCCCTCTCATTAGAAGCAGACGCTGGTGAAAGCCATTCCAAGGTCAGCGGGTGTTGGCGAGGATTAAAAAAAGAAAAGCTTCTCCAGTATGACTTGCTTATGTTGGGTTGTGTTTGTGTAGATATAACTCGACAAAATCTGCCTCTCATTAGGCTTTGCACTCATCTGTGAACAAACCAACTGATATTACACGAGCTGCTAACGAGCTTGTTGTAAATGGAAAATATGTAGCGGGAACATACGTCGTCCCTACATGGATGGTCCCGATATAACCACAAAGCAAACAGACATGAAATAAACGTCTTTATCGACTGCAACTAAAACTTGTACAGTTTACAGGAATGTGCCAGATGTTAGCTTATATTTATGTTAAGGTGTCCTTTCTTTCCAACTTCGACAAGCGCTTCATTTGCATTTTCAGACCCAAAAATTAACAAAATAGCTGATAGAATGACATACAAATTTCAAAAACAATTTATCTATCCAGTTTCAAAATATGAAGATGTCGTATTTGATTTTTTTCTGGGATTGTAACACTTACAGGTCTTTCCTCAAAGTCCCCTAACCCTCTCCTTTAAATACACAGTTAAGGTAAAAGCATGAGACTAATACACTCATCTCATTGGTTCTCTGCCCATACTGTATTTTTCACCATATAATACGCACTTTTTCACCCCCAAAATTGGGGGCAAAAAGTGCCTGCGTTTTATGGTCTGAATGCGCGACAACTGTGGCCACTCGGCCACCGGTGGTCACACCTTGGCTTCCCCTCAGTTCTCCCGGCACGGGGATTAGCCAGGGAGCTGGAGGAGCTGTCAGATGTGAGATGCCGGCCGATGTCTGGCTCTCCCATCCGAACTGTGTATTTGCCAATGCCTAGCAGAGCTCAAAGTTCTGCTGCCGTAAGCAATGAAAAGAGAGATATAGATGAACATCTATATCTCTCGCTCCTGTCCGTGGGAACTGCAATCACTCTGCAGCTTCCACAGATACAGTAACTGCAACAGAGACTGAGAGCAGAGGAGAAAAGGAGACAGCCTGGCCCCCCTTCCTCCTGCAGATCAGTGTAAAGTATGACGTGTTCTGCTGAGAGTGTACTGCTGCTAGTGACACCTGCTGGCTGAATTGAATATTGCATTCACTGAATATATTGCATTAACCCAATTGATGTAAAAACTGTTTTTTTCTGGTTTTCCTGCCCTAAAAACTGGGTGCGTCTTATGGTCCGGTGCGTCTTGTAGTCTGAAAAATACGGTAATTGAGTCCATTATGGAGCATCGGACTCATGGACTTTAAGTACATGCAAATTTCATGTGACCGTAAAGATACTGGTAGTATTGTTGTTAGGTTCTATTGGTAAATGGTAAATTGGTTTATTGGCAAAAAATAATACATGTAAGACTGTTACCAGAAATACATATAGTGATAATACATTTTTGTACACAACCCAGATAAAAAATACATTACAATCAACAAATTACACTCTGTTGCTTGCCGATTATGATCTCAGCAATGTACAATGTATTATCACTGTATGGACTTTTGGTAACATTCTAGTTGCGTGTACTATTTTTACCAATACATTATTTTTTATTGATAGAACCTAACAACAATGCTGGGAAGAAGCAATGTCCCTCCATTAACATTGAGGTCTATGGCGCCGCCTATCTCTGACCCTTTCGCGGACCCGGAAGCATCAAAGATGCAGTGAATGCGGGGAGATAACTTAAGGAGAACGCTCAGGAGGTTAAATGATTAAAGCTGTGTATTATCACTCACCTTTATTGCCCTACCCTTCCCTCGTTTTGCTTTCTCTGAACCCCAAATTCTATTGTTATTATTGTCTTTGTTCTTTATGTTTAAAATTTTTTGTATAAATATATTTTTTTAAATAAATAGTTTATCTCTTTGTATAGATAACATATGAAAATAATATTGAGTTGAGCTTATCACCTTCAAATTACATTTACTTCAGACACATTTTACCTACATTTAAAGGAGAAACAAATAAAAAAACTGAAATGGTAAAATAAACCCAATAAACCGCATCCAACATTTTCTACAAAGAATCTGCTGTAGTAAATTTGGAACAAGCTGGGCCCTTAATTGCTGTACAGTCCCTGCTATGAGTGTATGTCAATAAATTCTCCAACTGATGTTTTTATTTGTTTCTTTACAGTAACTTTACAAAGTGTTTGCCCTTAAACCCGCCTCTTCACTTGGCTGCCACCAACCAAACACCCAACAGGAATGAGAGATCGTTGCTGTAAAAAAGATATTTAGGCAATTATACATAATCCGTGATTCACCGCCATAGAGAAATTCCCAATGAAGCAATTCCCCTACAATGCAAACTCTGGATGTTCAGTAACTTTGTCATTTCCTGGCTTCTGTTAAATGAGTCCCTGGATTTGCTGAAGTATTCGGACTCGGTTCCAGTTATTTTAAGTGTTATAAACGACTCTGATATTACTTTTTAAATGTTCCAGAAAATTTTCCGTACACCTTTCTGCATGTACTAAACAGTCTCACACTTTTTTTTTTTAATATGTATATCTTGCCATCTTTTAGACGCCAACCCGTAACCGACTGGCACCAACACACTCGTCTTAAAAGCTGCTGGCCAAGAAAATGACTTAAATGTCTTTTTATACATCATATAGGTTCACAATGCTAAACACATCCAACTTGTGGGCTTTTAATTAACGGCTGCAAAAACCCAATTTTGCAAGTATTTTCACACTGCATAAATTACATGAATACACAAAATAAATGTAAATAAACAGAGAGGTAAATAGAAGTTTCTATAGTAAAATTTGGCAAAAGCAAATGATAATATTTTCTAAGATTCTTCTTTTTTTTTTACATTGCCTCTTTATGTAAAACTGAAGGTTAAACATAAAAATGTTTCTATATTGCACAAAAACATGTCCTGCAAGTTTCCATCTTAAATTCTGGCGTAATTACAGAACAAATCTGGCTATTTTTCTGAGATCATAGACACCAGTAACTATTATTTCTTTACTTTGGGTCTAAAGCTGTAGAATTTTTTTTTCTCTTTCCATTTTGGACATTTCATGCACAGATGTGAGGACTGTAAAATTGGTATTTTTAATGCTGTAAAAAAACATGATATAAAGACGTACATATATAAATGCATATATAAAGCAAATTTATTCAAGTTTCCATCTTAAGAGTTTGGAATCATTTCTATGCAAACATGGCGACTTTTCGGAGTTTGAAGGATGTTTTATATTTAGAACCACAATGAAGAACTTGTAAAATAACAAAAATGATGTATGAATGTTTATAGCTGAAATTATGGGAACTTCAATACAAATCTAAATTTGCTTTTGTAATGTATTCATAATATTCTATAAGAGATCACAGTGATATTTTACTTTTTATTACACCTCTCACCAAAAATTACTATTACTTCCCTTCAATATATGGCACGGTGTCAGGTAAAATCCACTTTAATAAAGGATAGCCTTACTGTCCATGTGATTTACAGTACCCTTAACATAACTAGTGATGAGCGGCATAGGCAATATTCAAATTTGCGATATTCCGCCACTAATTTTACTGATATTCGTAAATACGATCACATTGCGATCATGTAATTGTCAAAATTTATGGTCACATGCTGTATTTATTACTACAATTGCTGGAGATGGAGACAAGGGCCGAGGGAACATTAAAACAATTTTTTAAGCACATGACGTTGTGCATAAGAGATGATCAAATTAAGTTCAGTTAAGTTATGTTGAAATTTCGACCGCAAACATTTCTACTTGAACTTAATTTGATAATATTTTGTAAAGGGACTTTGCAATAAACTCTCAATTGTATAAGTATTGTTATCTATAAGTAGGCTGCTCATAAGTGCGATAGAGAAGAAAAGCCTATACAGTGAATCAGCTATACCAGACAAGGGCAAACTAAGGCCAGAGGGCAGATCCGACCCATTTAGGATTTTATTTTGGCCCTTTGTCACCTTGTTGAAAAGACTCTGGCTCCCCTCCTCTATATATATTTTAACCTCCTTGGCAGTATGAATATTTATATATTTTTTAAAACCATACAGGAAATTTTAAAACATTACTATATGCCTGCCAGCAATGCGTGGAAAGGGCACACCTAAGCCAGGGGTGGCCATTACAGGGTCTGGCCCCTCTATCAGATATAAGAAGCCATTGTGGCCTACTAGTCAAAATGTTTGCCCAACCCTGAGCTATGCCTTTCAACCCAATATGAGCTTATTATAAATATAAATGACTAAGTGGCATATTCATAAAAATGCCTATTAAGAACTTAGATTTTTTTTAAACAATTGCTGAAAAAGTGGAAGTTCTTGACTGCATGGTGGGATCAGTTCTGTTGTTTTCTGACATATATAAAGCAAGAAGTGAAGCAAGAAAATGAAGAAAAGAAGATAACACACTATAGTAATGTGGTCATCACACAGATGGGGAATTCATTTTGTGGGTGTATTTCTGAAAAAAATGTTCATTCCTGGAATTTTGCTGCTCTTCTGAAATTTCCTGACATCAATAAACCGACAAATCATAGCTGATTGGATGAAGGGATCATTCATTGAATTTATTTACGTTATGGAAGAAGCCTGATAATCTACAGTAATGGATAAAATAAACAGTGCAGTAGGTGGCAGTGGTTGACCGTAATCAGTGCTGAGATCCCCAGACAATATTAGTCTCGTGTCTACTGCAGTTTAACATAATCTCGTATAGCTTTACTCATACAGTAGCCTGCAGGCACTATTTAACGTAAACATATCATGTTATAAACCTAAATAATGATATCATGGTAAATTTCACTACAATGTTATATATTTAAAAGATGAATAAGTGTATAAAAGCGCAAAAAGTACTTGAGATGAGCTCCACTCCAGCTTTGGAGGTCTGGATTGTGTTAATGCTAGAGAATTCCCAATATCCCACTGACATATCTACATTGTTGTAATGTGTGTGTTAATGGAGAGTAATGAAACGAGGATATGTCTACAGATGGCCACAATATTTTTTTGTAAGTTTATTAGGGAGTTAATTGCAAAGCTTCTGAATAAGGTATGATCTCTACAATTGACGTGGTGTAAAGAAGGATTGTTAATTTCAATTTCAAGTTGAACTTTAGACTTAAAATATTTCAACTTAAAATGTAAGGTTTTTTTTCAAGAAAAAAAGAGAATCTCAACATCTGGCTAAAGATTTTGTATATATAATCTGTAGCAACATGGATGTGTATGAATCAGCCTTAACCTCCCTAGCGCACTGCCCATACCTCGCTGTTTTTAACAGCTTGGTATGGGCAATCGCGGCAGTGTACAAAATACACTGCCTGTCATTCACATCCTCCCTATGTTGCTCTCCACACAGCCGGTGTCATTAATGACGACAGCTGTGAGGGCTGGAAAGCCAGCGCTCCTCCATTAACATGGAGGTCTATGGCGCCGCCCACCCCCGCCTCCTTCTGCATCATCATTCCTCACACAAACTCTGGGCGAGCTGGGCTCGTCATGACCGCTAGGAAGGTTAACAAATCAATATAAAAGGCATAAAAATGAATCAAAATGCATACAGCAGTGAGTTTTTAAAAAAGCATGTGGAAACATGGCGTTTTAAAAAATGCAACTATATGCAGTGTGAATGGTAACAATGGTTGTCTATGTAAAAACGTGTGCAGTAAAAAAACACAACGCAATGCATATAGTGTAAAAGGGCCCTAAAACGAAAAAAAAACATGCATTAAATGGACTCTCCAATCAGCAGTTTCCATCCTGGAAAACCATTACATATTCGGGGACCTCATCACCCGTCACTCAAAGTCTTGCAGATGTGACACCGACACCACAATCCCGCAGGACTGGGCAGCCAAAACTGCGGAGTGACCAGCGCTTTAATAGGCTAGAAAGACTCAAATAATTTTTTTTGTCTATTTCAGCAACAGTTTGCCACAAAAATCTTGCCAAGCCCTGGTTTGACCGTCACTGTGGACAAGTTATGCAGATAGGCAGGTCATTATTTAGATTCTAAAGAGACACTGTTACTTTGTACTCCATATTTCATCGATGCCTCCACCAAAATAGCCAACGTTGAAGATCAGAAAAAATGGCAACTTCATCACTTTGTGATTGTGTTGGGAACAACTAAATCTGTGATTTCAAGAGGTTTCTTTGCTACAAAAAAAGTTGGGGTTCTGCTTTATTTTTTTAAATGTTCGTTAATGCGTGTAGGAACCAAGTCTAAGTTTTATATAATACCTGTGACATCAATTCATACTCTCCACATTACTTTACTGTAACTGATTGGAGTTGCCCTTTAATAATGAGCGAATTGCTGACATTTCTGTGACACCGTCTTAGCTGCCGGCAAGATGGTTTTATTAACAGATATGATCTTGTAGGGTTGTGCATAGTCACACTTTTGCAGCTATAAACACATCCCAGGACTCCACAACGTTTCTGAAAGAAAATGTGTCAAGACATCTGCCTTCAGGGCAAATCTGATCCAGCAACACAACACATCAAAGCAAAGACGTGGGCCAAAATTCTTGTGAAAGCTACTGAAGAGTCTTCCTGCCAAGGAGATAAGATAGAGGCTGGAAAATCTTCCCCAGCATGATACTTGATGGAACTGTGATTGTCATCCAAATAAGACTTGGTGTTCTGATGTAGCAGAGTACAAAGGAACCTAACAGTGACCCTGCTCAAAGTACATCTACTGTAGCTGGTGTCACCCAACATTGAGCATATGATTCAATCGTCCCTGAGCAAGTATGACACTTTCATGGCAATCCCTATGATTTCCCAGGCTAAAGGTACCAAACTTCATCCTAGTGCTTAGTATAGCTACATGAAGTGCTGATTCTAGGTTGCTGAAAGTTGCCTTTAAATATTATTAATTTGCTCCTAATGGGTAGAAGACAAATTGGAAGTGTTATTACTTACCCCTTATGTCCCCATGTGACCAATTCCTTATGTCTCCTGGAAGAAACACATTTTGATGTATGAGATAACAATCCCCTTCTGCTTTCTTCTACTGTACTCTCCATTGCTTTTATATAATGCAGAGAGAGAGGTCAATGGAAGGAACCACAAAGCCAAGAGGAACCAGGCACATTGACGATGAAGATGCTGAAAATGTTGGCCGGTCGGGGGAATGCTCACAAATATAAGGTAAGTTACATAAAAGGAGCATTTTATTGTTGCAGTGCAGTAAGTGAAATATTCGCAGTAAAAAAATTGTATGTAAGGGTTTCGTATATCTGATCTGTAACAAAACACAACCTCCCAATCCTTTTATGGTTGTTGCCGTATTCTGTGGGCTTTAGTTTGCTCCAAAGTGTAGTAAAGTGAATGGCAGCCATTAAGAAAGTTGGGCCTTGCCTTAAAATTTCAAAGATGGTTTACTTTTCACATAATGCAAAATCCTTATCTAAAGACCACTGAACCATTGTATATTATTTCTCTTTAGCCAGTCCAACCCTCCTCAACTCCTCTTTCGTGTGACAGTCCTAAAGTTTAGTGATTGGCGCAATGCTACAATATGGAGGTGGGACTAGTTCTAGTTTTTAAGCCCAATTCAACCTTCAGTTTACAGTTAAATATATTCTGGGTTTATTGGTGAGGACGTCATTACGCTGCTGTCAGATATTGAAGGAGCTGGAGACACCAGCTCAGCCGATGCTTTGCAGTCTCCATGCAAAGCAACGGACATGGACCGTGGTTTATGGTCATGTCCCATATCCCTGTTTTTGAGCTGGATTGATTGGAAAACAGGGATGGCCGCATATGATATGGGTCAGATAGATGGCCATGAGCGTGCATGACGCTCAAAGCGGCAATCGATCTGGCCCATATCTACATGTGTGTTCCCAGCTTTAAGGTAACTATACACATCTCAATTCTGCATTTGGTTCCTAAACAATTGCACCGTGATCGATCATTCAGCAATCAGATTCTGCCCACCTTGAGTGTTCGATCCCGCTCAAATGAAATGTCGATTAAACAGATATCCAACATATTGGTAAATCCCTGTTCGATCGCTATTACTTTACATGGGGTTCGAGGGCCCCAAACCAAAGTATTGGTCATTGTTGGATTTCCCCAGGTGGTGAGCATTGTGTATGGCCGGCTTAAGTCTAATTGTACACAGAGCGCAGGGATCCTTCTCTACAGCTTGCTGGCAGAGTTCAGGCTTTTCTACACTGTGGCTGGTTTCCATCACCGTGCGGGTGTCATACTCACAAACGTGGTAAAGAATGCCAGAAGAGAAAAACTGATCATTTTATTTTCCTCTAATCCTTCAAACACATCGACATGTGTTTTATTACGAATGACTGTTAATTTACAAAATCCCCAAACTGACTGGGAACGTTTACCGTGGCCACAATATGAGCCAGTCCCTGGTGGTTCTTCCCCCGAGCATGAATTGCCAGCACCAAGCTACACCGCTACTTCCACCGCAATCTGCCAGTGCTGCAACAAAATGGAAGCAGCCCATTTTTGCACAAAGCTTTCTCACACCTGATGAATAGAAACAGTGCCGCGGCCTGAAACATTCCAAGTATTAATTCATATAAAAAAAAAAAAAACAGCCTGTCCAAATTCTCAATAAGAACATCCACCACACGCTTTTTTTTCCCTAACGCTCTGGCACTACATTGTTTTTTAACACTGCGATCGCTTTGTTTTAAGCACAAGTAATTCGCCTCTTTAGATTTATAAAAACAGGCAATAAATCAGCCTTCTCAATTTTCCAGTAGAAGCTTTCTCACTGTCTGAAATTTGCTGGCAGGCCCAAGGCCCGTGCACGGTCAGCATGTCAATCCACGAGCTCTATATATAGAAGGGGAAGTGCAGACCAAATTCCACAGACAGAACCAAAGAAATTCTTCAGGGAGACCAAAAGGAAAAAATGCGAGCTACATCACAATTACTCCCTTTTCTCCAACACGGCACAGCCCGCCAAATAATCCCACATCCATTAGACTTTATGTTGCAGCGTAATTTGCTTTTAATGAGTATGGAATTCCAAGCTGAATCTTAATTTCCTTCCCTTTGCGATTCTGCCCAGCAGCAGGTGTATTCCTATTAGTAATTAGAAAGTAGCCAAATCATTTTCAGCTCCTTTACCTCTACAGCATCCAAGCATTCCTGCTGTAACGTGAGATGCATGTATGTGGCAAGTCATACTCTGCACACGTTTACTGAGATCCGAAAATTCTTCTAAACTCAATACAATTCTCCTTCATCTATGTCATACGGAGTCCATGCCCTGTCCATCTCCAGAAACACGGACCACACAAAAATATTATTACGGAAACAAAAATGAATGTTTCAACCACTTCATTCCATTTTTCCAGTTCTGCAGTACAGTTACGTTATACATTATTAAAAGTGACAAACAAAATGAATGGAGACAATTTAGTTCCAAAGAAGGAGCTACACTACAAATGAAGAATAATGTTAAGCCATGGGTTTCCCCCTAGCTACTCCTTACTAGGGACATTTCCTGCCTTAAGTTTCAACCACTACGGGATGAAGAATAGTTGTAATATGGGGTTCTCCATAGCTACTTCCTACTGGGGACATTTCATTTCATTTCCTTCCCGTCATCACATATTTTTTCATATGTGATGATGGGAGGAAATGAGATGAAATGTCCCCAGTATAGTAGTAACCTTTAGTAGTATAGTAGTAACCTCTAATAGTAGTAGCCTTTGGGTTTCTCCATAGCTACTTACTAAGGACATAAGTTGCAATCAGTACAACAAAGAATAGATGTAATAGCCCCAGAGCCAATCGCTACTAAGAACATTTCTTGCCCCAGGTCACAGTAGGGCATCGGTAATATCTTCCCAGCAAGGGTTTGGCTGGACTGTTCAGTTTAAGGAGAGAATACATTTTGGAATGGAAGTCTCTGAAGTATAATATAAGTGTGGAGGCTGCCAGGTATCGCCCTCATTTGCAGATGCCTTCAGGTTCCAGTCACTTTCTTAGACGGCGCTTCCCTGCTGGGACAGATTTGTGCCACCCAGTGGTGGGTTTTGGATGGTGCAGTCTCTATAGATCACTTTAAATCACCCAATTATGATCTGTTGGGGATTAGCTGTTTTGCAGAATAGCTCTGTTCCAGATGTGGTTTGGCTCTGTGCCTCTCATAGTGTCAGTTCATCTTTACTGCTAGGCGGCTTACTTTGTGGATTGTTTAATCTGTTTTTTAACCAATCACCTGTGCATGACTTTTGCTGTGTATGTGAACAAAGTAGGGAAGGCATATAGTCTCTACTGTTTACGTGGGGACCTGACTGAAGGTGAAGTGTATATTGGGGTATCCTACCTCTAAAAACTAAAATGTCGATCCCACTGATGAGACCCTTACAATAAGTAACACTGAGAAAAGCTTCCTCCTGCATGCAGAGATCTGGTGGCATTAACTCAGTATCACAGTCAATAATTTCTGGGCATAAGGGAGAGTTTTCAGCCTAATATTGCATAGACCTCACTTGTGCCAACAAAACAACTCTGACCCACAAAGGTATGGACATTACAATACTGTAAAGGTGTCTCTAGAGTAAGTCTCTACCGAGACACGTACCGAGTGGGGGTCGACAGAGCAGCTCAGATCAGCTCTGAAGAGCAGCGAGATGACGACATCACGCTGCTCTCCAGAGATGACAGCATCGGCTGGCACCTTTTGTGTGCCGGCCGTTAGCTTCAATAGAGATGCCGGTCTCTATTGAAACTAACAGCATCGGCCTGAGAATATCGGACATATCCGTTCTCTGGCCGGCCGAGCTGTGGGGCGACAAGGATCTGTCGCCCCATGTGGGCCCCCCCGAGCAGCAAAATCGGCCACCGCTTGGTTCGTGTATGTCAGCCCTCTTCACTCCCTGGGCGGGTTGCGGCGCCCTCGGGGTCCCCTGTGTTATCAGTGGGGTCCCCGGGCGTTGCATCTCATCCCCCAGGGTAGGAAAACTCACCTGGAGCGGGGTCCCCCCCTTCCACGGGGAACCCCGAGTGCTGAAGAGGCTCTGCACGAGCGATGGTGGCCGCCGTGATGCGGATCTGCGCATGTGCGCGCCGGCGATCCTAGGCGCGCGCGCGCATGAGAGTGCACAACTTAAAGGTATACACACCCCTCCTCTCTGTAATCTTTTCCTGCAGAGGGGAGGGGTGATTAATCAATGCTGGCCATAAAAGGTTCAACTCAGCACTGAGAAGGTGCTGTTGGATTACAGTTCACTGTTAACCTAAGTGTTAGATGAGAGTACCCTATCCATTCCCCTATATTCATATTGACAGACTTCCCGTGTACCGACCCCTGGCTTGTTTACCCGTTGACTCGATTTCTGGACTCCTGACCCTAGCACGTATATTGGTTAACCGTTGGATTGCTGCCTGCCCTGACCCTTGGCTATTCCTGACCACGCTGATATTTCCTGCCCTTGTGACCCTGGAAATCCGCCTGACTACTCTTAGAAGAACCCAGTTACCTCTACATCGGGGTAGATCCTTTCCCGCATCGCTACCACTCAAGGGGTACTGGCCCCAGGGGGAGACCTGTCCTGCCTGCAGCAGAAACACCACCGGTGCCCCCTCAAAGGTCATCGGCCCATCTCCCATTAGGGGGGCTCTGGGTGGAAGACCAGGCTCTACGGACATAGATTCCTCCCTCTGTCGCCGGTGTTACCAGCCCATCGTCATAACCCCTGTGGAGGCGTAACAGGCAGGCTTTAGTCCTGCAAGTTGTGGGGCCTTCATAGATGATTTTTTTCCATGATATTGCCCCATGGTCTATTTCAGAAGCTCACATGTCCATTGTGGGCACTTCAGTCTGGGAGCCCCAGTGTGGATTAGAGGCACACTACTGAGATGTGAGGGCATGGGTTGAATAAGGTGCTAAAAGTTTAGGTTCTATGTGTAGCCTAAGTCTGGATTACAATGGCTTCTCAGGATCAGAAAAAAATTGATTCGTAATGCATAAGCACACAACACAAGATCAGATGTTGACATTGTACAGATTAAATCATATGCTTTGTTCATTTGAAATCCTTATCGAGGATAAAAACATACAACATGATATGCTTGTGCTTCATGCATTTAGAATAGCATGTGAAACATGCCCAATGAAGGTACCACAGACTTGAGACATGGTTATAATGAAGATGAGCTTGGCAAACTCTATGGCTCCATAATTTTCCACAGAATGCAGGCCACAGTCCAGATACTTGAAAAAACGCTGTTCCCAATATTCCCCAGAAGCCTTGTTAAGTGAAAACGATGGTGTAAAAAGACATGACTTATAGTATAAAACAAGGTGTGTCACTGTTACTAACAGGAAAACAATGACGCATGTTACTAGTTGTGTCCCAGAATTACACAGGAGAACAGTCATTATAAAGTATTTTTGATTTTATTACCCTCTCTCGATGTGCAGCCTCTCGCTCCAGGATGGGTTTGGAAGGAAAGACAATACAGATGAACATGTTACAAGACAATTAAAACGACATGGTGTACAGGGAAAAGTAAACCGTATGGACCAAAAATCAATCAATTCGTGTAGACAGAACACAACCCAAGACAAGGCCTATAAATTTGATTTGTTTCCCTATTTTACTGGACTTAGGGTAAAAGAAGGAAAATATATTTTAAATGGAACTGAAAAGTATAACAAGCTGTAAAATAATAATAAGCTGCACTTGGAAAAACCCATAATTTGGATTCACATTTGACTACTTCCTTCCTTTTAAAATACGTGGAGAAACTGGACAAAAGGAAAACATAGACAGCAGGGTCTATTGGTGAGTAGAACCCCCATGTCTATCTTACAGGGTGTTTACATGTATATTTCTCATAAAGCTTTTAACACCATATGTATATGCTATGTTACTTATATATACAGTATTTGCTGTTACATATATATATATATATATATATATATATATATATATATATATATATATATATATATATATATACATATATATATATATATTAATTATCCCTTTTTGGATTATTGTTGGATAGTATGGTGCAAAAGTTTTTTCATATGATTGAATATGCTGCGTTATTAATTGCTGGTTTGTTGAAACTTAGACCACCGTGTACATGGGTTGCCACCAACTACCTAACCAGTGCACTAACTGGGACTATCACCCTCCTGATGAGGCCCTGAAGAGTGAAACACGTTCCAAGAAGACAACTGAAGGGCTCTGATCACAGTCCCCTCTCCAGTGTTAGCCTACCAAGAGGTCACAATGGTACCCAGTTTCTGGGTGAGACTCACCGCGTGTGTACAATCCAAATGTCTGGTTACTGATTAAACCAGATGTATTTATACCTGATTTTAGTTTTTTGTTTTTTTATACCTGATTTTTAGGGTTTTAATCATGTGAAATACAATTTTGTTTTACCGACACAATACCTATTCCAGTGTTATTTGTCCGGCCTATTAAAAAGTCAGAGGTGTTAGCCCCCCAACCCAATTGAACTTAGCCGTATATCTATTTTTGATGCACCACTTGGTATGCTCACTTCCCATTGACCCAAGTATTTTGTAGTCACTAGTGAGTTGTATTACTATAATTATAACTTTATTGATAGTACAGTTTGGATTAAGACTGATTTCAGTTTGGACTTTTGTTACCCACATGTTCAACCAATGTTTATTGAGTAGGATGAGAAAGAAAGGACACACATTTACAACAGTTAAAACATTTCTGCCAAGGTTTTCACATTTTTGTTTGTGTTACTTTATATTAATTTACATAGAAATAGGCTTTTAAACTCAATCTTGATATTTTGATTGGACACCGATCGTAATCAATTTCAAAGTAGATCCATATGGAAGGTCCGATTGGAATACGATAGGAATAAGACCAAAATCGCCGCTTTTAGTGTCAATCACAAAACACAGGAAAAGCTAGCCATACATGTGTCGACTCGTGAGCGATCGATCGCCCAATCAAGTCTGTGCCTACCACCTTAGGCCACCGATTCCTGGACGATTCTGTTCCCGATCGATTGCTTCACAAATGTCAACTCCCCTTGATGTGTGCTCAATCGATCAGAAAAGACCAACAGGTTCTCTGGCCGATCCGATTTTGGGGCCAATTCGATCGGGCGGGGTCGATCGGTCAAGGTGGGCTGCACTCGATTCCTCGTCGATCGATCGGCGTGCACGCGCCCGGTGATCGATCGGCCAGAAATCGTGTGGGAAATCGACCCGTGTATGGCTACCTAAAGAGTCATATATAAAAATGTTCATCGAATACAATCGCCCGACCAACACATACAGTGCTACAATTTTATTTCAGTCGTTGTACAATCTATGAAAATTTTCCAACATGTCCAATCATTTTCCGATCGATGTTTTCGCCGATCGAACCATGTGTGCAGTATATGATTTAAATCTGATTGATCTAAACTTTAATGGTTTTTGGTCGATCGAATGCTAAAATTGAACCGTGTATGCCTAGCTTTAGAATCTATGAATCTAACAATTTGGATGATCAAGGACCTTTATTAACCCAATAAGACATATACTCTTGTATGTAAAATGGTCGTATCTGGACAATTTTTTTGACTATTGTACTAAATAAACTGAGGTGAACTGGTAGCTTGTGGACTAGTTAGCACCAATAAAACCCTGGGGGAAGGCCACCCCAGTTTCGAGCTGCCACTGGCATAACTAACTTATTTTCTGTTTTTAACTGCTGCTGTAAACTGCCAGCCGGGATTTGATGGAAAGTGCACTGAAATCACTGGCATAGGTACTTCAATGATGCCTTTAAAGAAATTCTGGCACTGCTTTAATAGCTGCAAATAGTAATACAGAGCTCTAATGTAAATATAAATTAGCTTGGTTTAGTTACACTAAAATGCTTACCTCTGGTTGGCTCCTATAAGTAGATTATGCGTCATGGTTATGTTACTAAACTGCGGTCTGCGTTCTAGAAGGCAGGAGTTAAAAGTGTCATTATTTAGTCTTGTGTCTTTCATGTACAACACAGCTGTTATTCATCCACTGTTCTCCCGCATCCAGTGGATAATTATTGATATAACCTCTGACTGCAGGGTAGAAAAACACCTCCTGCAAGATGCCCCATTAATCGATAATTCGGTTTGTAAGAAAGAAAAAAAAGGGACCAAAGAATTCTTGGCACACCAAATGGAATTATTTCACTCTTTTTACTTCAGAAAGAAGAGAAAATTCCCACAAGGGCTCAACTCACGAAAAAAAAAGAAAATGTTAGTTTTCCACTGGAAAAGACAAAGAAAAAAAAAGGTCTCGCAAGTCCCAGCACATTCTACAGCGCACATTAAACAGTCTATACTTTCCAGTCACGTTCGTGGAGTCGGCTATTTATTAGCTGTTTCACTTCCAAGTTCCACTATTATCAGAACTATAGAACATTTTTAGTAAAATGAAATCATATTTAGCGTTTCAAGGCTGAGAACTGCTATGAAAAAAAAAAAGTGTCGTAATAAGTTAAATGTCCGTAGCGGACCGTATATAGCACAGCAGTGCTTCCTACACATTTTAAACGCCTTTTGCCGTGTTCTGCTCTTAACTCAAAACCTTAGATCTTCTGTATGTGGATACTAAGTGTAATGAGGTGGGAGCATTCAAATATTACACGGGTGGAATTTGAAGATCACAGCATACTATAGTAACGCAGAACACATTACATGGACTGTATAATAGGCAGACACTAACAGCATGGAGCAGACAAGACTTGTGTATTTGAATGTCTGCTCTTACAAGCCATAAAAAGGCTGTGTGCTACATAGTTCTGTGAGTGGTATGTATGAGGCAGTAAATGTGGGTTTACACGTGTAGATTTTTTCGTTCGATCAAAGAAGAACAATTTTCCGGTTGATTGAACAAAAATCTAGAATGGCCAATTTGTTCGATGGATACATTCTGTTCCACCTCGAACAAAAAATAGTTCGAAAGGTCATTAAACATGTTGGTAAATTTTTATCTGTCGTTGTCATTTAAAATTTATTTTCATTCGATATCGGGATGGACGAACAAAAAAATCGAATGTTACATTTGATAAATGAACGAACGATTTTCGACAACGACATCGAACAAAAAATCGAATTGGCAGTTGATTGAAGAAAAAATCTACACGTGTAAACCCAACTTAGGTCTCTAAAGCTGGGCATAGACATCTTGGTTTTCCGTACAATTTCTGTGAGATCGATCGCCAGATTCGATTGCCGCGATCAATCACAAATCGATGCATGCACAAAGTGATCACACGATCAATTTGACCCTAAATTGCAAGTAAAATAGATCGAGCAGGAATCGGACCTGTCTCAGGAATCGCGGAACGTTAATGGAGACATGTGATCATTCCTATCGATCGACCTGTTGGTGTCCAACCCACATTTCATCATTTCCGATTAGAACAGCTGCGAGCTGGAGGTCGCACGATCCGTAGTCGAACGATTGTGGGAAGGAATCGACCAGGAATCGAAGATGTCATATGGTGCAGTGTGCAATCAATTCTGTAATTGGGATAGATTCTGGAATCGCATGGAAAATTTTAAAGATTGATCGCTGGGAAATCTAAATGTCTAAGCCCAATTTAACAAAGAAAACAGTAGAACTAGAAAAGCAACCATGATATCAAATAATAATATTTAAGCAGATAGCATGTCACCAGGCAGTGGCGTCACTAGCCCAGTACAGGGAGTGCATTCAGCACCAGGTGATACCATTTCACTCCCAGAGGAGTCCAAAACTTTTGGACTCAAACTTTTTTAGTAAACAAGGGCTAAAGGACTTGCAAGTCAGCAAGATGACTCCAATAGTCCTTAAGAACCACAGCTGTAATGTCAGTGTGACAGCTACAGCACCGTCTTTGGCTTTGGCCCCCAAGTCCCTGCATGTATTGCTTTGCTGCCCATATCTGCCTAACTTCTACACATATCTGTGCATCCTTGGCACCCCTTTAGTTGAGTGGGAGAGATAAATGTATAAATTGTGTCCAGGGCAAAATTAAATGAAACACTTTAGCCTAGTAAATATATATATTTATTCACATGATTCATTTCTGATTCATTTTAATAACTTCTCTATTGGGTCCTCCCTATTTTTGCCTACAAAGGAAGCAGATGTGATCACATTATCCTGATCAGCAAATCAGAGCCAAGTACCCATGATAAAATTGATCATGTGCTTTAGGAGATTTTTTTCAAGGAGAGCTTTCCTTATTAGTCAGATCAGGTTTACACCTATGTTAGAGATGGTTGAAACATTATAGTTGACTTTGTGAGTTAATAACTAAGTCCCTAAACATGGTATCATCAAAATTGTTGGGGATGTAGGTAAGAGTTGTAGGAACATTACAAAAGATAACTACTGCTCTAGCACATGTAGTTTTTGTAGAAATAAGGTTCAAAATCATGTTCTCTACATCTCCAGCTATTTAAGTGACTTTACTATGTTCAGGGTATTAGCAACAAACTTCCAAATAAACTTATTAAAAACTGAGAGACCTCTGTACCATGTATTTTGGCCAGTCCTGGACATTGTTGTATCTATAGATAAGGTAAGGGTTGGCCAAAATATTTTAGCATCAACAGTGACACAATTTAGTCTATTGGTGAAGCTCAGGGAATGTTTGCTCACCCTTATCGACACTTGTGTTCCAGGTGAGCCCACGGTGATGGTGAACATTGGCGTACTTAACGACTTGGTGCCATCAATGATGCAAAGGGGGAGAAATGGGCAGAACTCCCAGGTGGTAAGTAAACACTTTAATGGACATAGTGGACAATCTGTAGAGGAATTCCCAGACAAAAGAACCCCAAAAGACAAAATGTCTTTAGTTAAGGAGACCTCAACATTTCAGCCTCTCAGAAATAAGCCATTGGAAACTGAGCCCAGAGGCCATCACCCATAACTATAGAAAGTTTTCCTTTGGTCGAGACTGTACACTTTCAAGCAGTAAAAATTTAAGAGCTTTATGTGGTGGCGGCTTCAAAGACAATTATTATAACCCGGCAAAGCTTGTTTTACGACAGACAGTTCTGTTTTCATTTCTCCCACTTTTGCGCAGTTGAAACGACCCGAAGTTACAACCTCATCACTAGGGGACAAAATGACCTGTTAAAATGTCTCGTTAGGAGGTTAAGTGTCTTGGTTTTGGCATAATGAGGCCATTTAAATGACATCTTGAAAGCAAGCTACGTGAAAAGATTTATGGCTGTCGTTTCAGTAAATTCATAATTAATACAGTTACCTGAAATGCAAAAATAAAGAAAACACGGTGGAATAGGAAATCTAACACCAGAGAGAGTTTTCATAACCTCCCAACAAAGGTTACGACAATAATTACTGGTGGGTACCGCAAGAACAGTCGATGAAGCACAGCTGTCTTCTGCAAACTGGCATCCGACCAAATTTGGAGACTATTAGTGCAGAAGTCTGAATGACTGGGAAAACTCCGCTAGGACCAAACGCAGATGTTTATTAACATGTACAGAACACACAAACAGTTGGTTACACTTGCTTTTTTAGTAGGTTACCAAATGTCGGAATGAAAGTTATGTTCCTTTTTATCATTAAAACGTATGCTGAATGTTTGGATTTAATGATATAAGTGTTAATTTAGCCATTGATGGAAGAAAGTAGACAGTTTAAGTAATACGATTTATTGGCTAACTAAAGTCATTAACCTCCCTAGTAGTATACCGGTACCGTGTTTTTTCCAATTTTTCTACCCAACTTCTTCATATGCAGAGCATGGACCCAGGTCCGCCAGGGATAGGTAAATATCCCTGAGCATAGTTCGGGTGAGTTAAGCTGGGAATACACGGGTCGATTTTTTCACAGATTTCTGCACAGCCGAGCGCTGTGCACGTTCACGGCACTGAGCACTAGATCTTGCTCGGCTGAACAGGTTACCAACATGTTAGTAAATCTTGTTCGATATCCTATAATTTGAACAGGGACCTGCGGTTTCCAATTCAAAGTATAGGGCGGGCTGACAGCTGGCTCCCAATATCGGGGAAGCTGGGCAGTAGCGCGATGACATCATTGCGCTACTACCGAGATATCGAGCCGTGTATTCCAGCCTTAAGTTTTGTAAATGAACAAGGAAGCAAGCAAGCTCTCAGGAAGTCTCATATCTTTTATCTTCTTTATGAATTACTTCAATTAACCAATAACGGGTATTATTCAAGGTGGATAAAAATCAATGATTGTTTTGAAAAAATCAAAAAAATCTGATTTCTTTTATTTAAATCGGATGTTTTTTATTTCAATCAGATTTTTTTTATTTCAATCAGATTTTGTTTATTTCAATCAGATTTTGTTTATTTCAATCAGATTTTCTTTTAATAAAATTCTTTTTGAGGAAAAATATTTTTTCCAGAGGTTATTCCATTATGAAATAAAGATTGTTTTTTTTTATTATGTAGAATAAGGCTGAATATTTTTTTTTGCTAAATAAATGCCATGAATCCATTAACAATGTCATGTTCTTTCAGATGTTTTTGTAAGATTATTGGGCAGTTTCTCTGCCTATAAGATATTATCACAGATGCTTGGTTTACAGTTCTTTTTTCAGTTTTGCAGTTCTCAAAACTGAATTTGACTCAGCAGAGATCACATCTCTTCTTCACAGCAAGAATGTTATAAGATAAACAGAGTTGAGAAAAAGACCTTAATCCTATTGTTCTACAAACCTATAAATACATAATTAACCCTTTTAGTGCTAAGTTTCAAGAAGTTCAGTGAATAGAAACAACACTAAGTGTGAGGAGGGAGGGGCAACCAATTGATAAAATTGAGGGGCAATTAAAAAAACTACTAAGAAAAGTTGTTATTCTAAAAATCTTCATCCACTTGCATATTACAGTTAGACCGGCAAGAATTAGTCTTTATGTAGAAAACTATGATTTAAATCAAACCTTACTGACTAGTGATTTAAATCATGTTTTAAATTAGTTCAATTTACATCAAATCCATCCTGGACTATTACTTAAATCTCATTCAGTAACATTCTATCATCAATGAGCATATTACAATCTATAAAATATAAAGATACTATTAAAGAACCTCAATATTATATTAGAATTAATTTTAAATGTTGCATTTTTGATTTTCATAAACCAAAATGCCCTTTCACCCCCTTCAACCCGTTTTCGTCCCTAGACCACCATCCAGCCGTGAGTGGTCCCCTTAATTTCTCTTTAATGACATCACTATTTCAATAAAAGACCCATGTTTTGGAAATGAGATCCTTTATTCTGTGCCTGCATCACATGGGCCGCTAATAGGAAGTGTCCATGTCATGAAGGCATTGATGTGGATGCCCATTAAGAACCTTCAACCTCAGAAACAGGAAGAAAAAGACGATTGTTTGTGTCACATGAGTACAGCTTTTGGAGCATAAAAAATTAGGGTTAATTTTTTTTGTATGGCAGATAGAATAGGGTGTATGAAAATGGCCTATTGGTATCATGAAATCACATATAATATTTTTTCTATATACAAATTTGCCACCATTTTTTTTATTTTTTCTACCCAATATGAACTCTGGAGACTCTTCTAATCTGTAGAAAATACAATTAAGAGTGTATTGTTGTATCTGGTCAATAAATAAAATATATCTTCAAATGTATTCACTACTAGTGTTGAGCAGCATATGGTTTATACAAGTTTGCATAATTTCGCGAATATATTAAGGAACATTCGAAATTCATAAAATTCGATTCAACTGTATTCTATTGCCTTACATCCTGCATGGCTGTTTACAAAGATTCACGAACCAGCTTTACAGCTTCTCTTCTTCATTCTGTAATCTTAGCCAGTACGAGCACTGTGTGTATTGCACGTATCCACTCACATGATATGGTGAATATCCGCCATTGCATATACCCAAGCACACATTTGCGCAATTTTGTGAATTCTTGAATGTCAGATATTTGTTGAATATATAAAAAAATTTTATATTCTTCTCAACACTATTCACTACTTAGGATGTTGGCAATTCGGACTAAGCCAGTAACATTTTGTTAAAAATTTAATTTGTCTGTTGATCCTACTAGTAATGTTGTAAACTGTGTTTTCTTCCTCTTCCTGAAGCAGTGTTTTCAGCCAAGTATTGCAAACAACAGAAACCCTTTCCTTATAAGCATTAATAGGGGAAAAATTGTCCTGTAGGTGAAATCATGAGCAAGCACCCTAGGATGGCAATGCTTCACCTCCATATTAACAGTATAGTGAATGTTCAGTCCCGTAGGACAGGGATACTGGAAAGATCAATGAATGAAAATAAAATCAATATGCAATATACACCGCCTGGCCCAAAAATAAAGTCGCCACCAAAAAAAGGTCACACACTAATGCTTTGTTGGACCGCCTTTAACTTTGATTTACAGCACACATTCACTGTGGCATTGTTTAGATAAGCTTCTGCAATAACACAAGATTTATTTCCATCCAGTGTTGTATTAATTTTTCAGCAAGATCTTGCATTGATAATGGTAGAGTCTGACCGCTGTGAAAAGCCTTCTCCAGCACATCCCACAGATTCTCAATGGGGTTATGGTCTGGACTCTGTGGTGGCCAATCCATGTGTGACAATGATGTCTCATGCTCCCTGAACCACTCTTTCACAATCTGACCCCGATGAACCCTGGCATTGTCATCTTGGAATATGCCCGTGCCATCAGGGAAGAAGAAATCCATTGATGTAATAACCTGGTCATTCAGTATATTCAGGTTGTCATCTGATCTCATTCTTGGAGCACATACTGTTGCTGAACCTAGACCTGACCAACTGCACCAACCCCAGATTTTTTCAGGTGGTGACTTTTTTTGGGCTGGGCAGTGAATTACATTATGCTTTTGGGTTTAGATATACTTTCAAAAAATGATCGGGAGAAAACTATATATATATTCGCAATTACCTTCAAAATTTATTACACATGTGCTGTGTCACATGTGCTATTTATTTTCGCATTGCGGATATGTATTTAGAATCCAATTCCAATGCAATCCAATGCAGAATATCGCTTATATTCGAAATTGCGAATATCCACCGCCATATGCGCATAATTTGCGAATTCCCGAATAGCCGATATTTGCAGATGATATTCGCAATTCAAATATTTTAGCTCAACACTAGATAGGACACATTTCACTTGTAGAATGCGGTCTTTTAATGGAGGTCATTTCGGGAGCAGTTGGGATGAAAATCTTTGCATCTATAGTTATCCTTTATATATGGATCCTGCTGGACCCAAAGCTCCAAGAAATGAAAATCTTAGACCAGTGAATATTATACACACCACATGCGCAATCCCATGGTAAACAATGAAACTAGCAAATTATTCCCAGCCTCCAGGCATATAATTTAATTTATGAGAAAATAAGATCATTGTAATAAACCTTTTTTTTTTACCATTGTAACTAAATAAAAAAACACACAAACATGCCAAATAACAATGCACCACCAGGACGCGCCTAGGGGTTAATGTGTATCCAAGTAGGATTTCACAATAGCCGTTGAAATTAATCAGAACAAGTATTCTGTTGAGGAAAGGGCAAGCAAGGGATAGCAGACAGAGAACAGAAACATCCAACCACAATAATGAGAGCTCGGCATTCCACCCTCACTGAGCTCTCCTACTTTACATTCAAAACAGATTTCAAACAAATTCAAAGACGGGACAAAGATGTTTTCACATCGTTCCTTACTTACACTGCTAGCTGTGATCAATTACTAGGGGTCAGGTTGTGTGTACCCACTTTGACAAAGCTAGCCGTGTCAGGTGTCACCAAATAACATTCCTATTAGCTGGAACTTCAAACTACAAAGTGATGTTATTATCATAATTTATAAATCTCTCATGAATCAGGAATGCAAGAAAAAGATACTTGCTCAATGGTTGCTTGTCATTGTTACATCATCAAACGTACACATAACAGATTACCAGAATATGCTCAGAACCTCAGTGGGCACCTCTGACATCACCATTGAAAGACCTAGAGGACCGGATGGATGCAAGGTCTACATGACTATGGGAGGATTTGTCCCCCCAATTGTTAAAGGGGTTAAAGATTTGGGGGGGGGGGGGTATGTGGGCTTACAGAATTGGAGGTCAAGGTCAGGTGGTGGGACGAGCCATCAGGGAATTGCTGGGGGCTTCTGGGAGCTGTCCCCGAGCTGGTAGGGGTTTGGCTGGGGACGAGATTTACAATACAAAGTTTAGTGAAGCCGTTTGGCTAATGGACACCAAAAAAACCTTTTCTCCAGTAGTTATGTTAAAAAAATGTTTATGGTTTTTATATGTTAATAAGGTGTTAATACAAGGGCTGCTGAGGCAATTATAAATCCAAGTAACGCAGTCTGTATAGGGATCTGGTATGTACATCGAAAATGGACAAAGACCATCTCTAGTATTATGTTAAGGCAAACACAGACTGATACCTACATGCAACGGACGGAGGCTGATTTTGCCGCCGATCAATGTCGTCAGAAAAATTGGCCGCCCATCGCAGGTGCCCACATGTGACAACAGGGTCGGCCAGAGAATGGACATGTCCGTAAATCTCTGGCCAATGCCATTAGTTTGAATAGGGACCAACGGCTGGCACACAAAGGGTACCCACCGATGCTGTGAGCGATGGAGAGCAGCGTGATGACGTCACAGCTCATCTGTCGGTCCCAACACAAGAGAGCTTTAGTGGAATATACAGTTGCCACTAGACTAGCAATAGTAGAGAAATGTTTGATTGGGGGGGTTGGGTGATTTGTTCAGGGAGATTTTCTTTACATTTGATAGATATTTCAGTAAAGGCAAATTAATTTTTTTTTTAAATACTGGAAGCTCCTTCACTGTTATAAGTGAGCCTATGCCTACTGGGCTTTAAAGCCTCAGAACCCTGGTAGAATGTATCATCCTATTTTGGATGACCTTAAAATGACATGAAAGAGATGTGTTGCCAAGCAGAAGGAAGGCTGGCCTGGATAGAGAACGATATTTCTTACGAATTACTGTGCTTACTAATATTTCTCTTATTTGCTGTTGATATGTTTGTAACTGTATTACGGGTGACTCCTGTTATCCAAGACAGCCCAATCTCATTTGAGTTGGAATCCCCTGTTCTGTGTATCTCTCTTGCCAGAAATTCCATAGCAGATTAAGTCTTCCTCTCCTATGACTTTTTTAAACTGGAAAATGCTCTTACATTAACATGCATAGCCAGTGGTCGGTGCTCTGTTTCAGCAATGAACTCTGTATGAAGGTGAAAACGATCCTGTCAAACATCCAGTATTGTCTAGAAGGAAATTCTCTTCTATGATACTGTCCTCAAAACTAAACATTAATTCTTGAAGCACCAAACTGCTAGAATCTGAGTTGGAAGACAACGTGTGCATCAGAATGTGGTCAGGGGCAGCAAATCTTGTGTCCGTTGGCCCATAATTATAGAAAGCTTCTTATATTACAATCATCACCTTTGTTGACTTACTATAGAACTTTTTATCAACACATGACCAATGTGGTCATGCAACATCTGTCTTCTCCCAAAAGCTCTATAACGCTGATCCACCGCGTTACCAGAGACCACGATGACCGTTGCCTTTTCAAGGGTTTCCAAAATCCCAGAAAAAGGCGAGTCTTTCACCACCAACAAACTTAATGATTTTCTCAAAGAAAACTTTGGCCAGAGTACAGCTTTTGTCCAAAAATATAGAGTAGCAACATGTACCACGAAGCCAATTCTAGTGCCAAATACTACATTTTCCTTGCAGGTATAAGTAATGTTATTGTACAAACACACTGTGAATGCTGTTAATTGTTTCATTCCATAAAGTAACTTACATCATTGGTTTGCTGAACATACATCTCCTCACTGAGTTTCTTTCATGACTACCTTTGCCTTTCTTATTTGCAGCTTTTTATGTTTGTATGAAGTGGCAACCGGGACATTTTATTGCCATGGCAGGACGATCAACATTGGGTTGGCAATTAAATTAGTCTGGATTTTTTTTCATAAGAGCACATGTAGACAACAGCACCGTGGTTTGGTGTGAGCTCCTCATAAATAGTCATTTGGCATTGTCGGTGAGTTGGTGGTTTGACAAGTATTGGAATGTGGTATCGAAAAGTTAGGAATTCTTTAGAAAGAGCAGTAAAGCAACATAATAATTTGATATTGCCACCAGAGAAATGACCTCTATTCTCACCTGATGGTGCACTCCTCCATTTTGTTCAACATAAATGGAGGCCATGGATGAATGCAATTGACAAAAAGGGCTGATTGGGCTTTTGGCTCATCTGAACCTAAGAACAAAAACATTATATATCTTCTTGTACACCTATGGATGTAGTATCAGAATTTGATTTTTTTTAAGTGATTTTAACTTCTGTTTTTACCTGATTATCCAGCCAGTGGCAATATATCATGTATTGAAATGTATATGCTATACTGCAAAGTACATATGTGCCACCTTAAATCTAGCCACCTATGGTCAACAATATTGTCAGTCTACTGGTATGATAGTGTGAAGCCAGCCATACAGTACATGTTGCGATAACCCCTGCATTTGCTGTTTAATCGTAACATGCAATTGCAAAATTGACGATTGATCATACAGCAACTGCAGTGCCTACCACCTTGGGGAATCAATTTCTTCGAGGATTTTTTTCCAAATTAACAGCGATCGAACAGAAAATACAGACATGTCGGATTACTGCTCGTTTGATTTCTTGTTAGATTCTGTCGATCAACCATGGTGGGTAGCCATCGATTCCTGAAAGATCATTCGCTGTGTAACACATGCTGCGGTTGGATGTTTGGGAATCAAACAAAAAATTTACCCATGTATCTTTCAAATCCCAAATCTTTCCTCCAAGCCACACTTGGGATAACTTTCAGGGAGGTTAAGGGTGATTGGTTTCTCTGATAAAAAAAACCAAAACCTTGTATAGTGATATTTACAGTGTATTCAAACCCAAATAATGAACAACAGAACACACCCCCTATGTTTTATAGAAGAGTAAAGATGTTTTTTTTTTCTGCAATCCTTTTAACACCCTGCAGCTACTGTAACCATGAGTGATGGTGTCTTACCCAAAAGCCACCTAACCAAGCTGCCACATGTGATATTAAAACATTTATTATTGAATAAAACCTTCTGTAATCATAACATTCAAAGTATCTCAGTACATGATGCTTTGATAGAGCACAAACACACTTTACCTTCTATAGCTGTATTTGTTTTAGCTGACCTCATTTCAGGCTCTGTTCTGTTCCCACCCATTACTGGATCCATTTGATCCTTTTTTTTTCTGTTTTAGTCACACTCGCAAATCCAAATACAGCACATCCACTTCGGCGCTCACTTCCAAACCACACCATCCATTCCACCCTGACTGACGTGCCAAAGACAATCTAAGTCTGGAACACGGCACCTTCCCAGAATCTATGTTTTCATTTAACCATCCTGAATGAATTCCGCCCATTACGCCTTTCAATGGTTCGCAACAGGTGGGGAAGGATTTGCTAATGTGCTCCTGTCCAGACCATTGTTTTAAGGCTTAAACCAGCTTGGAAAGATCTTCTCACATTCCAGGTTGCTCTCTAGTGCTTGTAGGACTCATAAATAGAAGAAAATCCTTGACCTGGAAATATACAATTCAGGAATTTTAGAAGCATTAGTCACCGTTCAGTATACAGGTTAATGGAAGGTTACATGGTCCACTGCTATGGCAACACATCTAACACAAAGACTTTTGTGTTTAGTTTTATTGTGTCCCATGGAACAGATAGGACTTGGTAGTCTTTCAAATGTCCCAAGGCCTGCCCACTGAGCCAAGCTGGCCCACCATGCAGTCAGATTGGCCATGTTTAGAGTCAACCCTACCATGAACAATCACAGTATAATGTTACAAATACCATCACAAATAGTTTTCTGTTCACTGACCAAAAAGTAGACTTAAACGTGAAACATTCTATTGTGTCTGTTGCCTCTTTATGGTTGGATGACATGCATCATTTTTATAACCTGCCATGATGAAAGTCGGGGTAAAATGTCAGCATAACAAAGAGTCCATTAGAAATTAGATTTTTTTTATCATCACCTGATCTCTAAATTGTATCTAAACCTCAAAGTAAATATATATTGTACAACCTTGCTATATCAATGTTCAAATTGTCATCAACACCTTAAGATCGAGCCATACAATCTCCATTAGATCTACCAACAACTATGTAGTATAGTGGCCTCCCTATAAGAATACATAGTGATTGGAAGGTATATATCACTGCTATGTAGTGCCAGGTCCTCCCTGATAGAATACATAGTGATTGGAAGGTATATATCACTGCTATGTAGTGCCGGGTCCTCCCTGATAGAATACATAGTGATTGGAAGGTATATATCACTGCTATGTAGTGTCGGGTCCTCCCGGATAGAATACATAGTGATTGGAAGGATTAGAAAGGTCCTCATATTACATGGTTTTGGTAGAACAAAATTTGATTGTGCAGAAATTGTATGGAAAGATTGTAAGGTGTATTAGGGGATTTAGATAGAATAGGAGAGGGCATAGGGCACTGTGTGCAACCATAAAAAAAGGGGAAGAGAACTGACCGCATTAAGAGCCAATAGGCTGCAGTTCTTTCCTCTGTGCTGGCTGACAGCTTGCGTGCACAGAGAGGGCTCTGAGTGCCACCTCTGGCATGTGTGCCATAGGTTCGCCAACACTGCACTAGTGCAACAATATAACCCACTTCCCCATCACCACTCCTCAACATGGGGTTGTTTTGTAGTACTCAAATTATCATCTCACATGCCTATTATCCAATATAGTAACATTACATCTGTTGTATTTATCAAAACTGAAACAAGGCAAACCAAAAGACTTCTTTGTTAGTGTCTACATAATCTGTGAAGGTCACCATACACATTACATTACAATTTTTGTTTCGTTTTACCAAAACAATATTACATGAGAGCTTTTCTCAATTATCCAACCAATCTGTTGGTTGGATAATCTGTATGCAATTATGGAAGTTTCCTGTACTGTTGTTCAACAACAGACAGATCAACAGACAAATTGTAGACTTATTGAAAGGTGTGTGTGGTGAGCTTAAGTGGACCTACCACCTGGGAGGCCACTCAGCAGTATTGGCTGCAGCTCAGCCTATACTGCTGAGATCCTCAACTGTAAAAAAAATATATATATATTTTTCTGACAGCAGGAGGGGCACTTCCGAGTGCGCCCCTCCCACTGCTTTACGTCAGCAGCTGATTCTGACCTCCACACCCCCAGTGATAGCGGAAGCAGCTGCACCTCTCCAGGTGCTAAGTCCGGCACCAGAACTGAAGGTGAAGGAGGTGAGTATGTTTTTTTTTTTTTTTTTGTGTAGCAGTTTTCCAGCATCTGAACTGCTGACAGGTGAGTATTGTGTCTATTTAATGCATGTGTGTTTTTTTCATTTGTGTTTAAAACCGCTTTAAGGCTGATGCTAAATGGTTGACTTTCCATGAACAAAAGACCAAAAGATCAGATGAGTCTAGCAATTCAATGTTCTAGTCGCCTTCTTCTACCATGCTGGGTGTATTTTTTTTTCCCCCAAGCCTCAACAACAATAATTAGAGCATGGCCTCGCCATCAAGTGGAATAAAAGTAATGTTGATAAATCATTCCAATTCATACAGCTTGATAGACTTCTATAGTTTAATTCATAGCTCAGACCTTTAAGCAAACTCTGTATAAGTATGTAATACAAAACCCCTTTACAATGTAAGCAATAACTGCGCTACTTGAAGCTATTATAAAATAACATTTTCTTTTGCTGAGCAAAAGAAAACAAAATGATTCCATTTACATCATCAGTCATCTAATCGCTAAACTCCACTACTGTTCTCTGGGCAAGAAAATACTATATATTTTTAACGTATATTTAAATGTATAGATATCTTGGAACATGCTGCACAGAACTCCTCCAAGATAAATGCAGAGCCCTCAGAGAAGCTAAAATCTCTAAACTATATATATGTATTTATAGCCCATTATAGCACTATGCCTTGAATCAATTCAACAATACGGGGTCTTAAGGTTTGTGAACTACTGGAACCTATAATGTGTATTTGCCAAGAATGGGTCCTAAAATGAGTTATTCCCGCTCAGGTTTCCTTGAAAATAAGCTTATAAAACACACTAAGGCGTGCCTGTATTGAATTATTATTTCAGTACATAAATATTTTTACTCTTAACATAAAACTGCAAGAAATACTCATTTTGAGATATTAATAAGTAGGGTTATTGTGCACTAAATCACTACTTAATATGCAGAACTGCTGGGTTTATATAGAAGAATCCACAAAGCTTCCAGAGCAAACATTTCTTAGAAGTTGAGGTACATTCACCAGCAACCGCGTGTTCTGATGTGTTAACATCTTGGACTTTGTGCCGGCAAATAACTGAGCCTGAAATGGTCGCTCCATTAAATACTTAAATATGTTTGTGACCTCTCTGGTATACTCCGAGTGCAGATAGACGAGACTACCAAACAACTTCAAAATATACTTGTATCTTTTCTGTATTCTTTGTTATTAAATGTAAGTATAAAAAAAGATATTCGGATCCTTTCTGTATAATTTGTATAAATAGCTAAGCCTAAAATTTTATATGCTAAAGCACCCCACACACTAGATTTTTCGTTGGATTCCCAAGCGATTGATGCCATGCACGTTTGCGCCGATCATTTTGTGAACGATCGCTCGGGATTCCAACGCGAAAACCTTTCTTTGCTTAATATGGCTCAAAGAAATGTCCATCGAACAGGGAACCAACATGTTGGCAAATCCCTTTTTGATAGTCATATCGACCGAGAAATTATTGCGCAAAGTGCACCAAACAAGCGGTCAATGGTGCGGGTATCGACCCAAGTAAAGCCAGCTTAACCCTCACCATAGCAAGAGGTAAGTGCTATTGTTACCTAGGTAGTAGTACATATACACTTAAATGTACATTATTCTTCAGTCCTGCAAGAGGTGATGAACAACACTGCAGGGTGGGTGGGGCTGCAGTGTTCTCCTGTACAATAAAAAAACAATTGGTCCTTCAATGAGAAGAGGTCAGAGCCAGACTAGCCAGGACCAGGCTAATTAATGAAAGGTAGCCTTAAGAAAAAAGAAAAGACCACCATACATGTAATGAGCCATGGACGATTTTTCAGCCGTCCAATGTGCATGCTCGCGGCCGTTGGTCGGTGACAAAATCGGCCGCGGGTCGCAGGTGCCCACATGGGACAACAAAGCTCCGTCAGCCAGAGAACAGTCCGTAAATCTGTGGTCGATGCCATTAGTTTGAATGTGGACCGGCATCCCAGTTCAAACAAACGGCCAGCAAACAAAGGGTGCCCGCCGATACTCTGAGCAACGGGGGGAAAGCGTGATGATGTCATCATGCTGCACTCCACCACTCATCTGTCGGCCCCCACTCGCTACGTCCCCATGTTGCACTCAAGTGTTCATCGACTGAATGGTGAATCAATGCGCACCACTTTGCGCAATTGTTTCCCATTTGATGGTCGCCATCTAAAGTAATGGCAATTATAAAGGGATTTACCAATATGTTGGTTCTTTGTTCGACCAAACTTTCTTCAAACAATTCCCATATCAAGACAATACTGATCACTGACATATAATAGTACAAGCCTGCCATAACACGAATACATAAAGTGGCAAGGAGGGCACCTATAGGTGCTTAGTTACTGGCCATTAATACACCACTGTCACATGGGGCAAGCACAACGTTCACAGGCCTGTGTAAGCTCCAAGCTATGAATAAGAGCTTACACAAACTTTTGAATCAACATACACAGACAGCTTGTTTCATAGCACATACTGACTCAACTAGCCCATACATACCTGATAAATCAATTTCAAGACGAGTTGATGTTAAAATTAGAAAAAGAGCTTTTTCTAGCAGCTCAAAGCAGATCTCAATCAATAAGAATAAGAAAAGGCTACATATTTTAGGATAATGTAAACTGGCCAATAAAGACAGGAACAAAAGCCACACTAGGCAGTCCATAACTTACTAAACATCACAAATCTGGCTTCTACAATAGACCAAAATGCTGTTCTAAGTACCAACTGATGCATGACCTGAAGGGGAACTTTGCTTTGGAAAGACGAGACCATTAATCTGATTGCGAGTCAGAGGAAAAAAGCTACGAGGCTGCAGGCGGCCTTGAATGATGTCACAAATAATTGATCAAGACAGTGGCTGTATTACTACCGAGGATTTTCTGGGCAGAGAAAACTGCGGCACTGTCCCAAAGTTCACTTTTCACTTCATGTCTTTCATTTGTTGGAGAGTATTATTTAAGCTCTTTTTTCCCTCTAAACATTTATTGTTCCTTTATCCCAACAGAAAATGCTGCGTGGGTGACACTGCCAGAGAGAAGGCCCCTTGAAAGTGGAATTAATACAAATAATTATTTAAAGAAAATTAAAACTATGGTAATAATCAAACATTTAACTTATAATTTGTGTCACACTATAAGCAAAATACGTATAAACTATATTATAAATTTGTGTGTCTCAGTTCACAGTGGAGGTGGGAATTATCAGTAGTGTAGGTGACTGCTCCCTCCAGCTGTTGTCTTTCTTCTGCATCTGCAGCCTTCATCTACCTCTTCTCTTGGTACCTTCATGGTTCCCTTTGTTATTGCTTTATAAGAATTTATTTTTTATGACATTACACATACTGCCACCTAGTGTTTATAATGATCCATTCTTCAATTAGGCTAAATGAGACATTCACAACACTAGGTGGCAGTATGAGTCATATTTAAATCAGTGCTTACAAACAAGAACAGATGGTACCAGGAAGGCACATAAAAAAACAGTATGTTTTAGCTTGGTCAAAAAATGGCAAGTAATGTACTAACTTGTGTATATAGGCTAAAGGTAAGAAAATTATGTTTATATATTGTTTGTGTGTCTATATATTGTTTTTGCTGCAGTTCAAAAAAAGGTACTGAAGCAATCTAAGGGCTATGTTTCCACTATACGTCGGGACCATCTCCGCTAAGTGCATTGCTTGGCAGGGGGTCTAGACAGAGCACATAGACTTTACATGCAGATGCTCAACGTACTCCACTACATTCAGCCCTGCATCAGTGGAAACATAGCCTTTAACAGCTATCAACGTTAAAGCAGATGTAAACTTAAAAAATAAACACATGAAAAATATATACATAATACATATACATGTACATATATACATAACTTACTTCCATGCAGCATTCATCCAGGGACCGCAAACCCTAAAGAAAAAAAATAAATACTCACCTTACCTGCCTGCTCGCTCCCGGGACATCATGCCTGGAGTGTCCGATCCTCCAGGCAGCAAGATGGAGTCTTACTCCTACAATCAATCCGGATCGGAATCCACGATTCAGATGTGGCCGGCTGTGCAGGGGGACATGGGAAGAAGTGATGTCTTCTCTCCCATGTCACCCTTTGTGCTCCGCGGCGCAAGTCACTGTTGAAAGTTGAACGTTTTACCGGCTAAGTTTTATTTTTATTTTTTAAAGGGCAAAAACTTCTGCCCTATTATCGGTCCCTCAATTAAAATCGGAGGTGGTAGGCCCCCTTTAAAAAGGTATGCTGTACAATATATTTTTGATCTTGGCTTTAAGAACAGTATGTTGTAAGTTCTTGTATCCAAATGAACAAATCAATAAAATATAGAAAATGTGGGCGCAGTAACATGCATGCATTCAGTACCATCACACATACACAACTAGTTTTACTACATTCTGCCACTCTGTATTTGGTTTGTTATGCCCGTCTTCCAGAACTGAATACCTGTGAAGCCTACGGGATGGCGCCTTGAATGTGCACAGCCAACAGGTACACTTCAATAAACACAATGTCAAGTCTGTCACCTTTCTCTAAAACATTATTTCCCACAGCACATTAGTAAATTTCCCTCTATGTGGTTAAAGCCGTTTTCCACAGATCGTAAAAACGTGTTTGCAGGGCCAGGAAGAGGCAAAAGGTGTGACTTTCCACTGAGTGATAATGATCTTAGAAATTTGGGCTGCTGTAATGCCGACTGGTTTGTAAGTGAAACATATTCTTGAGCGTAGTCGTGTTTTTGTACATCGGTCCTTTGAGCTGGCTGTCCAGACTCCAGATTTCAGTAATAAGTCCCAGCTGGATTTATTGCAGCTACAAGTTAATGCTGGACATGGTCTGTGCCACGGGAGCCACACCTATGAAATATGAAAGCTTGCAAGGAGGAAAGGTGAAGATTTTAAATGGATCTTATACAAACTTGTATTGTGTAGAGTTAGGAACTAAATAGATCTGTAGCTATGGATTTGACTAGAAACAACCATCTACCTTTTATAATTGGTACTCCCTTTGTATGAACTATGTGTAGTACTGAGTGAGAATTAGTGATGGCCGAACATTGGCCAGGACTGTCCGCGAACGGGCGGGTCGGACTTCTAAAGACGTCCGCCGTCCGCCTGTTCGCGGACAGATTCAAATTCCTGTAGGCGGGGAATTTAAATCGGAAAAACTGGATGTGACGTCAGTGACGCCACATCCGGTCCCTGGAACGCATAGTTCCTGGTTCCGGGAGCCGGATCTGACGTCACTGACGTCACTTCCTGCTCTGACCCGGTTTTTTCACTAGGATTCTTCCTCCGGCACGATCACACAGGTTGTGATCCTGCCGGAGGAAGAATAGAGATCATCTTCTCGCTGGCGAACGGAGCAGGTCGAACACCCGCACTGCTTGCCGGCGAGAAGATGGGCGAACATCCATAGACACAATACTCTCCTGTCAGCAGTTCAGATGCTGGGAAACTGCTACACAAAAAAAAAACCCACACTAAACTGTCTTCACTTGCTTGCAGACGGCATGCTAGCATCTTGGCTCTTGGCATCTGCACACTTCCGCCCACACTGACCCTTCCTCTCCTCCCCTCTCCTCTCCACCTCCTGTGTCTTTTAATCGGAGCTGCACGGACTCGTAGGGGAGAGGGGGGGGGGGGTTTGAAGAGGGGGATTCTGCTGCTGACAATTTCCTGCCTGGCAGAGATCTCCCAGACACCACTTCCGCTGCCTAGGCGCGATGTAAGGCAGTGGGAGGGGGAGCACTCGTAACAAGCTCCCCTACAGCTGTCAGAAGAAGATTTGTTTACTACAATCAAGGATCTCAGCATTATCGGCTTAGCTGCAGCTTATAATAAAGAGTGACCTCCCAGGTGGTAGGTCCGCTTTAATATATTTGTGAAATTATATGAACTGGAATATACCATATGTCGCTCAACATTAATTATGTGTGCTTATTCACTAGATGCCCTTTTGATGTCTACTCTATATTTCCAGAAGCCTTTGAGAGCACATCTGTCGGAATTAATATGCCATTACTGTATATTAGGACTGGATTTCCCCTTCTTGTTTTGGTTCATTTCTCTGGACCAGGGAAGAAGGAGATTTGAAATGAAGTTGATCAACTCATGCTGGGAAAGTACCAAGAGAGATATGGTGCCCTTTAATACAACACGCATTTAACCAGTGCGGAGTAAACAAGAGAACCACCTATACCAGTGGTTCCCAAACTTTCCTTGCAGGGTCCCCTTTTCTTTTAAGCATTGTTGAGCCCCCTCCCTATTCAAACACATGTTAAGGATGAGGGCCAACGCCCCCTGGAATACCTTCATGCCCCCCCAGTGGGGGCCGCCCCCCAGTTTGGGTACCACTGACCTACATGGACTACACTTTATACATCAGCCTCATATTCCATGTAAGCAAAATACATCTATGGTCGTTTTAACTGTACAAAATGGAAATATCACCTTACTGATGGATGAAGTTAAAAGTCACCTAAATCTGCATTCAGATATTGTATACTCTGTTCCCCAACCAATAAGATTGTAAGCCTGTCCGGGGTAGGGTCCTCTACTCCTCCTGTGGCATATCCTGTACCAGTGTGTTATCTTGTGTTGTGTCTCAACTCTATTTTATTGTACAGCACTGCGTAATGTTGGAGCTATATAAAGAAACAATATTGAAACAATAATATGATTATGATGATGATAATAATAACAATACATGCTCCAGATCCTTCTATCTTCTGTAACCATGTTTCCCCCCAATAGACAGGGTCTTAAATATATTTTTGCTTTAAAAACTGGACTCTTTTTCTATGAACAACAATCTACATTTGTTCTTAAATAGTTCCTTATCACATTCTGAAAGTTCATCATAACTCTCCAAACCCCCATTTGCTGTCAAGTCCCTTGGAGTTCCAGTTTGTTTTGGGGCATTTTGAGTGTGATTGTTTTGGGGGTGTTTGCTTACCTTGATATCTGCCCTGCTGCATTCTATTGCCAATTGATTTCACTTTTTCAAATGTAAAGCTGCCTGGACACTATTTAAATATTACTTATTTATAAACTGGGGCTTCTATTTGGAGCATCCTCGATAATCCAGAAAAATCATTCTAGGGCTTTTTTTGGGGGGTAAGTTTTTGGAGTATATACAGGCAGAAGGTCATTCTCCTGGTGGACATTCTTCTTCCAATAGGACAGGGATATTTCCTATTTGCTGTCCAGTGGTGGGGATCTCTTCAGGGTTTCGAAGACTTTAGAAACTTTGGAGTTTAAGTGGTACTCTTTATTGGTTAACTGAAGTCACTAACTTCCAGGGTAGTTTCTTCGTGGCCCTTTTTTTAAAATAAAAAGTGCATCACAGGCAATCATGGCAATTGCAATAACATTTTGAGAAAAAAAAATTATCTTGTGCCCTCCCTCGTCCTCACTATGCATCCCCGGCGTCATCTTTGTTGCCTAGAATGTGCTAAAAAAAGGGACGCCACTTTTATTACATGAAGGTCAATGGTGAGGCCCACCCCCCACCTCTTTGGGTCATAAATCATCGAGGCAGACCCAGAAAGGTCTTCTCGGCATTCCATTGGACAGATGAGTATGACCGATGTTAGCTCGGGTGAGTTTTGTTCAGAAAAAGTTAAAGGAAGATTTTGGGATGTCTCAGATCTATTATTAAAGAAGAAGGGATCTGAGACATTCCAAAAGCTTGCTTCTTTAATTACTTCAGCTAGCCCATAAACGTTATCACTCCAAACTTTCTGTATTCATTTAACGCTAACATGGTATAACACTCTACTTTTGCATTTGCAAAAGAGTTCACTCTGGGACTGACCAACATGAACTCATTTGGGTTGCAAGATTGCCAATTCATGGAAACGGTGTGGGCAAAAGACCTGAAGAGCAGGTAACCATGCTAGATGATGTATTCAACTGAATATGTCAATTAGAATGAGTAAGGAGAGGGATGTTTGGGTGGAGAGAGTTGAATCTTTGGCCGAAGATAGGCTTTGTGAGAGTTGTTGAGTTCTGAACACTCATATGTCATTGTCTGTGAAGTCTACATAGTTACCAAATGCAATCACATGGGTTGAATTAACAGCCTGGAATTAAACCTCATTTTGGAAGTGAATGAATGAGAAAAACAGAAGTAATTATTAATGTACTGTGAAAAGGACCCGGGTTGGCAATACGCATGCTGATTAATTTAACAAAGCACTTTATCCCTTTAATGAAAACATCACTGTGGCAGCTGTATTACAGCCTCAGAACTGTAAAATCTGCAAGATGAGTTAGAGTAACTTCACAGAAATTCTAATAAGAAACTATAACTTTTGAAGTGTAACTCCAAGGAAAAAGCCTAATACACAACTCAAGTATATGTGTTTGCAGTCATACTGACCAAAGGATTTGGGATTTTGGCCAGACATTTTGAGACACACCCAGCTACATTCTGATTTAGCCCCCCTGCTCATTATTTGACATCGGTAATATGGCTTAATTGTTCAATGTTGTGGAACCACTGGAAGCTAAAGTGTGTCACCCCCGTCTGGCCATGTGGTCTGGCAGAGGTATGTAGATCACAAGATCTTCTTTTCAGAACGGCAAATATTTTGGCAGGTACAACAGTAAACATGTATGTGTTTCAAGTCTGGATATGGCCGTTTGCCTGCTGCTGTGCTTTACGTACATATTTTTGTTTTTCTTACAGTTTTAGACCAAAAAAATTGAGGGAACCATGTATTTTTAGTAGAAATATTAAGAATCTTTATATAACAGTATTGTGTCTGTCTAGTGCTGAAATAGACCAAGGGTCTAATATTTAATATTCTATACCAGGGGGGTCCAATCCTCAAAAGACAGATCTATATGGATGTTTAGTATTTCATCAGGAAATTAGTAAGGAATGGTTTGGATAGGCTCTGTTCACCAAACAACCTGTAAGTGGTCCTTGTAAACTCGAGTTGGACAAACTTGGAAAACACACTCTATACTACTACTATAGACTACAGATTGAGAGGGGTTTTGACGTACCATATAACTTTCCAATATTTGCGTATATATAAGGCTGTTTGTGAAGGAATTTGAGACTTTACTAATTGCCCTAAAAAGTCTAGTTAGACACTAATTCACCGATTTGTAAGCGTGTTTTGTTTTAAGAGGAAATTCACGCAAACAAATGCAGAACAAACCACGTAAGCAGTGTCCCAGATGAGGAGTGATCCTATGACCCTGGTACTATAAGGAGTCACTGTACTGGCCAAAGTGGTGACAGTGGACCTTTCATCCAAAAAAAGGTTTCCTGTGTGTACACAGAGCTGGTCTACAAACCATCCCATGTAAGAACCCATAGTCAGATCTCCATTTCGTGTTTTACACCTACACAACAACATCCTCCTTTTTCTGTTTACATTTTCTCATCAAATTTAGTATGAGCATTGACAGAGGTCAGCTATTTCTGAATGGAGGAGCTGCAGTCACAGCTTAACCGCATGAAATCTTACACGGGGCCTGGACATACCATATCCAAGTGTAAGGTTTGAAGTCAGCAACGATTTCGTTCTCTCCCTTCCCATAGCAGCAGTATATACAACCCCTACAACATCATATATATATATATATATTCCCGTGTTATACGACCCATGTAAGCCCCAGCAAACATATATATACCCTAGAAGCAATATAAATAGCTTAGCTACTTTACAGTAACCATATGGATAGCACCCTCATGTATACAGCCCTACCCCTTCACAGTTACTATATATATATATATATATATATATATATATATAGCGCAATACCCCCCTTTCTGTGTAGTATATATAGAGCCCTGCTTAATTACAGTAGTCATAAAAAGTACCCTCTTTAAACACATTTACATCATATACACAACATCCCCCCCTTCCTTTCCTTTAATATTGGGGCTTGTGGGTATTGTTTTGGTTTATGGTCAATTACCCCTTACCATGGCAAATGGAAAGGTCCAGTTACTACAATGAAACAATTCTTAACAATTCATATACAAGTACTGCCGTAAGATATGATTTTGTTTTACATTTCCCAATGGCTATCTTAATCCTGATATGATAACTATGGTAAAATGGCAGCTCCAGGCATTCTTCAAGAAATACAATGAATGGCATAATTGGTCTTACCTGTTCGGTAGACGAAGTTGCCTTCGGTTTCCGATGATGAGGGAGACACAAGCTCTTCCTCAAACTCATTGGAACTAAATGACCCTGAGTGGTTCCTCTGCCTCGTTTTTTCCCTCATGGCAGCATTAGTGGCCATGACGTGCCGTAAGGAGTCATTGAGATAGCGATGCAATAAACTGCTCTTGTATTTCGGAGGGGATACATAGTCTTCATTGGCACTAGCTTCTGCTCTTATTCCTGACTTGATGACAGAGCTCTCATTGTTAATCACAGTATGGTGGATGGGTTTGTCGTAGCTTTCTTCATTAGCATGACTCCTTGGTGCATTTTCTCCATCTGTAGAACAACAAAACCAAGCATTATGTATCTATCTACACCAGTAGTGGGCAACTGAGTTGACATGGAGGGCCACAAATGCGGCCTTCTGCATCACTAAAGGGCCACACATAACATAACACATAACACATAACATTAACATATATTGAAAAAATTACAGAAGGCATAGCTAGAAGACATTACTTTTCATTTTTTAAATAATACTTCAAGCATTAGGGAACAATGTTGTATGGTAATTCCACAGGTTGGGCACCTAGGATCTACACTAATCACTGAGATTTAACTAAAATATAGGAAATTAGGTAAACATGCACATGTTTAAGTGGTTCTATCCTCAAAATAAAAAAACCACACACAATTACATTGACATAATACTCATCTGGCAGCAGCTTACATCTGTGAAAACTGGTACACAATAAAAAAATAAAAACTTACCTTCCTCACTTCCTCATTCCTGGCGCCAGCATGTTTAGTACTGGTGAATCAATGCTGATTCCACCAATTCTTCAGGAATACTTCCTTGTTGTCGATGAAGCTTTAATTTTACAACATGACCACTAGCTCTTTTGATTACACTACATCCTGCAGATGAGTCCCTGTGATCTTCTGTGATTATAAATCTGCCCCAAGTGCCCTTTTGGTGAGTATTAACGAAACACTGGGACTGTGCAACGACATCACACAGTGATAGGGGCGATCTCGGAAAAATCACCCTCCTGCTGTCATAAATATTTTTTAAAAATTTAGAGCAGTGATTGCCCTAATTATTGGCAGTGTTGATGCCGATATTGTATAGCACCCCGCAAGGTGGTAGGTCCACTTGAAGCTTGCAGCTTTAAAGTGTAATACTGGTGAAGAATGGCCTTAGGCTTTTTTAATCTTCAATTTGACCAATGTGTTCCTATGGACATCTGAATGACACACTCTAGAGCAGGGAACAGGTGGCTCGATATTGGAGCTGTCCGATGTTCCCTGCAGTGATAACATCATCACGCTGCTGTCAGATATCGGAGGAGCTCTGCTGTCTCTCCAGCTCAGCCAATGCTTTGCATGGAGACCCGTGGTTTGCATTCAAAGCAACGGACATTGACAGTTATCTATGTTCATGTCCGTTATCCCTGTTTCCGAGCTGAATTTATTGATCCTGCTCGAAAACTGGGATTGCCCCATATGCTATAGGCCAGATAGATGGCCGTGAGCATGCATGGCGCTCAAAGCTGCCATTGATCTTGCCCCATATCTACATGTGTGTCCCAGTGTCTCTCCAAGTAAAGATTAAATCTCTTCCCTAGCCACTTCTAGACAAAACTTTCAAACATCAAATCTCAAGTGCCAGTGTCTCTACTGCACCCTATGGGTCTGGCATTTCAGAGTTTAAAAAAATTTGGTGAAATTCCAATTGTAACCAATAATCTTGTTTGAAGAGAATTGGAGACCTTAGCTAGTGCTTTGGATCCAAGGGGCTCTAGGGAGACAAAAGTCAATCTAAGGGCAGGTATATGCAGGAACCACACAGAGCCTGAACTTCAAATATTGTGTTGCTTTAGGCATCTGTTCAGTGAAGACAGGTGTTCCCTGCTCACAGTAGGTGAGGAGGAATCTCCTTTAATATCCGATTGGGTTTGTTTTCTTTTTCTCCCTCCCAACACTCTTTCTCAATGAACACGAGAGTTTGTGGGTAATGTAGAACAAATCCCGACAGTTTATTTTTGTTAGCTGAGTGTAAAGGGGAAGAGTGGGGTCACGCTTTCAGGAGGAACTGGATCGTCGGAAAAGGCGCCATAAATAAACACACGTATTTCAAACATGGTAAGATCGTGCCCTCTTACCTAGTATAGTGTGTAATCTGGTATTACAGTCTTCACTAACAAACTTCATTTCTCTACCAATAAACATTCCCCACTGGCTCAGTCCAGCAGTATTTCCTTGTCTGATATGTAACCTATTCTTTACAGGAATAATCCTCCTTTTCTTTGAAAGTCTGGCCAGAATCCAGTATCAACAGATACAATGTGTATGGGCGACCACTGTGTACACGGCATGGAAGGAATTCGATATCAAGGCTCGTTTCTTATGTATGATTCCTAGATCCTCGCATTTACACTAATGCTGTTCTGCCTCTGTATACTGAAATACAACATTAAAAGGACCCTCCTTGTTAAGAATAGTGCATTTAGCTAACATGTAATGACAGTGTTCAGTGTAAAGAATCCTTTTCAGTTCATTTTACAAATTTATAAATAGAGCCATGTGAAGTGGCTGAGGTTGGCACAAACTAAACCCTTCATGGGGTTTTTACAAGAACCAAAGCATTATTTTGTATAAAGTAAAGCCAAACCAATTTTTTTTTTTGGAAAAGTGAGGAGTTGTGCTGTGTGCGTATATATATATATACTTGCTTTGTCTGTGTACTATTTGTGGGAAACTGCATTACTACCGCTAATATAACTACTACCATTTCCCTGAAAATAAGGCATCCTCATGCTGAAGTATGCGGCATCCCCTTAAAAAATAAGGCACCCCCAAAGATTCGGTACTGTAACTCTGAACAGGGGGGATCAGAGGGGGCAATCAAAATGACACGGGAGGATCAGAAGGGGTTACTAAAATGGTAATCCCCCCTCTGAGTCTCCTGTGCCATTTTGATTCCCCCATCTGATCCACACTGTGTCATTTTAATTGATTCCCCCACCCTGATACCCCAGTGCCGTATTCTTCTTCATGAAAAAATACGACAACCCTTCGAAAATAAGACGTAGGGCATCTTTGGGAGCAAGACACTGTCTTATTTTCGGGGAAACACAGTACTAACTACTATAAGCTGAGAGTAAATGTTGTTTAAATGGTTTTGTAGCCACTGTAACCCTTTACTTCAGCTCAAATAAGTTCTAGGAACATACCCCAGCGTTTATATCCACAAAAATGTCAATCATGATTAAGGTGTGTGTATTTTGTGTATATTAATCATGGGGTATGTGCCTAGAACACATTTACACTGATGAACAGGCTAAGAGTGGCAAAAAAAATGAATCAGGTCCCATTGAATATGACCAGCTGCTACTGGCTATATTATTCATGGGCCAACTATGGTAGAGCTATATTTATGAACCTTTTCATTATATTAAAATTATGAGTTCACACAAACACTGCATCCATCTGCTCTTGGTTCAGCTCCTCTGTCGAATTTAAGAACCCATTGTGGCCCACGAGGTTTGCCCACCCCATAATCCATTTGGTGGATTCTTCCGCCAGAAGAATTGTTGAAGTGTGGTACATGCCTCTTGGATCAATGTAAGCCAACCTATATTATCATATTCCATCTATTGACCCCATAAACAATTTAATGACATTTAAATTGGAGGTAAATGAACAAACCTTCAGAGCAGGAGTCTTCACTGCTGATACTTAACCGCTCAGCGTTCCCTTGTACATATTTGTTATATAACTTTATCCGCAATGCCCAGCTCAGATCTGGTTGTCTCACAGTGTTTTTAAGGCGGCGTCTTGCATTTGCAAACCAATTTGACACCTGAAAAGAAAAAAAAAGTTTGAAGGGAAGTATTCAAAAACATGGTGGCCAATAAAGAATAAACAGTTTGTAGTAAATTGGCTTCTAGTGTGTATAACCAATGCTTGTGGTTCCTCTTTTTCTCTGAAAAAAAACTTATGTCCCTGGCCACTAATCTTAATGGCAACCAGTGGATTGTCAGTGAACAGCTACATGTGAACCGACATCCCTTACCACTGACTACACCTTCACCCACTCTTGACCTGGGTTCAACATCGTCAACTATTTTCATTGCCAAGCATGGTATCCCATGTTTGTGCACATGGGAGTTATTCCAGACACCAAGACATGCCGAGAATGTAAACTAAACTACGCATTTGCAGGAAAAGGGAAGCTGGCATATGGATCTTTTTTGCAGGAGATACAGAGTCCTCCATCATAACTTCAGCTACCAGGAGTAACAAGAAGTACTCAGTACTTCTGAGTATAGAGCAATGGGGGGGGGCCAGGGGCCGCTGGCAGGCCCTCATTTTTAAATGTATTTGTTAATAGGGAGTGGGCTCGATAATTTTCCTAAATAGAAAAGGGGGCCCTGCAAGGAAGTTTTTGGGAACCAATGAGATACAGAGTCCTCATCATAACTTTCAGTACAGGAGTACCAATAAGTACTCAGTAATTTCTGAGTATAGAGCATGGATTCACTAAATGGTTGGGGGGGGGGGGAAGTATTCTATGGGGCACAGGCCCTCAATCTTTTAACATGTGTTTGAATAGGGATGGGGGGGCTCGATAATGTTCCTAAATAGAAAAGGGGGGCCCTGCAAGAAAATTTGAGAACCACTGGTATAGAGTAACATGTGTAACATGATTTAAGAGTGCTGGTGCTTGAAGCCTGGACAAAGAAAAGCACTTAAGCAATGAGCTCCACACACATACTCTCACCAGGGTAGATAAAAATCAATGATTTAAAAAAAATATCAAAAAATCTGATTTTTTTTTTTTAAATCAGGTTTTTTTTATTTAAATCGGATTTTTTTTTATTTAAATCGGATTTTTTTTATTTCAATTGAATTTTTTAAAAATAAAATGCTTTTTGAGGAAAAAACATTACCATCCCAAATGTATTCCATTATGAAATAATGTTATTTTTTAAATATGTAGAATAAGGCTGTATATGTTTAATTGTTTTAGTAAATACATTCCATTAATCCATTCACAGTGTCATGCTCTCCCAGAGGTTTTTGTAAGATTTTATAATCAATAAAACTCCACTCTCAGATGTATAGTGGCCAACATCCCAAAAATAATAGACAGAAGTTGATGATGGCATAAACACATCACCCCAAATTTCCCCTTGAATAGACAAGGGCGAGAGGACGGGCCACTCAATATGTAAAAGCAATACGTTAATTATACACTGTGCAAACAATGTACAAGTAATGACCATCATAGCAATCAAAAACAATGCACGATGTTGCGGATGTACACATCTGTACATGTGCTTAGACAATAAAAATAGTCCAAATGGCGCAAATTTCACCCCAACGTGCGTTTCGTTGAAGACTTCTTCAGGGGGTACGATATGTAATTTCATAGGCCAAATCATAGGCCAGATCTGCTTTTGTGTCTCCTCAACCATGTCTATTCCAGGGGGAAATGTTGGGTGATGTGCTTATGCCATCATCAACTTCTGTTTCTGTAAGATTATTGAGCAGTTTCTCAGCCTACAATATATTATCACAGATGCTTGGTTTACTTTCTCAGTTCTCAAAACGAAGTGCAACAGAAAAGTTGTCCAAATATGAATGATTAACCTAAACTGGGGATAAAAAAAAACTAATATGAAAAGTTGTTATTCTAAAAATCTTCATCTACTCGCATTTTAAAGTTATACCGGCAAGAATTATTGATTTAAATTGGTTTGATTTAAATCGAGCCTTACTGACTAGTGATTTAAATCAAATCCACCCTGCTCTACACAGATTTGTAATATCAGCATGAAGAAGTATACAATTATTGCTAAAACAATAGCACTCATACGAGGATTTGTACATGTTAGTTGTAACAGTTTGTGTGTCAGTAATGCTAAAATATCACATACTTAAATGTACTGTTAATGGCATCATAGAAGGTGAAGGTGATGTGTACTTACCAGGTCATCATACAAGTAAATGTGTTACAAATATACTTATCGGTACTTGTAAATTGGTTCCAGTCGCAGGAAGTGCCAAATATGGCAAACAGTAGGAAACCCCCTAAAATTCTCAGTACTGTCCAGGACAGAATGATGATGCCATATATCACCGTTTCCTCTACATCTGTATGTAGTCTGGTGTTTTTACACCATGTTGCTTAAATAAGGCTTAGCATTACAAAGACAATAAATTGTGTCTTCAAACACCCATTTAGCATCTTCATGGCTCCCTATACAAAAGAATCAGGAAAATTAACTTAAGCTGGGCAGAGACGTCTCGATTTTTCATACGATTTCTGTGAGATCGATCACCGGAATCGATCGCTTAACCAATCGATCACAAATTGATGCATGCACAAAGTGATCAATTGATCGATTTGACCCTAAATCGCACTTAAATCGATTGAGCAGGAATCGGACCTGTTTGTAAGATTGTAAGACAAAACTAAAATTGGTATTAAATCAAGCTGGTTGTAACTCAAGGGTCCACTGTATAGTGCCAACATAATCTGTAGCATGTGACTCCCTTTTCTCAATGTAACAGCACTGACCAGTAACAGCGGTCATCATATTTGTATCAGTACAACACCCATGCGGAGCCATCTTATTGTGTAGGCTTACCTACACCCCCTCCCTTGCAATCTCTGTACAGCAGAGTTTAAATTTGGGAATGGAGGAGCAGCACACAAAGATAGTTATAAGAGTGATGCTGATAAGATTGGGGTGCAGAGAGGCTTAAGATCCCCATAGACGCATAGATCCCCAGACGATTTGCGGGCGATCAATTGCCATGCGTTTTTTTCTGGCAACTGATCATCCACAAAACGAACGCACCCACATGGACCAGGGTCCCCATGCAAAATTTCATGTGTTCGTGGTGCACATCGCGATTCCTGTATGTTCAATGGACTACAGAAAGCATCGTGGTGACGCCACCACGCTGTGACTCGCTGGCCGAACTAACAGGAATCTACTCATGTATGGCTAGCTTTAGTGTTCACTAAGACAACATTAAAAAACTTCCTGGGTATATACACTGTACACAACAGCCATTCTAAAGCAATCCTCTGTTGAACCCCAGGATTTCTGTAGAAGTTGCTAAGGGTTGAGCATGGCTGATAGACCTCTTATTGGATGTTGTCTACGGTGTTCAATTACCAACAACACTTGACAAATCCAGCAGCATTACCCCAACTATCTCTAGTACAAGTCTGTACTAGTGGTATTCTTTAATGACCACCAATGGATTCCCCTAATGGAGTGGGTGTTGTAACAGTCCCTTGCTTCTGAGTTTTTAGGGATAAGAAATTTGAAGCTTTAGGCCTTATTGCTGGACTGATTTAGAACACACATAGACATTTGTAACACGTTGAATATTTAATGTTCCCATATGACAATATTCTAT
>CM070036.1:139926020-139936370 GCA_036250615.1 Ptychadena robeensis | reverse complement strand
CCCCCCCCCCCTTCCCAAGGCTTTGAAGTTGTAAAGGACACTTAAATATAAGCCAAATATTGAAATCTAGTATTGCTTCTCGCAAATGTTTACAGTGCTGCTACATTGTCCCCGTACACTTTACATTACTGAGCGTTCCATGTGCTGCCAGGATTAAACTGATACCTCGGAGTAATCTACATCAGAGCCACATTGGCAGTAATGGCAGGTAAGTGTGGCATGTATAGTCTAAACTAGAGCTAACGGGAAACTGGAGCAGAGGCCAACACATCACCACCACCTACTCCCTGCTTCACCTCTAAAGGTCATATAAAATAGCTTGCCTTTGAAATGGAACAAGAGAGAATGTTCTGGTTTGAGAAGAATGAACAGAAAATGTATTTTATCTAAATACTGTTTATAGTGCGGTTATATAATACAGAACCCAACCAGATGACTTTCCCAACAACTGACATGCAGCAAAAGGGCAAACGAAAAAAAACAAAAAACTGAAAGACTTGTAATATAAGTGAAGCCAAGTTGATCTGAATTTGAATTGAGAATGGGACCATTAAAACCGCTTTTAAGAAAGAATGTCTTTCAATCCCTGACCTGTAGGTTTAACAAGAAATGATACAATGTCTTCCTTAAAACCTACCTGCTATTGGATTACCATTTTTTGTATCTGTGTTTGTTGAATGAGCACTATAGGTCCAACAACCGTTTTTTCAGTTCTTGGTCACAGTTATGGGTTCCATGACACAACAACCCCAGGTATAGTTACTATACCAACTTCATCCGCATTGGGCTATACAGAATTCAACAAATGCTAGATGTATCTAATTGTGCTTCAAAAGAGCTTACAATCCAATCACAACCAATGTCATAAGGTCACCATACACCCATTACAATATCACTGTTCTATTTTTGTATAATCAACAATTAGCCCTGGGCTCCACTATCCATTAAAACCCCTGCATTGAACAGAGGGATTTTTAACGGAGTGCACGAGCCGCCCATACGCTAATGGGGATATGAAAGGGCTATCTCCACAACCAGTCAGAGCCCTGGATCCGCTGCTCCGAGCCTCCATCGTGTTGACAGCGATGCAGCCACACATGTCTATAGGAACGCGACAGCGGCTTGATGGAACCCAGCGGATCCAATAGCAGACATTAAGCCTAGGCTTAAGAAAGAAGTAAATATCATAGCCTCTTAGAAGAACCATAACACTAACCATTAACGAAGAGAAGCACTACACCTCCAAAGAGAAATATGGGCTTTTAAAGTACCTTATTTCTCTTTAGAGGTGGAGAGGGGTTCTTCTTCTCTTCATCTAAGGTTAGTATTTATGGCCCAGTACTACATAGTTGGTTGTAGATCTAAAGAAAATTGATTGAATGGAGTGAGGTGAGCTTTGGTCTAATGCAACCTTGCGCAACAAGGTTTCATTGGAACTCTAGGGTTTCTCTACAGGTTGTGAAGTGTTTCTTAAGCAATGACACTAATGATCTTTTTAGGCGTGTGTGAGTGGCGGGGGGGAGCATTCTTCTTCTTTCTTTCTTCCCACTGATGTATGGGATTGAGCATGAAGATAACTGATTGAGCTATAAACAGCAGGAGTACCCAGAGACATTGCTTTAAGGGTTCCCTCATGTTAAAGGAGTAGTAGTCAACGGCTAGTTTAATTTTTTACTTTCCCTGTATGGCCCCCCTTTTCTAGATAGAAAGATCCTCTCCCCAATTCAAACAATACACAATACAACTCTTTTTCTCCTTATTAAACACACTCTAATCATACAAATACATGCATTATGCACACACCAATCATGCAGAACTATGCGTCATATACGCACACAGCGATTATACAGAGGCATACATTATACACACACCAATCATGCAGAACCATGAGTCATATATACACACACCATTCATACAGAGAAATGCATAATTTAAGCTGGCCATACACCTTTAGATCTCTCTGTCAGATTTCCTTTAGATCTACCAACAACTATGTAGTGCCGGGTCCTCTGCGATTGAACACAGGTAGACTTGATGATTTAGAAAGTACCTCATATAACATAGTTGTGGTAAAGCCCCCCATAGACAGGCAGACTCCTCCATGCAACTTCTGTACAACCAACTTTTCTTCTACCAAAACCATGTAATAGGAGGACCTTTCTACACCTTCCAATCACTATGTATTCTATCAGGGAGGTCACTATACTACATAGTTGTTGGTAGGTCTCATGAAAGTTGTATGGAGGAGTCTGCCTGTCTATGGGGGGCTTAAAACAAAAGGAGATCTAAAGGAAATCTGATAGAGAAATCTAAAGGTGTATGGGGGCCCTAACACACCAATCATGCAGAAACATGCATTATATACACACCAATCATGCAGAGCCATGCATCATCTACACACATACACCAGACATGCATCATATACATATACACATATAATTCGGAGACATGCATCATATACACACCAAGCATGTATAGACATGCATTATATACAGTACACACAGACCAATCACCAAGAGCTTACAATCTAAGAGGTTGGGGACGTGAGTATGCAATAGGTAGGTGATGTGGAGTTTTGACTAGGGCATGAAACCAGTTAAAATTCTTCTAATTTTTTTTAATGTTGAAAACACAGGGAGAGCACAACCTGACCTGACCTAGAACCAAACCAGAGACCCTAGCTCAGTGATGGCGAATTTTGAGATAAATAAGTGGGGTTTGGGATTCAGTTTGGGCACTCTCTAAAAGTTTCACCATCACTGCCTTAAATGTACAAGGCAAGTCAGCTGTTCTCAATCTCAATACAAGGAATCACCACATGACGCAGGATATAATTGAATTTCTTGCCCGGGAATTAAATCAGAAGCAATTAACAAAGTGAACTTTTAGTATAAATCCTCTGAACTGCACAGCCAAATCTTTACTACATATGTTTACAACATAAAATATTTCATGGTCTACAACAAGTGAGTCAATGATGACCAACATGACAAATATACCCAAAACTTTCCCCTGAAATGCTGCCCCAGACCACTAAACCGTTAACTCCTATGTTTCAACAAACCACACACCGTCTCATTTTTTTTTTGGTTTATAAGAATTAGCTGCCGCTCCAGAAAGGTCTACGAGGCATTGGAATAAACCGGCACACAGATGGAATAAAACAAGGAAAATGGTATTAGTTCATAAAATGTGTTGGAGCCATTCAGTAGACTTTTATTCTGCCTCTTCCTTAGGAGACCCATCCAGCACTCCTGTCATTTCCACTCCGCAGTCCTACCGCTTGTTTGGATTACTTCGAATTGACAAGTCCCTGAAGAGATATCAGTGGAGAGGGATGCCTTGGAAGACCTCCATGTCTTAATGCACCACGGAGAGAGGCTTCCCTCCAAATGTTTCGGCTGATATATCGCTCATGTGATGTGTGTAGGATTTACTATGACACACACAACAACATGGCAAGATTAGTTTAATGCTGGTCTGCATAGCTCGGCCGTGCCAAAAAGAGTTCTCAAGTCTCTGAAGAAATAATAACTGGAAGGAAGACAAAAAGTTTATGCATGTGAACAGATTATGTATTCCCATCCGGATACCAGCAGCTGCCGTGCCCCAGTATCCCCTCCTGTCTACAGAACTCACGCTCACATATGTTTCTGTAGAAAAGATGTGACTTAATGTTTGTTCGTTAAACATCCTCAAAGAAAATATTTAAAAGGAAACAGTGAATCTAATTGGACCTGTACAGCAGGGCTCAGAGAGAGAAAGGAAGAAGCAGCACAAGACGTCAACCAGTTGTGATGCAGTGCAAAGAACATCCTTTTAAAAGGAGAAAGCGTGATCTAGAAGAGGGCCTCCTACAGGGATACCTCTCGGTCCATAAACTAATGGTCAGTGAGGTGTAGAGGGAAACACAATTTGAAATCTACCGTAAAGCCTATATGGGCTTCTACCCTATTAGCAAATCTTCGAAGCCTCACATACAGGTGGAAGGGTGTTGTCCAAAATATAAACTGCACAGGGCACCGTTGATTTATTGCTTGTGGTCCTGTCCAGTAGTTACCCAATTTTGGGCCACAGTGCTCTCATATATACAGGGAATCACTAAGGAAGTGATCACTCAGGAGCCCATGCTCCTTGTATTTGCGTACCTTGACAGGGAGGTCCAGCCCTTGATCAAGTCCTCTTTGTCGCAATGGGTCCAGATATGCCTCCTGGCGGCAAGGAGGTGCATCTTGACTAAATGGTTGGCCCCGCGCCTCCTACAGTGGCTATGCTGGAGACGAGTTTGAATAATTGGTGAAAGTTGGGGAGGTAAATTTTTTTTTTGTTCCCCAAGTGTTAATGTGTTATATGTGTGATGTTTTCTGTTTTCCTTTCCATTCCCGGTGTACCCTTGCCCGGGTCCTGCCGCATTCTCTCCTGGATGATAACGCTGGAGTACTTTGATTATATCTGGTGGGACCTCTTCCCTTGCATTGCTACAGGATGTCTCTGGTTTCCAGTGTGGGACTCAGCACATATGCACCCCGGTTATGATGTTCCTGCGGTTTTTGGGTTAGAGTCCTTTTATAGACCTTCCAATTGTACCAATGACCGTCCTGTATCCTTGCTATTGTTATCAAAAATGTTGTCAAAAAAGTTTTCAATAAAGTGTGATAAACAAAAAGGAGAAAGCGGGGTGACAAAGAGCTCACATTGTCCATTCATAGAGTGGGATGGGGTTACCTGTGAATACTAATTATGTGTTACAAAGTGAAAACAGGTATCCTGTCCAAACAGAGAGGTCTGTGTTAAAGTAAGGATGTGTAAACCTCAGAAATGGATTGACAGAAATAATTCTAAAGCTGGAAATAGACGGGACGATTTCCTGTTAACTCCCGACCCGATTTCGGCACTAGGACATGACGGCTGATTTTAGCCCAATCTTGCTAGATGCCGCACACGATTCCTGCACGACCCGATCCCTAACGGATGCAGGAACACGCACGGCATCGGCGGTCGGGTCATGCAGGAATCGGCACGTCTATGTCCAGCTTTAGAAAGGTAGGTAAGGGCCCCCATACATCTTAAGATTTCTCTGTCAGATTTTCTTTAGATCTCCTTTTGTTTTACCAAAACCATGTAATATGAGGGACTTTCTAAACCATCAAGTCTACCTGTGTTCAATCGCAGAGGACCCGGCACTACATAGTTGTTGGTGGAACTAAAGGATATCTGACAGAGAGGTTTATGACCAGCTTAAATCAACCCTTTTTTGTTGCTGTGTCTACATTCAAAGGGCACATCCTTAAGGGCTTGTCTAGCTTGACCAGCCGCTGCACCGTAAAAAAAAAAAATGCAGCTGCCCCCAATCGCCCTGGACCGTAGAGAATAAATGGACACAGCTAAAAATCGCATCCACAAGTGATTTCTGACTGCTTTAATTCATGTCTATGGGCGCCATTTGTGGCGAGCCACTGCGGCCAGCCACCCAAGGGAGGATATGCCCATTTAAATTAATGTGGTGCGGTTCATAATCGTGGCCAGGTGGGGATAAGCCCTAATAAATGGATAGAGCTTAAAAACAAGCCAATAATAATAATAATAAAAAAAAACGATCTGACTTCTAGGGGTGTTGTTGGAGATCTGGGGGATGAAAGTCAGAGTAGGCATATGTAAGGGTAAAAGCTGACAAGAGGAAAGCACTGTGTGACATCTGGAATATGACTATGAAAGGTTGACATTTGGACTGCTGGAAGTCTCAGTGGTTAGTTACTTATCCAGAAAATTTCAGGGTTGCACTACTGAGGTATGAGATCTGGGGGTTCAAACGTGTTGAACTGTGAGAGTTACATTTGACCCAAAGCCAGATGGTGACCTGTGGATGGAGGCAGCTAATTGGAGGATTAATCAGGAACAGGAAGGTCCATCTGCAGCAGAACCTACAATGCAGAAGACTGACACAGAGGACAGGTGAGTACCAAACACCATCTCTTGGTACTCATCTGAAGAGCTCACCAAAAAAGTTATGTGTACCCCTGGGCATAGGTTCACTTTACTCACCATATAGAACAGCCATGTGATTGATCCTGTATCAGGACATAAAGAAATATAAATCCTGGATTGTATATTGGTCTTTTCTTCAGGATTCCATTTTCATCATTTTTGTAATTTGCTGCCATTTTTTATTTTATCAGCAGGGAGCTCAGTTTACAGCGATAAGCGTATGACAATAATCCGTGCTCTGGGACATTCGTAAACGCGGACACATCTGGGATTAGGAAGAGATTTGTCTTTACAGGAAACAATTTTGTTACGAGACGTTTACTGCTTCCATATAAATTAGACTTACACGTCTTAAAAAGTCATTACTATAATCCTGGGTTTTATAAGACAAGCAGGAATCTCATTTTCTGCATATCAATGATGTCATAAAGAAGAAAGGAAATACAAGTGGGTGTGGGGGGGGGGGGGGGGGTATGGGGGGAGGGTAAGGTACAAAAACAGGAGGATGGGTCACCTGCACGGTCTGGAATAGATGCATGTGGGGCGCAGATCCAGGACTTTACTTTCGAGTAAGAAGATTTACTACACCCGAAAAAAATAACCTATAGAATATAGAATGGTGGTTGCATTAGTATACTTTTATTAGTCCTGAGGATATACTCCCTGTCAGAGGGTTACAGTACTCACTTGTATCTGTGGAGAAGTAGAACGACCGCAAGGCTGCTCTCCAGAATTTAAATACAAACAATCCCACACCCCTAATTCCTTAATGATTGGGATCAATGGAGATAAGCGACAGTTCTGTGCTTTTACTTGGAAAACTAAAGCAGGGAATACACGGTTTAATATTGGAGCCATTCGAGGTTCCCTGCAGCAGCGCGATGACATCATCACGCTGCTGCTCCATATCAGCAGAGCACTGCTGTATCTCTAGCTCAGCCAATGCTTTGCATGGAGACCCCGCTGAACACAGATAGACTTGATGGTTTAGAAAGTCCCTCATATCACATGGTTTTGGTAAAACAAAAGGAGATCTAAAGAAAATCTGACAGAGAAATCTAAAGGTGTATGGGGACCCTTAAGCAGGGTACAGACGTGGAGATATGGGTCAAATCCATGGGCGTTTCGAGTGCCGTGTGCGCTCACGGCCATCTATCTGACCCATATATTGTGCCCCCATCGCTGTTTTCAAGAGCGACAAATCTATCCCGCTCGAAAACAGCCATATTGGACATGACTGTAAATACGGCCGATGTCCAATGCTTTGCATAGTGACCGCTGGTCTCCAGGTAAAGCTCGACTGAGGAGGAGGAGCGCGGAACAGACAGTTCTGCTCTCCCCGACTCCTCCGATATCTGACCTGGTTTAGTAAGTAAATACGTCAAATTTCTATTTGATTTTTAACCTAATTAATTAACAACTACATGTGCTAGAGCAATATATTTTATTTAATTTTTTTCAAACATTCCTACAATCCTTCCCTAGAGCACATTTTGGATGTTGAAAAATTTGGCTTATATTTCCATATATCATGTTTATCTATAGCCCATACAGTGTGTGTATGTATGTGTGTGTGTGTGTTTGTATGTATGTATGTATGTATGTATGTGTGTGTGTATGTATGTATGTGTTTGTATGTATGTATGTATGTACGTACGTACGTATGTATGTATGTATGTATGTATGTATGTATGTGTGTATATATATATATATATATATATATATATATTGTGAGCATTGGACTCCCCAGTCAGTGTCAAATATTATGTGTAATCCTGATGTCACTTTTTTGGCCAGCTTGGTCTGCTAAAATAAGCAACCGAAAAGACAGTCTGTGGGAGTATCTGCAAATAAAACTATGTTATAGGTGGAGACTTAATTCTTATTCTGCCATAACCAAAGGGCCATAGACTTACAGAAATGGCTCCGATGTTGATTTCTGTACATCTTTTAGGTAAAGTTTATTTGCTTTGTACCTTAGTAGAGATGGTCAAATTTTTTTCAAAAATTCGACCATTTTGAAGATTTTGAGTTAATTGCAAAGCCTAATTGAATGTGGTATCATCACTTAACTTACTGGAGATGTAGAGAAGGGCTGGGGGTATACAAAAGTATTGCTTTAACACAAATAGTTCTTGCATAAATTAAGTTCAAAGTCAAATAAAAAGTTTGAAAATCGGAATTTTGATTTTGAATTTGAACTTAATTTATGCAAAAACTACACGTGCTAGGGCAAAACTTTTTTTTATTAAATGTTCCCATAACCCTTCTCTACATCTCCAGCAAGTTTTTTGTTGATACCATTTTCAGAGGCTTTGTAATCAGCTCGCAAAGTCAGTTAGTCGAAAAATTGGCCCATCTCTATTCCTTAGCAAGCCTCACTAACATAATAGTGTCACCATTGTAAAACCATTCATGGAGTGTACACGGCCATGTGTTATGAGCAGCAGTAACTCCTTTCATCCTCCTGTATTTCTCCGTTGTTTCTTTACCTCTTATTTTCAGGAAAAAAAATAAAACCTGAAACAAACCGCCATTATGCTGTATGTGTAATTATTAGATTTGTTATTTCACGGTGTTGCCTTGTTTTATAAGCTGCAAAACCATTCGCTGGAAAGGTCACGTATTAGGGATTAGCTCTGCGACAGCTTTGGGATTTCACATATCCACATGTGTCGGAAAAAAAGTGAGACGTTTTGCCAATGAGTTGAATTATAAGCGCCTCGCACCGAGATGCTGTTAGGTAACACTAGATGCAGGATCCATAAAACCATCTCTCATTTTCCACTGCAAAACAATCCCCGCTCTAACAGAGATGTCTGAATTCTACATCTTTCCTGGGCTCACGCTGCTGTAGACGCCAGCAATCCATTATTAAATGTCGCGCTGGAGCAGGAGGGATACTGTAATTGATGAGGACATTTGGATCTTATTAATGAGGGCCACCACTTTGGCCACGTGTCTTTCTGTTTCTGGCTGGCAAAGCACATTTTGACAGTTGCATAAGAAATCATACAACGCACAGTGGCTAAGCAATGTCCTCTTTCTACAATGCTAAAAGCTTTCTTATACATAATATGAAGCACATTTTGGGAGATATCTACAAACGGGGGGGTTTAACCATTCTCAGATGCCATCATTTTTAATGAGCTTGTAGAAGTCAGAGGTAAGAAGGGTAGCAGAACGGTCCGGACGGGGTTATTTGGCCGTACCATACCATAAGTGGGGTAATTTGAACAAATCTTTGAGCCAATATTTGAGCTGTTTCACCAGACTTTACTGGGCCGAACCTTGTGCACTCCAACCAACTAGAAGTCACCGGTGGGGAATCTATATTTTCCAAAATTTTTAGAAGCAAAAGAGCAACTTTGAAGGGAATGGGGACTTCCTGGCCTTGTTCCACCAATATATTGGAGCTGTTCCACCAGCCTTCACAGGGCCGAACCTTGTGCAGTACACCCAGCTTAAAGTCACCTATGGGGAATCTATATTTTCCAAAACGTTTGGAAGCAAAAGAGCAACTTTGAAGGGAATGAGGACTTCTTGGCCTTGTTCCACCAATATTATATATTGGAGCTGTTCCGCCAGCCTTCACTGGGCCGAACCTTGTGCAGTCCACCCAGCTAGAAGTCACCTGAGGAGAATCTATATTTTCCAAAACTTTTAGAAGCAACAGAGCAACTTTAAAGGGAATGAGGACTTCCTGGCCTTGCTCCACCAACTGACCCAGTGAGTTAATTGCAAAGCCACTGTATAATTAACAAATACTTTCTTTGGCCAATAAGATGCTCTGGCTGATAAGACAAACAAGCCAGTGCGTCTTATTTGGGGAAAAATATGTAAATAAAAAAACCAAACTGCCAGATGGAACTCTGTGTGTCTGTGTAGGAGTTAAAGAATAGGGATGGCCAAAAATGGCCTTTTTTGTCAGGCCATTTTGACTTTTTGCCCAAAATTTTGAAAATCGACCTATCGACTTAAAAATATGTTATAGCGCTGATTGCAAAAATCTAAATTTTTATTGCAAAATGTTATTGAATTGAAAAATTTCGTAATGTTCCCACAAACCTTCTCTACATCTCCAGCAATGTTAGTAATTATATCATATCTTCATCAAGGGTTTTGCAATTAACTCCCAAAAAAACTATTTGAAATGGTATGACCATCTCTAGCTTGAATGTTGCTACCTCTTCAATTCTGCGTTACAAGAGATGGGATTGATGTACTGTGGCTCGATATCGAGGAAGCTGGCGGTATCACACTGCGTTTCAATGGCCCCTGGATCATACGGGCATCGAGCCATCTAGCATAAAGGCCCCCATACACGTGTCGGATTCGCACCGGATTCCGGCACGATCGATTCCG
>CM070036.1:139915822-139925920 GCA_036250615.1 Ptychadena robeensis | reverse complement strand
GTGGTCACCATATATCTCTCCCCTATACCAGGAGTGTCAAACGTTCACCAATAGTCTCCCGGTTTGGATTCTAAATTGTTTTTAGAGATATAAAACATTTATTTTGAGGCTCAAACGTTTCAGCCAAACTAAACTTGAATCCATTGTATCTTATAAATATAAGTAATTCATTCTAGGAAGTAGATATTGTTATAGGCAGACAATATTATGACCAGAACACAACCATAGATGCAAAATTCTGCTCCAATTGACAAAATGAAGAGCCATTAAAACAACACCCTAATCTTCTTATGGCAATATGAACAGACAATAAGCAATGTGCTGGAATGCTCTTGGTAAGCTGAACGGGTGCCAAATGCAAGACTGAACTTCCAGAGGTTACGCAAACCGCTAACAGTAGGCTGAACTGAAATAAGAAACACAAACTGAATTATCCTTAATGGTCAGTATGAACAGCCAATGAACAGAAGGCTGAGCTTCCAAAATTAAACAGCCTCTGAACGTTAAACTGACCGTCCAAGTTTACTATGAACAGCCCGTCCTTCCAAGGTCAATAAAAAAACAGCTGGAGAACAGTAGGTGAACCTTCCAAGGTCAACAAGAGTGGCCGATGAACAGCAGACTGACTTTCTAATGTCAAAATAAGCTGATAAACAGTATACCGACTATGAAAAACCAATGCTAACCTTTCAAAGTCAATATGGGGCAGGTCAACAACAGACTGCCCATCATGAAAAGCAAATGAATAGAGGAAAAGTCCTTCATGGTCATTATCTATGGGCAACATAGACAGCCAATGAACAGAAGGTTAATCTTCCAAGGCCAAGATAAACAGGTGATAAACAGTATGTTGACATTCAATGTAAACAGCGGATGTCAGTAGACTAATGCCTGCCATACACCCACAGACGGGTGCAGACAGACGAGCTCTGATGAGCCCCAGAATGCAACGTGATGACGTCATCGCGTTGCATTCTGGGGCTGCTTTAATCGGCCGGGCACCATTTGTGTGCCAGCTGTTACTTTCAATGAAGACGTCGGTCTTCATTCAAAGTAACAGCATCGGCTGACATCGGCCGAGCTGTGGGTGACAGGGATCTGTTGCCCCATGTGGGCACACGATGATTGGCGGACGATTTTGCCGTCGGCGTGTGTATGCCAGGCATAAAGGTAGGAATACACAGCTCGATTTTTGCATATATTTTTGCACGATAGAGCACTGTGCGCGTTCACTGCGCTCAATTCTGCAAAAATCTACACATGTATGGGTAGTTTCAGTTGAGATAAATAAATCCCGCTCAAAAGCTACATGTTATCAACATGTTGGTAAACCTTGATGGATATCCTATACTTTCCTGCTGGTAGCCGATATCGGGGCAGCTTGGCAGCAGCATGACGACATCTTGAACGGCTCGAAAATCGAGCCGTGTATTCCCTGCATTGACCTTCCAAAGACAACTCAAAAAAGTAAGATAAACTTCCAGAACTTTTATAAGTAACTGTAGAGCTGAACGGAAAGCTAACCTTACCAAAGGTCACATGGATATCCATCAATCCACAACCAAGGTCATGGTAAAGACTATGGTCAAGACTATGTGGTCCATGACCACAGGAGGGCAGCATGGGTTGCCCATAAACAGTAAGCTAACTCACTCCTGAGTCAAAGTCTGGCCTTCTGAACTTACAGGGAGCAGACACAGGATGGTTTCTTGGGGAACAGTAAATGAATCCTTCTGTGTGCATCTAATGTCATGTAATTTCATAGAGGCTGAAATGGAGGAGAAAACGGTTTACTGTTCTAACAAGAGGATTTTATAGACACGCTTTCAGGAGCTAACCATTACACCTCATCAGGTCAGCTCAGAAACGTTACACCAAGGAGAAAGAAAATACCGGAGCTAAAGATGATTTTTACCAAATGTAGGGGATTACACAATGCTGGGTGTAGTCTAGGTCTAGCTTGTGCCTTCCTAGTACCTTGCTCTCTTATAGACACATCAATGCTTCTACAAACACCATATGGGAACATTTTAGAAAAAGCTTTTGAGATGGATTTTGCTGTAGGAAGAACAAAAAAATCAGATCGTGGCAGGGAGCCAAACTCATTTACTCGATAAAGGTCAAAGCTAAAGTTACTAAACAGAAGACAATCCCTTCGTAAAAACTGGGTTCATCTGTAGCACCTGCTCGACACATTTGCCAGCAGATCTGTGCCGGATTTCCAATCGCTGTGCATCTCTTTTGTCTCTTCTGGCTGGAAACCCACTACGAAGGGCTTGAATATCAAAAATGAGGTCGACGTAAGAGGTTATCTCCGGTCCTTGCTAAATCTTATTAAGACCAGGCAGTGTTAGAAGGGGAAACACCTTGAGGTACAAAAAATATTGATAGTCCACATAAAGCCCAATAGACGAAAACGCTGTAAATGTAGATACACCACACCATGAGCACAATTCAAGTACATTATATAGATTTCACATTTAAATACAAATATGGAAATTTGTGAAAGTTACATATCTAAATATATAACCCTGTATAGGGATCTCCTATACAAGGTTACCATGTTCACTGTTACCAAACCCCTACCCTGACCAGGACTTGTGTTTAATATCTCCAATGTTTTTTCTTTGAATGTGCTGGACTGAGGACCAAACCCTAAAATATGTTGGTTTGGGCTGAAGATCTTTAGTTCTCTTGAGCTGCCATTTATTAACTACAGTGGACCACTACAGTTGGTTGTGAAGGCTCCCATACACGGGTCAATTTTTTACTCGATTTTTCCCCAATTGATCACCATGCACGTTCACGGCAATCGATCACGTTCAATTGAGTTCTGCCCACCCTGAACGAATGACCAAACAAAATCGGATCAGACATTGATCCGACCTGTCAGGTTTTTTTGCTCAATCGTTTGGCAATTGAACTACCTTGGTTGGCCCGTAGCTCCCTATGCAGCAGCCTTTCCGAATGATGGATTTTGTGGAATCAGACATTTTGGAGATCAGTTCATGTCCAAATTGACCACAAATCGGATTCCCAAGATGGTGTTCTATCAATTGCAAAACGTTCACTCACTGATTTAATGATGGGATCCGGAATCTATCGATGACCAATCAAGGAGTCTATGGCCACCTTAAGTCAAGTTGGTTGTAAGTCATTGTTCTCATAAGAAATAATTGGAATAAATGGCTCTGTACCAAAAAGGCTATATTTGCACTGTACACCAGTGGTTTCTGGATGTGCATCTGGCTGATGGGGCGAAAAGGAATAATTTGCATGGCTCCGCCCACTGTCTCAAAACGAGGGCTTCCACCTAAAGTTTTGGGATTTGTGCTGGATTGGGCCGTGTAAATACCTTCTGTTTTAAGAAGGCTTGATTTGTGCTATGCACTGCTCGAGTTGAGGGCTTTTTGATTCCTTTCATCCGTTCTCACCATAACCTTCATGGGTACTTCTCTTTATAAGAAATAATGAAAATCCTATAATGTGTTCTGACCCTCCCAAATCCCCCCATACCTAACCTTTTCATTAAGAAATACTGTATGTAATACTGTATGTGTAATTAACCAGACTCACCAACCTACCAGAAACAAAGATTTGTAATTACCGTTCAAAGTGACATGTTTGGCTGCCAGGAAGAGAGAATGAAATGCAAGATGGTTATTGTTTGAGTTCCCTTCCATAAGAATATCAGGAATCTGACCTTGTAGACATTTGTAGATTGTGAGATGGTCCATGTTAATGTGTACTCATTAGTGACATCAGGTCACATGATCGCCATCACACAATGCAGAAACAGTTTTTGGCTTCAGCCACAAATTTTGGTTGTAAATCAAATCTTTGGTATTAAGTTTAACAAAAATATTGGTTGTAACTCCAGTTGGTCTTAAGTCATGCCGGTCGTTACTCAAGGGTCCACTGTATAGGTTTTTAAGATCTAGATGGAACCAACCTTTATACACAAGAGAGAAGGCAGTTGTAAGACGTTAGACGATCAAATTGGTTTCTTATATTTCAACTAGCTGACATTGTGAGTTAATCTATAAAAAAATTATATCATAATCAACACTGCTAGAGATGTAGAGAAGGGTTGTGGGAACATTACAAAAATGTTGTAAATTTTGCATATGTTTACAATCAAGTTGAGTTTTTTTAGATGAAATTTCGACTATTTGTGCTAGTGAAACACTTTTTGTTTCACAACCCTTCTCTACATATCCAGAAGTTTTGATGATAACATGTCCAGGGTCTTTGCAATTAACTCCCAAATAAACGAATCAACATTTTGTTTATTATCTTTAATAGTTATACATTTTACTTTGCAACCATATCATCCTCCGGGCATGAAGTATTAAACAATGCTTAGAAGAAAGAGACAGGCAAAGGAGCAAAACATTAGTTTTGCTCCTTTGCCTGTCTCTTTCTTCTAAGTGCCCTCTAAGTGCCCTTGTATAAAAAGAAGAACAAGGACACCAAACTCATACTCAACGCTCAACTGTATACCTTGGTTGCCTTGTTCTTTATTTCTATAGTGAGGAATACATAGATTATTTGCCACCAGCAATACTATAGAGTACTAACCTGAACCAGAGTCATCTGTGACCCAAGCGCCAGCAGTATTTTTTCGGTCTTGGTTGGATACGGGTTGTCCCGATGCTTGTACAACCACTGCTTCAATGGTCGCGCCATGTCTTGCAACGCCTGCCGTTTGTGTCTCACTTTACCGCTGCTTCCTCTAGAGCTGGTATCAGAAACAAAAGAAATGATGAGAAGAGTATAGGTCAGTGATGGTGAACCCTTTAGAGACCCTTTATGAAACCTAAAACCCAATTATATATCTTAAAGTGCTAACATGGCAATTTTACCTGAATTACACACACAACTCATATACACACATAAAACATGGAAACATACATTACATTCACCACTATTTATCTCATATATGGTCATATATGATTTGCGAATTGTATCTGTACTATTTATTGAAACAACAACAACTAAAGTACAGTACTGAGAGAAGAGAACTGACAGCTGAGAGAGCCAATTGGCTACTATTCTCTTCTATCTCAGCCTCTGTGCTGGCCGGCCAATAGAGACGTGCCATAGGTTTGCCATCACTGCTGTAGGGTGTTCCTTAAAATAAGAATCCAAAACATTTACACTGTGAAGAGCTCCTATTGAGGTCGATGTGGCCTCTTGTGCTGGTGGGGCTCCTCTAGCTTATTGTTAGCCTGCTTCTGTCTACATCAGTGGTGGGAAACTGAGCACAAATGCGGCCCTCAGCATCACTAGAGGGCTGCACATAACATTTTCAATTTATACTGACTTGTAGACGTATTTTATAATGTAAAAAGTATAGCAGGTGTAAATAGAAGACATTATTTTTCATTTTGAAATAACAAAACTTGTTTTAAATTATACTTTAGCATTAGGGAACACTGTAGTGTGGTAATGCACATTTTGTGTCACATATATCATCAAAGGTTATGTGCCCCATAGATATCATCAAAGCCTTTAACCGTTAACCGCCCTAGCGGTCAGGATGGCAGCATCTTGTCCAGCGCTGCTACTGCTACTATAGCACTGGACGAGATGGTGCTGTCCAGTACACATCGGGGCTCCAGGCAGCGCATACTCACAGTTTTGCGCTGTCCCGGTGTCCCCGATGTGACATGCTGGCTGGCAGCATATCCTCCGTCTCTTGATGTCACATCGGGAAGGCAGCGGGAAATTTCAAAGTAAATTTCATGAAATCAGTTTTCTTTGTAGAAAACTGATTTCAAATAGTGATGAGCGGCATAGGCAACATTCGTATTCGCGGCATGGCGCGAATTTTTGGGAAAACATTCGGAAAATATTCGCATTCGGCAATATTCTTCTTATTGCGAATATCGTCAGTTTTATGCGAATTTTATATATTCGCAAATATATGTTTAACTTGCATTGAGGGGCGTGTGGAAAAAAATTGCGAATTTTGGACGCCATCTAAGTGATTTTCGTGAATTTTCTAAAGTGCCGATTTTCGCAATATTACGAATATTCGCATCACCCCAATATTGGATTTAAAAACTGTTGATGGTCGCAGGGAGTGTTGCTAAGCTCTTGTTGCAGCCTTCCCATTTGTCCACTTGCATTGAGAGGCGTGTGTAATGGAAAAAAAATACCGAATATCCGGAATTGCGAATATTCGGCAATATATTCACCATCAATATCACCATCAATATTTGGAATCCGAATATTCGTGATCATCACTAATTTCAATGTGCTTCTATGTACAAAATCTCGCCAAAATAAAAAGTCTCTGGTGCCCCAGATGTGCCCATTTGCAGTAACCCTCTCTTCCCTGATGTGATTTTACCACATCCATCACACCAGGTTAGAGAGGGTTAACTACAAATGGGTAGATCTGGGGCACCAATGACATTATTTGGGCGAGATTTAATACATAGCAGCAAAGCTTTGTGCCCTGATTTCTGTGTTTTCTCATTAAATTTATAAAAAAAAAAAATTATTTTACAGAACTGTTTGTTTCAAACATTATTATATTCAGGATGTCTATTAGACCCTTGTACGGACAGATTTTGGGAAGTTACAGGCCTACAACATAAAGAAAAATTTACCATTGAAGTCTATGGTGCGCTTTTTGTATAGAAATCTGGACCTCAGCAGTGCGCTAGGGAGGTTAATGATATATATGGGACATATGACCTTTGATGTTATCTATGGGCTGCAATACATATTATACAATCAATAGTTAGTAACAGTTAGGTTTCTGGGGCTGCAAGAGGAGGACCAAGGGGGCTGCTGAAGAACACCCAAAGGGTGTCTACATGCACATCAAACCATTTGTCTGTATTGGTTTCATGACAGAACAATGAACCATGTGTCAATGTAAAAACAAATTGTGTTCACTCAGAGAGACAGCTAGTTGATATGACTATATCTGTCTCTGTAATCTCTTAAAGCTCTGCGTAATATGTCTTGTGCCTATAGAAATACAAGATAATAAATTTATTGCCATGAATTTAGCTTGAACCTCCCTGCAGTACCCAAATTGTAGCCCACCATATGTTCCACATTTCCCACCTCCTGAGCCACCCAACCCTCACCCCCCAGCACACTCCACTGGTGTCCATTAAAGCAACTACATGGAAATACACATTGAATACCCTGGCCTAATCCCTAGAACTGATCAAAGCATCTTTTGTATACTTAAAATCTACCCCATAGCCACCACCACACTCAGATTACTGCCATGGTTGCAATTTGTTGGAGGACTTATTTTATTAACCCTCCCTGGCGTTATGGGCTAATGGCACGAAAAATGCCACTGCACTGGGTCAATCATGCAAGTCACACTGTACTCCCCTCTCCACCCTCCTCCTCCGGCTCTCTACATCACAGCCGGTGTCAACCTAGATGCCGCGTGTGTCGGTAGTCGCCCAAACAGGGTGTCTACGTGCACATCAAACCCATTTGTTCTGTATGGTTTCAGCAACAAACAATGAACCATGTTCCAATGTCAAAACAAATTGTGAGTTCCTCATATAGACAGCTAGTGATATGACTATATAATGCTCGCTGTAAAGCTACTGCGTAATATTCGCGCTATATAAATATAAGATAATAATTATTGCAGAATTTAGACTTAACCACCTCTGCAGTACAAGGCATTGTAATATGTTTACATTTCCCACCTCCTGAGATCCCTCTCCCCATCCTCCAGCACATCTCCTGTGTACAGAATACACCTCACATTTCTGACCTGCTTATCTCTAGAAAACTAAGCAATCTTATATTAAAAATCTACCCCAACACACTCAGATTACCCATGTTCAATTTTTTACAGAACTTTATATTTAATTAACCTACCACAAGACTTATACCTACTTCAGCGAAACAGCCACTCTTGACCTTGCAATCATGCACTAGTACAGTGGAGGAACCCCTCCTATCTCTCATCTACCTACAAACCTCTCTTCCTACTGGAAAACTGGACCTCATCGAAAACTCCCTCCATTTCACATCATACCTAACTCACGACTCACCGGACCAACTATTCCCCCCGCCTCTACCACTCCTCTCCACACATCGCCTCAACTCAATCCGCTTACCCCCGTCTTCTTATCCTCCTCCCCCTGATCAAAGGGGCAAACTTGACCCCCTATTCATATTTAACTAGGATACTATGTCCGCACCTTCATGTCACCATACGAACCCTATGGACACTGCCTAGTCCATTGCGACTTGTGCCCGAACTCCTTGCCTGTTTTCACTTATCTTTGCTTCTTTCGTAATTCTTCCAGGAGGTTAAAGTTTAATCTAAGCTAAAAGTTTTTTTTTTCCAGTTTAAGAAAACATGAGTGTCTTTATTTTTGTCTCAGTTTAAAGACTACCATGAAGTTTCGTGTACATGGATGAGTTCCTCCTCCTTATGGAATACGGACCCCCCCCCCCCACACCACAACACCCACACCACCATCCTGCTTCCTAGGTGGCACAACCCTCATAATGCAGACTATTTAGTCATATTTAACATATAATCTCCATCACACATATGGACAAAATCATAAGCCAATAACAACCACCTGAACAGAGTGTGTAAACTCCTCACCACTCTATCCACCATACAATGTTCATGTCTATTCACTTATACCTGCAGGAAGATTCATTTCAGTGATTGTAGATCTGCCTTTACTATTATCCCCCAATACTTTTGCGCGATAACACTGTGCACTGTCAGGGGTGAATTGTAACATACAGCAACCCTGTAACTCGCAAGTCATTCTCCCCGTTCGTGAAAATATCCAAATCCCAAGCTGGAACACAACACAATGTTGTTTATGTACACAATCCTGCCTGTCTACTTACCTACATGTATCTTGAGTATAGGGGAACATGATTCACAATATGATTACTCTGAATAAATAATGGTTTTAAAAAGTGTATGGAAAACGTCTCAAGTCATCATTTATTGTCACAGCGCTGCGTCCAACTATGTTGGCGCCCTATAATAAATAACGTGACTGATGATGATGATTATGATATATTATGATATTAATAAACTAATAATATCTCAACAGTCACATACATAAGCGTCCCTCATAACACCTTACACATCTTGCCATACCTACCATTTACTGTCACCACCCATACCTTTTGCTCTAACCACACACCTTGTAATAAAGAGGACCCATTCTAAATATTCCATCACTATTTATTCAAACAGAGGAGGACAAGGCTCACGTATACACGGCAGTGATATATAGCCTAAAAATTCTCAATCTCACTGTTATTCTATCAGGGAGGACCCGGCACTACATAGCAGTGCTTATACGGCTTTTGCCAATCACTATGTATCTATCAGGAGGACCCAGTGCCGCTACATAGGCAGTGATATTACCTTCCAATTCACTATGTATGTCTATCAGGGAAGACCGCAACACTACTTGCGTGATCTATACCTTCCAATCAGCTATGTATCTAATCAGGGAGGAACGGCCGGGCACTATCATAGGGTCAGTGATATTATCCTTCCAATATTATGTATTCTATCAGGAGGACGCTGGCACTGGCACGTCATTTCCAATCACTATGTATTCTATCATGGGAGGATCCCCTCGCTAGCCTAGCAGTTATATCTACAAATTCCGTCCAATCACTATGTATCTCTAGCAGGGAGGAACCGGGCGGCAGGGTCACATAGCAGTGATATATCCTTCCAATCATCAATGTCCATCTATCAGGAGGAGCGTCCACACTACCAGGGCATGATATTATCTCTATAGCCTTCGCCATCACTATGTATGTCTATCAGGGAGGACGCGCTGGCACCTAGACATAAGTGATTTATTCTCTTCGGGGGCATCACAATGTCATTCATCAGTGATGTACTCCGCAAGTCCTATCACAACAGTGATATAAACGCTGCCACTCATGCTATGTTTCTATACAGGAGGCCTGTGGCACGTACAAAGTTGGTTAGTAGATCTAATGTGAAATTGTATGAGTTGATCTGATGTTATGGGGGGCTTAAGCTTCTGTTTTGTTCTTGGGCATTATATTTTTCTTAGGGGTTCTTTACTGAAGATCCTGCCT
>CM070036.1:139892559-139903449 GCA_036250615.1 Ptychadena robeensis | reverse complement strand
CACTTGGATAACCGCAGGGAAACATGAATAACTATGAAAGGTTGCAGTTAGGGGCTGACATTGGGAATGTAAATTACCAACCCAAATAGAAAAAGATTGGACTTCTAAGGGTGTTGGAGATCTGGGGAATGAAATTCAGAGTAGACATATGTATGGGTAAAATCTGACAAGAGAAAAGCACAGCTGGAATGTGACTATGAAAGGATGACCTTTGGACTGCAGGTAGTCTCAGGGGTTAGTTACTAAGCCAGAAGTTTCAGGGTTGTACTACTGAGGTATGAGATCTGGGGGGGTCAAACCTGTTGTACTGTGAGAGTTACATGTGACCCAAAGCCAGCTGGTGACCTGTGGATGGAGACAGCTTCTCGGAGGATCAATCAGTAACAAGGAGGTCCATCTGCAGCAGAATCTGACATGCAGGAGGCTGACGCAGAGGACAGTGAGGGAGACAGTGAGAAAGACCACCCTAAATATGGAGTGAGTACCAAACACCATCTCCTGGTTCTCATCTGAGGAGCTCACTACAAAAGTTATGTGCACCCCTGCATATTAGTGATGTGGAAGGGTTAAAGTTTTTACCACTTTCTGTGTTCAAACTCAGAGATGCATTCTTGATGATAAATGCTGTTTGTTACCAGAAGGTGATGGCAAATTAGTGTATTTTAGATGGCAATTCAGGAGGCAATTTTTCTAAAGGTGCCAACTGTTATGGACAACAAACAAGAAAAGATTTCTATTGAGTCCCATCGACAGGAACTAAGGGACAATGTTCACCATAGGATACAGACAATAAATGTAATTAACAACTAAACAATCTGGGATTGGATAGAAAAATAAACTATTTCTACAGTCTATGACGTCAATATCCTTGTTACTTTTTTTAATGGCACTGCAGTGACTAGATTTTAGAATGGACATGTTCCTCACAAAAGCATTACAGCAGCTGGTCTGGAGTAATAGGGGAATGGTAGTGTACGTTCTGGAGATCCAGTTAATTGAGGCCCATGTGTACACGTACAGGCGTTGCTGTGGAAAATCTTGTAAAATGCAGCCATCCATGTTTAGGAATGCTCTATTTCTACCCCGGACTGTCTTACAATTACTGGGATGTAGAAGAATCCAACACACAGACCAAGAGGGGGGACAACATACATAGAAGATAATTGGCTGAAGACAATGTTATTTGTGCTACCCATCGTCTCCGCTCAGTGTACAATATGGGTCGTAGGACTTCTACTCTTCTAAGCCAATTATATTTATGGCGCAGGCTATTCATTCCCTGTAATTATCCACATGCATGCCTCGTCAATCATACGCTAAATGATTACAATAACAGTGTGAAGCGGTGGGAGGATGACAGAGTGGATGCTTATATTTACACATCTTACTATTACACATTCAAAGAGCAAAGCGTGTTATTGGTTTGTTAAAGAGACAAAACACAGGCAAAAGAGAATCTGTCATACATGACAACACTCAATACACAAAAAGAAGACAATACACTTATGCTTAAAGGTCGGTTTACACTTGTAGATTTTTTCTTCATTCAACTGCCGATTCGATATTTTATATTTTTATCAAACATCGTTCGTTCATTAATCGTATGTAAAATTAGATTGTTCGTTCATCACAGATATGGAATGAAAATACATTAGAAATTACAAAGACAGATAAAAATTTACTAACTTGTTCGATGAACTTTCAAACAATTTTTTCGAAGTCAAACTAAATTTATCCATTAAACAAATTGTCCATTCTAGATTTTTGTTCAATCAAGCAAAAAATCAGTTGTTCATTGTTGATCTGCACGTGTAAACCCACCTTAACTGTGCTCGTGTCAACAGGAAGTTGACAGAAAATTCTCATCTATATCTTCCGGTCTATATCAGTGATGGCGAACCTATGGTACTCGGAGCCCTCTCTGTGGGCATGCAAGCTGTCAGCCAGCACAGAGGAGAGAACTGCAGCCTATTGGCTCTCAATGCTGTTAGTTCTCTTCCCCTCTCTTCTGATTGCACACAGCACCCTATACCCTGTCCTATTGTATCTTATAAGAAAGTTGAGTGTGTGTTTACATGTTTCGTGTGTGTGTGTGTTGCTTTACAATAAAATAAGTGTGTGTGTGTGTATGCTGTATATATATATATATATATATATATATATATATATATATATATATATATAATTATGAGGTAACTACTATAGATAGGCAACAATATCTACTAAATCACCCCTGTGAATCACTTGGTGAAGTTATAACAACTACATGGATTAAATCTTCTCTACAACCCTACAAGCGCTGCTTTACAATCAAATAATAAATAAATTCATTAATACCCTCCCCTATTCTATCTGTGTGTTTACATGTTTCGGGTGTGTGTGTATATGATGTGTGTAATTCAGATTATATTGCTATGCCGGCACTTTGAGATAAATAAGTGAGGTTTGGGTTTCAGTTTGGGCATTTTGCCTAATAGGTTCGCCATCATTAGGCTACATGGTTAGATAAAGAATGCCCAATCCCAACCAATCACTTTAGCTTTTCACTGTCACTTCCTTTACTTTATTCTCCATATAAGTAGAACAGTACACACCTTACTACAACAGCTTATGTTATCATTCTTTATTAACAATATATGGCATTAAATATAGAAAAATCATTGAATCTAATTCTATCACAGCTTCTAAGATGCACAATAAATTATTATTATAATTTTTAATATACTTAAGGCAGAGCCAAGTTTGTGGTTTATTTTTTATTATTAACTTTTATGTATATAGCGACTACATTATATGCAGTGCTGTACATTTATATACAAATTACAGTTGCGATGCAACACAAGATAACACAGGTACAGGTTATGACACAGGAGGGGTTGAGGTCCTGGCCCGATATGGTAATTTTTTTTTGAAACTGTAACCTCAGGATAGTATGAAATAGTTTTATTACGTAATCAATTACTTAGTCATCAAAGAAACAAAAAATAGTATAACAAGAAAAGCTGTAGTGACTCCCCATTAAAATATATTAAGTATTCCATACAACCAGTGTAAGAAGCTAGATTGACAAAAGTTCTCATATTGGGCACCAATGGTACAAATTGATTGATCAGGGCCAAATAATCATTTTAATTGCCAAATATTTGAGCCCACACATTTTTAATAAAGGTGTTCATATACATTTTTAGTCCATGAAGTTATTATTCCCTCCCCAAAAGATCAACCTGCCAATATTCATACATATACAGGAAAGGAACGGAGAGATGGGTAGGTCTCTACACACAACTTTAAAGGCACCAATATTATCAACATATCCCTCAATAATAAAACCAATGTATATTATTTATATACTTCAATACATTGTTTGTACATTAAAAGCATGTAAAAGCAGATACAGACGTACTTCACACCCCATCATACTTAATAATATTACATGTATGTTAAACCATATAAAGCTGAAAATGTTGCAATTCTGCTTCATCAAATATCCAGCATTATTAACAGTATTTATCAAAACAGTATATATATAACTATATGTAAATTTCTAGATTGTGTTTAGATCATAGTTTGTATTGGTATATTACAAATATATTACATAGATATTGGTATAGGTACATATACCCACAACTTTTCAGAAAAGTTGATTGGACAGAAATTGTATGGTACAATTGTAAGGTGTATGGGGGGGGGCTTAAGATTGCCCTCCTCCCAGTCCACAGAGTATGCAAGATCAGATAACGGGGGATTCAAGTAGGGTCATTTCATGAACAATGTATTAAAGTGTATAAATAATATACATCAGGCTCATTATTAAGTGATGTGTTGGTAATATTGGTGCCTTTAAAGTCCCTGTGTCCCAGTCTTTTTTAGTGTGGGGAGACATGTGACAGCTTGACCTAACCATCGCTACCTTCCTTTCCTGTACACATTAATATTAAGATGTATAGTGTGCGTTGCAGGACAGGAGAAATAACACAAATGTCACAGGTTCATAGCAAGGTCCACCTATGAGAATATCTTAACAGGATTCTCTCCAAGGCCTTCAGACAGACAGCGTTCTCCAATGTATGTAACATGTCCCTGTCGAATCTATCAGCGTCACTGCTACACTAACTTCATCATTATTGTCCAGATTACAGTGGTTGGACTGTGGAGATCAGGTGCAGAACACAGAAATTCCAAACCCAACCATTATTCTAATATAAGTATATATATGTGTGTGTGTGTAGGAAGGAAATGGAGCATAACATGGAAAGTATTTTAGTCCCAGGTCGAATTATCTGACATGATTATAGGTGTTTAGATTGATTTATATGCGACGGTATAATGGAGAACACACACCTTGATCTGTATTACTGGAAAGCATTCAAATTTAAAGAATCGGTTTTGCATTGATCACACAAGTGGTAGTAGCATCCATTAATGTTACACGGACAGTTGATATTTAAATTAAAATTTATGAAATGAATAAACAATCTGGTGCGTGCATGGCTAGTTTTAGGAATGCCGATGTTTTTTTACTTTTTTTTTGTTTTAAAAAATCTGTCTATTGCCATAACATGCTATAGTAACAAATACATAAAAGCACAAACATACAATACTTGTCTAAAGCTGGCCATACACCTTTAGATCTCTGTGTCAGATATGCTGTAGATCTACCAACAACTATGTAGTGCCGGGTCCTCTGCGACTCAACACAGGTAGACTTGATGGTTTAGAAAGTCCCTCATATTACATGGTTTTGGTAAAACAAAAGGAGATCTAAAGGAAATCTGACAGAGAAATCTAAAGGTGTATGGGGACCCTAATACATAAACATAATATTTTATTAATGCGGTCAGAATGATAGCAGATTCCTACTTAGAGTCCCTGTGATAGAAGGGCACTGATGATGATGATGACCAGCAAATTAATGGTTTTGTTGGCTGCTCTGACCAGTTTTGGCTGCCCTGACCAGTACAAGTTGATTGGCTAAGTTGGGCATAGACGAGTCGTTTTGCTGCCGCCCCCATCCCAAGTAATCACCGTCTAATCCGACATGTGGCAGATTCCTGGTCGATCTTGCCAGGTTCCCAAATGCACGGCAGTCGATCAGCTAAAGAATCCTGTCTATGGCCAGATTTACATGCAATCTAAAATTGTACAATCCTCTGCCTACGCTTGAATCCAGGGCAATCGAGACAATCCGCCCCGTGTTCCAAGGTTACATAGAAAGTTCTTTTGCGGGATGCAGAGAAAGCTATAAAATGAAATGAGTTATTAATCATCATTTCATGGATCCCTTTCATGTACCGCCTGAAGTCCGGGTGGCACCTGTAGGCTGTATGAGGTCACGGGGAATCATAAAAAGAAAACGTCTCTTTTGCTAATCTAAACAGGACGCCGTTCTACATGGGCTTCAGTCTAATAATTATTGTTATTCCAAAATTATTATAATAAGTGGAAATCAATGGGCTTGTATGGTGGATCATGAAATCAGTAGCCCGCTATGGCGACTCATAGCACACAGTGTCCCCATCCACTTAGTTGCCCCAACTTCTTAAGCTCAAAGCCCAGCAACCCCTCCTCCCTTCTGTAGGGGTCTCCTCTAGTTTAATAAACCCAAACTGGACACACATGTGGATGTGTAAAAAAGCAGCCAGGTACGTCGCACATGAAAACACTCTACAGAATGTATATCCCCTATATAAAATAACTAAATATTAAAAGTTTATAGGAAATGTTTTTAAAATCATAACTGTTTCATTATCTAGAGAGGTTTAAATACCGTATATACTCGAATATAAGCCGAATTTTTCAAGAACCTGCTGAAAACAATTTCATTCAGCTTATGCTCATCAGTAGATCAAAATCGCAGCATTTCATGGAATTCGCTATTTTCAAAGCCCCTGAACATGGTATCGTCACTATATTTGATGGAGATGTAGAGAAGGGATGTTGGAAAGTTTGAGGAAAACAATTATTGATCTAGCACATGGAGCTTTTTGCATAAATTAGGTTCAAAAATTCAAACGCAATTTATGCAAAATGTATTCCCACTTATATTCAAGTCGACTTAACTTGAGTATATAGAGTAAATACTGCGGCACACATTTAAATCCTATCTTCATCCTATCTGTATCATTAAAATACAAGCGATCAGATGATGATGTATTTTTTAAACTTAACAGGAAGCATCTTATTTGAACAGTGTCAAAATCTAAAATTACAAATATTAATGGAAGGGGTGCTCATTAGCCAGCTGATTTGAGTATTTATTAAATCCTAATAAGGTGTAATGCGTATGCTCGCCGTGCTTCGTACGCGTATATGCTGAGACGCTCATCCATCTCTAACAAGTGTATGCTCATCCAACAGCCAATGTGCGCAAATTGGGCCAAATAGGTGTTTTATGTTGATATATATGCTATGTTTGTATATATGTCATATGTTATGTTCGTATAAATGTTACATGTTTTGTTGGTATATATGTTATATTGGTATATATGTTGTATGCTATGTTGGTATATATGTTATATGTTGTGCTGGTATATATATTATATATTATGTTGGTATATATGTTATATGTTATGCAGGTATATATATTATATATTATGTTGGTATATATGTTATGTTGGTATATTTGTTATATGCTATGTTGGTGTACATGTTATATGTTATGCAGGTATATATATTATATGTTATGTTGGTATATATGTTATATTGGTATATATGTTATATGTTATATTGGTATATTTGTTATATGTTATGTTGGTATAAATGTTATATGTTATGTTGGTATAAATGCTATATGTTATATTGGTATATATGTTATATGCTATACACGTTATATTGGTATATATGTTATGTTGGTCTACATGTTATATGTTATGTTGATATACATGTTATATTGGTATAAATGTTATATTTTATGTTGGTATATATGTTATGTTGGTATACATGTTATATTTTATGCTGGTATATATGTTATGTCGGAATAAATGTTATATGCTATGTTGGTGTATATGTGATATTGGTATATATGTTATGTTGGTCTACATGTTATATTGGTATATATGTCATATGCTATGTTGGTATATTTGTTATATGCTATACATGTTATATTGGTATATATGTTATGTTGGTCTACATGTTATATGTTATGTTGGTATATATGTAATATATTATTAATATAATACGGATCATTATTCTAACATATTATTTCTTTGAGATTTTAGTTGCAAAAATGTAAAATTTTAATGGGAAGCTTTTTTTTACATATTTGATTACGTATTTTGACCCTGTTTAGGTGAGCCTCACCCCCACCACTAACCTAGACCGTCCAGGCAAGCATCTGTGCTGGTGGTGAAGCGGGAACACTCCTCAGCCCCTGCCCATGGGGGATTTTAGTAAATCAGGCTGACGGCTGGTAGTGATTTCACAGCTGCGTCAGCGTAGTACAGCTTTTTATTATGATATTAACTTATTTATCACAAGCATTGACCCTATAAGCACGTCTAAAGCCCCTCCCCCCCATAAACCTTAAGATCACTTCACACAATTTCCTTTAGATCTACCAACAACTATGTAGTGCCGGGTCCTCCCTGATAGAATACATAGTGACTGGAAGGTATATATCACTGCTATGTAGTGCCGGGTCCTCCCTGATAGAATACATAGTGATTGGAAGGTATATATCACTGCTATGTAGTGCCGGGTCCTCCCTGATAGAATACATAGTTTTGGGAAGGTATATATCACTGCTATGTAGTGCCGGGTCCCCCCTGATAGAATACATAGTGATTGGAAGTCTTAGAAAGGTCCTCATATTACATGGTTTTGGTAGAATAACCATTGATTGTACAGAAACTGTAGATGTAAGGTGTATGGGGGCCTTAATGCGTTACAATCTACTTCTACATACCCAGAAAAAGAATATATTCAGTCTATATGAAGTCTATATACACTTCGCCATTCTCCATACCCTGAGCACAAATCATATTGGGGAGGCCACAAGCAGATTTGGTGATCTTTACAGATCCCCGTAGGGTGAGAGTTTGCCAACTTTCCTAACACTTTTTGTATTATGAAGGAGATGGAAATGTTCAATAAATTATTTGAAAATTTACTTTGGTTATCCAATGGCATGCAGGCAATTGGAATTTGATTAGAGTTATTGACCGTAGGTGAACGTTTCTACAGAAGTGATTTTTCTCAACTCCTTTAATGAATCAGCCACCTATGTGGACTATAAGCAATGGGGCAGCTCCTGTTTATTAAAAAATAGAGATCTGAATCCTACACATGGTTAAAGTACTTTATATATCATCAAATGGAATGGAATTTAAGCAAACATTTTAGGCAGGCCCCTCCGTCACGCATTTTATATTACATATCGCGTGGGAGGATATGGTTCATGTCACAATGAGTGATAAAGAAGTAGTGATGCTGACTTATTATTTGTGGAATTGTTCTGGAAGTGGCCATGCTTTATAGAGCTCCATGTGTCCTGTGTGGCGACGTCCCCCCCTCCCCTGCAGAAGAGGCAGCGTTGTAGCTGCAGCTCTCCGTCCCTCCAGATGAGCCTGCGATGCCTTTGATGGTTCCAGCAGCAGAACAGTGTGTACAGTGTGAGCGCTGCTGATGGATTGCACACTGACCCTCCTTCATCCAGCAGCACCATCAACAACCTGCTGCAGCCTCAGCCCCGGATCCCCGTGTGGTTTTACTGTGTTTAGATTGAAGTGGAGCAACATGAAAGGGTGGCCACTATAAATATTTGCAGGGATGTAATTCAGACGCTGTTTGTCTGTCCTCCGTAAAATACGGCCAGCTGTCTGAATTCCCCAGACCGCTGCGCCGTATACTACAATAACACCATCAGCGCTGGTGTTTGTGTAACCGTGCTACGCCACGCGAAGTGTCAGCGCTATTTATAGGACGTCCTGATGGCTTCTGGGATGGTACACGTGAGCTGGCGTCGGTAGCCCGGTGCAACAAAAGGCATGTCATTTTATGTTGGCGAAACGCGTTAGCTTGAATTCTGGTTGCTATGCGTGTCATCATGTTCCGTTGCACTGACGGTTACAGGCAAAGTGTGGTAACCCATAGCAACCTCATCATCAACCAATATGGAACAAGATGGGAAATGTGGTTGTTATGGGTTACTGAATGTCAACAGTAATGTCTACCTTACTGAAAAAGCACTGTACAGTAACCAAAAGCAGCCAATCAGCAGTCACCTTTCTCTGTTTTGCTTAATAAATGATTAAATTTGATTGGTTGCTGTGTAATATAGCACCTGGAACTTTACAGTGAGTACCTCCGTGACATCTCAGCTGATTGTATGTTGCAGTCTCTACAGACGTACATTGATAATCGCTTAGTCTAAGTGCTCATAGGTCTGTGGGCTACCGCAGACCTGTGACCGCAACCCTACCGTGACCCATGCCGGAGAAGAATCGCAAAGCTGTCCAGGATTTACTGAGATGATCACTAAAGCTGGCCATACACCAGATATTCTTTAGATCTACCAACAACTATGTAGTGCCGGGTCCTCTGCGATTGAACACAGGTAGACTTGATGGTTTAGAAAGTCCCTCATATTACATGGTTTTGGTAAAACAAAAAGAAATCTAAAGGAAATCTGACAGAGAAATCTAAAGGTGTATGGGGGTCCTTATGCTGCCCAGATAGAAACCCCACACTAGAGGAAGACATAAACATGTACGACCCACCGGGGTGACTGAACATGTTTTGTGGCGAGGTGTGTCTAATGGCGACCCCACACACTAGAGTTCCCCTACCAATGTCTATCCCACCCCAGATTACTTCAAGGAAAAAAAGATGGAAAGGGGAGAAACTTATCAGAAATCAAATCAAAATAAAAATCAAATAAAAATATCAAAACAAAAGCAGAAATCTGATGCTGCTACTGCTAAAAGTTTCTACAAGTTTCACAGATCTGTCCAGGACATAATTTACTGCAGGGGGACCAGTAACACGTTACTTCTACATGTGACGGCTCCGTGTAATATGTAAGACAGCTAGAGAGAGGAACCCTCTGTACAGGAGCTGAAAACCTACTTAGATAAAGTTTAATGTATTCATGAAAATCAACTATTTTTATTGGAACTCGTCTCCCTGCTCATAACATATCACAGAGAGCCCAGCTATCCGTACAGAAGACCCCCGAGCCTTACCTAAACACGCTCCTTCCCCGCACACAGCACCTCCATTCACCTCCTATAGAGAATGTTTCCATACCGGCCACTATACTGCCCACATAGGCGTCAGTCATTGTACTATCAATGTGTCTACTGACAAGATAGATGGGCTGGACCTCAATATAGACAGATGATAGAGTGACAAATACAAGGATAGATAGATAGATAGATAGATAGATAGATAGATAGATAGATAGATAGATAGATAGATAGATAGATAGATAGATAGATAGATAGATAGATAGATAGATAGATAGATAGATAGATAGATAGATAGATAGATAGATAGATAGATAGATAGATGTGGATAGATAGATAGTGGATGTAAGGGTATTACAGGATAGAAAAGTAGAAATATATTACACAGATACCTTCATAGAAAGTTAAATAAAGATCTATATATTGTGTAGCATGACGGCGTTCTAAAACAGAGAGTGAAAAGTAAAAGGAAAGAAGGAAATACAATGGACAGATAGATGGAATAGTAATAGTAATAGACAGATAGATAGTAAAGTCTACGATGGACAGAGAGATGGAAACAAAGTACAGCTACATAAATGTATATGATCAATATAAAATAAACGGGGGTGATGTATTTTAGGTCGTTAGAAACAGAATGGATAGTTAAAAAAAGATAGATAGATAGATAGATAGATAGATAGATAGATAGATAGATAGATAGATA
>CM070036.1:139850727-139879968 GCA_036250615.1 Ptychadena robeensis | reverse complement strand
TCCCTGATAGAATACATAGTGATTGGAAAGATTAGAAAGGTCTTCATATTACATGGTTTTCGTAGAAAGTGCACAGCAAGGTGTATGGTGGCCTTGAGGAACAAGACAACCGATTATCCATGTTGTGGCGATTGATGAGAAGCTCCCAAAAAAATGGAGGTTTGAGAAAAAGGTTGAAACTGATTTAGAAGTGGTCAAGGACTATAATGGGTTAGTGATATGGTTGGTCAGACCCATAATTTGGGTTTGGATGGATATTTCTTACTTCTTGGCTGCTGGTATAAGGACCCGGTTGGTCTTTTAGCCCAGCAACCTATAGAAGAGGTGAGCCAATGGAGAGATTTGTCTCCACTCAATGTGGTTGGGACTTGATCACCTGTGGGCAGGGGCAGTCCTTGCCTGACTGGTGCCTAGGGCCATCACCCCTCTTCCCACCCCAGGTGTCAGACGGTGACAGTAAACAGTTAGCAGTGTTGGATCGGGGGGTGGTGGTAGAAGTGGCTCACCAGGGATGGGTGGGGTAGCGGTGTGAGACTTGGGGGTGGTGATAGCGCTGTCTGAGTGGGGGGTGTTTTAGCGGGTCGACCAAGGTTTTGGAGCAGCTGAGGATGCTGGTTACTCAGAGGCAGTAATTTTGCCAGGCGGTGCACGAAAACACAACCCCTTCTTCAGTCACCACCCCTGGAACTGAGCTCCTCATCCCAGCTGTTAGACGTACGGGGTGGCAACATGCCAATGCAATGTTGCCAATATTTTGTAAATAAGGCTATATTCAGGGAAGCTAACAGTCCACAAATTACTGACAACTGGCCCCGTGTAATCTGTATGGACAACCACAAAAAAACAACCAGGAAATGCAAAATGTTGCGTGCCGCAACTGCAGGAAAGCTGATAACATTGATTAGATATCCGTTTAGTGCAAAGGACAGGACAAGGATAGGGATTCTGAACATGCAGAAAATGTAGGGAGTCTTAAAAGAAAAGGCATGCAGCCAGCACATGGGACGCGGCCACATTTTACTTCCTATACACATCTGTGGCCTCTCCCACCATGTCCAGTGCTGCCCTCTAGTGTCTAAGTCAGTGGTGGCCAACTGAGTTGCTATGAAGAGGCCACAAGTGCGGCCCCCAGCATCACTAAAGGGCCGCACATAACATTTTCAATTTATACTGACCTGTATAAACATTTTCTAATGAAGAAATTACACCAGAGATAGCTAGAAGACAATCCTTTTTTTTGTAATAACAAAACCTGTTTAAAATGATACTTCAAACATCAGGGAAAACTGTAGTATGGTAATGCTCATTGGGTGTTATATACATCGCCAAAGGTTATGTTCCGCAATATATATTATACAATCACCCCTCGTTCATTGGTGGAATATGAAAAGGATAAAGGATCGAGTTCCCTCTTGGGACTTTAAATGGAACAGTATCACGTATATATATATATATGAGGTAATTAGAAAATGGAATGAAGAATTTTAGTAGTGCTGTATAACAAATTTTATTAATCGTTAAAATCCAGTCACATCATGTGGTCAAGGTATATTTATTAAAAAAACATAAACTCCAACGTACCAACCACACTGTACCATACACAGAGTGTGGGGGGAAACATATATACAAGTCCCGTTAAAAATTTTGGTTGAAATATGAGATCAGTGCCTGCGGCTACATGTTTCGCTTTTTAAAAAAAGCTTCTTCAGGTCAGTATCACCTAGGAGGTAATATGATGATTCCGGTATGAAAAAGAAGATTTATAAGTGAGTGATCGTAGCGCGGGAGATAGGGGAAGGGGCGAGTTTTGTAACCGTGACAGTGGTTGACATACGCTGTTTTGTGACGATTTAGGGACTTTTTGTCCTACTTGCCAAGCTTTAGTGTGATGGATCTTAATAAAACCAATGGAACAAGAGGGCGCACGGGCCCCCCCCCCCCCCCCCCCCCCCCCCCCCGCGCTGGAGGAGGCGATAATCCCTTACGGGTGGGACGATAGTGTTTCCACGAGATCCCAGTGTCCCAGAGAGTGACCCTAGAAGTGACGAATTTGAGATCCCACGTTAGTGTAGGCGTCATAATTAATTCACCCTATTGGTGGAATAGTGCGAATTTTCGACGTGCTGACTTTGTGACTGGATGCCAAGTCCTCTGAAAATGGGTATCATCACCAAAATTTCTGGAGATGTAGAGAAGGGTTGTGGGAAACATTTGTGAAAAAACATTTGAAAAAATAAAGTTTCGCTGTTTCAACACATTGTTGTCAAATCAATTACTTCAAAAAACTAAGTTCAATTCCGATTGTTGAAACAGTTTGACTTGACTTTGAACTTAATTTTATGCAAAAACTCTTTGTGTTTAGAACATACTTTTTTTGCAGTATACCCCCAACCCTTCTCGACATCTCCATTCACTTTTGGTGTGAATACCATTTCAGGGGTTTGCAAATTAACTTGAAGATCATCAAAAATTTGAACTACTCTACACTAGAAGGAGGAGAGGTGAGGGACTTGCTAGGGTCATTTGGGTCTCTGATTGGCTTCTATTTACGCCTATCCTGTTTATCACCTCTCCTTCTCTTCCCACTCTAAGAAGATCCCGAATGAGGACCTCTCAGTAGGGGATCGGCGGACAGGTAATTTCCATGCCCTATGCACTACCAGTTTAGGTTCGGGGGCCTCAGATGGAGGAATTGAGGGGGGTCCACCAAATGGCCGCAGGTTTGGGCACCTGGGGTCCTAGGTAGTTTGGACCCTCCACTTGAATGGCGATACATACACAGTGTGCACAGACACCTATTCGATTTTGTACATTGGCAGGATAGATTGGGGCGACGCACAAACAAGCAGCTTCATAGACTGAGGATGATTTTCTTGCGAGGAAGAATACCCGTTTTGGGCTGCGTGTATTATTTGACATGTTGTCATTTCTGGTATGCGTCTCCACAATAAGCCTAAGGTGCGCACAATTGCGTACTACCTACTTCACAGGAGGCTCTGTGCGCGCGGGTTGTGTCGCGGAAATAGTGTGCTATTTATATATGTCTTTTTCACTGAGAATTCCATAAACATTCAGGAAACATTCCTGGCTTCAGCTCTTCTGCACGGAGACGTAATGACCTACTCTGCGGTACATAAATCTCAATTGAGATGAAGATTATTTGCTGTGTCCAGAGTGTGGGATAGAATATTCCGCACAGGGGGGCCCCCTAGTGGGCAGATGAATCACATGTCAGATATGTGCTTACAAGGCACAGCTGATGGGAGGGAGAGAGTGGAGTGATGAAAAGATGAATTGTACTGCTTCTCTTCTCCCTTTCAACTGTCAGGCTGGCAAAGTGACCAAGACTGTAACCAGAGCTGTTTTGTTATTAGAGCTGGATGACAGAAAGTATAAACCGTTTGACTTCCCTTTCGATTTTAGTGTGACTGTGATCTACTGATTTCTGTTTGGGCTCATCTATCCAATACATATTTTATGTAGGAGTGTTTTTCAATTATTTCCCTTATCTTTATAAATATTCTTAAGAATATTAGCAGAAAAAAATTAGATGGTGGAAATTTGATTACTTCAGCAAAGCATAGAGCGGCCCTCATTAGTTCTAGTATCGCGTTTCCCCCAAAAATAGACAGACAGTGTTTATATTTTTTTGCTCCCAAGATGCCTTAACGTCTTATTTTCGGGGGATGTGCTTATTTTCCATGAAGAAAGAATAGAGCACGTGGGGTAATACCATGGTGGGGGGGGGGGGGGGGGTCACTTAAAATGACACAGGGGATCACAGGGGGGAATCAAAAATTGCACAGACTCAGAGGGGGATTTACCATTTTAGGTAACCCTCTGATCCGCCCTGTGTCATTTTAATGCCCCTCTGATCCCCTCCGTCCCAGAGTTACAGTACTGTATCTTCGGGGGAGCCTTATTTTTCGGGGGGTGGGGGTGTCTTTATATTTAAAGCAAGAGGCACATCAAAATGAGTAAAGGGTGCCTTATTTTTGGGGAAACAGGGGTATTCGTATGATGTGTTTCCTAGTTGCCAATATGCCCAACTACTCTCAAGGTGAAGATACTACACGTTGCTGCAGAACAATCCATAGACACGCAACGGTATGCTTCAGGACGATGGAGGAGGGGAATGGAAGGATGGCGATGGCTGGCAATGTGCCGGAAGACCCCATTTTCTAATTTGTGTATTACGGTAGTTCTGTCTGTCTGGTATTACAGTGCAACTTTCCCATTAGCCTGTCAACATGAGCAGATGCAAAGGGCATAATTTTTTAATCGCTCTGCCCCCCAACAGCCTCTCCATTCCAGCTTAACCAGCGTCCTAATCCTCAATCCGTTGCAGAACCTCACCCGCACACGCCCGACACCTGTAAACCCCCCGGTCGGAAACTGCTTCCACAACACCACCCCATCCCTGCTTCTGTCCCCTCTTCTGGCTTCTCCACAAAATCCGTCCAATACTTCCACTTCCCCTTCCCGGCTCCACTAGATGGTGGAGTGTCAGGCCAGTTATTCCGCTATTCAACTATTCGGCACATAAGCCCTGTGAACACTGAGGGCCCCCATCACCCTCCTTGCATGATAGTCAGCAAACTCCCACCCGAACAACGCCCGGAAGTCATCAAAGGTATAAAATCCACCATGGTCATCCCTGTACAGATGTGAACAGCGCAAGCTGCCGTGGGGGTGGGTTGGTGGGGTTGAATGTATGACAGATGGGGTATGTGTGTGCTGGAGGGGGCCGAGAAGAAGAAGAGGAAGGAGGAGCAGCGTGTACAGGCGTGTACCTTTGTTCCTTTAGCAACACGCCATCAGCAACCTCCACCATAGCACAGCCCCGCCTCAGCAGCTCCACCATATAGCAACAGCGCCCCATTCGGCAGCGTCCACCAAGTACACAGCCCCTCTGTCGGCAGCTTACCAATAGCACCTCCCCCGGGTCAACTGAGCTAACCAAAGGCTAGAATGGTACTGGTGGAGAGAGAACTCTTTTCACATTCTTGCTCCCCTATCACATCCAGGTAACATCATCATAAAGCTTGTTTCCTACAATCATCTAAATAATGCCTCGAAGGGTCCACATCACCCTGGGGCGACGCATGTGATCACCCCTGGGACTGCTCCTCATGGCCACACGGCTGGCCCAACCTCTATACATGATGCCTGACAGACAGAGTGCACAGAGAGATTAAAATGTTCTCCGGCGTCATTAACGACTAATGTGATGCAAGAACATGGGACTCTACCCCTGGCGGATTACAAAATCAATTGGTCTGGTTTTATATTATATTCCTACTCTTACACCTGGCGCATGCACAAATATCCCTACTTTTACATGGAATTACAGGTTAAATCTTACGGTGTCCCAAGGATAGGGTTGGGGGAGAAAATTTGGGTATTCAGAGGGTTAGGGGTTGGGGGGGGAATAGGTGGGTTTGATTCATTCTAACCTCCCAAACCCCTAATGTAACATCCCAACCCCTAAAAGCTTCACCCATGCAGTCAGGGCCGTTTCTACCTGGGGGGGCCTTTGCCCAATTTTAGCCAGTGGCCCCCCTGTTGGCTGTGAGTGGTGCTAACTGGAAAAATTGTGGTCCAACGAGGGATGTGCTATTGGAAACTGTCGACCAGTGGATGCTAGTCACAACCCTCACCTTTTTTGGGGCCCAGGGTCCCTAGGTAGCCACATTACTGCATATCAGGATAAATGGCCTGCCTGCATTCAAGCCCCATTCCTCTCCTAACCCCCACCAAACCCTAAACTTGACCCCTTGAACCTCTAAATTAAACCCTATAATTCCGAAAAGTTAGGGCTAATCTGTAGGAAAATATCTCAGAACACTCTGGCCTCCTCACAAATTAGAAACCCTTTGCTCAAGATCAAAAATTTGCCCACCCCACACTTACCCATCACTTTAAAAAAAATATTATATTAAACATAGATGCACTTATCAAAACATTATGGATTTGTGTGTAGTTTTAAGGTAGCCACTCATGGTTCATTTTAGAGTTCAATCGACGTACTACGATGAAAAATTTGTCAATTGATAGAAAAAAAAAATTCGTCCCTGTTCTTGCCCACAAGTACATCGACGATTATTTTCAAATCGTCCATGAATCAAACACGGACAGTTGGAAAAAATTTGAGTCGATTGTGCAATCATCGACTACAAGAGGAATTCAATCTACAGATTTGTGATTACCAACGTAAGATGAATTCATCGACATTTTTTTGATTACTTTGATGAATTTTTCATCGAAATTTGACAATAATCGTCTCCCATGTGGTGTACACGATTAATTAAAATCGATTTTCGATTTATTCATCAAACTACAAAATCAAATCGATGAACAATAACAATTGAACCATGTAAGGGCCCCCATACACCTTAAGGTGGGTTTACACGTCAAGATTTTTTTGTTTCGTTCACTACAGATGCGATTTTTTTTGGCGATTTTTTTATCGGATTCATTCGTCCCTTTATCGAAGGTAATCCGTTTTTTTTTGTTTTTTTTGTACAACCACGCAAAGTCCTCGAATTGAACATAATCGTTGGAAACACGAATGAAAAATCTTTTCAGTTTTTTTTTTAGGAAGTGATAGGAAAAAAATATCGAGTGAAATAGGAGCGTTCGTTTTTTACAAGAAAAATAACCGACAGCTGAAAGTTTACCAACATGTCCGAAATCACTTGTGGACGATTTTTTGTCAGATATCTGAAAAAAACAGCCATCGAGCAAATGGCAGTTCAGATTTTTTGTAGCAACGCACCAAAAAATCGTCCATCGTCCATCTGTCGGGCCGCAAAATCTTGACATGTAAACCCACCTTTAGGTTCTTCTTCTGTCATTCCTTAGAGATCCTCCTTGTTGTTTTACCAAGCCCATTTAATATGAGGGGACTTTCTGAACCATCAAGTCTACCGGGTTTAATTCAAAGAGGACCCGGCACTACTAGTTGTTGGTAACTAAAGAAATCTGACAGAGAGATCTAAAGGTTTACTGGGGGTTTAAGGCTAGCTTAAGTCACCCATGGCACATAGACCCCGCCCAATTAGTTTGCAGTGCAATGACATTATCATTGTCACTCAGAGGTGGGGCACCCTTTGTGTACCGACATTATACTTTGGATGGGAACTTTAAATTATGTGCATTAATCAGAAAATTACAACAATCGATCACCATATGATTCCAACTTGCTGGCGATTCCGTTTGTGGCCGGCCGAAAAAAACCGCCAGCGATCAGCGAGAACATTAACTCGTACGCGGTCGATCAGCCGCAAACTCCTCCCTTATCTCTTTGTCTGTGGCTACCCTTAAAATTCTGCTTATGTGGAATAGGCCCTCCCATCCATCACTTCTTTGCTGTAAGGAGGGGGGGGGGGGGGGTGCTACCTTCCTATCTGTAGTGTGCCCCATCATCCTGTTAATAAGCTGAGTGAGTGTGGTGGGTCTTTCCTATGAGTTCCAGGGTTCCTCTGTAGAAACCATCAGGCGTCCTCTGTGGTGGTCTTCTATGAGAAGGTCTTCTCTCTCGTCCAGCCTGCTCTAATTAGAGAGGAGAAGGTGGATGGATGGAAAGGCTTAGAAAGCTTCCAGAACTGGCTGAGCCCCCCCATGTGTGCACTCCAGCCTCACCCCGGGTAAGTCTCCCTGTGCTCGCCCTACCGCCTCTTATTACCGATCTAGTACTATACCAGCGATAACTATACATCGCTTGCTGACCCTCATTTATACTTTAGCGACACTTTAATTCATCTCTTTACGTGCACATTAGGGTTATGACAGAATCAAGCATCAAACGCACCCTTAATGTGCCGGAACAAGACAATACTCCTACTTGGCGATGCGGTCGGTTTTGGGCGATGTCGGGTTGGTTTGCGATGTACGGGGGGGCATTTTTTTGGGGGCAGTCACGGATACCAATCAAGGGGGTTCCTTTGGTTTTTTGATATCTGGTGTGATTTCAGATAATTTGTGGATGCTAAACTATATCAATTTAATCTCATTGGAGATCTCTTCGCAAAGCAACCGCACGCTATGAGCGTAAGGTTATCGTAAACTTTTTAGGATTAGTATGGAATTTACAGGAGAAGTGACTGTTTCCGATTAGATGGTTCATTATCGTTCCTTACGTCGTTCATAGCTTCTATCGGTATCATGTTTCGCAACAACAACGAATTCCCAGTCCCTCTGATATGAACCTGTCACTGTCATCGCAGGTGTAATGGGTGCTGGGAATTCCGCATGATTATTCCACACCACTATAAAAGTTTATTCTGGTTGGGACAAGTTATCTACTGGACAAGTTAAAGTATTTCTGGATATTATAATCCAAGAAAGGAACTGAATACCATTTTAATATTATAAGAGATATATATTTATATTTTATTTATAATCCTATGAGATCTGAATTTCATTTTATTTACATCTCAGAGCTATTCACATTAGATTTGTTTTTCTAATGTGCCAAATAACTGTGAAAAATGACGTCTTCGGATCAGGTCATGCATTTCGGGGCAGCGCCCCGTGATATAACGGACGATTTACTATAAGAGTTTCGGATTTAGTAGATGAATGTCTTCATCACTCAGCCGAATCATTCACCAGACGACTATAGTAAATACCCTTTATGTATGAAGCCCCCTCTGGCCATTTCCTTTAGATCTCCTTTTGGTCTAAAACCATGTTAATATAATGGACTTTCTAAACCAAAACCTGTGTTCATGCAGAGGACCCGGCACTACATAGTTGTTGTATATCTTAAGGATATCTGACAGGGAGATCTAAAGGTGTACGGGGGGGCTTTAGACTTGGGGAAGGAAATTGTCATCTGCTGACCATAAGTACAACCACTGTCATTAAAGAATCAACCCACGGATTTCCAGGACTAGGGGCTGATTTAACGGTGAATTAGTATTGTAGGAGAAATTTGCCATTTAGTTTAGTGAATAAGGCAAGAGTGACCTGTGTATAAACAACAACCAACCAGATGCAAAGGAAAAGACCAAACGGATGGCTGATGTGCAGAGCTGAATTATCATTGACAGAGCAGAATTCCGACAACAAAAGTGACACCTGTGGTGTTGCAACAGTTGCCAACGATGGGGTCTCATAAATGTTCAATAATATTTAGTTAATTACTTTTTTATAGATATAATATTTAGATATCTTCTTAGAGTTCTATTTAATATAAAAATAAAGGGAAGGGCGGTAACATTTTGTAAATATTTAAACCGTCAACTAAACTAAACAAATTACCACTAAATGGCCTTTTTTTTTTTTTTATTAAATCGTATATTTGGCATTGTGATTGGTTAGATTAATAGGTGACCCATGAGCATGTAGTTTGGGTATAGTAGTAGACTGTGGGTCAGTGCTCTTAGGATATTTTACTACTCGAGATATTTGCCTAGCTGTACGCCCTGGCACCGCAGAAACCCCTAGTTTTTTAATTGAGACAAACCTGGTTAATCTTACAAATTTTCGTAGGCAAATATTCAGAACAAACAACCGGGAAATAATACGTTTCTTGCAGATTAGAGGTGTCCTCACTAATATATGTTTTACATGGAGCAGATCGGCATCTGAGTTGCGGACACATATTATTATCATGGTCTAGAGGATCAATATATGCAAAAAGACCTAAAGGTATGTTGGAAATTGAATAATCAGCAGACATAACAATGAACATGAGAAGCTTCTGGTATCTAATGAGGATACAATGTTTGTAGAAGATAGACCGGACACACTGCTTATTTTTCCAGCTCTTGATGGCAAATGTCTAGCAGGGAAATCATGAATGGTATCACATCAACACCCTGCACATCATCATCACCACCACCACCACCATCACCCTCATCGCATCATCATCATCATCATCATCATCATCACTATTATCACCATTATCCTCATCAATCCATCATCCCCACCACCATTATCCTCATCATCATCATCATTACCACCACCATTAGCAGCATCACCCTGCAGCATTTAGCATCAACATCAACTTATCCATAAACTCACCACTACCATTATCATCATCACCCCACATCATCATCCTCACCAATATCCCCTCATATCATCACCCTCATTAAATCATCATCACCCTCAGCATCATCAACATTATTACATCATCACCCTCAGCATCATCTTCCTCAAAACAAATATCCTCAATCATCATCAGCACCATCATTATCATCATCCCCTCAGCATCATCATCCTCACCAATATCCGCCTCATCATCATCACCATCAGTATCATCATCACCCTCACATCATCATCCTCACCAATATCGCTCCTCAACATCTCAGCACCAGCATATCATGCATCACCATATCCTCCTCAGCATCCATCACACAACGTCATTAATCATACATCACCCTCAGCATCATCATCCTCACCAATATCCTCCCTCAATCATCATCAACCTCATGCTCATCATCACCAATATCCTCCTCGCATCATCCAACATCAGTATCAATCATCACCCTCACATCATCACAGCATTAATCATCATCAACCCTCCGCATCATCATCCTCACCAATCTCCTCATCATCATCATCAACGATCATTATCATCATCCCCCTCAGCATCATCATCATCAACCCTCAGCTCATCATCACCATTATCCGTCGCATCATCCACCACCACCCCCCCATTATCATAATCACCATTAAAAAAATCACCCACCGCACCATGATCACTCATCATCCCCCCCGCAGCATATGATTGACCATTATCATTATCATCACACCATTAATATCACCACCCTCAGCATCAATCATTACCAATTATCCTCATCATCCTTGGCTTTGCTTGTTGAATCAGTGTTATGAGAAAGTGTAACACCCAATAGTTGTCAGGGATTTGCCCTTCCATCAATGGGAGACTTCCCACACAGCTACTGATCAAACTTTTCACATCAGCATGTCCACTGTACTGCCATAGGAACAGATATCTATATATCGCAAGATCTGGTTGTATCTAACATGCAACAGTATTTTTGTGTTATAGATATTCTTTCCTTGAACATTTAACCTTTATATAATATATATTTGCGTTTTTTCTATCCCTGTGTGATTACACTTGTCAAGGACAACCGTAAGCTGCCCGTCCTTGTAGTTCATGTTCAGAATTGGTAATACATTCTGGCAAGTGTTGTTATCGGTCTTATAGAATAATTGTTATCCTCAGGGGTCCACACTTCCATACAGGGATGAGAGCTTCCTCCCCTCCACTCTTCCTGAAGATATGTGTGGATTTAGTAGAGGGAGTGGTAAAATGTCACAAAAACACAAAGCACACACGTGCACTGTCATTTCTGGGGATCTGGAATGAACCCCCATAGTACGACAGCCAGACATTAGGATGATGACATGAGATGAGAGAACCACACTAGTGTCTGTACCATGATGTGATGTATTCTTGCCGAGGGTGTAATGGGAGGGTAATTAGCTCAAACAAATGAATAGTGTTGATGCAGGGCATGAGTGTTTAACAAATGTAATAATAGGACATGGAGTATTTAGTGAATGTATTAATTGGCTGTACCGTCTAACAACGTGTATAGGAGAACAATGAGTGTGTAACCGAGTTTAGGGAACACAAGGCAGGTGGAAGTATAAACAAGAGGACAAAATAACTTGGCACCAAAATGTAGCAGAGGAGAAGTGACAACCGAAAAAAAGTATAGACAGTAATTGTAAAATAGAGTAGTATGAAAAAAGTGAGTGTGGTATCCGAAATACTATACGTGAGTGTGTAACAAAAGTATTAAGAGTGTGAGTGTGTTAATAAAATTGTAAAAAGAGAGAGCATTGTAACCGAACTTAGTATGAAAGAGAGTGATTGTGTTGTAACCAGTGGAAGAGGGACAGTCAAATAAGAGACATAACAGTGTAAACTTCGTGTGTAAGAATGTATGTAAAATGACATGAGTGTGTCATGATTGTAGAATTACAGGACAGTGAAGTATAACAGTACAATAGATTGAATAAGGTAGTAGGTGGTGAGTGAGTGTGTAAAAGAAAGAGTAAGATCACACAGTGATTGTGTCCAGCAGAGTATCATAAGAGGACCATAAGAAGTAACAGATGAAGGATGACAGTGAGTGTGGTAAACAAAGGTAGAAAACTCAGAGTGATTGTGTAACAGAGTATAGTAGAGGACCATAGCAGTTACGAATGTCACACAGAATGTAGAAGGCGGCAGTGAGTGTGTAAGATAAATTATACATCAGAGTGAGTGTGTAAAATATTATAGGAAGAGGGCAATAATTGTGTAACATAATTTTAGAATGGAGGACAAGCGAGTGTGAAACAGAAAGTAGTAAATCAGAGTATAATATTATGAGTAATGGAAGATTAATGGAAAATATAGTATAGTGTGACAGAGTGTAGCATGAGGAACAGTGAGTGTGTAACACGAAATGTAATTCCTTTCATTGGGGGGCAGCGACAGAGAGCACACGCCCACGTATTTCTATACATTTGTGAACTCCACTTTTTAAGAGTAATAGTGTGGTTCTCATTGTCCCTTTCTCTAACCATACATAGCCACCAATGAGTTTGTAATAGGAGAGTGTCTATTAGACAGGATAATATAGCTGAGTGTAACTTGTACAGCACGTGTGATGTGTAGAGGGGGAGTGTGTAATAGGCAATAATAACCATGTCATGGAATGTAGAAAAAGAACAATACACGTCTACATAGAAAGTGGTAAAGATAAGTAAGAATCCATATACAAGCTGCGTGTAATTGTGAGTATATAGGATGGCGAGTGTGAGAAAGGTAAGTGAGTTGTGACACACAACATGAAAAACAACACTGGTGTATGTATTATAGAGAGCGGTAAAGTGTACTGTGATTGTGTAACAGAAATAAAATGACGACGTCCATATGGTAATAGTATATGCCGTAGCAGGGGATGGACGGAAGTTTTTTAGATGATTTATTAAAGTTGTGTCATTAGTGCTTTGTACTGTAACACACACGTACCCAGTATACATTGGTACCCGCACAGCACAGAGCATACACAGTATATGATCCCATACCCCCCTGGCAGTGAGGGCAAGCTCACACACTGGGCTGTACCTGTCCTCCGTGAGAATACCAGCGAGACACACCACATCCCTCCGCCCCCCCCCCCCCCCCCGCCCTCCGCCCCCCCCCCTGTCGGGGGCCCCCCCCCCGCACGCGGGGAGACCGGGAGAGGTGCATGCCGTGACAGCAACCCAGGACTCCACCTCGCAGGACCAATACGCCTAATCCGGTAAGCTGGAGGGAGCGGACGGCGCGGTCCAGCGGGGTAACAGGAGCCGTAGGGGGATTAGGCGCATGGCGGGGCCCGGCGCACCGCCTGGCGGGGTAAATAGGCGAGGAGAGGCGGCCCGCGCTCCGTGTGGTTAGGAGCTGGGAGACTGCTGCACCAGAATCATGTGCCTGCTCACAACAAACCGGGGTACGGTGCTGTTTCTGTGGGCACCGTGTGAGCAGGCGACCTGGCTACACACGCTGGATTACCGTCCCCAGTCACCGCGTCTTGATCACCGACCCGGAGAGCCCAACGATCAATGAGCCCTGACACCCTCCACCTCTCACCGGGACCACAAGACTCAGCAGGTAGTCAGCATCACCTCAACACCTCCGCTACTTAACGGCTGCGCGACAAGTTCATGGCCGGGGTCAGCTGCTGCTTCAGAGTTTTGGCCACTTTTGTTGGGATGGAGCTACAAGTACCTGCCTGGGAGTTATAGGTCCACAGCACCACGGAGCCCCGAGGGAGAGTGACTTTGGCATCCAGATGTCATCTTATTTATACCTAATATTATCATCTATCATCTATCTATCTACCTCTCTAGCTATCTATCTATCTATCTTCTATCTATCTATCTATCTATCTATCTATCTATCTATCTATCTATCTATCTATCTATCATCCTCCATCCATCCATCCATCCATCCATCCATCCGTCCACATGTCTCCATTTATTATCTGTATACTCTATCTACTTCCTTTCCTTCTATATATTACAGTTTCTATTCTATCTATTATTATCTATCTATCTATCTATCTATCTGCTATCTATCTAGCTATCTATCTATCTATCTATCTAGCGTCTATCTTTTTTTAACTATCCATTCTGTTTTCTAACGACCTAAATACATCACATCACCCCCGTTTATTTATATGATCATATACATTTAGGTAGCTGTACTTTGTTTTCCATCTCTCTGCCATCGTTAAGACTTTACTATCTACTTCTATTACTATTACTATTCCATCTAGCGGGCCATTTATTTCCTTCTTTCCTTTTACGTTTTCACTCTCCTGTTTTAGACTGCCGTCATGCTACACAATCTATCGATCTTTATTTAACGTCTATGAGGTATCTGGTAATATATTTCTATCTTTTTCTAATCCTGTAATAGCCCTTACATCCACTATCTATCTATCCACATCTATCCTATCTAGCTATCTATCTATCTATCTGATAGTCTATCTATCTATCTATCTATCTAATCTATTCTATCTATCTATCTATCTATCTATCTATCATCTAGCTACTATCTATCTATCTATCTATCTTCTTATCTATCCTTGTATTTGTCCCCTCTATCATCTGTCTATATTGTAGGTCCCCAGCCATCTACTTGTTCAGTAGACCCAGTGTAGTAAATGACGGACGCCTTATTTTTTTTGGGGGGTGCATATAGTGGCCGTATGGAAACATTCCTCTATAGGAGGTGAATGGAGGTGGCTGTGTGCGGGGAAGATCGTGTTTTATTAGGTAAGGCTTCGGGGTCTTCTGTACGGATACTGGCTCGCTGCACTCTGTTATATTTTATGAAGCAGGGAGACATTTCCAATACAAATAGTTGATTTTCATGAATACATTAAACTTTATCCTAAGTAGGTTTTCAGCTCCTGTCCAGAGGGTTCCTCTCTCTAGTCTTCCTTTACCGATTACACAGCCGTCACATGTAGAAAAGTAACGTGTTACTGGTCCCCCCCCTGCAGTACATTTATGTCCTGGACAGATCTGTGAAACTTGTAGAACTTTTAGCATTGATCTCATCAGATTCTGCTTTTGTTTTTGATATTTTTTTTGATTTTATGTTGATTTGAATTTCTGATAAGTTTCTTCTTTCTCTCTCCCCTTTTCCATACTTTTTTTTCCTTGAAGTAAGCTGGGGGTGGGATAGACTTGGTAGGTGAACTCTGTGTGTCGGGGGTCGCCATTAGACCACCTCGCCACAAACATGTTCAGTCACCCCGTGTGGGTCGTACCATATTTTATGTCTTTCCTCTAGTGGTGGGGTTTCTATACTGGGCAGCATAGGACCCCCCCCCCATACACCTTTATATTTCTCTGTCAAATTTCTTAGATTTCTTTTTGTTTTACCAAAACCATGTAATGATGAGGGACTTTCAAAGCCATCAAGTCTACCTGTGTCAATCGGCATGAGGACCCGGCACTACATAGTTGTTGGTAATCTAAAGAAAGATCCTGGTTGTATGGCCATCCTTTAGTGATCGATCTCAGTAATAATCCTGGACAGCTTTCGATTCTTCTCCGGCATGTCACGGTAAGGGTTTCGGTCACAGGTCTGCGGTAGCCACATACCTAGTGAAGCCTTAGACAAGCGATTTATCAATGTAACGTCTGTAGAGACTGCAACATACAATCAGCTGGTGTCACGGAGGTCCTCACTGTAAAGTTCCAGGTGCCTATATTACACATCAACCGAATCAATTTTAAAAATCATTTCTGAAGGCACAACAGAGAAAGGTGACTGCTGATTGGCTGCTTTTGGTTCCTGTACAATGCTTTTTCAGTAAGGTGGGAGCATTACTGGTTGACATTCCTTAAACCCATAACACCACAATGTCCCCATCTTGTTCCCTATTGGTTGATGATGAGGTTGCTATGGGTTACCACACTTTGCCTTAACCCGTCATGGCAACGGAAAGAATGACACTCAATACACCCGAAATTCAGCTAACGCGTTTCCGCCAACAGAAAATGAATGCCTTTTGTTGCACCGGGCTAAATAAACCGACGCCAGCTGTTCACGTGTACCATCCCAGAATCCACAGGACGTCCTAACATAGTCGCTGACAACTTCGCGTGCCGTATACACGTTACACAAACACCAGCGCTGATGGTGTTTTATTGTGTATAACGGCTCAGCGGTCCTGGGGAATTCACATGCTGGCCGTCATTTGACGGAGGACAGACAACAGCGTCTTAATTACATCCCTGCAAATATTTATAGTGGCCACCCTTCATGTTGTCCTCCACTTCAATCTAAACAACAGTAAAACCACACGGGGATCCGGCTGTAGGCCTGCAGCAGGTTGTTGATGGTGCTGCTGGATGAAGAGGGTCGTGTGCCAATCCCATCAGCAGCGCTCACCTGACACACTGTTCGCTGCTGTAACGCTCAAAGGCATCGCAGGCTCATCTGGAGTGGCTTATACTGCAGCGACAACGCTGGCCGTCTTCTGCAGGGGGGGGGGACTTCGCCACACAGGACACATGGGCTCTATAAAGCATGGCCACTTCCCAGAACAATTCCACCAAATAATAAGTCAGCATCACACTTCTTTACACTCATTGTGACTAAACCATATCCTCCACGGGCGATATGTAATATAAATGCTGACGAGGGGCCTGCCTAAAATGTTGCTTTAAATTCCATTCCATTTGATGAGATAGAAAGTACTTTAAAAAACCATTTGTAGGATTCACGAATCTCTATTTTTTTATAAACAGAACTGCCCCATTGCTTATAGTCCACATAGTGCTGATTCATTAAAGAGTTGAGAAAAATCACTTCTGTAGCAACGTTCCCTACGGGTTCATAACTCTAATTCAAATTCCAATGCCTGCATGGCCATGGATAACCAAAGTAAATTTTCATAATTTATATTGAAACATTTCCATCTCCTTCATAATTACAAAAAGAGTGTTTAGGCAAAGTTGGCAACTCTCACCCTAACGGGGATCTGTACAGGATCACCCAATCTCTTGGGCCTCCCCAATATGATTTGTGCTCAGGTATGGAGATGCGAAGTGTAATGATATACTTCGATAGAGGACTGAATATCTTCTTTTCTGGGTATGTAGAGTAGATTGTAAACGCATTCAAGGCCCCTCATACACCTTACATCTACAGTTTCTGTACAATCAATTGTTATCTAACCAAAACCTGTAATATGAGGACCTTTCAAGACTTCCAATCACTAATGTAATTTCTATCAGGGGGGGACCAACGGCACTACATAGCAGAGTGATATATATACCAATCCCAAACTATGTAGTTCTAGCAGGGAGGACCCGGCACTACATAGCACGTGATATATACCTCCAATCACTATGATATTCTATCAGGGAGGACCGCGCACTACATAGCAGTGATACTATACCGTTCCAAGTCACTATGTATTCTTATCAGGGAGACCCGGCACTACGATAGACAGTGAATAATTACCTCCAGATCAACTATGTATTCTATCAGGGAGGACCAGGCACTACATAGCTTGTGGTGTAGATCTAAAGAATTGTGTGAGTGATCTTAAGGTTTATGGGGGAGGGCTTTAGACGTGCTATAGGTCAATGCTTTTGATAAATTAAGTTAATATCATGACAGAATTGTAAAACAAGCCCCCTTTTTTTGGGGGTGGGGTACTACTCAACTTAACGCTACGCCGCTGTGAATCACTAACCAGCCGTCAGCCTGATTTACTAAAATCCCCCTGGGCAGGGCTGGAGTGTTCCCCACGCTTTCCCCCCCCCCCCCCCCCCAGCTTCACCACCAGCCAAAGATGCTTGCCTGGACGGTCTAGGTAGTGGTGGGGGGAGGCTCACCTAAACAGGGCAAATACGTAATCAATATGTAAAAAACAGCTTCCCATTAAATTTTACATTTTTTGCAACTAACAATCTCAGAAATAATATGTTAGAAGAATAATGATCCCGTCTTATATTAATAATATTTATACATATATACCACATAACATATAACATGTAAACGCAACATAACTATATACCAAATATTAACTGTATAGCATATAACAAAATATACCAACATAGCATATGACATATATACCAATAAACATTGTAGACCAACATAAATATTACCAATATACATATACACCAACATAGCTATCCATTTATCCGACATAACATATATACCAACATAAAATATAACATTATACCAATATAACATGTATATCAACATAACATAATAAAACATGTAGACCAACCTAAATATATACCAATATAAAACGTGTATAGCATATAACATTAATCCCAATATAACATATAGCATTTTATCCACTAACATATAACAGTTATAACCCACATACCATATAACAAATATACCAATATAAAATATAAACATATATAACCAATATAACATATAAACCACATAACATATAATATATATACCTGCATAACTACACATGTACACCAACATAGCAGATAACAAATATACCAACATAAACTATATACCAACATAATATATAATAGTATACCTGCATAACATATAACATATAGACTCAACATAATATATAATATATATACCAGCACAACATATAACATATATACCAACATAGCATACACATATATAACCATATACATATATACCAACAAAACATTAACATTTATACGAACTAACAGATACATATATACAACATAGCATAGATATGCAACATAAAACACCTCTTTGGCCCATTGCGCACATTGCTGTTGGATGATCATACACTTTAGAGATGGAATGCGCGTCCCGCATATACGCGTACGAAGCACGGCGAGCATTACAGAGATGTGACGAACTGTTCGGCCGGAACAGTTCGGCCGCTAACACGGCATGTTCGCCGGTCGCCTCGCCGGCGGACAGTACGGGTGTTCGACCCGGACTGTTTCGCCGGCCAGAAGAGATGTAATTCTTCCTCCTCAGGATCACAACCTTGTGTGATCCTTCCGGAGGAAGAATCTTTTCACTACAGACCGCATGAAGCCGGTTTGTAGTGAAAGACCGGCTCAGAACAGGAAGTGACTCAGTGACGTCACATCCGGCGGCCGTAACCAGGACTATTCGTCCAGGTTTCGGTCCACGGAGACCGGATTTGTGACGTCACTGCGTCCTATCCGTTTTCCGATTCAAAATTCCCCGCCTAAGGCGGGGAGTTGCTGTTCCGCGAACAGGCGGACGGCGGCCTTCTTTGGAAGTTCGACCCGCCCTGATTCGCGGACCCCCCAGGGGAGGTTCGCGACTCCCTAGCGAGCCATACGCATTACACCTAATTAAGATTTAATAAATACTCAAATCACTACTGGCTAATGATCACACGCCTTCCATAATATTTTGTAATTTTAGATTTTGAACAGCTGTTCAAATAAATGCTTCCCTAGTTAAGTGTTAAAAAATACCTCATCATCTGATCGCTTGTATTTAATGATACTATAGGATGAAGATACGATTAAATGTGTGCCGCAAGTATTTACTACTCTATATCTCAGTTAAGTCGCCTGCCTATAGTGGAAATACATTTTGCATAAATTTGCGTTTGAATTTTTGAAACCTAATTTATCAAAGAGCCTCCATGTCTAGATCAATAATTTTTTCCATCCAACTTCCACATCCCTTCTCTACTCTCCATCAATATATGGACGATACCATGTTTCATGTCAGGGGCTTTGAAACTAGCGAATTCCATGAAATGCGTGCGTTTGAATCTCCTGAGGACATAAGCTGAATGAAATTGTTTTTCAGCAGGTTCTTGAAAAATTTCGGGCTTATATTCGAGTATATACTGTAATTTAACCTCTCTAGATTAATGGAAACAGTTTATGATTTAACACATTTCTAGAAACTTTTATATTTATTTATGTTATAAGGGATATCATTTCTGTAGAGTGTTTTCATGTGCGACGTACCGGCTGCTTTTGTTACACATCCACATGTTTGTCCAGTTTGGGTTTATTAAACTAGAGGAGACCCTACATAAGGGAGGAGGGGTTTGCTGGGGCTTTGAGAGCCTTAAGAAGTTGGGGCACTAAGTTGAGTGGGGACACTGTGTGCCATGAGTTCCGCCCAATAGCGGGCTAACTGATTTCATGAATCCACTCTACAAGGCCCCATTGATTTCCACTTATTATAATAATTTTTTTGGAATAACAATATTAGTAAGACTGAAGCGCCATTGAGAACGGCGTCCGTTTAGATTCTGCAAAAGAGACTTTTTTCTTTTTATGATTCCCCGTGACTCATACAGCCTACAGTGGCCCACCACGGACTTCAGGCGGTACATGAAAGGATCCAGAATGATGATTAACCTCATTTCATTTAGAGCTTTCTCTGCATCCCGCAAAGACCTTTCTTCATGTACCATTGGGAACACGGGGCGGATTGTCTCGATTGCCCTGGATTCAAGCGAGTCAGAAGGATGTACAATTTAGATTGCATGTAAATCTGGGCCATGAGACGATTCTTTGCTGATCGACTGCCGTGTCATTTGGAACCTGGCAAAATCACCGAAATCTGCCTACATTTCGGGATTAGACGTTGATTACTTGTGATGTGGGCGGCAGCACAACGACTCGTCTATTGCCCAACTTAGCCAATCAACTTGTACTGTCAGGGCAAGCTCAAAACTGGTCAGGCAGCCAACAAACAACATTTAATTTGCTGGTCATCACATCATCAGTGCCCTTCTCTCACAGGACTCTAAGTAGGAACTGCTATCATTCTGACCGCATTAAATAAATATTAATGTTTATGTATTAGGGTCCCGCAACACCTTTAGATTTCTCTGTCCATATTTCCTTTAGATCCCTTTTGTTTTACCAAAACCATGTACTATGAGGGGACTTTCTAAAAACCATCACTCTAACCTTTGTTGAGTCTCAGAGGACCGCGGCACTACATAGTTGTTTGGTAGATCCTACAGCAATCTGACACAGAGACTAACAGGGTGTATGCCAGCTTGAGACAAGTATGTCAGTTTGTGCTTTTATTTATTTGTTACTATAGCTGTTATGGCAATAGACAGCATTTTTTAAAACAAAACAAAGTAAAAACATCGGCATTCCTAAACTATCATGCATACGCAACGCAGATTGTTATTCCTTGCATAAATTTTAATTTAAATATCAACTGTCCCGTGTAACATTAAGGGATGCGACTACCACTTGTGTGATCAATGCAAACCGATTCTTTAAATTGAATGCTTTCCAGTAATACAGATCAAGGTGTGTGTTCTCCATTATATAACCGTCGCATATACTCAATCTAAACACCTATAATCAGGTCAGATAATCGACCTGGGACTAAAATACTTTCCATGTTATTCTCCCATTTCGTCCTACACACAACACATATATAATACTTATATGAATAATGGTTTGGGGGTTTTGGGAATTTCGTGTTCTTCACCTGATCTTCCACAGTCCCCACCACTTTTAATCTGGACAATATGATGAAGTTTATGTAAGCAGTGACGCTGATCAGAATTCGACAAGGGAAGTTACATACTTGGAGAACGCTGTCTGTCTGAAGGGCCTTGGAGAGGAATCTTTAAGATATTCTCATCAGGTGTACCTTGCTATGAACCTGTGACATTTGTGTTATTTATCCTGCCTGCATTCTCACTGTCCCTGCACGCACACTATACATCTTAATATATTTGTACAGGAAAGGAAGTAAGCGATGGTTAGGTCAAGGCTGTCACATGCTCCCCCACTAAAAAGACTGGGACCCAGGGACTTTAAGGCACAATATTACCAACACATATCACTTAATAATGGAAGCCTGATGTATATATTTTATACCTTTAATACATTGTTCATAAATGACCCTACCTGAATCCCCCGTTACTGGATCCTTGCATACTCTGTGGACTGGGAGGAGGGCAATCTAAGAGGCCCCCCCATACACCTACAATTGTACCATAACAATTCTGTCCAATCAACTTTTTCTGAAAAGTTGTGGGTATATGTACCTATACATATCTATGTAATATATTTGTTAATATCCCATACAAACTTTATCTCAACACAATCTAGAAATTTCATAAGTTAGATAGATACTGTTTTGATAAATACTGTTTATAATGCTGGATCTTTTGATGAAGCATAATTTGCAACATTTCAGCTTTATAGGTTTAACATACATGTAATATTATAAGTATGATGGGGTGGGGAAGTACTTCTTATCCTGCTTTTACATGCTTTTAATGTAAAACAATGTATTGAAGTATATAACTAATACTACATTGGTTTTATTATTGAGGGATATGTTATAATATTGGGTGTCCTTTAAAGTTTGTGTGTAGAGACCTACCCATTCTCCGTTCCTTTCGCTGTATTGTATGAATGATTGGCAGGTTGATCTTTGGGATGGAATTATAACTTCATGGACTAAAATGTAATAAACACCTTTAATAACAATGTGTGGCTCAAATCTTGGCAATTACAATGATTATTTGGCCCTGATCAATCAATTTGTACCATTGTGCCCACTATGATGAACTTTTTGTTCAATCTAAGCTTCTTACAACCCTGGTTGTATGGAATACTTAATATATTTTTAAGGGGAGTACTACAGCTTTTCTTGTTATACTATTTTTGTTTCTTTGATGACTAAGTACTTGATTACGTAATAAACTATTTCATACTTATCCTGAGGTACAGTTTCAAAAAAAAAATTACCATATAGGGCCAGGACCTTCACCCCTCCTGTGTCATAACCTGTACCTTTTGTGTTATCGTGTGTTGTCATCGCAACTGTACTTTGTATTAATGACAGCACTGCATTAATGTATCGCTATACATAAAGTTAATAATAAAAATAAACCACAACTTGGTGGCTCTGCCTTAAGTATATTAAAAATTATAATAATAATTTATTGTGCATCTTAGAACTGTGATGACTTAGATTCAATGATTTTTCTATATTTAATTCCATATATTGTTAAGAAAATGATAACATAAGCTGTTGTAGTCAAGGTGTGTACGTTCTACTTATATGGAAATACAGTAAAGGAACTTACCGTGAAAGGCTAAAGTGATTGGTTGGGATTGGGCATTCTTTATCTAACCATGTGCCTAATGATGGCGAACCTATTAGCAAAATGCCCAAACTGAAACCCAAACCGAAACCTCACCTCTTATTTATCTCAAAGGCCGGCTAGCAATATAATCTGAATTAACACACATCATATAACACACACCAGGGGGGGGGGGGGGGGGGGGGGGGGGGCAGCCCGAAACATGTAAACACACCGATAGAATATGTGGAGGGTATTAATGATTATTTTAATTATTTTGCTTGTCACGCAGCGCTTGTAGGGTTGTAAGAAGATTTAATTCATGTAGTTGTTATAACTTGCCCAAGTGATTCACGGGGTGATTTAGTAGATATTGTTGCCTATCATAGGAGTTACCTCATAATATATATATATATATCGATCTTATATCTATATATATATATATATAATACACAGCCATCCACCCACACCACACTTTTTTAAATTGTAAAGCACACACACCACACGAAACATGTAAACACAACACCCTCCCCTTTCTTATAGATAAATAGGACAAGGGTATAGGGTGCTTGTGTGCAATCAAAGAGAGGGGCAGAGAACTACAGCATTGAAGCCAATAGGCTGCAGTTCTCTCCTCTGTGCTGGCTGACCGCTCCGCATAGCCCCACAATAGGGCTTCGAGTACCATAGGTTTCGCCACACTGATATATAACCGTAAGATATAGATTAGAATTTTCTGTCACTTTAACTTCCTGTTGACACGAGCACATTGGTGGGTTTACACGGCGATCAACAATGAACAACTGAATTTTTTGCTTGATTGAACAAAAATCTAGAAGGGACAATTGTTTAAAATTGATAAATTTAGTTTGACTTCGAAAATTGTTTGAAAGTTCATCGAACAAGTTAGTAAATTTTGTATCTGTCTTTGTAATTTCTAATGTATTTTCATTGCCATAAGTCTGTGATGAACGAACAATCTAATTTTACATAACTACCGATTAATGACGAACGATTTGGATAAAATATAAATATCGAATTCGGCAATTTTGACTGAAGAAAAATTCTACAGGTATAACCGCCTTTTAAAGCATAAGTGTAATTGTCTTTTTTGTGTATTGAGTGTTGTCATGTTATGAACATTTCTCTTTGCTTGTTTTGTCTCTTTAACAACCAATAACACGCTTGGCTCTTTGAATGTGTAATAGTAAGATGGGGTAAATATAGCACCACTCTGTCATCGTCCCTCCTCCTCCCACCACCGCTTCAACACTGTTATTGTAATCATTATAGCGTAGTGATTGACGAGGCATGCAGTGGATAATTACAGGGAATGAATAGCCTGCGCCCATAAATATCCTTGGCCTTCGAAGAGTAGAAGTCCTACGCCCATATTGTACATCTGAGCGGAGACGATTGGTAGAAGAAGGAACCCAATTAAACATTGTCTTCAGCCAATTATCTTCTATGTAGTTGTTCCCCCCTCTTGGCTCTGTGGTGTTGATTCTTCTACATCCCCTTAATTGTAAGACCGCCGGGTAGAAAATTAGAGCATTCCTAACATGGATGGCTGCATTTTTACCAAGATTTTTCCACAGCACGCCTGTACGTGTACACATGGCCTCAATAAACTGGATCTCCAGAACGGTACACTACCATTCCCCTATTACTCCAGACCCTGCTGTATGCTTTTTTGGGTGAGGAACATGTCCATTCTAAAATCTTAGTCACTACACTTGCAGTTGCCTGAAAAAAGTAACAAGGATATTGAGTCAATAACTGTAGAAATAGTGTTTTATTTTTCTAATCCCAATCCCAGATTGTTTAGTTGTTAATTACATTTATTGTCTGTATCCTATGGTGAACATTGTCCCCTTTAGTCCTGTCGATGGGACTCAATAGAATCTTTTCGGTTTGTTTCCAGAACAGTTGGCACCGTTTAAAAAATTGGCCTCTCCTGAATTGCCATCTAAAATACACTAATTTGCCATCACTTTCTGTGTTCAAACTCAATGATGCATGCTTGATGATAAATGCTGTTTTTTACCCGAAGGGGGATGGCAAATTAGTGTATTTTAGATGGCAATTCAGGAGGCAATTTTTCTAAAGGTGTCCAACTGTTATGGACAAAAACAAGAAAGAATGTCTATGAGTCCCATCGACAGGACTAAGGGACGTTCAAATATGCAATCTTTTCTTGGTTGTTGTACCTAACAGTTGGCCCCTTTAGAAAATTGCCTCCTGAACTTGCCCCATCTAAATACACTAATTTGCCATCCCTCTGGTAACAAACAGCATTCTTGATGATAAAGCTGTTTGTTACCAGAAGGTGATGGCAAATTAGGTATTTTAGATGGCAATTCAGGAGCAATTTTTCTAAGTGGTGCCAACTGTTATGGGACAACAAACAGAAAAGATTTCTATTGAGCCCTTGTTCCGTCATGGGACTCACTAGAAAAATTCTTTTCCTTGTTGTTGTCCATAACATGGCACCTTTAGAAAAATTGCCTCCTGAATTGCCATCTAAAATACACTAATTTTGCCATCACCTTCTGTAACCAACAGCATTTTTTTATCATCAAGAATGCATCTCTGATTTGAACACATAAAGTGGTAAAAAGTTTTAAAACCCTTCCACATCCCCTAATATGCAGGGGTGACTAACTTTTGTAGTGAGCTCCTCGATGAGAACCAGAATGGTGTTTGGGTACTACTATCCATATTTAGGGTGGTCTTTCTCACTCACACTGTCTCCTCATGTCCTCCTGTCGAGAGGCTACCCGTCTGGTCCACTGTCCCTATTTCCGCCTCAACATGGATAACTCCGACACAGCGCGTGTCTTTCATACCCAGTTAGATTCGCGCGCGTACGGCTGACCCTCGACGGTGTGGGGAGTGTCCATCTATCGTATCACGCCAGGACTAGCGACGGCTACAGTGCGTAACCGTTGTAGCCGCCTGGCCGCCAGGAAAGCGCAACTCCGGAACCCTCTTCCAAGGATAGGAATAGCAAGTGACGACCGTAAACTCATGCAACTCATGAAGGCCTGCATGACTATCCCAGTGAATAGGGGTGACATTGCACGCTAGGACAGATACCTGATCTTAAGTACGCACGGCACCCCTACCATCAACCAAGATCATATCGCCTAGTACTGATGATGGATACTACGCCTAGATCCTAGACGTCACTAAAGAGTAAGCTGTCTCCATCAAGCACGGGACAGTCACGCACGTACGTGAAGGGCGGAATGTACCTGCCAGCTTCAGTGCTTAAGAAGGTTCTACAAGTATGATGACGCGCGGGGTAATCAGAAACCAAACCTATTCCATAACCATCAAGAGTACAACAGAGTTGAATCCGGCCCCGCGCAATTCATAAAAGAGACATACCTCAGTAATACAACCCTGAACTTCTGGCGTAGTAACTACCCCTGAGACTACCGGCATCCAAAGGTCACCTGTCATAGTCACTTTCCGCTTGTGCTTTTCTCTTGTCAGATTTACCCATAATTGTCTCGCTGATTTCATTCCCCAGTCTCCAACCCCCTTAGAGTCCAATCTTTTTTTCTATTGGGTTTGTAATTTTACATTCCCAATCGTCAGCCCCTAACGCAACCTTTCATAGTTATTCATTGTTGCCCTGCGTGATCCAATGAACATAAATTGTAGCATGTACCCTTTCACTGCGGCCGCCCAGACACGAGTTCCTCCAGTGGTTAGTAACACATATGAGCTTTGTAAACAAATGCAGGTACGCAAGAGCAGTTGTGGCCCCTTTCACGTAGCTCTCCTTTACCACCCTATGTGTTATGGACGTAAGCACTCTCCAACGATCCAACGGGTACTATCGCACGGGACTAGGCTGCCGTCCATAGAAATCATGGCTGTGGGAGAACATAACTCACGCGGTCCCCTGTGACATGCTGTCGACATCCCCTCTGCTCCTGTGTCTTCCTCTCACACATTTTTATCACACCAGTATAGAGGTTTAAGTGGCAAATGGGGAACTCTGGGGCATAGGGACTTTTTATTTTGGCGAGTATTTAGTACTAGTCATCATAGTTTTGTGTCCCTAATTTTTTGTGTTTTTTTCATTATTTTTATTAAAAAAAATTTATTTTTTATTTTACATAATTGTTTGTTTCAACATTATTATAGTCAGGAGGTCTAATTAGAACCCTTGTACGGTACATATTTTGGAAGTTACAGGCCGACGACATAAAGAAAAAATTTACCATTGAAGTCTATGAGCAACTTTTGGTAGCAGAAAATCTGCACCGGCAGCAGTGCCTAGGGAGGTTAAAGATCTGACCAAACTGTTTGCTTGTTTTTTTTGTGTGATGCAACCAACACACAGGTCTTCTTATCTACCCTATCTGAACCTACAGAGATGCAATGGTCCACAATATGTTGTTAGTACTGATCTTGGGTTTCGTCATCAATAATATTGTTTTCAAGATGTTCCTTGAGTGTCTATGAGTTATTGTCCAGTTGAGCAGTGGATTGAAGCTTTCTTTTTCCTCTACATGTATTATTATTTCTTCGTCGGAGACCTCACCAACATCTGGCAGCATGAGAGAATCCACATCTTTCAGCCATGAAAACCATAATGTTCAGTAAGCTCAGTCGTCAAGTCTTGTTCGAAGAAGCCACAGGAGACCGAGAACGAGGTGTCCGGTCCCCCCATATGTAGGAGTAATAAGCACCAACCCTGACATAACCTTACCAGATGGCGTCTCCATGAAGGACATGCCAGCCTAGCACCGGCGCCCCGGGTAAGCCCCTTATCACATTTGTATTATGTAAGAGACTCTTTTTTGATCAGATTGCCAGGGACTGAAAAGAATAACTACTAATGATATCCCGCTCATAAACAACACATTCCGGCTTCAGACTTTCTCTAGGTGCCACTCCTACTCTCTCTCCCTCACCCCATTAACTTTCTTCTACCTTGGCACTCGTAAAAAATCCCTGAAACCCTCCCTTCAGTCCTCTCCCTACCCATCCTTTCTCACGCATAACATCACTACCATGCCTCACATATACCTGAACAGATGCCAGGGGACTGAAAAGAAATAACTACTAATATAATCTCCGCTCAAATAAGACCTGGGTTTCACACCCAAAAGGGTCCTTAATCTGCTGGATTTGGTATTAATTTTGTTATACTTTGTTTTATTGGCAGGGTAAGCAGAGTGACATACAGTAGCGTTCAGTGTACAGGCCCATACATTCCTTAGTGTTGTGTTACTATTACGCACAAAAGCATGATGAATGCTGTGACATTCTATGGACTGCAGCAGAAAACTATGTTGTTGTAAAGAATAATTAGAAAAATGATTTTCCTGCAGCGAGGACAGTTGTAATCAATGACTGCAAGTGTCTGGGGTAATTGAGTGAACCTTCAACTTTATAATCATCCTGGGTTGGTGTGTGGTTTTTAGCTGGGTTTTAAGTGAATCATCCATTACAATACACATCTTTGTCAATGTATTATTTGCAACTTTTTAATCTACATCTAAAAAATAATTTGGTTGGTTGGGTTGCAACGTCAAACATTTCTGGTTTCTCAAGAATCAACCGTATAAGTTCTTCAAAGTCCCATGTTTTTTGTTATCATCTTGTAACCAGATGTACAACAAACCCAGACTGTAGAGGAAGCCAATTCACTTATCTGTTACATTGCACATTGTAGACAAGCTAAAGGCCCCCATACCTGCTGACAGCCCCCGGGCCGATAGACGCCACTGCACTTCCGTCCGCTCATAGTATCGGCAGGCAACCCTATGTGTGCCGGCTGTTAATTTGGACATCGGCAAAAAAATCAGCCAGCGATTTAGTGTCCCTTCTCTGACAGAATGAGCTTTGGGCAACAGGGATCTGTTGCCTCATTTGAGCAACCACGTCCGTGTCCAGATTTTGCGAGTGCGCACGCACATCAGTCGGTGGAAAAGTCGCCGCACTCACTGGTTTATGAGGCCCTTAACTTTGTAAAATCAATAGAGGTGAAGATCACCGGTCATTTGCCTCCTGATAACATAGCCTCACGCACGATCGCCACCTGCTTCGTCGTCGCCATTAAAATCATGTCCCGCCCCCGTCCTGCGGCCTATGTGGAACATGTTCATTCTATGGAGAAATCAACTCTCAATATGAACTTTTATTATCGCTT
>CM070036.1:139822287-139836723 GCA_036250615.1 Ptychadena robeensis | reverse complement strand
ATACCATTTTCAGGGGCTTTGCAATAAGCTGACATAGTTAGCTAGCACCATGCGAATTTTCCCCAATGCAAATTTACGGCAATGCGAATTTACGCCAATGCGAATTTTCCAATCACTCCCGCATGCGAAAATTTTAAATAAAATGGCGATACTCGCACGCAAAATAGTGGCACGGCAAATCAAAAGCAAACTTATTTTTTACGTTGAAATTTCGATTTCAGTCGAAATATCAGGCTGATTTTTGACTTTTTCGGCGAAAAGTCGAAATGACCCCATCAAAAATTCGCACTGCGAATTTTTCGACCATCCCTAGTGGTAAGCCATTGTGTTTTTTTCTCACTGGTTATTAAACTCCAGTCCTCATGGGCCATATACAGACTTTTGGCACGAAGAGTCATTTTCTGGCAACTTTGTTGAACATTTCTTACTTCATTTACTGCAAATGTGTGCTGATCTAGCCCTTGAGGACAAGAGTTGGACATCTCTACCAAAGGCCCAACTAGACTTAATTTTACCAATGAGACCAATAAACAGACAGCTATTGTTCAGAGAATCTGAAGAAGATGGAACTTTCCTGTGTGACAATAATAACAAAGGCCTTTGTGTTATACACAGTGACGTGAAGACAGAGCAGAGCCTATATTCTCTATATATACACGTCTTGTACATGTCTCTGCATAGTGGATGTATGTTAAGACTAATGAACCAATGGAAATATTTCCGTCAGGTTAAGGTCAATTGTGTTCCTGCAGCTGCTGAAAAGTCGCAGCGTTGTATCCTCGCTGGATGCCTGGAGAGCCCTGGCTGTCAGTCTTTAATTTATATATCAGCTTCTTTGGTATAATTAGATGTTGGAAGCAGGTAGCGTTGTAACACCAAAAAGAACTTACACCATTCTCCTGGAATGAAGTGGACATTCCAGCTTGAGTTTGTCTGTACTGCCAGATGTCAGGCCTGATTGGCAGTCAGTGTGTTGCTTAGGTCTAAAAATACTGCAGAGCGCACAATGACAGGTTTATAAGATCCAGGGCGGTAACACGCTGTGAAACGCACATCAGATTTGACATAAGCGGACATTATGTTTTATGGATTTTACTAGTGATGCATACTGGGCAATGTACATAATGCTGTCTGAACATACTGAACGCATCTTGAGTACAGTCAGCGTTAAAGAACGGATTTATAACTGAACCCTTTTAAAGTGTAACATATGGTAGTGGCCCTGGAGGGAGCCATCTTGTCGGCTGAACCCTGACTAACAAAGATACATTGTTCAAAGTGTAGGAAACTGTAAATAGAAAGCTGAGAAATTAATAAATTTTTTGATAGAGAGAGGAAAGCATGTTTGGTGGAAGTCAGGGTCATGTACGGTATGTCAAGGCTAGTAGTTGATTTTATTAAACATGTAATAAAAAAGCCAACACATTTTGGGGGTTTAAAGGACCCCACTTCATCAGGGCTTCAAGTAAATGACATATAGCATATATTTCAGACCATAAGACACACCCCCCCCCCTCCACTATTATGTTAGGAGGCAAGACACGACCATCCTCGCCCTCCCGGCAAGAAGATTAGTTGGGGAGGTGGAGGAGCTGGCAGATGGTAGAGCCGCCCATGGTCGGATCTCACATCTGTACTGTATTGTTTATATAAGCAGAGCCCTGCTGATATAAGCAATGAAGATCAGAGACAGATAGATGAAAGATATCCCAGTCGGTATCTCTTCCATCAATCTCTGCCTGTGTGTGGGAGCTGCAGCTTCCGCACACACAGACACAGCTGTAGAGGAAGACGGGGAGACACCTGCAGCCATTCCCCCTTACCACCCCTCTTTCCAATGCGTGAGGAAGATGAAGTGTTGGCCTTGAAGTGCTACTAGTGACATCTAGTGGCTGAATTTCGTATCGCATTGATTTGATCCATTATTTTGATCCAATTGATTTAAAATTTCGTAATTTTTCCCGTTTTCTACTCTAAAAACTGTGTGCGTCTTATAGTCTGAAAAATACGGTAATATACAAGAAATACCATCATCTGGTTTATGGACTTGTAAGTAAATAGTGCATAGGACGTGCATAGTAGACCTTACAAAACGTATTTTATTTTTTATACTGTATGTATAACTTTTAATATTGGAACATTTGTATTTACTGGGCTTTCCCAGAATTAATAAATCCATACGTGCAAATTGAAACAGAGTTTATTTAATATTTAACACTTAGTAACATTTTACTAAAATGTAACTTAATATCATAGCTTACACAGCAGATATTCATTGCAGTGCGGAGTAACGTCCGGCCATGGGTAGACACCAAAAGGTGTTGGATTTACAGTGCCCTGCTGTGCTTAATGGTTCCTTCCATCTTTCCCAAGATCACTACTATGACTGTAGTGGGGTAGAGACTGGTGGAAGAAGCCAAAGTCCCCAGCGGGCACAAGCAAATCGGCACTACCGGAGCTTTTTCAGAAGGCTGCTGTTCACTTCAGCAGAGGTCAGGGGGTGGAAATAAGGGGAGATACGTTTTTTAGGGTACTTTTAATAAAAAAAATTTGAGTCAGGGTTGCGTCAAAGGAACACTGAGCCAAGGTGTATTGGAGGAGGTTACCCAAGACCAACATGTGGAAGCGTTAAGGATCTTTCTTTCCACAATCCACTAATTTGCACCCCAATGTTTACATGGTGAATACTTCATGAGACATCCTATAGATCAACAACTTCAGTAGAAATGGATGGGGGCATCATCATGAAAACACCATGTCAGAGGATTCATAGGGGAAATGACCATCATTTGCACATGCATGTCTTGTATAACCCTTTCCACCCATTATGGTTGACCAGAATTGCTCTTTTAATAGTAACACAACATAAAAATGAACTTTAACAAACGACAGGAACAGTTTTTCTTCCTCTAGCCATATCTTGATTTTTCAGTAGCCAGAGCCAGTCGACGGATATTGGCTATGCAACCTGCAGAAGCTTCTTGGAGTGCTGGATCGGTGGATCCAACCATAACAATCAACATCTGAAAAAGAAGCAGAAGGACATTAAGTAATTGAAGCCAATATGCAAACAAGCAACCCTACAACAACAAGCTTTGGAGAGCTTTTAGGAGACTTTACTCCCACAATATACTGCTACAGGAAGAACAAGTACACTAGATTGATACATTATGTCCGCTACTATACCTAAATAGCAAGATTTCATGTCCACTGTTGCCGTTTGAAACCCAGACAAGGGTCATAAATGGTCCTACAAATCATCTGTTGTAATAAAGTTGTCTACAGAGGCAAGGCTCCATGTTTATATGTTAATGTTAGCTATAAATGTCTTAAGCCCCCCATAGACAGGCAGACTCCTCCATACAACTTTCATGAGACTTACCAACAACTATGTAGTATAGTGGCCTCCCTGATAGAATACATAGTGATTGGAAGGTGTAGAAAGGTCCTCCTATTACATGGTTTTGGTAGAAGAAAAGTTGGTTGTACAGAAGTTGCATGGAGGAGTCTGCCTGTCTATGGGGGGCTTTAAGCTGCTCCTCAGTATTTCAAATTAGATAGAAACTTGTTTTTGTACCGCACACGTTTTTTTACTGCAAGCATTTTTACATAAACAACCAGTGTTACCATTCACACTGCATGGATGTTTGAAAACTTCCTGCTGTATGCATTTTTTTTATTAATTTTTCATTGATTTATTTAAAAACACAGATGTAATGTAAAAAACGCATGCGTTTTTACATATATGCAGAAACGCATGCCTTTAAGAATTGCATGCCTTTGAAAAACACATATAGTGTGAAAGGGCCCTAAAACATGACCACTACATCTGACCAATAGATCTAATTACACAGCCCTTTTTCTGAACTTGGTTCTGTTATTCTCCAAAGGACCGGAAGCTGCATTTTCAATTATACCTGTGGTGCTACCTACTGGTGAAACATGGGAACTGCACCCATCCTTTGTCTAGATCAGCGGTTCTTCACCTGTGGGTTGGACTGGGGGTCGAATGACCATTTTACAGGGAGCACCGCATTCACTGAAAGGTGGGAAGGGGAGAGTAATGCCTCCTCCCTTCTAAATTATTGGCAATGGGGCATTACTCCCCATTACTCCTTCTACAGCAGGGAACACACGTATAGATATGGGCCAGATCGACCACTACTTCGAGTGCCATGCACGCTCATGGACATCTATATGGCCCATATCTAATGCGGCCATATCTAATGAGGGATTGATTGATCCCGCTCGAAAACAGGGATATCGGACACGACTGTAAACCACAGTCTATGTCCATTGCTTTGTGGGTCTTCCCTGCAAAGCATTGTCAGAGCTGGAGACACAGCAGTGATGTCTCCAGCTCCTCCGATATGGGGCAGCAGCGCAATTACGTCATTGTGCTGCTGCAGGGAACGCCTCCTATATCGAGCCGCGTGTTCCCTGCTTCACTTCCCCCCTGCACATCATTTGCACAAGCAGATGTGAACATATAAGGGAGGGACATCATACTTACCTGATCGTGATCGAGTATCATTTCCTGTATTTGGAAGGCGTTCAAAATACAGGAAGTGAGACTTTGTGTCGTCACTTCCTGGGGTCACAGATCTAAAAAGGTTGAGAACCATTGGTCTAGATGAGTATCTATGTGTATTGTTAGTTAAACTGCAGTCCAGCGAAGCTAAACACTCTAATAGCGTGTCTAGTGCCGTTTAGTAGAGCGATGCTGGAAATGATCCTGCTTTGCTAAACAAAGGATCAGCACCATATTGCAGTTTGGCTTGGGTGAACTCCTTAAACAAGGATCAAACACAGAAGCCTGTTTTCCACAAGACGATGTCTGGCTGAAGCTTGTATTGTTTCAGATATTTTTTATCTCCAGTTTGTTTTGACGTGGGGAATACTATAGAAGCCAGTATAAAGTGTGGCTTAATGTTCTGCTTTACCTCACCGGCTATGTTATCATGTAAATATGCAGCATGCATGCTTTTCCACCACAAAATTACTAAGCGTAGAGATTGTAAAATCTCAACTAAAATGTAACTCAAAGCCAGCGTGGTCTAATGAGATTAGGTCTATGGGGCAGAATTACTATTTAAATGCTGTCTCGGTAGATGAAATTCATCTTATTGCATTTAGCAATTTAAAAAACTATGCTTTTCTTGCCCCTATGTGCATTAGCAATGTATTAATAAAAAATGAGAATGAAAACGTAACCTTTGTAGATATATTCCAACTTATAAATAAATGGAGACATTCAGACTGTACGTGACAAGACTTCAAGTTCAGCAATAACTAATAACTAACTTTCTTAAGCCCTACATACACGCTTAATTTCCATCGGATTTTTTGGCCAAACTTAAGCTGGCCATACACCTTTAGATCTCTCTGTCAGATATCCTTTAGAGCTACCAACAACTATGTAGTGCTGGGTCCTCTGTGATTGAACACAGGTAGACTTGATGGTTTAGAAAGTCAATATTACATGGTTATGGTAAAACAAAAGGAAATTTTACAGAAAAATCTAAAGGTATATGGCCAGCTTTAGGTCGGTCTAATACTTTAGACAGGGACAAGTGACAGGGACTTAAGTATGGGTATGTCTCCTCAGCTCATCTCAGATCCGTTGGGGCTGAGCACACAGCCTGTCTGCCTGCTTCTCTCCCTAAGCTGTGTGTGTTGGTGTGGGGGGGAGGGGGTGCTAGCAGCTCCTCCCTATCCCTGCGTGCTAGGCTGGCAGCTGACTGTTCTCACAGCCGCTTTCCCTAGACGCTTTGTCTGCCGGGTCTCCCTAGGTGTCGGCAACCTGATAGACCTGACGGACAGCACTGGCACACAAAGGGTGCCCGGGCCAAAACATCAGGTCACAATCTAAACATGTATGGGGGGGGCTTTAAAATGTAAGTCTGGATATATACGTAATATCATATCAAATCTGGAATTGGTTCATTAGAGTATTTGTCCAAAAAATTAAATCAAACACATTTTTCAGTTCACCATTGTAATAAATTGATCTATATTCATACAGAGTCACCAAATTCCAGCTAAAGGTTGGTTGTTGTGGTGTCTGTTCCGTATTCTGATGGCTAGAAGGGAAAATGTGGCTGTCAAGGCAAATTTTAGAGTCACCTTCATTATGTATTCATGTACTTTAGCCACGATGAATGGACTGCAAGGTAAATACGTAATCTTCTAAATTGGTTGTGTGTGCCAATTGAAAGGAGGTATCATATAAAGAGACCATGTGATGGCTGCCAGGTGTAGCCTTCAGTTGCGCATGCCTGCAGGTTCCACTCATTCACTCCAAGGTGCTTTTCTGCTCAGCTGAGAGGTGGGGGCTGTGTTGCCTAAAGGTCCCCATACACAGGTCGATTTTTTCCTGATCGACTATCGATTCGATTGTTTACAGTGTACGAAAAATCGTCGATCGATTGGTGACCGATCGATTAACACCGATTTTTTGAAGATCCAACAATGATTTCTATAATGTTTTGGTTAAAAAATTATGTCATTGTCATACCAACTTACTTTGAAGGTGAACGATTGATCTAAAAAAAACAACATATCGGATTTCTGTATGATCAATTCTCCATTTTGATCACATTTTGATCTATAGTTTAAGGTGGACAGTGAACAATTCTCATTCGATAGTTTGACATGCATGAGAATCGAATGAGAAATCGACCCGTGTATGGGGACCTTTAAACTAGCCATACACATATGGATTCCCCTGCGTTTGGCCAGCGAGCCATCACAGGGTGGTGATGTCACCGTGCTGCTCTCAGACGTCCGTCGAAACCTATGGGAATCACGATGTGTGCCACCAAAATATAGTGATCAACCAGAAAAGAACCGTCAAGGCAGATCACCATGAGATTCTGGTCGATCGCTTCAGGTAAGCTTCTCCGTTTTGTGGACAATTAACCCAAAAGCTATGGGAGTCCTTAGCCCTGCTATGTCCTCTTCTGATTAACCCTTTGGCTACTCCATTTATTGGACTGATCACCTTTGTGTGATCTCTGCCTATGTTTTTGGATTACTCTTCTCTTCAACCCCCGAGGATACTGTGTTTAACTGTACATGGACAGTTATCTTATGCATGATTTCCACTTTAGTTTTGATATCTGTGTTTTTTTGATCAACTAAACTCGGATCGGCGTATCATATCTCCTGCTCAAGTGGGGGCTTGGCTAAATGTGAAGACCACAGTGAAGTTATCTTTGAACTTACTAAAAATTAATGCACTAGAACATATTTTTTTGGGAAAGTTCTCACAACTCTTCACTACATCTCCAGTATTTTTGATGATGATTGTTCAGGTGCTTTGCAATGAACTCCCAAATAAACTAATTGAAATTGCATGACCATCTCTTAATTGTGCCCATGTGGAGCCAGCAGACGAGTGGGGAACCAGAATCAAATTGCCATTTTTTCTGTACTTCTCAGAGATCAGGGCATGGGCAGTGGAATAAATGACCAACTCACGTCTCCTTTGCAGGTTTATTTTAGAGACATAGTCGTTTGAACACTAATGCTGGTTGCAGACGTTAGTGAATGGTTGGCATCAGTGTAGAATCTGAACATGTAACAATGTCTTCTGGGTCAGTTTTTCCCCTAGACAGAAATATCCGAGTTGCATGAGCTCTCCTGCTCAGGGCAATGGAAGAACAAGACAGGTGTGTCAGCTGCCAGGTTATTGTTCTTCTCATTCATAGCTGCCGTCCCATAGAATCTGGATTATCGCCCAACGCCAGAATTGGAGATTTTCGTTTTATGTCTATGGGCACCGTTAGACATCTCATACTGGACGATCTATTGGATCTGGGTCCAGATTGTGCTCAGCACAGCAGACAATCATAAAACAAAGGTGGCAATGTAAAATGCAATCCAGTGCATATTTATGGAAAGAACATAATGGAATTCAGTGAAACTGTCCAGTAAGGTACGACTTGGATTGAGCTTGACAATGACAGGTCTGTTGAATTGCACTGTAAACATTATTTTATGTTAAGTATTAGCCTGAAGAAGGGATCTGCGATATCCCGAAAGCTTGCTTCTCTAGCCAATAAAGTTAGCCAATAAATGGTATCACTTGAACTCCAAACTCTCTATATTTATCTATGGCTAACACGGTACAACACTCTACTATTGTTAAGTTCTCCAATGAAAGCCTTCCCCTCCGATAAAACACAGGCGAGCTTCTACTCGTACTGACAATGTGGCTGATAACCACAAGGAAATCTGTTATCACTCATCCCAACTGCATAGTTTCCTTATGGCTGAAACACAGAGCAGAGCTCTGAACTGCTGAACACAGGGATAAATTGAAGGCAGACGCTGCTTCTGTCTGACGTCCCAGAACTTGGGGGATATAAGTACATTTTCAGGTGCGTTCTCAGCAGTGGAGGTGTTAGGCATTAAATAAATTAATCTTTTCACTCCATGCTACATTAGGGACACATAAGGACACAGTTAAGAAAAACAGGCTGTTGATGTTAAGCAGGGAACACATGTATAGATATGGGCCAGATCAATTTGTATGATAATGTGTCCAAATTTTAAGGTACACAATTAACCTGATGAAGCCCAAGAGGTGAAACATTGCTATTATGCACTTCTATGTGGCCATCCCTCTTTTCCAACCAATCAATCCAACTCGAAAACAGGGATATTGAACATGACGGTAAACCAGAAATGTCCAGTGCTTTGCATGGGGACCGCGGGGTCTCCATGCAAAGAATTGTCGGAGCTGGAGATACGGCTCCTATATCGAGCCGTGTGTGCCCGGCTTTAGTCTATTGCGGACAGATTATATGAAGAACTAAAAACTTGTTGCTTTATAGAAAAACCTGATGCATTTTCACGTTGATATTCTTCAAAGATCTGAAAGGTCTCATAGCTTCATGTTTAACATCTAGTTTTCTGTCTCTGATGAAGCCCAAGGGGCGAAACATGTAGCTTTTATGCACTTCTATGTTGTATTTGTGGGTATATAATAAGTGAAGCAATTGGATTTCCATAGTTATAATGCAATTTGTGATAATTTTATCCACCTTTACCGTAATGCACATTGTACAACAATCGCTGTGAAATTTTGATATACAATATACGCGGAGTAGACTCCATTACCCATTACTCCAAAGTCCCATTGAGGGAAAAATATTTTTGGATCAATTTTAGAATGTAAAACACTAAATACCACAGAGATAAATTGCCTGGAAGTTAGATTTGGCCAAGTGATGACCATAACTTCACTTTTATGTGGTCAGCTTCTGATCACTTATAGTAATTAGCAGCATTGGCAATATTGGTATTTGCAAAATATCGCAAATTTTTGTCTAATATTCGTAATTGGAGATCTTCAGTGATTATTACCTTCATTGCGCAAATCTTGTACATGCGCATATAGTTTAGGGTACTAATGTAAACAATTTAGAATATTTGCATTTTCGAAGACATAGCACTATATTGGAGATCTTCGCATATTCTCGAATTAACACATATCACTTACAACCTTTGCTTTGTGACTTGGAAATTTTTTTTGACCTCTTGTTGGGTTCATTTAGTGATTTCAAATTTAAATGCCATTGGCTGTCCAAAGCCAGAGAATGTTTTGTTGAATGACCTGCTTATTAAATACTGTATGTATGCATGTAGCTCCATAAAAGGTTCAGTTCTCCAAAATAAGTTTTTGGTATATGCTAGTGAGCTTAACCACTTCACAATTTCCTGTGTCTCTTGTATGAGTTCCCAGATAGAACACTTGCTGTGGCTTTTATGCAGGGTTTCAGTTTTCTTGGATTTTTAATTTATTTTATATTGTGGAGACAGGGCACACCCAAAGGCAGATTGGAGCATCTAAAACTCCCATGTAGACAGAAAACTAAAATAGGGAATTACAGCTGGGACATCTCACTGTTGGGAGTATTGGAGATGTTTTAGATGGCAAGAGCTAACTCAAGCCACTAGGCTTATTTTATTGCTAGACTGACCATGTACTAAGTATTTCAGAACAAACTCTGCCATTGGTCTATTGATCCAGTGCAATACCCTCGGCTCTGAGCACAGAAGTAATACAAATCCCGATTTCAACAAAACCTGGATGTTTTTTTAGTAATGCCCTTTTCCTGCTAATGTCTCATCCCGCACATTATCAGCACAAGCAGGGTGGGACATTAGCAGACAGAATAACGCCCCCTCCCTGCTCAATCAGCTGTGAACTAAATCTGATACAGTGACGCCACTTCCGGCAATGGGAACGCGGAAAAATCACATTTCAAATACCGGAAGTGACGTCAGTGAAGAGCTCTCACGGACTTACATTTTAAAATGGCTCTCTCAGCCAAAATGGTTCCCGACCCTGCTATATAGAAAAGAGGGGGAGCCCTACAGGGAAAGTTTGGGAACCACTGGTCTAAGTGATGACATAAGATGATGTATTTCTTGGACATTAAGACTTATTTTATTAAGATTTAGAGAATTGCTCTATTGATGTGTAAATTTATTATTCATCCAAGTAATAAAGCGTTGATTTATTTTTGCATATATTGCTGTCTGGAGATCATGTTAATACCCCCCCCCCCCCCCCCCCCCCCCCCCCCCCCCCCCCCCCCCCCCGTTCGGTTGGCATGAAAAGAGTTAGCACACAGAAGGCCATGTATAAACTCCACCCCCACTTCACAAGTACCTTTGCCAATGCCAAATCTTTTATTTCTTATTTGGGGTAAATAAAGGGAAGATGAGACTACTAGTGGGCCCCCTATTAACCCCCTGGTGATCCACCTGTACTTAGGTGGCAAAAGTGGTAAAAAATTTTTACTTTTTACATTTTGGGCCCATTTTGGCACCTGTTGCATGTCCCCAGTGTAATCAATGATGCCTATGAGATAATACAAGCATAGACTCTGGCACCCACCTACGCCCTGTTGTCTGTGATCACACAAGGGACATGTGAGCTGCCTTTACTAATGCCTGTATTTTCCAACAGACATAGACATCCATAAAAAATTTCCTGAAAGAAGCAACCCCCATCCAGCATCACTGGAGGACACAGCTGGATCACCTGGAACAGGTAAACTACCCCAAATGTGACTCAGGGTTGCTGCTTTTAAGAGTAAAAATTTACCCAGAGCCACATTCAGGACAACTACCAGGAGTGTTAAAGAGAACCGGTTTCTTCTTGAACGGGTTTCTTTAAACCACTAAGCTGGGAACAGCAGTGATTTTGTGTTTTTTGTTGAAAGAAAAACTAAACATTAGCTGGCAGTGAGCCCCGGAGTTAGGTCATCCAGGCTATGTCAATTTTAACAATTGAAACGAGATCAGAGTTTCGCCATTGGATCTGTGCTATACATGAACATGCCTTACGTATCGCTTTATCTTTTGTTTTATTGCTGTCAAATTAAATATACATTTGTTATAGAGCAGAGCCCCAGCCATGTAGTGTACATAAAGCTGAACAATTGCAAGACGTTGCTGAGAGTATTTCTGTGGTTTATCGGGAGAGCCAAGTCGGAAGGAAAAGACATTCTCGGAATTTTCTTGCAGCAGGATAAATACAGAAGAGAAATGCAGATGAAAGATGAAGTTGCTTGCTGCAGACAGTGCCAGATTCCTCTCCTCTGGCGCAGCGTGGAGCTTGGCAGACGCAGGGCGGTAGCAATCTTTTCCATTAAATTGAGCTGCACATATTTATGGATTCTTGTTTTTTCATTTATTTTAAAGAAACACCGGCACTTCCTTTTGCACTTCCTCAACAATATTTTTGAAAACACTGATATAAAGATATAATTTAAAATATAAGTAATTTCCATTTAGAATGGACTAAAAGCACCCTCGATGGGGACTTTTAATTGGCAAACCCCACCCTTCCATGATTGGATAATTAAATCACAGAAAAAAAAGATGTTTACATATTTATTCATAAAATACAACAGTAAGTATAACACCAGGGATGGTCCTGGTGTTATACTTACTGTTGTATTTTATGAATAAATATGTAAACATCTTTTATTTTCTGTTAATATATATTGATCACTTTCTATTATTTATCACTTTCCTATTTATTATCTTTTTTATTATCTTTTTTATCTTTTATTTTCTGTTAATATATATTGATCACTTTCTATTATTTATCACTTTCCTATTTATAGCTGCACAATATGCAAATGTTATGCAAATAGAATGATCAACCTCAATAAAAACAGCTTAGCCTTCTCTCCTGTGCCTGTGGAATGGTTTCAAGCGGCAGTCATTGTTGAGTTGTTCTCTTTCACCGCCTTAACAATACAAGCTCCTGTTTATAATGTAAGACGGATGCCAGAGCGCTGCCAAGAGAAGCCCTATTGCCAACCAGTCAGTAGGGTATCCAACCGATGAGAAAATTGATGGCTACATACACAGTAAAGCAAAGATAAGCTGGTTCCCCCTTTGCTGACTCTTTTTCCCAGACAGGATCAGACAAACTATAATACAGCAGTTGTTGTGTATTCCAAAGACCAAGTCATTTGATAGCCTTACTCTAGTTTTTGAAAAATGAACTCCAGTCAGAAGTCTAACTTACAAAGATTACAAACCTTGACCTGCGCAGAATAAAGTGCATGGAAACACATTTCACACTTGGCAGCTTTATGTAACAAGCAGGTTTCTGTTATATGTGGGCGCTGATCAATCCATCTCAGACTGTGTCAACTACATGGCTGGTTGGGAGCCATACTCAAAAGCAATGTAACCAATGTCCTTCTGTAAAGTTGGCTCACTGCTTCAGCAGAGGCTCTATCTGTATAAGTAACTACCTGAGAAACTAGACATTTTTATTTTATAATATTTTGGCTTAAAACTTTAGGCAAGAGTGAAAATGTGCTTTCTTACTCCAATATTCTAGGTTAGTATTAAGGTGTAATGGCCAAAATCCTCATTACAAGCATTTGTAAATACAGTCCTGGCCAAACGTTTTGAGAATGACACAAATATTTGTAATTAGAAAAGTTGCAGCTTAAGTTTTTATAAAAGCAATTTGCATATACTCCAGAATGTTATGACGAGTGTTCAGATGAATTGCATAATCCTTCTTTGCCATGAGAATTAACAAAATCCCCCAAAAAACTTAAAATTCTTGTTAAGAAGGCTTCAGGAAATCCAAGAAAGTCCAGCAAGTGCCAGGATCGTCTCCTAAAGAGGATTCAGCTGCGGGATCAGAGTGCCACCAGTGCAGAGGTTGCTCAGGAATGGCAGCAGGCAGGTGTGAATGCATCTGCATGCACGGTGAGGTGAAGACTTTTGGAAGATAGCCTGGTGTCAGGAAGGGCAGCAAAGAAGCAAATTCTCTCCCAAAAAAACATCAGGGACAGATAGATCTTCTGCAGAAAGTATGGTGAATGGACTGCTGAGGACTGGGGCAAAGTCATATTCTCCGATGAAGCCCCTTTCCCATTGTTTGGGGCATCTGGAAATGGGCTTGTCCGGAGAAGAAAAGGTGAGCGCTACCATCAGTCCGGTGTCATGCCAACAGTAGACCATCCTGAGACCATTCATGTGTGGGGTTGCTTCTCATCCAAAGGAGTGGGCTCACTCCCAATTTTCCCAAAAACACAGCCATAATTAAAAAATGGAACCAAAACACCCTCCAACAGCAACTTCTTCCAACAATCCAACAACAGTTTGGTGAAGAACAATGCATTTTCCAGCACGATGGAGCACCGCGCCATAAGGCAAAAGTGATAACTCAGTAGTTTGGAGACCAAAACGTTGAAATTTCCATGGCCTGAAAACTCCCCAGATCTTAATCCCATTGAGAACTTGTGGTCATTCCTCAAGAGGCGCGTGGACAAACAAAAACCAACTAATTCTGACAAACTTAAAGAAGTGATTATGAAAGAATGGGTTGCTATCAGTCAGGATTTGGCTCAAAAGTTGATTAAGTGCATGCCCAGTCGAATTGCAGAGGTCCTAAAAAAGAAGGGCCAACACTGCAAATACTGACTCTTTGCTTAAATCTCATGCCATTGTCAATGAAAGCTTTTGAAAGGTATGAAGAGCTTATATTTATATTTCAGTACATCACAGAAACAACTGCAACAAAGATCTAAAAGCAGTTTTAGCAGCAAACTTTGTGAAAACGAATATTTGTGTCATTCTCTATACTTTTGGCCAGGACTGTACAGAAGAAAAAGAATAACAGGGTGTACAATGTCGGACGCTTAGGCTATGTCTCCACATCCATCGGGATCCCCGACGCTAAGCACAGTGCTTGGCGGGGGTTCCGACGGATCACATAAACTTTACATGCTGGGCGGATGCTGTGTTCTCACGGCACTGAGCCAATCTGTCGATGCAGGGGTTAACATGATGCAGTATGTTAGTATGTTAGACCCTGCAGGTTTGAGTTTGATGTTATTTTAAATATATATCACTGTCTTGGACTTGGTATTTTTTGTATCT
>CM070036.1:139791302-139805780 GCA_036250615.1 Ptychadena robeensis | reverse complement strand
CTTAAAACCGATTTTGTGTCATGGTCTTATTTTTAGGTAAGATTTAGGTTAAGTGGGGTTCTTGCAGGTACACAAGGGCCACTTCCTCCATCGGCCTTGCCCAAGTCATAAGGTTCTCAATGGTTTCCTGGGAAATTCATATTTACAACCAGAGACTAAACCACCACTCTCGTAAGTTTTGACCACCAGATAAAATGTGGATTAAAAATTACATACATTTGTGGAATCAGCAGAACTAGGTGAGTGCAGGGTTGTAAAAGCTGGTAGGTTGGATGCTAGATTTTATTAATGGCAATTATTGGGTGGTAGAGACAAGAGGAAGTGTTGGGCAACTGCTACTGTTGGTATATGCTTCTGATTTGCCTAAATGCAAAAGTAAAGTAAATGCTACCCTACCCACTGGCCCAGTCTACCCTTAACTGTATGGCTTTCTGAGGCGCACGCTCTTCCATTTTGGTCATACCGGAGCTTTTCCATGTACCAAGACCCAAATTTCCATATTGTTTTTTTTTTAATAATGTATGTTTTTTAGAAATTTTCACAGAACAGGTAGAAAAACATTACAGTGAGTAGTTACAGGCGGGGTCAATGTCTCACAAAGCGATAACTAGGACAGTAGCATGGGTGGATATCACAATCAATAAAGTCCTTGGTGAACATATTGTTTTTATCCCGATGAAGTGACCGACACGAAACGCCTTGTACAATATGTGTTAAAGCACGCATATCTTCAATTACAGGCGCCTCAACTTGAGCCTTTTTTTACGTGGGTACACCCCAGAAAACCATTTTCACCACCAGAAGCCCAGATCTAGCTGCCTATGCGGTTTCCCACAGGACTATTTAAAGAACCATTGACCGGCAACCCAAACCATAAGTCAAACTTTGCCTTACTCTTCACCACACTAAGTGGTAAAGCTGTGATTGCCCAAAAAGTCTACTTGGGCACGCATAACACACTCTTACTATTTTGCTCCTTATCGTGCCCCTTACCTTTTATCATCTTTTTGTTGTCCTTGGGGACATTCCCTACGTGTTGGGGAGACCCCCACACAGCTCTCATTATATTACCCTTAACTGTAGCTTGCAATGTTTCCTTCCTCTTATCACCATTTATTAGAAGGGACAACCATGATAAGAAAGCCAAGTAGCATTTGGTGGGACATGGAGCATGAAAGATTTTAGTGTTACGGTATATTGCCAGGGTTCTGTTGAAAAGGAACTCCAGGTTTGTATTAAACACAATTTACTGTAGCTCTGTATTGAATAATTTCATTATTACGTACACTTTTTTTTTACTGCAAGAAACTTAATATACCTTAATGATCATTGGTATCAGCTCCCCACCCACATACAGCAGACTTCTAACTAGTAAGGGGATAAGTAGCATAGGTGGGCAGGTATGTTGAAGTTCTCATAAGCCAGTGGTTCCCAAACTTTCATTGCAGGGCCCCCTTTTCTATTGGGGAACATTAGTGAGCCCCCCCCCCCATTCAAACACAGGTTAAGAATGAGGGCCAGCATTCATCTGCAATACCTTTGTGCCCCCCAGTTTGGGAACCACTGTCATAAGCCAACAAGGGACAAGCCAAAAAGAGGACAATAACAAGAAGAGTCCAGTTATAAGCTGGGGAGTAAGAAGACCTCTTTGTGTTAGAGAAATACTGTAGAAAAGAAAAATGAGATCTGCCAGACAGAATTGTGTTCTGTGGAACAGCTCTGTAAATCTAAAGCTAGCCATACACGTGTCGGATTCCATGTCCAATCGATTCATCATCCGATCGATTCCGGCGATTCTGCCGGGAATCGCAGGTGTGATCAATCGGCCAATTAAGAGTATCCATCGCTGCATACCACCTTGTCCGAGCGGATTCCGGGACGATTCCGGGACGATTCCGTGTCCGATTCCACCTCTGATTCCACCTCACAAATGGCAACTCCCCCTGATCTGTGCAGAATCGGATCAAAAAGACCAACATGTTGGTTCTCTGACGGATCCGATTCTGAGCCCCCGAACGATCGGACGTGATCGGACGGACAAGGTGGGCTGCACACGATTCCGGCACGATCGATTCACGTGCACGCGCCCGGAATCGATCGGCCCGGAATCCGGCCGGAATCCGACCCGTGTATGGGGGCCTTAAGAATTGGATGGACAGAAACTCCCATATTTGTATTTAATTTGCATTCTTGCTTTTTCTTGCAGTTTCAACTAATTTTCCAGTCAAGGGAGTTACAGTGTTTGTGCAAGCAGCCGTGCTAGAACAGGTGATCATGGTTAAAGTTGGAACTTCAAAAACGATGACCTTATTGTTTATTGCAATAATATATTCATTATGGTTTAGAAGCTTTGTTTATGTCTTTAGTTTGAGGATCCAGCACCTTTTTCCATTGTAAGAAAGCCCTGCTGAAAAGTATTAAAAAAAATTATTAAGGTGAATATAATCACTTCTGACATGCAGAACTAAGTATTTGGAGCCAAAATGATTTCGAACCAAAAACCAAGCTGAACAAACAAGGCTGTAAAGCTGTCTTTGCATGAACAAAAAACCATGATGACATTTACTTCCAAAGGTGTTTCCTTATTGCAAGGATCATTCTAGTTAAGGTTTGAGGTGCTTTTTAATGCACACAATACTATACCTGTCAAGCATCCTCTTTTGGCGGGAAAGTCACGTCTTTTAGGTGACTTCCACAAATCCAGATTTCAATAAATCATGTATTTTTCATGGGATTATGGAATCAGGCTAATTCAGGAGGGTGGGAGCGTTACTTTCCCTCCTACATTCCCACACTGCCTGTGCAGATGATGTGTGGGGTGGGAAGTTAGCCATACACGGGCCGATTTGTTACTGATTCCCATTCCGATCATTCCGGGCGATCAGGAATCGGCAATTGATCGGATTGGGAATTAATGCAATACCACCTTAGAAATCCGATTTGTGGCTGATTTGGACATGAGCCAATCTCCAAAATGGCCGATTCCACAAAATCCATCGATCCGAAAGGCTGCTACATAGGGCTATGGGTCCACCAACATACTCCGATTGCCAAACGATCGACCAAAAAAACCCAACATGTCAGTTCAATGTCCGGTCCGATTTTTAGTTGATTCATATTTTGTTTGGTTGATCGTTCAGTGTGAGCAGTACTCGACTGATCGCCAAACAATTGATCTTATGAACGCGCGCAGTGATTGATCTGTCAAAAATCAAGTGGAAAATCGGTTTCATACCAAACACAAGCCAATGAGATTGCTCCACTCTGTTTACTTATTTAACTGGCAGTCATGTAATTATAATAAACTGCATGGCTCCAACTGGTTAAGCAGGGAACACACAGCTTGAGCCGTTCAAGGTTCCCTGCAGCAGCGCGACGTCAGATATCAGCGCGATGACGTCAGATATCAGAGGAGCTGGATATACAGCACTGCTGTGTCTCCAGTTCCGACAATGCTTTGCATGGAGACCCCACAGTCTCCATGCAAAGCAATGGACATCGACCGTGGTTTACGTTCATGTACGATATCCCTGTTTTCCAGCGGGATTGATTGGCCCCTCTTGAAAACAGGAATGGCCGCATATGATATGGGCCAGATAGATGGCTGTGAAACGGCCATCGATCTGGCCCATATCTACACGTGTGTTCCCAACTTTAGTGTTTGCTATGAAGCTCCCCCGACTTGGTAGCATGGCATTCCTTTTCAATTGTTCAGTGATATCAGTACATTGTTTTTTATCTACTGTCTATTCTATAGAATATATGGACTAGTGGCTAGCCATCTTCAGAAAGAAAGTTGTGCCAATAGCTACTTACCCCTGCTAGAGGGGGGTAGGTCGCAAAGCTGATATCATATATCTTATATACGATATATAGACTTTTTGTCATCTTAACGACATTTGGATCAGGAAATGATCATTTGTTTTTAGACATTTTGCAACCTCTGAGGACATCCTTCTGGCTGACTAATGTCAATGGAAAAAAAACAACCATTTGGAATGGATTTCCCAAATCAATTGCAAAGTCCGGCGCCAGGGATGTCTACTCACTGCATAATCATGCATGTTTGGCCACAATCACATGTCTAGAGTCTACTGGGTAGATGAGACATTGTTTGATGATTGGAGGCTTTCCAAATATCCAACCACCACCTGATGTCTGTGGCCAGCTTCTAATGGATGTAAGAATCCCTGACAGATCACTGAAATTATAAACTTCCTATACAGTATTATTAAACATGGCTCATCATTGTCTAACTGGTACTATGCCATTTCCCAGTATGGATGCTTGAATGAAGATCTGGTTTTGTCCACATCAAATGCACATCGGCATCTAGTAAAAATTTTTAAAACGGTTTATAAAAACATGACAACACACACAGAGCACTATAGTTGTTATTATCATTCCTCTCCTAACTCCCAAACCACAATGATGGCAAAAGTAGTCCAAACTAATAGTAGTTACCACCAAGCCATTGAAGTGAGTAGCTACGGAAAATCTGGATTTCAGAAAAATACTTGCTAAACAGTAGTCACCAAGGGGCTCCTATACACAGCCAGGTTTTGTTTCCCAACTGTACTTATTGGACAAGTATAAACAGCAATATATTCATTGATTAGGTTTTTAGCACCAATCTGACCCACATTTCACAGAAATGAGCCTCTAAGGGAGGGAAGACCTTGTAATAGCAAAGTATGGACATAGGCAGGGGTGCACATAAGTGGTACTCTGGTACTCAAAAGGGGCCAAAAACTAGCTCTGCGTACCGGCATTATTGTTACACAGCTCATATGTGTACTAACAACTTGGAGGCACCCTGTGTCTGGGCGGCCGCAGCTAAATGTTACATGTATACAATTTATGACACTTGGATATCCGCAGGGAAACATGAATAACTATGAATGGTTGAAGTTAGGGGTGTGACTCTGGGAATGTAAATTAATAATTCAATATAAGATTGGACACTAAGGGTGTTGGAGATCTGGGGGAAAAAGTCAGAGTAGGCATATGTAAATATAAAAGCTGACAAGAGGAAAGCACTGTGTAACAGCTGGAATGTCACTATAAAAAAGGTTGACATTTGGACTGCAGGTAGTCTCAGGGGTTAGTTACTAAGCCAGAAAATGTCAGGGTTGTACTACTGAGGTATGAGATCTGGGGGTTCAAACGTGTTGTACTGTAAGAGTTACATGTGACCCAAAGCCAGCTGGTGACCTGTGGAGACAGCTAATCGGAGGATCAATCAGGAACAGGGAGGTCCATCTGCAGCAGCACCTACCATGCAGGAAACTGATGCAGAGGACAGTGAGGGAGACAGTGAGGAAGACCACTCTACCAAACACCATCTCCTGGTACTTATCTGAGGAGCTCACTAAAGTTATGTGCACCCCTGGACATATGTTATGCTTACCTCTAGGATACACTAAACACTTAAAATGCCCATACACTGGTCAATACCCGTTCGATCGATGAACAATCGATCAAGGCATGATCGGTGAACAATCATTTGTTGATCCTTTGGCGTATCGATGCTCACCACACTGCGCGATCGATTCCTGGACGCTACTTTGGATGAGGATTCTGGTTCCCATTCAAAGTAATGGCAATTGAACAGGTATTTACCAATATGTTGGTTCCCTGTTCGATCGACAATTCTTTAGGCGGGAACAAGGGATTTCGCGTTTAATTGTTCAGGAATTGAATTAAACATTTACCCATGTATGGTTACCGTAACCTCCCCAGTGCACCGCCCGTACAAAGTACACTGCCTGCGATTCCCGCCCTCCCCCCGCACCTGGCACTGGCTGTGTGGGCTGGAAAGCCAATGCCCCTTTATTAATATGGAGGTCTATGGCCCACTTCCTTATCACTGTGACGCGATCGGGGCGCTGCCAAAATCCCCGCATTTAAGACAATCGCTGCAGCTCTCCGCGGGTGTATCGAGTACACCCGGTACCCGCTGACCTAGCGGTTGGGGCTAACCCAAGTGCTGAATGAACTGGGTTCGTCTCAACCGCTAGAGAGGTTAATATCAGACAAACATTTATTAAGCAGCTTACCTAACTTGAACCCATTCAGTCAACTGGAACCATCAATATATCACCTTTCTGCTCCATCTTTTCTCTTATGTACATAAACGTGCCAAGATGGGAGCGCTAACCCTACCCCTGCATGTTTTTACTCTGTGGTCTGTAGTGCTAGAATAATTTGCTACTCTATTGGGCATAAACTTCACTGTGTATCCAATGGAAATCCTAGTCTATAGCTGGCCATACACCTTCAGATTCCTCTGTCAGATTTCCTTCAGATCAGATTTTGTTTTACCAAAACCATGTAATATGAGGACCTTTCTACACCTTCCAATCACTATGTATTCTATCAGGGAGGACACTATACTACATGGTTGTTGGTAGATCTGATCTGATCTGAAGGAAATCTGACAGAGAAATCTGAAGGTGTATGGCCAGCTTATGGACTTGCTTTATTATGTCACAATACACTTGGACTAAACAGAAGTGTTGAGCTCGAATATTAGATTTTCGGATATTTAGCTTGAATATCGCCATTCCGCGAATATTCGCCAATATATCATCGGATATCCGACGCGATCGCAATTTTCGCGATTTATTGCGATTATTGCGATCCCATTCATTGCAATGGATCACAATTAAATGACGGATATTCGCCCAGTTGAAAATCCGAGCTCCATTGACTTGCATGCATTGTGCATATTTGATCGCAATTGCGATTTTTAGATCCCAATCCATGTCCACAAGAGCGGATATTCGAGATTTCGAATATGTAATCGAATATTATGGCGGATATTCACGAAATTCTGCGAATTCGAATATTGCCTAGTCGCTTATCACTACTAAACAGTCCCCTAACTTCACTCCTAACACTACATAAGAAGTTGGAGACGGCACACTATCCAAGCCTTCCAATTAGGATTTTTAAATGTGTGGATTTTAAATGGTGTAAAAGTTTGGCAAAAAGATTGTCATCAGTGTCCTTATTAGCAAAACCAAACTATTTTACTGGGTCTGACTATCCAATATCTTAGAGCAGTGGTGGGCAACTAAGATGATATAGAGGGCCACAAGTGCGGCCCTCAGCATCACTAAAGGGCTGCACATGACACTTTTAATCTATACTGACTTGTATAAGCATTTTATAATGCTAGCTAGGATACCTTATTTTTAAATAACTAAACTTATTTTAAATGATACTTCAAGCATTATGGAACACTGTAGTATGGTAATGCACATTCTGTGTGATATATAGCTTCAAAGGTTATGTGCCTCATAGATATCATCAAAGCCTTTGATAAAACCTATGGGGCACATAAACTTTGATTCAAGGGGGGCCACTGAAAAACACCCAAAGGATCGCATGCGGCCCCCGGGCCACAGGTTGGGCACCTGGGTCTTAAGGCCCCCATACACGGGTCGGATTCCGGCCGGATTCCGGGCCGATCGATTCCGGGCGCGTGCATGCGAAACGATCGTGCCGGAATCGTGTGCAGCCCACCTTGTCCGATCGATCACGTCCGATGATCGGGGGCCCAGAATCGGATCCGACAGAGAACCAACATGTTGGTCTTTTTGATCCGATTCTGCACACATCAGGGGGGAGTTGCCATTTGTGAGGTGGAGTCGGAGATGGAATCGGACACGGAATCGTCCCGGAATCCGTTGGACAAGGTGGTATGCAGCGATCGGATTCTCTTAATTGGCCGATCGATCACACCTGCGATTCCTGCCAGAATCGCCGGAATCGATCGGATAGGTGATCGAGCGGCCATGGAATCCGACTGTGTATGGCTGGCTTTAGAGTAAGCATATCTGTAGTAAATTCATAACATCACCCCTGTGATACCTTCATATTAGCAATATCACTATATTTAGACTATGCCCCATACTACCCTCTTTATCACAAGATATAATATACTGTTAGGACCAAGGAATGCATTGGAATCACTTCAGAGGCATTCCATCTCTGGATTATATTTATTTTTAAAGCTTCTTTTTGGTTTTTATGTTTTGACATTTCTAAAAGCGTCTACATGTATCATTCTCTTTTTTTGCTATATAACATGCTCATCCTCATCCAATTTTTTATCCCAGCCATGAACAGTGGATCTGCATGGCATGAGCTTCGTATACCAAAAGAACACGCAACAGATTAGTGTTTTATTGAAGACCATCATAAATTCTTCCCTGAATGCTTACAAGGTGTTCATAGTCCTAATGTTACTCTTGGTCTGGCTTCTCAGATTTCTCTAGGCCTATTAGGGCACCCACATCAAGGTACATTTTTCTTTTATTGAGCTCTGTGGCGTTACACGGCTATTTTATACTTATTAATTTTGCTGGCACATTATTTTCAGTTCCTTGAGTTACACACAACAGGCTTCTAATATATACATCACAAAATATGCATCTGTAATTCCTTATTCCACAACCTGTTACGAATATAGATAGACTTTTTCTATCATGACAGATGGTTTCTAAAATAACTGGATAAAGCTTTATAAAACGCTTTTATGAATTTAATAGTGCACGCTCAGGGTCTCTCATGGTTTGCAGTCTAAATCTGATCATAAAGATTGTTCACAAAGCAGCTGTCATTGCAGTAAAGTTGTCGGAGCAGTTCAGGCATATGTGAAAAACCATGGATAGAGCTGCCATATGCACATTTCTAATTATCATGAAAAAAACCCATCATCGTTAAAATATATTGACCAAAGTTCCTTTCTTAAACCCAATGACCAGACCTTGGGTCCTCCTCAGGTCCCAGAATCACCCCCTTTCATGTTAACCCATTATCTACCATTATCCTATATATATAGGTCTGCATCTGTCCTGCCAAATTAATTTGGGAGATAACAGGTTAAATGTCATCCAATGTATTTTGTGTGTCATTATGTTGTCACTTAGTAACTTCATTATCTGTCTCATTTAGGACCGACTGCCATTACATAATTGGAACCACAAGCTTCCTTTTGTATTAAATAAGATTCCCTGATGGATGATGAGTTGCTTTTTTACATTAAAAGGCCCAAAATAATATATATAGGGAGGTGGGAAGGTGTGCAGTGGCTTTTCCAGAAAAGAAAATGTTGAGACAGGCATAGAGTTACAACTACTTATATAGTTCCATCTAGTCAATTTATACAGGTCAGTAATTTCTATGAAGAAAAGGGAAGCCTTGGTTGTGTAAAGGTTGGCATACCCAGCACTATGGATGGTCATTGTTGGTTGACATTTAGCCTGGAAAAAAGTTTTGTGAAAACTCAACCTGAACATGGTATCATCACAAAAAATACTGGAGATTTAGGGAATAGATTTGAGAAAAAATATTGCTCTAGCACACTTCGTTTATGAATAAATTAAGTTCAAGTCGAAAAAGTTTGAATCAATTCCCTATATATTCCCTACATATGTCGAGCCCATCACTATTCCTACACCTGGAAAATTTTTACTTTAGGTTACTTTTATTCAACCAGCAAGTTATTTTTTGACGGGTAATGACAAAGTCCTCTCCCAAAAGATAATAAGACGATGTACAAGGTGCATTATTGTGAAAAAAATCTCAGCTTTTATTTACATTTTAGCAAAAAGAGTCATTCCCAAAATTATTCATCCCCTTCTCAATCTGTCACAGTCTCTGAAATAATCCAATATTTTATACCATTCCAAATAGTCCAAGCTGTTCTAAATCATCCTAATTACTCTGATTAATTGGTAACAGCTGTTTTAATTAACTCAACAGGTGAAAAACAGCAGCCCTTTGCAGTTGCTGCAGCTTAATGGAGCTCAGGGAGGGCCTGCGGCTGCGCATCTGCGGCTGTGTATTGTCTTATTATCTTTTGCGAGACACCTATGTCATTTCCCACTGGTTGCTGGTTGAACAAAAGTAACTTTGAGTCAAAATTTGCCAGGCGTATGAAAAATAATGGGCTCAGCTGCATCTCCAGCAATTTTGGTGATGATACCATGTTCATGTTGATACCTTGCTCAGGGACTTTGTAATGAACTGTTTTTATATAAAGCATTTTATAGCACCTCACCATTTTGGGTCTTGTCTGTTGTTTTGTTTCATTTTGTTTTATCTTATCCAATTCCACAGTATTTAACCATTTGTTGTACTAGGTTGTGCGCCTCTGTCCTTGTTCTTCTTTGTCTGTTACAGGGGGCCACACTCCTCCATTTTGAGAGCTGCACACCTTACACAACCTAAACACCCATCCCTCATACTGACTCCATTTTACTCTGCAATCTTCGCTCAGGCCCCATACACCCACTGAGGCCCCTTCTGGCCACTGACATCACTGTAGCTGTGTAATCACTGCTGAAGGTTGTGCGTAACTATTTATTATCTCACCGTTTGGGTGTCTATGCAAAAACAGACCGCAAGCCACTACCAGTGATAACTCCAAAAGTCATATTTTTCAAACAAATATTTCTTTGTATGCCAGGAGCTTAGCTTCTTCTCAAGGCATGAATCCAGGTGATAAGGGTAGAAAGTAAAATCAATAAGAATAGGCAATATTCTATAACTTTTATAAGATCAGAACATTGTACATTGCCTTTAAAGTCTTTACGTTTATAAAGGTCCTACCAGTCTTCAATGAAAAGGTAGAACTTTATGAGAATAGACAATTACAGATTTTCTATGCACCTTTGTATACAGATTTCCATGGCTAGAAGAATCGTGGCCAATCAAATTGATTTTACTTGTAAAGTACAAAAAGTACTTTGTTTCTGATCTCTAGTTGAAAGAGGACACATGGAAATGGTTTATAGAAACATATTTTGATTTGTGTTGCGTACAAATCTTTAATATTTTATATGGTCATGTATTACTTTTTATGATTTGTCCAATGTTCTTTTATGTTCCTTGCATGTCTCAGTTCCTGTGATGTTTGGGCATCTGGAACAGGTTGAAAATGGACCGTATGTGGCATAGGGTTAATCAGCGAGACTTTATTCTGCATTAAAAAGTAAATTAAATTTAGAGAGATCTATTTTCCAGAAAGCAAAAACCCTCCAGCTCTCTCTCGTAGAGTTCATCAACTTAAAAAACAAAAGCAGCAAACAGAATTCAGCCAGGAAAAAATAATCCCAAAGCGAAATCAGGGTCTCGATTGTTTCCAAAGCTGAGTATTTTTCTTATTTCGTAGATTACAACTGAATAAACAGAGCACCAGGCAGCATTGATAAACGGTTTTCAGACATCTATCGGCGGTGTTTCTTGGATCTTGCAGAAAGCTTGTAATGTCAGAAGCAATTTGTCAATAGGGGTTGCTTGTGCCCAAAAATGTGATGGTATGACTGAAGAAATAAACTGTGATTATCAACAAAAATCATCTTGGGGCTACCGCGTAAAGACTGAAACAATACCAGTGGTTTTGTCTGCGGAATTCCATCATCTATAAAGTAAAAAATCTTCTGAACAGATAATTCTTCTGGCAGGAAACTGAGAAGATAATCTAAAGCAGTTTCCACCTTCTCTTTGCAGGTGCCCAGTCATCTGACCGTCCTTCAAACGTCAACCGTTGTTCAGAATTAGAAGGATAAACGGTAGGAGAACCAAACTGAAAACAGTCCGGTGATAATTCAGTTTTTAAAAACAGTTAATCTTTTTGAAAGTGAAAAATACTGTCTGAAAACATTTGCAGCCCCTTGTCCTGACAGATATAATGATGGCTGTATTGGAGAAATGATTCCAACATCTGATCAGTTAGGCAGGACATACTGTTCGCTTTTTGATTCTTCTTTTGCTTATCAAAAGCAAAAACTAGTAGTTCTGTTAATACCACTAATGATAACTGACTTATGTAATATTTGTGCCTCATCTGTGGATTTATCTATGAACCCTTCTGGGTAGCCCCACAACATACATTAAGTAGGATAGGGAGTGTCATATGGAGGATCTCTATAGCTAAGGTAACATTTGGGTGACTCTTTCCTGTGTATGAAGTGCTGTACTTTAGCTAGATGACATACAGGGCCATCGTCAGGCCGGTACAGGGGGGCCCGGGCATGACCATCTGGGGAGGGGGGGCTTGCAGTCCACTGCCCAGTTGGTGATTTGTCTTCCGCTGCTGTTGCCCCTTTATTGTATCCACAATATTACTAAATTACCCATTCAGATTATTAGGCAGCAGGAATTAACCATTTATGGTATAATCACTAGGTACAAATAGAACTCAGGTAAGAAGGCATACACACAGAAGGCAGAAGGTTTAAAAGAGACCCAGTGTAACGGCAGCTGCTGTATGCCGCCCTCGCCTCCTTACTTACCGTTGCAAATCTACGTGTCCTGTTCAGCGGTGATTCTGATATTTCTACACACTTCCTTAAACACGTGTCATTTCCTGGAATTTAAGTATTCGTCATGTGACCTGGCTGACCAATGGTGGACCTCCTGCAGCTATATAAGGAACCCTGCCCTTTCAGCCTTGCCTCAGTATTAAGGTCTCTGTGTTGTGCTAAGCACTGCCTGCCATTGCTGTTCCTGTGAGATAGAGACTGCCTGTGTTCTGAGACTGATACCTGTTAACCCTTACTTGCCTGCTGCACTCTCCTGCTACCTGCCCTGCCCTGTCACACTGTCTGGCTGACGACCCTGGAGGTGCCCTGCTGTGCCCTGCTGTCCCCTGGACCAGCTGCCTTGTGTTCCTACATTCCCTCAAGAGGTAGCGACCCGGTGATCCCCTCGGGAAAGTCTATCTCCACCATCAGGAGTATTGTGAAGAACGAGTGGGTTCACTTAGACAACGCCCTTAGAGGAGGTAGGACACGTGGCACAGTGGGTCCACACCTGCTGCTCCGTGACACCCAGCAGGTACATTAAATGAAAATGGTGGGCACAATGATGATAGTCTTTTTCAATTGCACCCTCTACACCTACTTAGTGTCTTTATGTCTACTGTAGTGTTGCGCTCAGTGAGCCAGGAATCAGAGGAAGTCCCCTTTAATAATCTTTTCTCCACGATACCTAAGGGGTCTACTTTTGTGTAAACTCCCCTCCTCCGACGATGCTTCAAAACAGAGCAGCGCCTTATAAGTATAAATGGTCGAACTCCGACCTGTTGGACTTGAGAGTTGATTACTCTCCCGCACTCTTGGTAATGATAGCATCAGGGGTTTTGCAATCAACTCACAAAGTCAGCAAGTTGAAAAACTGGACCATCTCTACTGATGAGGCAGAACAAGCTGAGCAAGTGATCTGAAGCCAAGCAAGGGGGCCTCGGGGCCAGCATGCAGGCAGCTGGAGAACAGCTTTGTTGGAAGATCCTGCTATTGTGAGTTTCTGCGGTGCTGTCCCTGTTCTGTCATTCAATGTGGGGTGGTCCTTCCTGCCAAGGCCATGGACCCAACCATTACTGAACATGACAGGCAGTGTGAGCCCAGGTGCCAGTGACCATGTCTGTAGAGAGACACACAAGTAGCTAGTTCAATTTATTGATGCACTTCAGACTCATACTGACTGTCTGTAAAGGTAGAATTTTTGGGCCAATCGTCTGGCGTGCGCGATCCTGCCAATTGGCTGGTGGTCGCTCAGCTGAAAATCTGGTGTGCCCACCTGGCAAGATCGACCAGGAATCTGCCGCATGTCAGATCGCACGGTTATCCGTCATGTTGGTGGATTCATGTCTGATCCCATTACTTTGAGTGGGAACAGCAATCCCCATCCAAAGAAATGTCCCATACACAAAGGGTGCTGGCCGATTCTCTGAGGGTGAATCTGTACGTCTATGCCAACCTCATCTATCGAGGGTGAATCTGCAAGTCTATGCCTACCTTTACACTTTGGTCCTTTTAGGTACACGGTGGTTTATTGTTCTTTACTCTCCTCATTCTCTCACTAACCTGTTCTCTCTCAAATGAATTCGGCTTAACAGATACAGACCTATATATATAGTGGTCATATAAATAGGAGAATGGTAGATAATGGGTTAAAAGTATTATTCAAAGCAACCCCTCTTGTCATAAGGCTGATTAACTAAGGACTGGCTGCCATTCAAATTAGGAAACTGAGGACATCTAGTGATAGGAAGATTGAGGTGCCGCAGTGCCAAAATAAAGTTGCTTAAGCTTTAGATATTTAGAACATAGACTTAGTAGTAACAATTATATTTACAAACTAGTCTTTGAAAAAATAAAGGGGGTTCCTATTTGCTTAATGCTATAGAGAAAATGCAGGTGTGTATATATATATTGTGGAGGTTCAGTTCAAATGGATGCTCTCACAGCATCAATCCACACAAATTGTATAATTTAAGGGCTCCTGCCCATGTTTATTTGAGCACACAGTCCAAAACAAAACTTACCCTCGCAGGGGTTAATGGCAATTCAAACAAAAAGTCACTCAAAAATGCTAAAGCCTCCCATACACCTTACAATCTTACCATACAATTTCTGTACAATTAACTTTTGTTCTGCCAAAACCATGTAATATGAGGAGCTT
>CM070036.1:139767178-139791202 GCA_036250615.1 Ptychadena robeensis | reverse complement strand
ACCTTCCAATCACTATGTATTCTATCAGGGAGGACCCGACACTACATAGCAGTAATATACTACATAGTTGTTGGTAGATCTGATGGAAATTGTATGGAGTGATCTAAAGCCTTCTGCCTTCAAACGTCCAAAATAAATGGTCCTGCCTCAGCTTCCCAGCAGGAACAGGTCTGGGCCTCACCCTCTCTGTGAGCCCCCTTTTTCCAAGACTCCAGTAGCCACAGGTCTGAGCCCCACACTCCTCTTGTGCCCCCTATCTACACTCAGAGCTCACAGTCTCCTACTTAGTCTGAAGCTGTGCCTCCAACTTCTATTAGAACCCCTGACATACTGGTCTCTGCTCCTTTTTGAAGACACACCTGGCTCCACTCACCTGCAAACAGGTGTGTAAGAAATTACTTCTCAAAAATCTATTATTTTCTGTGTTTTAATAAGGTATCACATAGTATAGAAATGTATGTATTATGATCTTTAATCTATAGCTAAATTTACATTGGAAAAAGCTTATGCAGCAGACCAGCTGTTGGGTGTCAATCAGATAGCCTTACCTCGTGGCTTGGATGTACGGCTTTGCTGGACATGCTCAGTGTGAAGTGTGGGTGTGACGTAGCTATTCTTGTACAGGATGTCTTATATGTAATAGGAGAGGTTATAAATGCTGATGAGCACGTGTGTTGGGGACAGAAAGAGAGAAGGACCACCATGCTGCACGCTGTAAGACCACGCAGTTAGAGTAAGCTAGGGTAAGAATTTATATATGTTGTACTTAGCATCTTTGTAACTTTTTAAGATAATAAACAAATCTCTTGTTTAAGCAACCATTTTCTGTTCTTTAGATAAATGGCGGTTCCTTAACGAACTCGCTATTTTACAAGGTGTTAACCCTTTCAGTGGGCCCTGGGGGAATAGAAAGGCACACCCAGTTCCATCCTTCCTATCCCAGAGTCCAGGAGCCCTTCAAGAAAACTAAAACAAAAACACTCAGCAACCTAATTGTGCTGGGCAATAATACCCCGGACTCCTTCCAGGAACCACCTTATGGTCTATTTACACAGTGACAGATGACCAGTCTGTCACAATATAAATATATATGTATGTATATATATATATATATATATATATATAGTATACTTCTACATGGTATATTTGGTAGAGAAATTACAAAAAAAAACAACTAAATGATCAATACTATTTGCAAAGTTTATTATTGTGCTTGTCTGCCATAGAATATGCCATTTGTCAGAGGGTGTAATTCCTTAAATTGTATATTTCAAATATTTCCCCCAACGATTTAATAACATAACACGCTACTAAACAGCAGTGACATCTTTAAAGTCGCTCATTCATTTGGCCTGATAAATGAGCGCAGATCCAATCTTCTCTGCAAACGAGAAAATGTTTTTCTTCTTTACAGCAATTTGGGGGAAGAAAGTACCGCTGGAATTTGAGCACAATGAACAGTACTGGTGTATAAAAGTTATTATGTCTAGATATGTGTCTACCAGCTGTTTCATGTTAAATCTGTTTTCTAAATGCTTAGAACATTTGAACCATTAAATTAGGCTGTTTTGGTAGATGGCTGGAATATTTTTTTTTCCAATTTTTTACAAATTTTAAGAGAGTAAAAAATTGGAAGATGATGTCAATTTTGTTTCTAGGCTCTTGTAAAGTCCAAAGGTTATACATGAAATAAGAATATTTTATTACATCAGATAACCAAAAAATTGGAAACAAATATACTCATGTCCAATTAGAATTCGTCTCTCTGATATGAGGAATGTAAGTAGAAAGTGGGATTGGTGCTGCTAACTGAACTCTATGACAGAATTACAGATGCTCTTTACGCTACTTGATCACAAATGAATATATTGGTTGCCATTGCTGACTGCGGACACTAGGGCAGTTATCATGTTTCCCTGAAAATAAATGTCTTATATAAATTTTTGCTCCAAAGATGCCCTACGTCTTATTTTTGGGGGATGTCTTATTTTTTCATGAAGAAGAGTATGGCACTGGGGTATCAGGGTGGGGGGGGGATCACTTAAAATGACACAGGGGGATCAGAGGGGGGAATTAAATGCAACAGGAGACTCAGAGGGGGAATAACATTTTAGTAACCCCTTCTGATTCTCCTGTGTCTTCTTGATTGCCCTCTCTGAGTTACAGTACCGTATCTTCGGGGTTGCCTTATTTTCAGGGGGATGCCTTTTATTTCAGCATGAGGCAAAAATTAAGGGGTGCCTTATTTTTGGAGGATGCCTTATTTTTAGGGTAACAGGGTATTACTATGGAAGAAGTATATAGGTCAGGATTTCTGACATCACTGCCCCCATACTTGTTGCAGGTAAATGGCAAAAAAGGATGGAAACAAGCAGAAAAATATGGAAATAACCAAACTTCAGCCTTGCCAAGTTTATATGATATTAGAACTATAAGTTGACTTCATATTTATTAAAGCTATAGGTTCATTTTAATTTATTTTTGCTTTCTTGGTTCTGTCCCCTCCCACCCAAAACCTACTAATAATGAAGTCTAGTGTTGTTTTCCGGGCTGCTTTCAGTCTGCAGCAGCCAATAAAATGACCTGGCGCTCTCGCAGCAGGGGGAATTGCACCTGCACGGTGCTCGAGGTTGTTTAAAAAACCACTCCATTACAGTCCTTGGGGCTAAAGCCTGAAAAACGCCCGGTGGGCACAATATCAGATCTGTCCTCTGTACAATACAACAATTGTTTTTCAAAATTACAACTAGCTGACTTTGTGAGTTGCAATAGTCTTGAACATGATATCATCACCAATCTCGCCGGAGATTTAGTAAATGTTTGTGGGAACATTACAAATTAAGTATGTAAAGAGACCCTAAGTAGATGAAGGGGGACACTATGTGGACCACCTCAGCTAATGAAACTAGGATGGGGTTTCAGACACAGATAAGTAAATTTATAGCCAATTACAATAAAATTTATGATTAAAAGACCTTTATTTGATACAAATGCAGGACCAATATTCAAATAAATATAGAATGAGACAGTTAAATACATCAAATCCCTGGTAATACATAAAAATGAACTCATATACGATGCATCTTAGAAACCTTATCGTCGTTTCAATAAAGTAAAGTGGTCCAGAGTGACCCCCTCCATCTCGATAGGGTGTGTTTTGTTTCAAATCCTGGAGGGTGGCCATGATCTTGTTTGCTTTGAGGGGAAGGCATTAGTTATTTATTACAAAAAGAGCATTGCTCTAGCACATGTCGTTTTTGCATACAATAAGTTCCAAATCAGATCAAATGTTGACTTCACTTTTAAATTTATTTATTCAAAAACTACATGTGCTGGAGCTATACCTATAATGTTCCCACAACCCTTTTCTACATCGCCAGCAGTTATGGTGATGACACCATGTTCAGGGAGTTTGCAATTTACTACCAAATCAGCTAGTTGAAAACATTCAAGCATCTCTATTCAAGGCTTGTGCTATACAAAACATCTTGGAAACATTACCAGGACCCTGCTTCAGTACTTCTCTCAAGAGATCTCTACCTTGATGCAAGAAGTGGGGTGGTATTATACAAACTTAAAAATGAACAGACATCTTATTATTAAAGGCCCCCATACACTACAAACATCATACATCACAAACTTTCCATACAATTTTTATTACAATTACAATCAACTTTTGTTCTACCAAAACCATGTAATATGAGCACCTTTCTAAACCTTCCAATCACTATGTATTCTATCAGGGAGGCTCCTATACTATATAGTTGTTGGTAGATCTAAATGAAATTGTATGGAGTGATCTAAAGGTGTATGGGGGGCTTAACACAAGTAGGTGAGCCAAGTTAGTAATATTGGGGAGGGAAGAGCTAGATTAATCTGGGTGTCACATTTGCAGTGAAATCATAGAAAGCTATGTCAGTCCGGAACAGGGCAACATGTACCTGTGCAAATGAGCTCAGGGTCATAGAATTTATTTTGGGTCAGTAAGGCTATGTTTCTACATTCCTCGGGACCCCCTCCGCTAAGCGCATTGCTTGGTGGGGATCCCGATGGAGCACATAGACTTTACCTGCTCGGCGAATGCTGTGTTCAGAGGTCTGAAGGTTCACAAGCCTTGGAAAGGGAGCATCTCTAAGGCAGTGATGTCTCCCTTCCCAAGTCAACTTGCGCCCAGCAAAGTGGGGATTCATCTTAGGGTCAGGGACTAGAAGGCTTCAGAATACCATACATTACAGTAGAGTAAATCATAGCTCTTAAGTTTAATTTTAAAGTATTTAAGGGTTAAATGCAGCAAATAGTTAAGAATAAGGATATTTAGGGGTAGATGAGTATTCAGGTAGGACAGGGTTAATTATTAGAGTGTAGGAGATACTCCTAGGGGAGCTTATACTTTCTAAGTTGGTCCTGCTGTTCTTGATGATAAAAAAACCAAATGCATTCATCCCTTCCAATAAACCTTTTTTTAAAACATGCAGAGAATATAAATATTTCCGAGAACCTTCATATTTTTTAATTCGTCTGACAAATGTATATTTATGTATTTTTCCTACTTACTTATTGTGGAAATACAAATGACCTGACTGCTCATATATTGTGTAGCTCAGAATATGAGAAGCATTCCTGGGCCCACAGGGGGTACTTCTGTTTCAGAAAAAAAATCCCCCAAAACAGTTAGAGATTTAGGAGCTAAATAAATATATAAAACTGTGTAAAAGGGATTTTAATGGATCTAAATATGATAGGATTCACCTAAAAAACGAAATATTAAAAACCTGTGATCATCCACATGAAAGATGTGCCGCAATGTAGAGATTGAGCTGATTACTGGTACCCTGCAAACAACATTACTTCATGTGTTTTGGGGGTTCATAAGAACTTGGTTCCACCCCAGTATAGTTGCTAATATGAGTTTTTCCATGACAGAGCTAAATTTTCTAGTTAGTTTAAAGCTAACCCATTGGCCACCTCTTAAAAACCCATGCAGAGGGCCCCCCAAACCCCATGCAGGTGTCTAGAAGCAGGTAAAAGTTCCACTCACCTTAGCCTAAGATCCTTTGACTATATCTCTTACCTCCTTGCTTTTCTGGCAGCCATGCAAGGTGCTTGGAGTGGCCGCCAAAGGCTTTGATATCATCTTCATACAATGCAGAGCTTAAGCTCTACATTATCAAGTATAGAAGCTAAAGATCTGCCTAAAGACCAAGCATGAAAAAGGAGATGGGGTTGGGGACCCACTGCAGAATGAATGAATCCTGGGTTTATCTTTACAGTTGAAATTGTACTCCAGGAAAACACCTAAGGGTCCCCACACCGATCAGTCGAAACCCACTCGATTGTGTTGGGGAATAGAATGTCACTCCTCCAACATGTAATTAGACAACAAAATGAGATCCTAAAATTAAGTGTAAAAATACATATAATGCTGTATTCGTGAATACAATGTTAGATTAAATAATCTACGAATAAGCTCCGCCATAGTGGGGCAAAACACGTCTAAGGTGACCCCCAGGGGTATTTGAGTTTATTTGCTGTGTATGTCTTATTAATATATCTTTGTTTTGGAATCTTATCCGGTCTTCAAAACCTCTATCTTTTAGGATACATTCTATTAACTATTGCCTTTTATATCTGCCTGGAATTCTTTTAGGATAAGATTTGTGGGCAAATCTTTGGAATAGTAAAGGATAACAAGATCCAATATCTTTTTCTAGGTTCGATAAATGTATGAAGGTAAAATCAAATTCACTATTTCTGCATTGATCTATGAAAGCTGGAAATGTAATTCAATTATCTTTGTCCGATGAAATGTACAAAAAAAAGAAAAAAAACCGAGTATTGTACAGCTCCTGGATGGCTATAGCTCGTCAATGTCCGTAAAACCCCAGAAATAGAGATCTGGCAATAGAAAGTCCCCTTGGATGTAGGCACCAGAGTGGCACATGTATTTAATCTATTAATGCATCATATATATATATATATTTTATATATTTTACACATGTGGTCTATTACTTTAAATGGATTCGTGAAAATTACAATTTTCCATCATTATCCTAGATTTTATATGTCTTTAAGCAGATGAAAAGTCTAATAATAAACACAATATGTTGGCTTACAGAAAAAGAAAGGATAATTGGAAGGCCTAACAATGGTATGTATATATTGGAAAGGAAGGCCTCATTTTTAACAGTAGGGTTGTCAGTTCTTTGCTTTACCGTAATCTATAAAATTATAGGGGGTGATTACCAAAGAAGTCAAGAATGTCCACTCTGCAACTGAATTATCACTTTCAAAGAGAATTATCACTTCGCTTATAAATGTAATGACATTCAATTTGCTTAATATACCCAATCATCTGGAGAAGAAAGTAAAACTACTCTTGGGTGTACAGCTTTGCCTCATTAACTAAGCTTAGGAGAACATTCACTTCCAAAGTAATCTTTCTCTAGTAAAGTGAACATGCTTAATTAAATGACCCCATTGTCTACTTGGAACATTTCATGCATAGTAACTTGAGGCATTTCATATCTAATAGTAAGACAAAGAAAGGTCTACATATACATTTTACTGACATGCTCTCTCTCTCTTTCTCTCTATATATATCCCTCCTATTAGAATCTACAATCATGAGGTTCCTTAATCATCTCCTCCCTGTTCCTCTTGTTCTGAATAATTTCTCTTTTGCACTAGAAGACGATTGAAGTCAAATTAGTCCAATACAAAATTTTGTACAAGAATTACATGTCCCCATACTTATGTAGGAAACGAGTCAAATTAGTCCAATACAAAATTTTGTACAAGAATTACATGTCAAAGTTGGATATTAGGCCACCATACACCTTTAGATCTCTCTGTCAGATATCTTTTAAATCTACCAACAACTATGTAGTATAGGGTCCTCAGCGATTGAACACAGGTAGACTTGATTGTTTAGAAAGTCCCTCCTATTACATGGTTTTGGTAAAACAAAAGGAGATCTGAGAAATCAAACAATCTATGGGGACCCTAACAATCTTACTATACAATTTCTGTACATATCAACTTTTGTTCTACCAAAACCAAGTAATATAAGGACCTTTCTATATCTTCAAATCACTATGTATTCTATAAGGGAGGACCCAGCACTACATAGCAGTGATATATACCATCCAATCACTATGTATTCTATCAGGGAGGACCCAGCACTACATAGTTATTGGTAGATCTAAAGGAAATTGTATGGAGTGATCAACATTTGTATGATTGGCTTTATTCTTCAAAAAGACTACACACAGTGATTTATGGTGGTGTAATGTTTGCATTGAGTTGATCATGTTATGTCAGGCTGGTTTGTTAAATATGGTTTGAAAATCAACTTTTCTTCTACCAAAACCATGTAATATGAGGACCTTTCCAACCTTCCAATCACTATGTATTCTATCAGGGAGGACCCTGCACTACATAGCATATATATACCTTCCAATCACTATGTATTCTATCAGGGAGGCCCGGCACTACATAGTTGTTGGTAGATTTAAAGGAAATTGTATGGAGTGATCTAAAGGTGCATGGGGGGCTTTACACTTGACTTAGACTGTGGCATATGACTGTGCTAGTTACATATACATGACTATGATAGGGACATTAAATTGTAAGCTCCCTTGAAAGACAGTTAAGGCCCCCCTCACTACGTGTGAGCGACGGTGGGCAGAGTGCAGTCGTTCAGAGTATTGGCGGGCACCCTTTGTGTGCCGGACGTTAGTTTGAATGGGGACGCCGTTGTCATTGTACAACATTGTATCTACCCTAAATCAAAGTTGTATCTACCCCAAATCAGCGTTGTATCTACCCCAAATTAAAGTTGTATCTACCCCAAATTAAAGTTGTATCTACCCCAAATCAACGTTGTATCTACCCCAAATCAATGTTCTGTTTTCTTGACCAATGGAAAATGTAGTGCTTGTAAACATTGCACACGGATGAAAAAAAAATCACATCTACCATTTCTAGGCATTCTCTTTTTTCTTCAAAACAACACCTGTCTATTTTTTGGTCTATGCCTCAATACCAGTTCTGGGAACACTCCTTATGTGTACAAAACAAAGTGTGCCAGCCCATCAACCTAATGGTGACCACAGCCATGAAGAACACTCTGAATACACTCAAAACAAATCCCAGTGGGTCTTCTTTTTTTTTTTTTTTTTTGCTGTAGAATAAAAATTGTTCACATAAAAGCAAGAATAACAGTCTTGACATAATATTGATTCACAAGAACAAAGACCAATTAAGCCCATCACAGTGATGAAATGAGTAAGGAGATGAAAAGTGATTGGTTGCTATGAACTCATGCATTTTGCATCAACTCATATGGCAATAATAATTTGCATATTAATTTCACTCTGCTGAGTTCTTTGCGGCACGTAAAATATAAATGTGAGCCAGGCTTATTTACTACTAGAAATAAAATGCAAAATTATATCTCAGAATAGTTTGATGACGGTTGTGTTATATAGATCATATTATACTTTCCACTAGTAAGCAAGCAATCTGAGAAGCAGCCTGTCTGGATTATAACATATTCTCACCTTTGCGTTTTCGATACATGGACAGATGGCCCATGCCGCGCTCGCCTGAACATCTGGATGAGGGTTTTTCAGCAGCGACCACAGCAAACGCACTCCGTCTAACCGGTCAATTACCCTGTTGCGCAGCCAGACATTAAAGAAATAAACATTAATTAGAGCAGTAGAAGTGTAGACCACAACCGTATAAAAACCACGTACATCTGACCGAGATATATTAAAGAACTGGTACGCATCTGCTAATTTTATATCGAAAGTGTTCACAGGGAAAGTAAAAAAATGTATGATTGAAGGTCTAGATTGTAAACTTGCATAGGCAGGGCTCTTATTTGTGATGTTTCTAATGTTTGTATTATTCATGTTGATCTGTATCATTTTGCATATCACCATAGAGGATGACCATAGAACTATACAAAATCCCCAACACATTACTACAAATTTTTATACCAAATATAAATATATATATATATATTTATATATATAAGAATTCTTACTATTTGTTATATACGGTGTATATATATATATATATACCGTATATAACAAATAGTAAGAATTCTTATCACATAAAATTTAATTTTCACTATATACAAATGACCTAACTTACATGATGTACTAATTGCGTTAACCAAAATAAATATTAATAAATGATATCAAATTCCTTTTTTTTAACATAAAAGTTACTCTTTCCTATGATATTAATTTAAATATTCAACATTATTGAAGAGCGCACAGATCAGCCGAGCCTCTTATTTTTCAAGGCTGCGTTTATTCTCCGACTACTCATGTTTTTCGAATTTCCAAAAACAAAATGTGCAGTCTTATATGTTTTCCACAAATAAGGAAATTGGATGAGCTTAATTTTATAAGCATGTGTTATTGTTTTTTGAAATATTAAGGTTCTACACAATGGCCGTTTCAATTTCACAATAAAAGTCTTGGAATCCATCAACTCATTGTAAACAGTATACTCTACTCTCTAATGGTTCTTAAGGGAAACCGGTATCCTTCCATTTTTTTTCTTCGTTTTAAGCAATCTGTTAGAAGGAAAAGTACTTTCCTTTCTTGCTGTGTGTGTTTCCCAACACAGCTTTTCACATGCTTATTAGTAATGAGCAGCATGGGTAATATTCGTAAAAGCTATAAAGCTAATATTCTCAAACAAATACCTTCATTGCGAAAAAGATTTTCACAATAAATTCGCACATTTTCGCGATCAACACTACTGATGTAAAAAATCTTGAATATTCGTGATTAACAATATATATATGTAATCTTCATGAACTCTAGAAGTGGCGATATTCGCAAAACAATTTGCCATTCGAATATTCGCAATCAACATTGATGCTCATAACAAGTTCCACTGAGAATGGAACACTTTTGAGAGTGTGAATGTGTTGAGAGTGCAGCTGTCAGAAGTTCATCCTTAAAACCTCCATATCATTATTAGAGATGGTCGAATTCCTTTTAAAAAAAATCAACGATTTTGAGTTAATTGCAAAGCCCCTGAACATGGTATTCTCACCAAACTTGCTGGAGATGTAGAGAAGGGTTGGGGGTCACCAAACTTGCTGGAGGTGTAGAGAAGGGTTGGGGGTATACTACAAAAAAATATGGCTCTAACACAAATAGTTTTTGAACAAATTAAGTTCAAAGTCAAGTCAAAATTTCTAAAATAGAAATTTCAACTTTAACTTTGAACCTAATTTATACAAAAACTACATGTGCTAGAGCAAGGTAGCAAGTCTAAAAATTCGACCATCTCTAATCATTATTGTAACCTGTAATGGGGGAGGTCAGGTAGACCCAGGACTTTGACTTTGTAGAAGGTTTGAGCTTCACCAAACGTTGGCATTGGCAAGAAGCTCAGTGTCTTTCTTTACAGGTATGACTTGCTACTAAAATACTTTATGTAGTGACCATGTCCCTTTAAGTAAGAATGGTTCCAACTGATAGTCTACCTTCCCTCTCCTGGGTAATATACATAAACCTCTGTATAAGTTAAGTCAAAATTATAGTACAATAAAAAGCCAACATTTTTGTTGATATTGATCTAGAATTTCTTTGTCATCTTTTTGAATTGGTCACTGTATCAGTATTTCGTTTTTTCTATCACAACGACAAAGCAGTATCATTGCTCAGTCCTAAAAGAAGAAGTGGGGCCTGCTACTGATCCTGGCCCACATATTCAATAGTGTTGAGCGTGAATATTCGAAATTTGAATATATTCGTTGAATAGTAGCTATTCGTCATTTTTACAAATGTTGTGGTGGATATTCTCAATGTGGAATATTCGTCATATTATGTTTCAACTTGGCTTATCTGCATACATTGCACACATTTGTGCACATTGCGAATGGAGATGTGCAATACACACAACGACGGGGCCGATCAAAATCAAAGGACGTTGTAAGAAACGTTGTAAAGCTGTTGCACGAATCTTTGTGAAACATTCCAAATACCTATGCATGATGTAAGGCCATAGAATACAGTTGAATTTCGAACATGCCTATATATTCGCAAAATCATGCGAACTCAAATGTACCATATGCCGCTTAACACTTGTATAACACAATTTAACCCTCAATATGGCTTCTACAGAAGGTAGTGAGTAGAGTTGGTAGAATTTGTTTTTAATTCGACCAATTTGACCTTGTGTTTAAACTGCAAAGCTACTCAACATGGTATCACAACTAAAATTGTTTTTATAAATTGTAATTTTTGCATAAACTAGGTTCAATGTAGTTGAAATTATAATTTTTTTTGCTCCCACAACCCTTCTCTATATCTACATCGATTTTGGTGATGCCATGTTAAGGGGTTTTGCAAATAGCTCACAAAGTCAGGTAGTCGAAATAAAAAGAAAAATCTTCTCCAGTCCATGGTGCGTATATGGGTTTTCCTCCTGTATATAATGGTGGTGAATACTTGAACTTTATTGCTATTGACCTGAGGCGAAAGGGTTTGTTATTCTTCGAAAACTGTACTGGGATTAAGTTATATGACCAAAAGACTGATTACTGGAATACTTTAAAAGGCCAAGGCACTGTTTTCCATATTCACAGAGAAAGTGGAAAACGTGCCCTCACTTGCCCCTCGTGATACGGAATAGCTGAGATGTGGCTCTCAGGATCTCATTAGCTTTTTAAGCTGCCTTTAGAAACGTGGTTTCAAAAATGTTTGAAACACCAGACACACCATTGCATCTCTGGGAATGCCAGTCTGCTGTGGAGCAAGGGGTGTCAAACTCTGGTATTATATTTGGTTTGCAAGATTGTTTTTTAAATGTAATAAAGAATTTGAATAAAAAAATAAATGCCACAGATGTGTCTTTTATTTGACATTTAACTTGTGCTATAATATTACCATAACTTTCCGTCACTGAATAAGGGAAAAATACCGTAACTGGCATCATGGATGTTACTTTCGGTATTGGGAGGTTTACCTCCCGTCCCCTCTGTTAGCTGGCATTACTCATTACTTGAACAAGCAAAGCGTAATTTATACCTGTCAAGCACCCCATTATGGGCATAAAAGGATTTTGAAATTGGGGTAACTTAGGAAGGAGGGGGCGTTACTCTTCCTCCTAACTTCCCACCCTGCACATCATCTGCATAAGCCGGGTGGGAACTTAGGAGTGAGAGTAACGCCCCCTCCCTCCTAAGTTACCCCGATTTCAAAATCCTTTTATGCCCATAATGGGGTGCTTGACAGGTATACATTACACTTTGCTTGTTCAAGATTTAATCTTTTCTCCTCTACTGCTGTGGGCATGACATCCGGAAGTCCATCTGACTTAAGCTAGGCATACGTGGTTTTATTTTATCGTTCAATCAACTTAAAACAATCAAAATTTACATCGACCGTACTTAAACCGCATACTGCACACATAGTTGGATCAACAAAAATTGTTCGATATCGATCAAAACATTGATTGAAAAGTGTTTGGACATGTTGAAGAATTTTGGTAGATTTATCAAACCAAATTTGAAGTATTTTGTTTGTTGATTGGTTCGATTGTATTTGATGAACACATTTATAAAATACTTTTTTCATGTTTTTTTTCCGACGATTTTATTCACATTCCGATCAAACCCTCCATGTGGTACTACTTTGGACTCAATTACGATCAATGTACGATGAAAAGATCAAGATCTAAAATCCAATCAAGGATCAATTGTGCTAGAATCGAACCATGTATGCCTAGCTTTACACACCACAGAGGGAAGATCTGCCTTGGGTTTGAGCCAGGTTCACATACAAACAGCAGAGGAAAAAGGAAGATCTGCCTGTGGGTGTATTTTCCCTCTGCTGTGTGTATTTGAGCCTAGCTCACATGCACAGCGCTGTCATTCTGGAACAGGAGGTAGGGAAGTTGTCACAGGCATCCTTTGACAGCTTCCCCACCTCCTTTAACTCCAGCTCTGCCGGTCAGAGAACAGAGCTATGACTGGCAGAGAGGCAACCCCCACAGATATTTTTCAGAAAATGTGGTAGTTTGCATATGGAAAGATTCATCGTTACTAAACCCGGGACACTAAACAAGAACTACTTACAACATTCATATTAATGAATACTCTTATTAATGTTTTACATGATGGTAAATAACATATTTAAGGTATACTAGCCCTATTCAAATCGAAATCAATTCATCCTTTTCAGTGAGGGTTTTAATGAAACATACACCAAGCATAACAGCTCAAAGTGTAACAAGCAAGAAATTTTCCAACACAAATATTTATAGCTGGACATTATTACTAGAAGAGGATGTGTGTGTTTTTTAAATAACACATTTGAATGCCGTTTTCTCGTGAACCGTCAGTGATGTCCACAGCGCATTTCGGGAAAGCATCTGTGATACTGATATAACTTTAAACGCCTGTAGCACAGTGCATCCTTTGTTGGGAACATATAATGTTTAACTTGTTTTCCATGTGCCACCCGCTAACATGCCGTCTTTAAATGCGGCTTTATAATTATTTAAACACACTCTAATCAAACTATCTTCAGGAGGAGCTGAAGAATGAATTATCATCAGAGTGATCACGACACCATCTGTCTTGTGTTTATACATCAATCAGAAAGAGGATCATAACTTTACCCCGGGCTCCGCAGAGATCTTTACACTGAGCAATGGGCCAGACTAAACCTAATATCCTCTTACAAGCCGATCTTTATGTGGGGACATTGTAAAGTTAAAGCTCATGAAGATATGAAGTCAGCTGGAAAAAAAAACTTTAGCCCAAAATGAACAAGAGGATTTTATCTGCTAGTAAGAACATACAGACTTAACCTTTTCACATTTACAATGGACCTTTATAAAGTTTGTTTTTTCGCCTTCCATTGGAATTAACTGAGGATTTGGGGTTTTACATTTGTTTATTCTTATCTTTTGGTCAAAAGAACTAGTGCAATTTTACATTGACTTATATGTAAAACCTGCCTCAAGCACAAACAATGTCCTGAAAGCTTCCCTGCTGTAAATCAGGTTTCCTCAGTCTTTAAAGTGTGCTTCTTACAAGAACAACGCTCTCATTAAAGCTGGGCTCACGTGTATGTGTTCCCATAAATTGTACAGTGTGATAATGGGGGCTGAGGTAACACACCCTATTTGAATGGACTGTCTCTGTGTGAAAATACAGCCCTGTACCTCCCTCCATTATACTACACGATATGTGTTGGCTGTGCTCTGTATTGCTTGTTTAGTAGCAAGAAACTTAGGGGTGCCATTCCCCCATGTCATGCAATACCAAACACGATAACATTTGTGGCACTGCTCTGCATAGATGTTAACCTAGTGTGAAGATTCGAACCCAGAGATGCTTTAGTGTCTAATGAGCCTCCTGCTAGTCTGCCTTTACACCTTGTTGGATACCCTGGACAAAGTTATCATGAACCTAGTTCTTGTTGAACCCTGAACTCCTGGCCCCTACCTAGTACTTCCTAAATAAACCATGTCTCTGCACTTTCGCCTTGGCAGATTATTGTGCTCTTGCTAATATCTTGCTGCTTTTTCTTGTCGTACCTGTGGACAATACTTCATCTTGCTCCCTTTGTTATCTGACACCTTTGACTTTTGACTCACGCTTGTTACGGTCTTTGCTTCTGATTATTCTCTCTGGATTACCACTGTTGACCATACCAGCACCTGTATTGTAGTTTCAGCACCTGGGCTCCAAACCTGAACCTCAATCATTACATCTAGACTGAACCTATGATTTAGCTGCCACCAGTTCCTCTGCCTCTCCTAGCCCTTTTACTCTGTGATGAGACAAAAAGAGAATGGCATCTAAGTGGCAGTAAATTCTAGTTCTTATTGAATACGATCCCCTGACAATTTCAGAACTGAGGTTCTGGTCAGAATATAATTTGTTCGGCTGTTGATCAGGATAAGTGTTATTTACCCATATGGGGTAACAGACAGAAAAACAACACTACAGAAGCTAGTAGAAGAAAGGGGGGGGGGGGGGGGGGTAGGTGACTTAAAGCGATCAATTTTAGGGGATCAAAATCGAGCATGAAATCAATTGAAAAATGATCAGACATGTTGGTAAATTTTAATCGAATCTGGCAAAAAAAATTTAAGTGCAGGATCTATGAGTGTTATTCAACTGCAAGAGAGAAGAATGAGGTATCTTGTCCTGTCAGACAGGGATGTACTGTGTTGCAGATGTGTAAATCTTAAGTGTTATGTTGACAATAATTTAAATCAGCATGGAGCTCAGATTTCAAATACCGTATAAGCTTATATAAAGGTTTAGATACTTACGCCATATTATCTGGCTCTGACGCACACGCTCCTACAGCTTTGGTTACATTCACCAGCAATGCTTTATTAGTGCTGGTAAGTAGGTTGACCAGTGGATTGATTCCCCCACATTTACGTATAATGGCCCGGTTGGCTGGCTCCTGGGCACATTCTCCTAGAGCACCGACAACATTAATAAGAACTTCTTCTGGCTGGTCTGTTAGCAGGGTGACCAGGGTTTCTATTACTTTAAATTCTTGAAAGCTTTGAAATAAAATAACCAAAAAAGAAACAAAATTGTCAGTTTTACATTTCACTTCTATGAGCATAGCCATAGATAGAATAACTCTTTGATAGTTTCTTTAAATACATTAAAAGTGTATTAAAAGTGAATTGCTTCCTATGAGAAACTTAGTTCATACAATACACAATATTTAACACAGACAAAGTGTAAATCCAAAATTCCAAAGGAAATATTATGCATATCATTTTTATATTATTTTTAAACACCTCAGAACACCTCTATGCTAATAAGCCAGTCCCAGTTGGTGCAATTGTGCAACCTTTTTTGTTTAGCTTGGTAATAGGAGTAGTAAAAAGTTAACCATTGGGGAGAGTCTTGTTCATTTCATGTCCAAGAGATAGTAGAGTGTTGTACCATGTTAGCCATCAATGAATATAGAGAGTTATTGGCTAACTGAAGTCATTAGAGAAACAAGTTTTTTGGGAGGTAATCTGTTTCGGTTGTTAAGCAAGGTGAATATTATGCCTCTACCTCTTATCTCTATTAGCAACAATTACTCTCCCTAACTCTGATTACTATCTCCACCAACTAACCTTCTTACCTCAATCAGTCATGTGTCAAGAGAAAGTAGTTTTTTATTATAATATTTATGTCCTTGTAACTTTGTATATAAATGTGAGCTTCTAAAACCAGAATTGTATTCTGCCTGAAGAAGGGATCTGCAACATCTCGATAGCTTGCTCCTCTTATGATTTCAGTTAGCTAGTGATGGCCGAACATCGGCCAGGACTGTCCGTGAACGGGCGGGTCGGACTTCTAAAGACGTCCGCCGTCCGTGGACAGATTCAAATTCCCCCACATCCGGTCCCTGGAACGCATACTGGAACGCATAGTTCCTGGTTCCGTGAGCCGGATGTGACGTCACTTCCTGCTCCGACCCGGTTTTTTCACTAGGAGACCGGCTTTATGCCCGGTCTTCTAGTGAAAAGATTCTTCCTCCGGCACGATCACACAGGTTGTGATCGGAGGAAGAATAGAGATCATCTTCTCGCTGGCGAACGGAACGGGTCGAACACCTGCACTGCTCGCCGGCGAGAAGATGGGCGAACATCCATGTTCGCCGCCGAACTGTCCGCCTTGCGGACAGTTCGGCCATCACTACAGTTAGCCAATAAAGGGTATCACTTAAACTCCTAACTCTCTGTGTCCTAGAGATGCAACAGGAAATGAGAGCAACGCTCTTCAAAGTAAAGAGATAATAAAATCTTAGAATAATAACAATAGAATCTTAGAGAGTTGCAACAGGAATAGATGTCCTGATGATAACTCATAATGTTTTTCTCCTTACCTAGACAAAGAGACGAGACTATCTCCCCAGCAGGTACACAAACAGCAATAAAAAGTCATCTCTGTGACTCTAAAGCTGGGTACACACGTGTAGATATGGGCCAGATTGATGGCCGCTTCAAGAGCTGTGTGCGCTCACGGCCATCTATCTGGCCCATATCATATGTGGCCATCCCTGTTTTTGAGCGGGACCAATCAATCCCGCTCGCAAATAGGGAAATCGGGCATGGCCGTAAACCAAGGTCGATGTCCGTTGCTTTGCATGGGGACCACGGGTCTCCATGCAAAGCATCGGCTGAGCTGGAGAGACAGCAGTGCTGTCTCTCCAGCTCCTCCGATATCTGACTGCAGCGTGATGACGGCAGGGAACATTGAACGGCTCCAATATCGAGCCGTGTGTTCCCTGCTTAACCCTTCCATACTCTAACCAAACCTAAGAAACACGTTTGTCTTTACATGCACTTTAAAGCAGGCATATAGAGGGGTAAGAATCCATGATTAGCACGTATTAAATCATAGAACACCTGTTGGCCATCTCCACAGATAGCACAAAGACTAATGATGATACATAAAGTAAAGTCATCTTTCAGGTTGCTCAAGTTACATCAGCTAAACTGGTTTGTTATTGGTTGTTGTTTTTTGATGATTTGCAAGCTTTTCATTTAATATAAAAAATATATAATTAGAAATGGTCGATTTTTTTAGCTGATTTTGTGAGCTGATTCCAAAAGCCCTTGAACATGCTATCGTCACAAAAATCGGTAAAGATGTAGTGAATAGTTGTGGGGAAAAAGGATTGTTCTGGCATGCGTAGTTTTTGCATAAGTTAAGATTAAAGTCAAAGTTGAAATTTAAACTTGAGAAATGTTGACTTAACTTTTGAACTATTTGTGTTAGATCAATACTTGTTATACTTTTTGTGGTATACCCTCAATCCTTCTCTACATCTCTAGCAAGTTTGGTGATGATACCATGCTCAGGGGTTTTGCAATTAACTCACAAAGTCAAACTAGTCAAATTTTCCAAAACTATTTCACAATCTCTAACAATCCCTAGAAATATCAAGCTGTGTGCCCTTGTAGTATCTGGTAGGGTGGAAGGAAATAATGTTGGCTCAGTCATTATTATGTGTGTTTTCTAAAAAGCATGACAAACAATGTGCAGTTTTTCTTTTGAACATTTTACCCAAGTAGATAAAATAGATTGGCTCATTTTTAAAGTGTGTACAGCAGTAATGCACACACGGTAATGTACATGGCAGTGATTTTCAATAAGTCAGTCGGAGGAGAGGGACTCGATGAGCCTCCAGCTGAGCACGCTAATCGGCATACGTGAAAGCTAATAAGTCCAGACAGCACCTGAGCGCCTATGCTTCCACTAGATTACTTTCATAATATCTATGAGGCACATGTGAAGTGGTCACACGCTGACCCGGCTTTCCTAATCAACTTTGGTGTTTTATGTGCGGCCCTTGTGATGCCAAGGGCTGCACTTGTGGCCCTCCATATCACCTCAGTTGCCCACCACTGGCCTAAGTCAACACCAACACACTATACATTGGAGTACCATTCATAATGAATGCAACACATCTTGTATACCTGCAGCATATCAGTAATGTGTAAATTCACTTTTTACACATTTTGCTGTTTTTTGTTGTTATCTAAATGCACCCCGTAGAGCGTATCTCTGAGCGAGGACAACTGTGGTTTGGTGATTCAGGCCTCTCCATATTCCTTAGACATAAAACATTCCTATATTGGCTCTTCAGGGAACGGCCTCCTGTGAATTTAGACTTCCAACACCCAGAATAAAGAGCCATAAAAATAAGAGTATGATGCTGTAAATCTTCAGGGCGTAAACTGATTTGTCTAAGCACGGATTACCTTTTTATCTGTTATATACCACGCCATCCATCAGCAGCAGCAAGCCAATTAGATGACATCTCCGCTAAGCTGTACAGCAGATGAAGTAGCAGGCCGTATATTTTCCTCAGCTAATGTGTAGGTTAGCCATAAGTTATGTGAAGATTTGACCACTGGAGATATTCAGTTGTCCTGGCTCTTTTACCAACAGCTGCTTATCACAGAGACTGATCTCTAAATGATTCCCTCTGAGGCGGGTTGATGAATATAAGTGCTCCTGAAAGGTGCTTATTGTGTCAATCTGATCCTCGCCGTCTAGGCACTTGTTCCTCAAGCCAAAGACCTCATTTCAGCTCCCTGCTCTTTTCATTATTCACTGATGTCCTCTTCTGAAAAAAAAATCCCTCACCCTGTCCCTGACCTTCTTTTAACTCTACCAGCTGGCCAGCAATGGCCCAAAGCGGCTTTTAAATTGAACATTATCACTGTCTGGGATTTAGATAATGCAAAACACACATAAACCCCGTTCGAAAAAAAGACAAAATCTAAATGTTACTCATACTTTGTCACATTATCCCGGCTGATGGAACACTTCCAGATGGCACCAGTCACTGCCGCTAATAGCTCTTTATTGTCAAACTTGCTGAGCAGCATGGCCAACGGCTGCAGACCTCCATATTGTCTCACCAGATCCTGGGTCTCCTCGTCCTCCGCACACTGTACATCACAAACACAAGAGAAATTTGAGAAAGGTTCCCCATCTCATACACAACATTCATTTTCGAGAAAACATTATCCGTTTTCGTGTTTGCGAATCAACTGCTTAAGTAATAAGATTCGCAGCCTTCAGTAATACGAATTGCCTTATGGAGTGGGAATTGGTGATTATGGCTTGCCTGTGGCTTCTGTAGTGCTGCCAACCCATCTCTGTACATGTTATCCATTTCATAATACTTAGACATTTAATATGACATCAATTACAAAAATATTAAAAAAAAGTAGCTCCTGCCACTTGAATTAGAAGAGACAAAGTAGATGACTTAGACAGAGAAGAATGCTGGCAGGGATCGTAATCATAAAACCTGATGTCATAAACAATACCCAAGCAGTAAGGAGGGTAAAGACTAAGGAGCAAAGCAATAAAATAATTAGAGGAATCCAGACAAACAGCGGGTACACTGAAACGCCTTGGAAAAAAAGTAAGAGTCAAATTTTTGAAGTCACTTAAAACCACAACATATGTAAGTTGCAAAACCAAATAAAACTTAATGTGCGGACATCATTATGGGGATCGTTGGAGGAGACAAAATGAAAAAGTGGCATGCCAAATGAGGTGAAGACTAAAAAGTTTCATTTTAACAAACATTTTGGCTAGGGTCGGAATTACTGTTAGAACTAAAATACTGTTCTTTTATTCTGCTCTGCCTTCATTCTGCATGTACAGACAGACAACCTGAAATGTGGTACAGAGCTAATCAACTTCCTCTATGGACAGTAACAATAGAGGTTCATCTATGAAGTGAAGAAAGTCATACATGTTCTCTTTCCATCAAAGAAAATCTGAACTAAAAAAGACAATCTAGTTCACTGCAGTTATAACTTTTCTTCAATTGAAACTTGTTGGGATGTCAACATTATTACACAAACAATGTGTGGAGTTGGGGTTTCTACATTTATTTGATCTTAATTTTAGTTAAACAATTTAAGGTTACCCCATCTCATATTTTACTAGAACAATCGTCAAAAAAAGGTGATTTGTCCAGAGACCAATATAAGATATAATACAATCTTTTAATTAAATCCATTTTGACAGATTGGTGGTCTGTCATGGTGTAAGTGGTCCAAGTGCGGCAGTGAAGGGGCCTGCTGGTGTGTCCTGGAGGGAGTCCAGAGTAGTGTTGGGGAGCGACAGTGGGTTGCTGCCCAGTCTGGTGATGTTTTTGGTTACAGGGATCTGGACTCATGGCAAATGGATGGAACTGGGTGGGCCTTCCCACTCCACCAAGATACACCTGCTGGACCCTAATGAGGTTGCTGGGTGTGTCTCCACAAAACGGACTGAGACCACTCAGGGCTTCCTGATGAGGTGGGGAGACACTGTGCTGCTTGTGCAGTGGACACCAGGGGGCACACAGGAAGTGTGTAGCCCAGGCTGGGGACATCTAGGTGCCAGGCTGTGATAGCTTTTTCTTGAGCTAAAGGAAAGAGCCTGTGTTGGACCATGTGCAAGCCAGGAGGCTTGGTATTTCCAAAGAAATTTGTGTTGTGGATTAACCCCTGCGAGGGTCATTTCTGTTGGGACTTATTGAATAAATATGTGCAGGAGCCCTAAAGAGAACCTGTCGTATGGTTTGCCTTAATTAAAAGCCCCCTTTTGAGGCTGATTCCCCACACCATATAAAAGAAAAAAAAACATAATACATTAATATCATTTAAAAAACTAATGACAATCCCAACCACGGCAGAACAATACAAAGGAGTACTGTTATCCTGGGACTACAAATGCATGGTGATCGGTCTTGCTTTAATGTGTGAGAAGTGATAATAAGGCAAAACTCAGCTAATACTTAAGTATGTACGGTAAACTGTGAACTTTAAAATTATGAAATGGGAATAAAAAAATTAAATAGATTTTCCTCTAAGGAGTCCTTCTTTACATTTGTATTATATTATCAAGAAAATATGCAAGGAGAAGATCTACCTTAAAGATAGCGCTAGCACAATGCATCTGCAGCTCTTGATTTTCACTGTTCAAGTTTTTCACCAGATCTTCAATCATCTTCTCTGTCTTAATGGCAAGTCTGTAACTCGGCTGAAAAATAGGCAGAAAATGTTTCAGAAAATGTATGGTATCAATACGTGGCTTCTTGACTTATACTTACAATAGAATCAATAAGGGGTCAATTTATAAAGGAGGCCTAATGCCATCATCCCCTCTTAAAAGCTATGAAAAAGTCTTGTTTTCAAATGTTTTGAAATGTTGTTTTTTGAGTAAACCTGTTTTGTGTTCTCTTGCTGGAAGAAGGTAAAGATAAAATTGTTTAATACACCAAAGCATGTATGTTACATCTCTTTGACAATTGATAACCTTTTGCCTGTACTGAGAAATATAGTCAGAGTAGAGTAGTAGAGTTCTTTACTGCTTGTAGTGTCCTGAACTTAAAAACAGAAAATACTTTGAAGGACAGGTATTTTGAAATATGTTTTTTTTTTACCCTCACAAATATGAGTGTGTCTTATAGAAAGAAGGCTCAACCACTTGCAGCCGAAAGACTACTTAGCCGCAGGTTGTTGCGCCTCTGCAATCTGCCCACCGGCTGGCCAAGTACTGTGCCGGTGGGAGCGGAGTGGTGAAGCTGGGTCACAGGGAACATCTGCATGCAGGTAGTTATTCCCTCTGCCTCTTGGAACTCAAGTTTTTCCCTATTTCTCAGTGTTTTACCTATATCTAGAGATAGTTTTTATTTCTTGGGGGGATTCAAATGAAAAAAAAAGTTAGAACAATTTTTTCACCTCTGTCTTATTATATATTTATTTTCACAACCTATTTATAAACTCAACAGGAGATTACCTTTGAAATGTAAGGGAATGTCTTTTAGAAAGCTGTCATAGGTACATGAATTGAATAATGAATGAAGATGGTCGAATTTTTAAAAACAAATTTGACGATTTCGAGTTAATTACAAAGCCCCTGAACATGGTATCAACACCAAGCTTGCTGGAGATGTACAAAAGGGTTGGAGGTGTACTCAAATATTCCCACAACCCTTCTCTACATCTTCAGCAATTTTGGTGATGATACCATTTTCAGAGACCTTGTAATCAGCTCACAGAGTTAGCAAGTTGAAAAATTCAACCATCTCTAATAATGAACATGAATACAGTGTAAAATTAAGGCTTTATTCTTGTTTTAGGGGTAATGTCAAACTCTGAATTATAACGCATATTTCCTAATAACAAAATTATTGCTAATAGTCTAAAAAAATGTTGCCTCTACTTTTTTACAACAACAAGTTGTGGAGTAGATGAGCTTTATATCAGTGACTGGATTTAAGGAATGGTTTAGTTGGCTCCAAGTTTGGATCAGTGAGTGCAGTCAAGACAGGATTATAACATTATAAACAGTAAAGTTTGCCTCAGTTATTTTTTTTATTTCACTATATTGTTTAAACAATATTTATACCATTATAGATAAAAAGTGCAAATCTTAGCTCTCCCTGGAAAGGTTTTATTTAATTTCAGTCTCTACCACCTCCAAAGATTCTCTGTTGTATGTTACGGGCAGCCTCTATACCCATTGAATAGGAGCTTCAGCCAGGAGGAAGACCAACTCAACCTTTAGGCTATGTTCCCACTCAGGCGATTAATCGCCTAAGTGGGAACACAGCCTTACAGGAACTGTCAAAGAATGGATAACTTCAGGAGTGAGACGAGTAAAGCAGGGAACACATGGCTCGATATAGGAGCCGTTCGAGGTTCCCTGCAGCAGCACAATGACGTCATGGCCGCATTAGATATGGGCCAGATAGATGGCCTTGAGTGTGCACGGCACTCGATGCAGCCATCGATCTGGCCCATATATATACCATTTTTTTCGGACTATAAGACTCACTTTTTAAGCTGCGTCTTCAATGCGAGACCCCCGCAAACCATAAGATGAAGCTCTCCAGGAAAGAGAATAGCCGGGGAGCTGTCAGATCCCCCCGAAATGTATAATTGCTTATGCCAACAGAGCCCAGAGCCCTGCTTGTATAAGCAATGAAGAGAGAGATAGATGAACTGCCAACTACCCCTGTCTCCCTGTCCATGAGAACTGCCATCACTGCAGCTTTCACGGACACAGGCACAACAAGATTGGGAAAGGGAGAGCAGAGAAGAGAAGACTCCTGCCCCCCTCCTCCCGATCAGTGAAGAGGTGACGTGATGTGCTGTGTGTGTGTACTGCTGCTAGTGACATCTACTGGTTGAATTTGATATTACATTCATTTAATCAATTGCATTAACCCAATTGATGTGAAATATATTTTTCCTGGTTTTCTGCTTTAAAAACTAGGTGCGTCTTATGGTCCAGTGCGTCTTATAGTCCAAAAAAAGTCTCTTTCTCAACCCCCATGGGGAGCATTAAACCACTAGACACCAACCTTGCCAGGTAAAAGAAAGCAGTATGCCTATGCCTTGGAGCAGCAGAAAAAGAGATGAAAACATTCTGCAAGGGAGATAACCTCAAAGTTAAGCTTTTGCCCCACCTCAGCTACTTACCCTGTGGTG
>CM070036.1:139738382-139756884 GCA_036250615.1 Ptychadena robeensis | reverse complement strand
GACAACAGGGTCCCCTCAAGGGACCCTGCCTATCTCCCATTAGGGGGGCTCTGGGGAAAACCCTTGGTGACTTAGACTCCCTGCTCCCGGGTAGCCCAGCGATAACCCTGGTTGGTGTCCATCGGTGGTAATATTTAGGGTTACATATGTGTCCTCAGAGAGCCCACGGAGATGCTCTCCATCGCTGAAGTTGGTGATTGCTTCAGGTTCATCGATGGCGGTGAAGAGGCGGGGGGCGCACTTGACTTGTTATGCATGCAATGTCGTTTTTGCTCCTCACATGAGGTTATTAATGATAGCTGGGATGTGAAGGGGGAGAAGGGAAGGCCGGAAATCAAAGAAGATTACTATGCAACCATCTTTGATTGCCCCACCACGTTTTTAAAACAATGTGGTAGGAAATGACCATTGAGGAGGTTAATTCTGTGTAGATGCCGGTGTAACAGTTGATGAACTGCAGTAACAGTATGGGCACTAAATACTTGTATTCCTTACAGTGTGTGTCAAAATTCATGAACCCAGGCTTCACAAGAATTGGTGGCAGCGTCAAACTATCAATACCTAATGAAATGAAAGATGCCAATGGGGTTTTACCTTTATAGACACCACTCCTTAAACCATAATCTAAAAACTAACAATTTATTGTATCATAAAATTTACACAATAGTACATGATTTAATTTTTTTTTTATTGCACATCATTTCGAAAACATCAAAAGTCTTGAGGTTCGAGTCTCAGGCTGGTTCTAGAGACCCATGCGAAGTTGTTGTCATGTTTCACCCTATGAAATAGCTTGGGTCCCCGATGAGAACAGAAGGCGATGGAGTATCGCTGATAGACAGTGTGACGGCGGCTGCTGTACGCCGCTGTCGCCTCCCTACTTACCGCTGCAGATCTCGGTGCCCTGTTCAGCGGTAATTCTATTATTTCTACACACTTCCTTAAACACCAGCGCGTGTCATTTCCTGGGATTTAGGGTATTCATCATGTGACCTGGCTGACCAATAGTGGACCACCTGCAGCTATATAAGGAACCCTGCCCTTTCAGCCTTGCCTCAGTATTTAGGTCTTTCTGTTATGCTAAGCACTGCCTGCCATTGCTGTTCCTGTGAGACAGACTCCTGCCTGTGTTCTGAGACTGATTCTTGTTAACCCTTACCTGCCTGCTGCACTTTCCTGCTACCTGATCTGTACCTTCGCTGCCCGCCCTGTTACTCTGTCTGGCTGACGACACCTGTGTCCCTGGAGCCTCCCCTGCTGTCTCCTGAACCAGCTGCCTCGTGTCCCTACCCTCCCTCCAGAGGTAGCTACCTGGTGTTCCCCTCGGGAAAGTCTATCCCCACAATCAGGGGTATTGTGAAGAACGAGTGAAGTCACTTAGACAACGCCCTTAGGAGGAGGTAGGACACGTGGCACAGTGGGTCCACACCTGCTGCTCCGTGACAGACAGGAAGACCAGCATTGTGAACTTGGCTCCCCACCCTGACGGATGTCTCAAAATCGCTCCCTTGTGCCGCCTCCCTTGGCCTCGTCCTTCCATCCATTTTACCTTGGGGTGCCTGCATTCTTCCAGTCTCTGGTGATCCCTAGGAGTAGGAAGTGTAAGGCCCATAGTTTCATCTGGGGCATAGGCTTAGTCTCTAACTCTGGCAGTAAATGTTTACCATCTAACTATATGCTCCCTTTAAGGTATCCCTCTATGTCCATATGATGAGACATGTATTTATGACGAATCACTGATTTTCTTAGAGTTACATTTTGTGTGTCCTGAGGAAGCCCTCACTACAGGTAAAGTGTTTTTTATATCTTTTTTGAAAGTTCATCCACATAATGGGGTGTTTAATAATGAGAGACATGAAGAACATTCGGTGTATTTAAGTATGCTTTAAAGCTCTGAAAAGTTTGTTCCATTTTTATTTTAGGAAATCTGACAACCACAATACTTTACTTTACTTCAGTCTTCCAAACTGACAATGTGCCTTTTTGTTGAAAATCTAATGTTCCTAGCAGGCTGGTACTCTGGAAAAATGTTGAATCACACCCATACAGTATCAAAGCAACTAATAGGGCCTTAAGCAATGGCAATTACATGCATGAGCGTTATTATATTAAATTTTTTACAGTGTTACAGTGAGACAGTCTAATACGCATCGCAGTTTGTGTTATTGGACCTTCGAGAGCAACCTGCTTGCTGAGGCTTGGAAGCTCGCCTCCTACTTGATCTTAAGCGGGGTCATGTGGCCAAAAGGGATTTATGAGGTAACAGAAAAAGGAAGACGGCTGTTTCAAAGAGAAGTGTGCGCGGGATGGCATTTAGGGTTGAAATACGCCCGCCCGTCTCCGACTAACAAACAGTTTAAGTCATGAAAACATTTGTGGGGAAATCTAAACTACACAACCTTACCTAAACAGAACATGCTGTGACCACAGCGTGTCATGAGCTCAGCCGGCTAATTCGATTACATGTGTACAGGAGGTCTCGCTTGTGTTATTTTGGAAATCTAGAAAGAGGCTCAAGTCACTGAAGTAAACTTAAATCTGACATTTATGAAAAGACGGGGTGGAAACAACCGAGAAAGATTAAAACTTCTCAAGGAAATAAGGCCAAATGAAATGACAATGGAGTTGGTGTGGCAGTAGACTCACATACAATTAGGCATAATTACATTTAGCCTAATTATGTTACAGAATGTAATTTTGGGAAATGCTGCATAGTTCATTGCAGTACACTGTGACCAAGGTTCTTCTGTTTTGGTGAATATAACAGAAGGTAGGAGGTAATTAAAGGTGAAATGAAACTTAATAGGAGAGTAATATGGAACAAGCATGTGGTCAAAGGAGGGTATGGTCAACTCAAATACAAAAAAGCTTGATTCACATCTCTGACCGACAATGCTGTGTGGGAAAAAATAGGACAGCAGCCAGAATAGTCACACTTCCAAAAATGATTCAGAAAAGGCAGTTCACATGTTAAAATCATTTTAGGGTGACTCAGGCTTGTTTTGAAGAATGTAACTAGAGAATTTGGGCAGCACCCACTATGAGTTCTTAGTAAGAGGAAGCCACTCATGTGTTATGGGCAGAGCAATGTCTACAAATATAGGAAATCATGAGATCAATGTAATGTTTAGACAGCATGCACAATGTGAGATTAAAGTAATGCTCACTTATATAAGAGGCAACCCAGAGGTCATCATAGTCACCAGCCTAAAAATTTAGGGATGGTCTAGATTTAACTAAGTTAACTGCAAAGCCCCTGAACAAGTTATCACCATAATTGTTTAGATAAGGGTTGTGGGAACATTCTAAATAAAAAAATTAAGTCAATATTTTGATTCCTTAAATGCGGACTTGCTTTTAAAAATTTTTAATGCATAAACCACATATGATAGAACAACTTGAATTTTTAAAACATTTTCACAGCCCTCCTGTACATCTTTAACAATTTTGGTAAAGCAGGGACACACCGCTCGATATATGAGCGGTTGAAAGTTTGTCGGGAGCAGCGCAATGACGTCATCGCATTGCTGCCCGACATTAAGGTCAGCTAGTCAAAAACAGAAATAAATTCACCCTGGTTCTTCTAGCCTGGTATGCCTTGTGTGGCCTGGTATGCCTTGTGTGGAAATTACCTTGATTGCCTTACTGTACACTTTTTTCATAAATTCTGTATGCTATTTTTTCATTTCAATAAAGCTTTATTGTTAATAAAAAATTCACCCTGGTTCTCTACACCTACTACCTTCTCTATACCCACCATTTACATCTCCGCTCCTGTCCTTCTCCTTTACTTTTCCCTCTTGCACTTTATGCACCCTCCCTTGCCTTCCCTCTATTATTTTTTTTATTTTTTTACTTTTTATGGACCAGCTCACCATTACTCTGATTAGTATCATTAAGGTCCTCATTAGCTTTCACAACAAAAGCATGCTCTGTCACCATGTTTCACTATGCATTATGCTCCAAATACAACAAACTATCGATGAGCTAATGTGTTTACAAATAGGCTGCGTCCAATAAGCTGTACCCTTGTTCCCCTCACCCCTGATGTTATTTCTGTTTATTTGTGTCCCCTCTTTTTCCTCTTGTTTTGTGGAAAAACAAAACAGAAAACTCAATAAAAACTTGTTATTTAAAAAAAACAAATAATTAATTCATATTATTTATAGCGGTTGCCATTCACACTAGGGTTGTGATGATAACTTGTCTGCTGCAGGTAAATAAAACCAAGTAGTAACGCATACAAGTTCTTCTATACTAGTGTCTCCCACTACTGGTATTACTGGTACTATGGCTTGCGCTGGGGCAGAAAAGTCCTGTGTACCTTTTACACTTGCTCCATATTAACACACGTTATCACAAACACCCTACAGTCAGGATTTTTGCTGGTAATGGACGTGATTAGTGGACATGGTAGGGGTAATGCAAAAAATGCAATTGCTTTGGAAAAAATGCAGGCAAATGCAAAGCAATGGACATCGACTGTGATTTACGGTCATGTCTGATATCCCTGTTTTCAGGGATAACAGGGATGGCTGCATTAGATATGGGCCAGATAGATGGCTGTGTGCGGTAATGCAAATAACGCATCTGCATTGGAAAAAAAACACAACCGCAGGCCTAGCACACATAGTGTGAAAGGGTCCAAAGGCAATGCATAGGGTTCCTATGAAAACCTGTGTACCCTTTGTTAACATTACTGTGCTGTGTCACAGTAGAAGCATCTCAACATGTAGTGTCATAAGGCCCTCTGCCAGAACTTCAAGCCAGTGCTTATCTAAATAGCGTTTGGCATTTGCTCTTGTCCTGGATAGAAATAGGTCTAATTTTGGCTGTTCATGAACTGAATACTTTCTGTGTATTCACTGGACTGTGTTTGTATAGTTTGTCTATGACTGCTAGCTGGTGGTCAATGGTACTTCATTTACTTGGAACTTGGGTCTGGAACTTGGATACTTATTGCCGACACTTGACCAGGCCAATCTGTTGTTTAAGATGGCCATACCTCTGTACTGTCCTGCGTCTATCCCACCTGCTGTTGAATAATGATAACACAATGATATGGTAGATAACTTGAATCTGTAGTAAGCTTTTACTTAGGTCATGAATGGCAAAGGATATGAAAGTTCACCCAGAGACCATAAAAAGCCTCAGCATGACAGGAGGCCAAATATTACATCACAGTGCAGAAAGTAGAGTCGGGAGAGAGGTCCAGATGAGAGTTTACAGAGACAAGAACTCAAAGATATAATTAGAGTAATGTGAAAGGGCACTGATGGTGGCAACTAAAGCTCTGCAGCAACAGTGCAGCAATAAATGATCATTTATTTATATAGCGACAACATATTACACAGCGCTGTTCAATACATTAGAGTGGAGATAGGGTGGAGATAGAGAGTAGGGTTACTTACCTATCAATACATTTCTACTATGAAATAAACAGAACAATTTTTCAGTTCTAGGACAAATGACAGCTGTGCGTGTTATTGTGCAGATGATATAATCAAGGTCTTTCGTAGAAACTTTGGAAAAGATGAATGAGGAGCCAGGAAAAGAATCTGGACATACACCCACAAACAGATCCCTGAGAAATGATTAGAAAAGGAAAGCTAACCGTTCTTTTGTCTGGACACCAAATGAGTGGAACATTAAGAACATTCGAGCAATTTTTGAAGCTGGAAAGTTGAGGGAGTGGTTGTAATGTCACTCTAAGACCTGCTGCATGATGACTAACCGGGTGATAGCTGTTTTCATTACAGGTATTCCTCATGCCGGGCTTACTTACTGATAGAATAATAATAATGGGGTGGGCTGCTGTCAATTTCTGGGAAGACTAAAACACTTTCAGGTTTATTCGATCGTTAATCGAATTTCCAGACGTTCCATTGTTACTGATTCATTTCTTTTTTTACATCGCATGAACAAGCTTTTCCTAATACCGCGCTGATAGAACATAAAATGGAAAATGATGATTGTAGTCTTTGTACCCAGAATAGATACAGAGATATATTTTACAGAACCCATGAAGAATATCTCAGTACATACATGTTATCAATAATGATCACAGTGGTTTTGCTGGGGTTGTATGTTTAACTTTAATTATTATTCTGTGTGGACTGGAAGTGGTTCAGAGGGTTAGCACCATGTAGCGCTAGAGTCCTAGGTTCAAATCTCAGTCTAGGCACTATCTGCAAGGAGTTTGCATGTTCTCCCTGTGTCTACGTGGGTTTGCTCCGAGTGGTCTGGTTTCCTCCCAGACAGACATGCATTGGCTTCCCCCAAAATGTTTCCCCTATGTTACTTCAAAATCTCTAGTTTGGGGACACAGCACATGTCAACAAGCCAACAACCCCTTTCCAAATAACATTACAAACAATATTGGTCAGTCAGAAACTTCTGACCCACTGGTGGGATGCCTGGTCCCTAGGAGTTTAAAGACTATTCCATTAATGGTAATTGGAGTTCTATCATACACTTTATTAATCCATCACTTTAAAAATTATATTGAAAATATACAATTCTGACACAAACTCTTGTTAAAATACAAACACTGTTGCCATATCAGATCATAGTCTATCACACGAGCGGATCAGAAGTTTCTGACCGACCAATATTGTTTGTAATTGCCTATGTTAGTTACACATGAGTTAGACTGTTACATTTGTTAGAAAAATATACATTAGATTGTAAGCTCCTCTGAGAGTTAGTGGTGTGACTACAAGTTCTGTAAAGCACTGTGTATTATGCTGGTGCTATTTAAATATGATATAATAATAATAATAATTATTATTATTATACTGATGTGTATTGCCTTACCCACTTTGTTAAAATGATTTATTTTAGATTCCAACAAGGATGCAAGCTCATCTCTTTTCAGGAACTTTCATAAATTCACACAGTCCATGGCATACACTAACATCATGCCAATCACATGGTGGTCAGTTGCCCACAACTACAGGGGTGTCCACGCATGGCGATCCGTCCCGCCAGTACTTTTTGTGACCGATCCAGTTGTAGTCAGTTAATTGGCTACAATCTGCAGGGAATCCCTGTGTAAAGGGGGGTTAACACATTTTTTCTTCAATTAACTGCCAATTCGATTTTTTGTTTGATGTCGTTGTCGAACATCGTTCGTCCATTTATCCAATGTAACATTCGATTTTTTTGTTCGTCCAACCCGATACCAAATGAAAATTCATTCGGAATTACAACGACAGATACAAATTTACCAATATGTTTGATGACCTTTTGAACGATTTTTTTGTTCGACGTCAAACAAAATGTTTCCATCAATCAAATTATCCATTCTAGATGTTTGTTCAATCAACCAAAACATTTTTGTTTTTCATTGATTGAACAAAAAAATCTACATGTGTAAACCCACATTTAGTGGCAACACGGGGATTCCCAGCAGTTCTGTAGCCGACTCATCAGAACGTGGTGACGTCAATGCGCTGTAATGAGTCAGGTACAAGCTGGCCATGGATCGAGACATCTATGGCCGGCTTTTAAGCAAAACTTTTTGTGATGCTCCCACAACACTTCTCTATATCTCCAGTAATGTTGGTGATGAAACAATGTTCAGGGGATATGCAATTAACTCCGCTGAGTCAGCTAGTTGAACTTCTTAAGGAATATTTGTAATAATGATCTGAGTTGCCCTGCAGTATGCTGATAAAATGTGTTTTTTGTGCTTAGTTGTAGTGAAGAATGTGAGTGGTCAGCACAATTCATAAATGTGAATGGACCCCCTAGCCAATCAACCTTCTATAATAAAAATCAGTTGTTAAAACACTAGTAAAACCAAGTGGTGGGCTACTGGTGGATTTGTGCTCAGACATATCCAGCCAAGTTTTAAATAAAAAATCAGTTTTCACTCCATGTTGTATCTCATTGCAGCAAATCTTCAGTCTCCATGCAGCCACATTTTGTGTATATGTATTCCAGCAAAGTTTGAACAGTTTTTCTCAGCAGCTAATTGTGACAACTGTCTGATGAACGACTAAAGCTAGCCATACACGCACCGAGCGAGATTTTGCCGCCACTAGATGAGCGGCTGCCGATCAGGGGTGCCCACATGGGGCGACAGATCTCTGTCACCATACAGCTCGGCCGGCCAGAGAACGGACATGTCCGATATTCTCTGGCCGATGGCGTTAGTTTCAATGGAGACCGGCATCTTCTGCTATCAGCTCTGGAAAGCAGTGTGATGACGTCATCACGCTGCATTTCAGAGCTGATCTGTCCTGCTCTGTCGGTCCCCACTCGGTACGTATGTGGGGGCCTTAACACCTGTATTCCTTATCAGAGGTTTAATGTGACAGGTGGTCACACAGGAGCACAACAAAAAGACAGAAAATATGCCCGCAGCTTGGGGTGAGCTTTATCATCAAAGAATCTCTCCCCATGATACCCCGGCCTAAACATCCAGGAGGTCAATGCATTGCTGACCATCCTTTGGCAGATCTTATTGTGTAATTTTTGCCTTAGGACTTACTTCCTCCCATGCTCTTTCAATATTGCACAACCCATCATTTTTATATTTATGATTGGTGGTGAGCAACTCCACTCTAAACATAACAAAAAGTACCTAGGCGGGCAGTATGTAGGTCCAACTGCTGTCACTAACTCCTCATTAGAACATTACACATAAAACATGGAACCATATCCATGGCTCATTCAAAATATGTTTTTCCCCCCTATTCTCTGTTAGTTCCACAGTAGAAGTATAAAGTGATTTCGTTATTACAGTGAGACCCACACTGTACAATGTGCTGGCAAACCTAAGAGTGAACACACGTTTCGAATTTCCTATGTGCAAAATGACAGGAGAAAATAAAGAAACTTGGAGAAGCATTATGGGAAAATATTCTGCTGGTCTATTTGCAAACGAACACCACAATAGACCTAAACCAGGTGGCCGCCATCTATTTATATTACGCGCTGTCCAATAAGCTGTTCCCAGTGAAGGGAAACCGTTTTAAGCTGCGGTTAAATGTTTCATTCTTGTTCTAGCTATTAAGCGCTAATGCTTGTCATGCGAAATCAAAAAGCTCGGAGGAATTGTGAACAAAACTGGCATGTTCTAATAAAAGAAGAATTCTACAAAGCTGTGTGGCCTTGTGGAAGGCAGAGAACTCTTCAAATGTAGCTTCCCACAACAACCGATCTGCAGTCATCTATTGTACTGACTGTCCTTAACTGATGACAGCTCACTTCTGATTGGTTGTTAGGAGTTACAGCACACATTCTTTGTGTTGCCTTTAGGCCCCCACACACGTAGCGAGTGGGGGCCGACAGACGAGCAACAGAGTGAAACGTGATGACGTGATTAAGCTGCAGCCGTTGCTCAAAGTATTGGCAGGCACCCTTTGTGTGCCGGCCGTTAGTTTGAATGGAGTGCGTTGTGGGTGGCCTTCCGGGGGGCCCCCGTGTGTGTTGTTTAGTGGGGGGAGTGTTGGCCATTCAGCGCGGGTTACGGTCGCACCACGGGAAGGCGATTTTGTGCCTCCCCTCCCTCGCAATGTGCAGCGAGGTAGGGGCGGCGCCTTCGCCTTGTTTATGGGCAGTGGCCCTATGACGGGGCGTCTCCTTTCCCGTCCATGCTGGAGAGAACTTTCTCTTCAGCGTGGACTGGGGAGTGGAGTTCTAGCCGTCCTGAGGGAGGGGAGGCGTTGCGCCCCTACGGGGGTGCGGGGGCGCCCGCGCCTGCCTGCGCTAGTGGGCGATGTGCCCCCGTTCCCCCAATGGGTAGCTATTTATGGAGGGGACACCCGGTTTTAGGGGGTGGTCCTAGGGGTGAGAAGGGGCGTGGCCAGGGGAGGGGGTGAGTTCCACCACCTTTTTTCTGAGAAAAAAAGCCCTGGGTATATCAAGTAAGATACTGAAACAAGTCAACGCTAGCCCAGTCATGAGCAGACTGGAGCCAGAGCTGGATGGTGGATCAGCAGAGGTGGATCTAAATTGTACAGAGTGATTGAAAGGTGTATGGTGGGCTTATGTCAAGAAGTTCTGTGAGATCATACCACATAATAACACTGCTCCAGGAGATGGACAGTCTGAGCTCAAAAAAATAGATGATGGTGGCTGCCATTCAACCTGGAAGACTGGGAATATCTAGTGGAAGAAATGTTCTACAAGCTTTGGCTCAAAAGTAATTACATTTTTACAGATGAAAGGCAAGTTTGTTGAAATGTAAACATGGGCAAAACTTTTTTTGCAAGTGCCTCTTTTTGAAGTATAACTTCCATAATTAAGTTCTACAAGTCCTTTTAATCTTTCAAGCGTTAATAAAACATTCCTTTATCATGTTTCAATACCTAAACTGTACATTTATTTTTGCTGTTTGTTGCGAACTGCTTACACAGCCTAATGTTCGATTTTTGAGAAAACCACAATAAAATGGTTTCATGTGTTCCAGAACATGAAGTCTGCAGCGAGGGCTCTGCTGCTAGTGGTTAGAACTGACATTTCAGGACATACCACTTGTACAAGTGCTGGGGCACGCACATTACTCAACATGGAAAGGCTTTGTTGTCTATTAAACTCACATAATGCTGACATGCTGTTGTTGTTAAACACTGGGAAACGTGATCTTAGGAAAGCGTGATTCTGGCACCTGATCATGGAATTGATCAGGTTTAAATTCAGTAGAAGTTGTATTTTGGTACAGGGTATGGCAAGATGCCATGACTTCAGAATTCCCCAAAATAACCACAACTGAAATTATTTTCTGCTGCTGCACAAATAGACAAAACATGGAACACACCAAAACATTGATTTGTAGCCAGTTATTTGGGGGACAAAATTAATAATTTTGTAAACAAAAATGTCTTAAAGAGATTTTGTTGCTAAAATGCATAAAGCCCCCCATACACCTTAAGATCGATCCATACAAAAACCATTAGATCTACCAACAACTGTGTAGTAAAGTGGCCTCCCTGATAGAATACATAGTGGGAAGGTGTATACATCACTGCTAGGTAGTGCCGGGTCCTCCCTGATATAATACATAGTGATTGGAAGGTATATATCACTGCTATGTAGTGCCGGTCCTCCCTGATAGAAACATAGTGGTTTGGAAGGTATATATCACTGCTATGTATGCCGGGTCCGTCCTCCCTGATAAATACATAGTGATTGGAAGGTATATATACTGCTTTGTAGTGCCGGGTCCTCCCTGATAGAATACATAGTGTTGAAGGTAATAATCACTGCTATGTAGTGCTGGGTCCTCCCTGATAGAATACATAGTGATGGAAGGTATATATTACTGCTATGTAGTGGCCGGTCCTCCCTGATAGAATACATAGTGATTAGAAGTTATTATCACTGCTATGTAGTGCGGGTCCTCCCTGATTAGAATACATAGTGATTGGAAAAGGTTTGAAAGCTCCTCATATACATGGTTTTTGGTAGAACCAAATTTTGATTGTACAGAAATTGATTGAAAGATTGTAAAAGCTAGGAACACAAGGCTCGATTTAAGCATACCATCAGTAAAGATTAGATGAAGAACCTCGATTTTGGTATTTTATCGATTGTACCGTGTGGCTATAGTGTCTACAATCGTAGTACATATCGATGTAGAGAACATCGATTATTGACTAAAATCGTCGATGCCATTGATGCCCTACAACAGTAAACTACACTTCCTTCTCGATACAATTGTACGATGAAAATGAAAATAGTACAATCATGGTACAATTCGACGATATTTTCCAACTAGTCCGATCACTTTTCAATCGATTAATGTCTTCATCGAACAATATCGTCATTGTACCATGTGTCTGGGGCCACGATTTTGGTACAATCTATGTAAATTTTCATTGATTTACACGATTGTATGCTTACATCGAACCGGGTGTCCTACTAAGGTGTATTGGGGCCCTAAGCAGGAAAAGATTCCACCAAAGAATAGTGATGAGCGGCATAAGGCAACATTCGTATTCGCGCATGCCGAAAATTTTTGGGAAAACATTCGGAAAACATTTGTAAATATTTCGCATTGGCAATATTCTTCTTATGCGAAGATCGTCAGTTTTTGCGAATTTCGCAAATTTTATATATTCGCGAATATATGTTTAACTTGCCTTGAGGGGCGTGTTGAATTTGCGAATTTTGGACGCCATCTAAGTGATTTTTCGCGAATTTTTAAAGTGCGCGATTTCCGAATATTCGAATCACCCCAATATGGATTTAAAAACTGTTGATCGCAGGGAGTGTTGCTAGCTCTTGTTGCAGCCTTCCCATTTGTCCACTTGCATTGAGAGGCGTGTGTAATGGATAAAAAATACAGAATACCGGAATTGCGAATATTCAGCAATATATTCACCATCTTCGCGAATTTCCGAGATTGCCGTATTCGCGATTAATCCGAATATTCTTGATCATCACTACCAAAGAAGACACTTAGTATTTTTATATTACATAAACCAATGGTTTTCATGGTCTTTCTGTAGAATCATCACCTTTCATTGGAAGAACGGACAATCCAAAACAATTCCCAGAGTGTTGTTTTCTATGTTCTGCGTGAAGGGAGCACATTGTAGAGTAGGGAAGTCCTAAAAATATTAGTCTTTTCAATGCAGTAGACACCAGTGAACAAGCATAGGAGAGGCCAATAAATTGTGTTATAAACACACCGTGTAGGCCTACAGCCGATTCCTTCCGGGTCCACCCCTGATCACGTCACTGGCGATGCAAAAGGGGAGGGGGGGTAGGTGGTGCCATCTATGTTAATATAAAGGGCGCCGCTTTTTCCCAGCATTTTATATGCTCCACCACGACGCCCGTGGCGTTCTTTTTAAAGAATGCGACATGTGCGTAATGTCAGGAGGTAAAGGTAGGGGGATCGTCCTTGGCATTAACAAATAAAATACATTATGTTTTTAACTGAAAGTCAGTGTCTAGTTCCACTTAAACTCCACCAACTTTAGAAATGTTGAATGAATATAAATATATATTTAAAAGAGCCCGCTGCTGGGCAATCGCTGCGGAGTACATGGCGCCCCTCCATTAATTTATGGTCTTGACGCCAATCCCCCCCCCCGACACGGGTCCCGGAAAAGGCACTGTGCTCTGCACTCTGTAAAAATGCTGCAGTCACATGGAGAGCCGGCGTCCCCGATGGCGCAGTTTTTATTCACAATCAAACAGCGCCCGTACTGGCTTTGGGCAGGGAGGACCCGGCACACAAAGCAGTGATATTACCTTCCAATCACTATGTATTCTATCAGGGAGGACCCTGCCTCTACATAGAAGTGATATAACTTTCCAATCACTATGATTCATTGGGAGGACCCCGGCACTACTAGCATTGAATATAACCTTCCAATCATATGTATTTCTATCAGGAGGCCAGCACTACATAGCAGTGATATATACCTTCCAACACTATGTATTCTATTAGGGAGGCCCCGGCACTACATAGCAGTGTATAAACCTTCAATCACTATGTACTCTATCAGAGAGAACCCGGCACTACATAGCAGTGATATATACTTCCATCACTATGTATTCTATTGGGAGACCGCACACATAGCAGTGATATATACCTCTAATCACTATGTATTCTATCAGGGAGGACCCTCCCTACATAGCAGTGATATAAACCTTCCAACACTATGTATTCTATCAGAGAGAACCCGGCACTACATAGCAGTGATATATACCTTCAATCACTATGTATTTATCTACCAGGGAGGACCCGGCACACATAGCAGTGATATAAACTTCCAATCACATGTATTCTATAAGAGGACCCGGCACTACATAGCATGATATAACCTTCCAATCACTATGTATTCTATTAAGGAGGACCCGGCACTACATAGTTGTTGGTAGTCTAATGGTAATTATAAGGAGGGATCTTAAGGTGATGGGTGGGGGGGGGCTTAAGGCTTGTGAAAAACCGAAGATCTGTGAAGTTGGGATTCAAGCAGTCAATTTTTTCTTAACAACCTTTGGCTGTAGTATTGTTTAAGTTAAAAGAGCCTGGACTGCAGAATGGGTTGGAAGGATGGGACAATTTGTGCTTTTTTGGAATTGGGGGAAATAAAGTGACTGTTGATTGTTCTTTTTAAGTGTTTTGTCATAATTTATTCTCCCAATGCCTGACAGGCTCCTCTAAGTGATCTAGGAGCCCCAAACCACATTGACCTATGAAGTATTAACTTTTGGCCAGCAATAGGAAATTCAGTGCTGCAGACACTGACCTTCTGGAAGTCATATTTGGATCTTCCAGAGGTTGAAGAACAAATCAAACATTACAGGAACACCTTCAGTAACATCATGGAGCATGCTTCTAAGTCTGACAATAACTTCGAACCACAACCAGGAAAGCCAGAGGAATGAGTTGTTAAACATGCTTAATGGGATGGAGACAAACCATTCTGATATAAATATAGAATTTTATGGAATTGCTTAATTCTAGGCCTATTCCAATATCTGGTGCATATTAAACATAGGTTAGTAAAAGAAACAAACTTTCTACCTGTAAAAATAAGTATATATATGGATATATAAAAATAAGTATATATAAGAACACCTACAGATAAGTGAGGACTAGGGATGGTCGAAAAATTCCCAATGGCAATTGTTAAGTCAAACTTTTTAGCCGAAATTTTGCATTATACAGGGCCATTTTCGTTCGTCAAGAAACAACCCGAAAAATCGAAATTGGGATTTGATCATTTTTATTGTGAATATTTAAGTGAATAATATAAGTGAAAAGTGAGTTTTTAAGTGAAAAAATTAGCAATTGAAAATTTTTATGACAACTCAAGAATTTCGATCAGGAAAATTTTAATTTAAGTCTAATCAAATTTACAACATTTCAACCATCTCTAGTGAGGACTAAAGCCCCCCCCCCATACACCTTTAAGGAAGCCATACACGGGACGATTCATGCACGATCACCTGGTGGTCACTCGGCCGCAAATCGGGAGCATCCACCTGGTCAAATCGACCAGGACTCTCTGGCATTTCAGATCGCATGGTGATCCAACATGTTTGTTAATTCCTAGCCAATCCTATTACTTTGCATAATGACAGCAGACCCCAAGCAAAGTAATGTCCGGCACACAAAGGGTGTCTGCCCATCAGCTGAGGGGGCGGATGCCGTGTCACGGTTCCTCATCTATTGAGGGGGAATCTGCCCATGTATGGGCACCTTTAGATCACTTTATACAATTTACTTTATATCTACCAACCACTATGTAGTGCTAGGTCCTCCCTGATAGAAAACATAGTGATTGGAAGGATAGAGCCCCCCATAGACAGGCCGATTCCCGGCCATAGTTGCAGGCAACTGACTGCCGTGCTTGCTCCCGCCGAACACATAAAGATCGGATCGCACGCGGATCTGTCCTGCTGGTTCTTTTTGTGCCCGATCCTCTGATCCTGCTGCAGGCAGTTAACTCTGAGGGGGAGTCTCCTCCCCCTCCATGTTAATTGGCTACAATCTGACAGGAATCGCGTGTGTTGGTGAAGCACACAGGATTCCTGTCAGTTCTGTAGCCGACTGTGAGGAGTCTGCTACAAGCCGGCCATAGATCGAGGCGTCTGTGGCCGGCTTTAGAAAGCTCCTCATATTACATGGTTTTGGTAGAAGAAAAGTTGTTCAGGAATTTTATGGTGAGATTGTAAGGTGTATAGTAACTAGTTGACTTGATCCACCATGATTCCTGTAAAGCCAAAATATAATGACAAAGCTGTCCCAGCCCTTCAGTTGACATCTATCAGTGACCAGATCTGTGTACCTCTGATCTTTGTTAACATCTATTAAAGGGAAATGAAACAGCAACAGTACGTTTTTGGCTTCATGGAAACAGCTAACTACGCATCTACTCCAAGGTAGTTCTTAACTTTTAACTTCATATATCATGAACGCTTTTTTTTCCAGCTCCGCTCAAGCCAAATCCTTTTGTTAGCTTGGGCAAGTGTGCTTTAGTTATTCTTCGGCAAATAATTAAAAGCATGTGTGAGCTGATATAACAGTTCATCAATACAGATTGCCTGATTGCCTGTGGTATGGCACTATCTCTTTCCAGCTACACATGACACTTGTTAGGTATATTGGCTTCCATTTTCACAAGTGTGGCCAAATGCTTAAGTTATGTTTTCACTCTGAAAATGTTGGAAGCTGGGTTATTTAAAAGCAGCTTATCACAACATGATGAATGTAGACAGTCTGAATTTCAATTAATTTGTCATTCTTAAAGGTACCAGTAAAGAAATATTAAAAGATTGAAGCCGGGGTTAGGTTTAAGGTCAGTATGTGGAAAACAGAAGACACCCCTCTTTACAAAAGTTACATCATATACAATTCTCTTTTATCTTGGTATCAACAAGATCCAGTGTGACCTGCCAAACACAAGCTGGAAGTTTCTCGATATCCTTAAAAGTAGAAAAGTTGCCCATGAATCTGAAAGTGTATTGAAAGTCGATGTCCACCCAAAACTAGTAGCTGATATTTGATAGAAAGGCTTAAGAACTATAAAATCTCTTCTACACTCTTGCCCACTGTTCTGGCCTTAAAGTAAAAAGTAAAGAAATACCAGAAGTCCAGATTATAAAATACTGTTCTTATAAAATACAGAATATAAATTTGGGGACTAAGTTCTCCATCTTTAGGATCACTGTTAATATTACTATAATTTATTATTCTCAAACTCAAATTATATATTACACATTGCATATATTAAGCCCCCCACACACGCTTAAGCCTGCCATACACCCACCGAGTGGGTGCCGACAGACTAGTCCCGATGAGCTCTGAAATGCAGCGTGATGATGTCATCACGCTGCTTTCCCAAGCTGCCTTCATCGGCGGGCACCCTTTGTGTGCCGGCTGTTACCTTCAATGAAGACGCCGGTCTTCATTCAAAGTAACGGCATCGGCTGGCATCGGCCAGAGAACATCGGACATGTCCGTTCCCTGGCCGACCGAGCTGTGGGGCGACAGGGATCTGTCACCCCATGTGGGCACACACTGATTGGCGGCCGATTTTGCCACCGACCGACGGCACGAGCGCACACGCCCGTCGGTCAGCGGCAAAATCGTCCGCTAATCGGTGTGTGTATGGCAGGCTTAAGAAAAGCAGCTGATCTTCTGGCAGATTGACTGCGCGTGATGATGATCGTACAGGCACCCTTTGTGCGCCGGCACTTACTTTCGATGGGGACTCATCTAAAGTCATGAAAACGATCTAAGAATTATGGCCGAATTAAAACTTTAAGCTTTAGTGTATGGCCACCTTTATATATTGCCCCTCCGCATCATACTATTCAGATCTGGCTGGCTTCGGTCGCATGGGAACATGGGAAGGAAGTAGAATCTAACATCCCATTATCCCTTGCGCCAGCTGCAGCTCTATGTCACTGTGGTGGTGGAGCATTGCGGTATTTTGAAAGTTTTACCAGTTTTAAATTTTTTTCACTTTTGTCCTCCGATCTGCCCTATTATTGGTAAGAAGGCAGATGCAGAGGTAGTAGGAACGCTTTAACTTTTTGGAAACTTTTACAATTATGTTTACAAAAGTTGACTATAAGATTTCAGAACTCAGAGGCTCAGATCTGCTTTAACATTTACTGATAACTGGATATAGAAATAAAGCAGCATGAGCATGTGAAGCCCCAGGAGCAATGTATTTACACCACTAGTTGAATGTTGAAGGGAAAAACACCATTCTTACAAACCAGCCATCCTTTTTCCAATGTCTTTTTCCATGTCTTGCATGAAAAGGTGCCTTCAAAGCAAATTGTCTGGAGACTCCCTTCTGTTCCACATATGGCTTAAAACTGAAAGGGATGCCAACAAGGCACGAATAAGGTTTAAATAGAGTAGAAAACATTTCCTCTTAATTAACAAGAAAAAAATCATGTACAGCAGAACAAAACCTTAAATTGTGTTCCACGCGTTCCCCTCCTAGACACTGTAGATCACAATAGAAAATTTTAAGAAACTGAATGAGAGCCGTCTATCCGATTCAATATTTTTTCATAGCACTGTACTTCCAGCAGACACGGCCTACATGAAAGTGGTAGCTTGCTCTGTATTCCGGAGAAGTGCAGCATTTGTTGGAAGGAATCCACATTCACTGCCATGATCAATATTAAAGAGGCAACAGTAAGGGTCCCCACACACCTTTAGATTTCTCTGTCAGATTTCCTTTAGATCTCCTTTTGTTTTACCAAAACCATGTAATATGAGGGACTTTCTAAAGCTGGGAATAGACGGTATGATGTACCGTCTATTCCTTATCCGATCCTATGCAGTAGCAGGCAGCGTGATGACGTCATCACGCCTGCCTGCTAGTGCCGAGAATCGGACGGCACTCTGCATCTGCTGGTCATTAGTTCGGCTGGGGGCAGCCATCCCCAGCTGAACTAATGGGATCGGACTAAAATTTACCATCCTGACAGATCTCTGTGCAATCCTACAGGATGGCTGATTTTAGCTCAATCCACGTCAGTTGCAGCCTCCAATTCCTGCACGACC
>CM070036.1:139721938-139738282 GCA_036250615.1 Ptychadena robeensis | reverse complement strand
GTGTATGGGGGCCTTTAAGGATATCTGACAGAGAGATCTAAAGGTGTATGGCCAGCTTTAGGGATGTGTTAGGGTTGTGTTAAGGGATACGTTAAGGGATTCGTTTGTAATGTGCCCATTTGTTTGGTGCTTGTCTTTTACCATAAACGGATTGATCAACACATCAGAAAAATTCATATAATTGCATTTCAACTGACTCAATTAATTTTCTATGGGTTACCGCACCCACAGGCAGCCCTCACCTTTTGGGTTCCACCTCCTAAACAGTCAGAAAGCACAGGAAGCTAGATAAATAGCACAATCAATAAAAATAAGTAATAATATTTAATATCACATGAAATCACTATCTATCTATCTATCTATCTATCTATCTATCTATCTATCTATCTATCTATCTATCTATCTATCTATCTATCTATCTATCTATCTATCTATCTATCTATCTATCTATCTATCTATCTATCTATCTATCTATCTATCTATCTATCTATCTATCTATCTATCTATCTATCTATCTATATATCTATATATCTATCTATTTCTTTATTTATCTACAGAAAGAGAATTGAGGCAAATATAAAGCAATGCTGTCTTGGCACAGAGTTCTATTACCAACTTAACAATACTGTATGTTTTCACCCAGCCTTCCCTGGCAAAAGCATCCTCTGGAGATATTGCTGACTTAATATAATACTGCAGCACACAGCACATATTTTGAATCTGGGAATATAATCATTGCTGTGCGTATGCACGCCTTCATTTCCCAAAGTTCCATCTCAATGTCACAGATGCAGACCATTTGTTTCTTTATACTTCCCTTTAGAGTAGCCTCTTGCACTTCGACCAAAAACAATATGACTAGAGTGTAACTGACAGTTTCTTCCATGGTGAACATAATTACAAATGCCAAACAGTTTTGTCCAATAATAAGTTCCAGAAACATTCAACCTGCCTCAACTATGTCCACCAGACTAAAATAATTTTTGTTGATATCAATGTTCGTCTTGTCTCATTTAGCAAAGTCTAAGGGTTTGTCTCCAAACTCTGGCTCAATAAAAATGTAAATGTCTCGCACTGTTCTGTAAACATTGTGTTCCCAGTGTTTACCATAAAATGATGACTTACAGGATAAAGAACACTTTGGTGCAGTTGAGTCACCTTTAGGTGAGGTGTAAAAGTCAGACTGTTATTGAGAAGCATGGATAGAGGATACAGTTTACTTTCAAAGGGTGGAAGTCAATGCTAAGAATTCGGTTTCCAAAGAAACTTAAGACACTTGAGTGCTATTTTCCTGATTTCCTGTTTTTATTAAAAGACAAACTTGCTATCCTTCCACTGTTTAAACATAATTGTTTGCACTGTACACAATGATTACAGCAAAGTAAAATTGCTCTTAAATACTTCCACTTAAGCTAGGCACACACGGGTAGATCTGTAAAAACATTTGAGTACAATCAATCAACATGCGCGGTTACGGTGCTTGATTGTACTCTAATCTGTTTACAAATCTACCCGTGTGTGCCTTCCTCCTGCTCAAAGAAACTCAATTGAATGGGGTTCCAACATGTTGGATTGAACACAACTGTAGTATCATGCTCTGGTGCAGACTATGTAGGGTTATATGCTTTGTGAACGTTGAGGAATATATTGCAATAAAAGTGTTTGTATCTAGTAATGGAAGCATAAAAACTCTGTGCATTGACTAACTACAGTGCACATAACAAATGTTTTGTAGACAATATTTGAACCATGACTGATCTACTTCAAAGTTGACCTGTCATCCAGCTATTATGCGAATGGGCAGTATGTTAAGTGCTATAAATTTATTAAACTTGAAAGCCTTTCCCTTGTCTGCACAATAACTACTGCCAATGGCCACCTCACTACTTTCCCAGCCCAGCCCTATTCTCAGCCAGAGTGCAGTTTGTAGTGACACTGTCCAGCCTTTAAAAGAAATTGAAAACAGAGACTAAACTACATTTCCTTGTGTAAAGAAATAAATAACCGGGAGTTATACATAAAGCAATCTCCCTTATTACAATTCAAGGAGAAAATGGGGTGATATCACTCTCCACCATTTCCAAAATTAATACAAGTTAACTTTTCCCTGCTTCTTCTCTTAGATCTCTCCCTTGCCTTTCATACTATTGATCACCCTCTTCTTCTATAGACTCTGCACTCTATCGGTATTTGTGACTCCATGCTTTCTTTCTTCTACTCTTGACTGACCAACGATTCCAACCCTCTTTAAATAACATTTCTTTTTCTCCTACCTTCCTCCCCGTCTGCATCCCACAAGGCTCAGAGCTTGGCACAGTCCTTTTCTCCCTTTACACATCCTCCCTTGGTAAACCTATCTCATCCTTTGGCCTGCAATACCTTTTAGATGATGATAACACCCACATTTGCTTATTTACCCCTGCCATGACTCCCTCTGTTCTGGAACATCTTTCAACTTAACCTGTATTAAAAAACATATTATCTACCCCCATCACTTCCCCTGAAACCTTACCGACCATTAATACAATGGTCATCTGTCCTATCCCACAAACACAATGCCTTGGTGTCACCTTTGACTCTGTACTCTCCTTTACTCCCCACATACAGAACATTGCTAGATCCTGCACTTCATGTGCAACATCTTCGCTTCCTGTCCCCAGAGACCACCAAAGCCCTGGTACACACTCTCATTATTTCTCACCTTGACTACTGCAACATCATCCTCTCTTATCTCCCTCTCTCTAGACTGTCACCTCTTATGAATGGTGCTGCTAGACTCATTAACTCCTCTAACCACTCCTCATCTGCTCCTCCTTAAAAACAGTGGTTTTCAACTGTCCAGAGAATCAAATTCAAAGTTCTTGCTTTTCTTTCACTCCAGACCTCTTGTCCCACTGACATCTCCATCCTGGTACATAATTATACCCCCTCCGCTCTTCCAGTGGCCTACTATAGACATCTACATCCATAATGTTATCACATGCACAGCTTCAAGACTTCTCTAGAGCTGCTCCTACTCTCTGGAACTCTCTCCCTCATCCCATTAGATTTGCTCCTACTTTTAACTCTTTCAAAAAAGCCCTGTAAACCCATCTCTTTACTCAAGCCTACCTAAATAAAAGTTAATAATAAACTCCAAACTCACATTTTTGATATAATATGATCGGATCAAGGCTCCTTTAAGGGTTTACTCCTGTTGGCGGCTCAGTTCCAGAGAATAATTCACTTGTGTGTTAAAAAGGTTGCCACTCCAGGACAGGAAGTAAAGGGAATTCTGACAACCACAAAGACGGAGGTAAAGATTTCTTTTACCTTAAGTGGAAAAATGTTAGAGTCTCCATCATCTTCCTGTCTGGAAAAAGGTAGTCACCAGAACATAATGCAAAGGGAAATCTCTCTAATGAAGCTTTGGATAGCTGTAAAACCTGGCAGAGCGCACCCTTTGCCAGTTCTATCCATAACGGAAAAAAAAACAACTCAGGCTCTAGATTCACTTTAAACATGGCCCACTTTGCCGTCCTCCGCTCATCATTCTGCTTCCCTGACTCTGGGCTGTGTTTTGTGTGGTATTTTAATGAGAGCCGCTAGCAATGTCAAAACAAAGTGTGAGCAGAAAAAAAATGTAAATTAGGATACGTTCTTTTCCAACTTTCCAGTTCTTCCAAGTCATAAAAATGTAATACATCAATTCATATTAACGTTTTCACAGGAATCCAAACTCAAATAAAATCTCCTACAATTCTGAATACATGTAAAAATTATCACTTGCTGCTTTACACTTATTGGTAGAAAAATCCCATAAAGCCTAAACCCTATTTTTCACTACCAATTCCCTAAATGAAATTTAAATTAAATCCAAATTTCAATATTAAATATACCCGTCACTGACACAGACATCCTGTCGAATCAGCCATTATATTTAAAAATGAAACGGCACAGAGAAACAGAAGAGGAACTCAAACATTTTACATTTTCTGTAATACGCTTTGAAAATACTACTGATGGTGGAGATAGACTTTTCCGAGGGGATCACCAGGTCGCTACCTCTTGAGGGAATGTAGGCAGCAACACAAGGCAGCTGGTCCAGGAGACAGCAGGGAACACTCCAGGGACACAGGTGTCGTCAGCAAGACAGTGTGACAGGGCAGGGCAGCGCAGGTAGCAGGAGAGTGCAGCAGGCAGGTAAGGGTTAACAGGTATCAGTCTCAGAACACAGGCAGTCTCTATCTCACAGGAACAGCAATGGCAGGCAGTGCTTAGCACAACACAGAGACCTTAATACTGAGGCAAGGCTGAAAGGGCAGGGTTCCTTATATAGCTGCAGGAGGTCCACTATTGGTCAGCCAGGTCACATGACGAATACCTTAAATCCCAGGAAATGACACGCGCTGGTGTTTAAGGAAGTGTGTAGGAATATCAGAATCACTGCTGAGCAGGACAGCTAGATCTGCACAGGTAAGTAAGGAGGCGACGGCGGCATACAGCAGCTGCCATTACAATAGATAGTTATGTATGCAGATGAGGCAACCATATTTGCTAAGAATGAGGGCCGGTTCCCCCCTGGAATAACTTTGCACCCCCCCCCCCCCTTGAAAATCACTGGCTTAGAACATTTTCAGGCGATTCTTTTATATCATTGTAGTTCTAGCTAGCAGCATTGAGGATGTTTAAAGAATGATTATTATCTCATCATTATTATGAATAACTTTATTAATATGGCGCCTACATAATACGCAGCGCTGGACATTAAATTAGAGTTGGGATCAGCACACGATAACACACAGGTACAGGTTATGACACAGGAGTAGTAGACCCCACCCTTCTTTAGTTAGCACACCCAAACTGAGCACCTCTTCTCCACTGCATGATGTCGGCGGCAGAATGGGCGGGCGAAAAAAAGTTTTCTTTTTCCAATGCCCATGATGCTGTTCCCAAGACGATGCTGCCCTTGACAACTGTCTATGTTGTCCATGCCTAAAACCATCACTGCATGTTAAGCTACCCATACACGGGTAGATTCCTGCTTGATTGATGGCATCATCACGCTCACCCCTGACACATCGATTTCCGCTTGATACTCTATGGGGACTCTGGTCTAGAAGAAAAGTTGTTGAGGGGGGAGGGCTAGCGGAAAATTGGTTGGGGGGATCCTAGTTGCTTGCAGTACACGATTATGCTCATGCAGATACTTCGTATAGAGAGAGAAACAGCCCTTCTCCCAAATCCCAGTTTTATTCTTTTATCAAAGAATAACAATTCTGAATGTTTTACATTTTGGAGATTGGAATAGTTTTAGTAGTTAAGCAGAAGACACATGTGCAAGGTTAATACCACTCAGTCCATTGACTCCAAAATGCTGTGTGTTATTAGCCCGCAATGAGCTGTGTTATTAGCCCGCAATGAGCTTGCAAGTTTCTGTACTTGCAATGTTCTATTTAGGGACAGATAATCAAGAAATTTACATTTCCAGGGGTGCACATAAGTGGTCCACCAGTACGCAAATGGGGTTAAAAGCTAGCTATGCATAGCAATATTGTTGAGCTGCAATGACTGGTATTGCAACTCAAATACATTAAATTTCACTGTATCATGTAAAGTAACATTTTTAGATCGTTAAAACTCTTTCAGTTTTATTGTTAAATGTATACAATTGATGTCACTTTGATAACAGAAGGGAAACATTTATAATTATGAAAGGTTGCAGTAAGAGGTGTGAAATTTGAAATGTAAATTACTAACAAAAAGATTGGACTTTTAAGGTTGTTGGAGATCTGGGGGTTCAATGGACATGTCTTCAGTGGCACCTCATGGTACTGCAATGAAGAGGTCGCATTCCACAGCTTCATATCAACATCGCGGGCACGCTGCTTAGATAATGCAGAGTGGACACTGTCCCATTCATTAGACTAAGAAGTGTCCTCTCTGCGTCTTTTTCCCCACCACAGACATGCGGAAAAAAGAAGCAGTGGACACAAGCCCAAAGGGTAAAATATGACTATGAAAGGATGACATTTGGACCGCAGGTAGTCTCAGGGGTTAGTTACTAACCCAGGAAATTTCAGGGTGTCACTACTGAGGTATGAGATCTGGGGGTTCAAACTGTGTTGTACTGTGAGAGTTACATGTGACCCAAAGCCAGCTGGTGACCTGTGGATGGAGACAGCTAATCGGAGGCTCAATCAGGAACAGGGAGGTCCATCTGCAGCAGAGTCTTCCATGCAGTAAGCTGACACAGAGGACAGTGAGGGAGACAGTAAGGAAGAAGGACCCTTTTAAAACCACGCTACATTTTGAGTGAGTACCACATACCATCTCCTGGTACTCATCCGAGTAGCTCACTAAAAAAGTTATATGCACCCCTGTACATTTCATTGTTTCTATGTATACACTTTCACAGGAGTTACCTTTAAGTACTTCACCAGTTTCTGGATTTGCCAGTACTCTGGTGGCAGATCGGTGCTCCCCTCCTGACGGCGCTCCGGCTGCTCCTCGTCTTCTTCACTTTCAGTAGAACTTTCGCTAAAGTCTTCAGACTTCCCTCCGGGAGTTTTACTACAGATAAAAGACACCGGTCTATATTTAGAATCACATAGTCCACATTGACTGTAAGAAATAGTTACATTGCAGGGAAGATAATTTAGGCTATAAATCGTGTTACAGACCTTCTCAAACATTTCACATTGCTGGTTTGACAGGCAATTAATGGAAAGTGTTGTAATGTTAAACCGATACACTTGCTAGACATGGGGATTTAGGGGGAAAAGGCAAGCTATTAGTCTCGTGTCAAGATAACAAGGATATATCTCATGGGGACAGGCGCCCTCTGTTTCCTTAAAACAGAGACAGATGTAGCTGTCAAAAAGTTATCTTGTACAAATTCTTCTTGAATCTTAGTTGTTAACCTCCACTCCAAGTCATATGCATTGAGTTTTATTAGTCATATTTTCAGTCATAATACTGAAACATTCGTACCGATAAGGACAAAATACAAGCTTTATCAACGCGGGTGTGTTTTGCTGGATGAAGTGATCCCATCATTAGACAACAATACATGAACTACTATGATCATGGAACAGTAAGAGATGTAATGTGCCACATCTTAGGTTTGCCAAAAATATTCCAGCACACCTCAGGAGTCCCAAGCTCAAAAGGCAAGACATCAAATCAGCAGTTCCCTTCAAAAGGAGATTCAGTATAGGCTCCTGGATGGTGTCCCTGTGGGAGAACTCCTTAAGAGGGACTGCCTGACTGACCATAAATCATGACCCCATTGGCAATACATGGGGATGGTTGACATGTGGTTGACAAACAATGGGCCCCTCAATGTGTGCAACCCCTACACACAGCAGCACGGTTATGACTAAAGGGCAGCAGCTGCCCTAAAACTAACCAATTTTCTGTTTTTAATAAGCTAATTGAATATTCAGAATATAAATAATACTATTCTTTCAGTAGTGGAGCCATCATCCCGAAATTCGATACAAAATATATCACTGGGAGAGTGAGCCTTGGCCCACGGACCCAGATCAAGGGTTCCCCTGAAAAATCAGGGGCAACGGGATATAAAACAAACAATTGATTACACAAATAAAACAATCCATTGGCCACAGGCTTTAGTATTGAATGATAACCCAGCTAACAGTTACAAACATATAGAATAAAATTGGAGAACACCTGGTGGTGCTCCACAGATTGACAAAACGATTTCAGCTCCCAACTTGTTCGTTATTTAACTTCTTCAGGGGTTTACAGAGAAGGAAAGTTTCAGCATAGCCAAGTTAGGCGCAAAAAGAAATTTCCTAAAGAACCATCATGAGGTAGCCACCAAGGTTAAGAGAGGTTCCCACTAGGGAACAGGGAACAATAGCCACCCTGCATCCAGCAAGAAACCAGGTTCATTCAGTTTAACGTGTAACCATTTGATTCCGGTAAAAGGTAATGATTGCAGGTGTCTTCATGCAGTGAAGTGGTGAGTGACCAAAGTCCTGACAGGACTAGCTGGCTAATCTGATGTTTATTCTGATCATAGTCTACCTTGGTTCCCTCTCTTAGGGTTCTTTCACATTAGTTGTGCTGCAGCTGCGGTGGTACAATACCATAGGAAAACTTGTGCACCTTTCACACTAGCCTCGCACTTGCGATTCTGCAGTTATTGCAGGCGCAGAGCAAGTGTCTCCTATACAGTGTATCCGTAAAGTATTCCCAGCGCATCACTTTTACCACATTTATGGAAAACTTTTTTTAACATTGTCATTATGGGGTGTTGTGTGTAGAATTCTGAGGGGAAGAAAGTTAATCCATTTTGGAACAAGGCTGTAACATAATGTGGAAAAAGTGATGTGCTCTGAATACTTTCAAGATGCACCGCATGACTTCATCACTTTGCATCTGCGCTTTTATTTGCAATGCAGGGAAATCATGGCTGGTAGGAGGGGCTAACAAGGTACTGTACATATCTTCATAAAACTGATGATTAATTACACTGCCTGGGCAAAAGAAAAGTCCGGTTCCAGAGTGATAGGCCCTAGTGCCTACTGTACAAGTCTGTGGGGGAAGTGTTACAGTATGATTTGGGGTTGCCGAAGTTGGTCAGGTCTAAGTTCAGCAGCAGTACGTGCTCCAAGAATGAGGTCAGCTGACTACCTGAATATACTGAATGGCCAGTTTATTCCATCAATGGGTTTTTTCTTCCCTGATGCCACGGAAATATTTCAAGATTACAATGCCAGGGTTCATAAGGATAAAATTGTGAAAGAGTGGTTCAGGGAGCATGAGACATCATTGTCACGCTAGGATTGGCCACCACAGAGTCCAGACCTTAACCTCATTGGAAATCTGTGGGATGTGCTGGAGAAGGCTTTGCGCAGCGGTCAGACTCTACCATCATCAATGCAAGATCTTGGTAAAAAATTAATGCAACACTGGATGAAAAAAGAATCCTGTGACATTGCAGAAGCTTATCGAAACAATGCCACAGCGAACGTGTGCCGTAATGAAAGTTAAAGGCGGTCCAACTAAATATTAGTGTGCAACCTTTTATTTGGTGGCGACTTTTTTTTTTGGCCAGGCAGTGTAGATAAATGTGATGTCGAGCCTCCGTGATTGAAAGAACTGGAATCCAATATTAATAGAAGTCTCTCCAGCTGTACGAGATTAAAGGCTGGAATTCAGACGACTAATTATTAATTAAGGTAACCGGCCTTAGTTCTGCCAGTATGGGTACGTAGGCATGGGGCCATCTCACCCAGTGTAATGGAAATAGTAAATAAAAGCATCCATAACATGGTTTTCAATTATTCTAATGTTCTGCGACAACAAACCCGACTGTAATTGTACCATTTTGAAAACAGTTTAACAGTCCTAACAAATCGTCCATAAAAATACAGAGCGTCTTCGCATTCCATTACAGATTATTTTTCAGGGCTGGATTACAGAATGTGATTGAAATCTCGGCATGTCTCTCAGTGAAATTAGATAGAAAAACACCGAGATGTGGGAGATGTACCATGTCAATGTCACATCTGTTCTGCATTACCTTTTAACAAGAGTGAATCTTTGTGAACAATAATACGAATATTTTTTTTTCTTTCAATCTTTCCCAACTTAAAAATTCCAAATTTAAATGAATAGGAGAAGGAGTGCGCCTGTAAAAATTAAACAAATCGCGGACTGACGCTCATTATCTGTTCAATTTATAACCAGATGTTTTTGCTTGCCATCAATCAAAGGTAATCTTTGGGCAATGATCATGCAATTTTTTAGTCTAGTCTTGAGTGCAGTCCTATTACAGTTCATAAGGACAAGTCATGTCCATGGCTGCATCCGACGCCTATCAAATAACAGATCCAGATGGCAGCTTCTCGTCGTCATTATTTAGTCTGTACAAATGGTTTGTCTTTTATCTGTAAACATTAAAGGGTTTGAATACCCAAGATTTGACTGATGTTTAAATACTTCCTTCAGATTATTTTACTGTACAGTTCTACCTTTTATTTATATTTCTTTGAGGGGCCTTTCACACTACTGGGGTGATGCCAATGCAGCTAGTGCTGCCGCAGGGTATACAGGTCTGAAGAGGGAAACCTATTGTACCTTTCACACTTGCTTGGGTTGAGTTGTGTGCTTGAGCACAATGCAGCGAGTTAACACATAACACCCTGGTATATGCGATTTTTTGTTTCAGCACAAGCACCTCTCAGGTAGACACAGCACAATGCTGTTACTCTGGGCTTTACCATTGCTGGTAAACATTGCACAGTGACTGGTGTGAAAGAGTCCAGAGTAGCATTTATGTGATCCTGTTAGCATGTGTCTCTGGGTGAGAACGTGAACCACAGGGTCTAATTCCCATGACAGTGTTGTCAATCTGCCATGCATGGCTCCACACTTGGCATAGGAAATAGTGTTGAGCAAGAATATTTGAAATTCGAACATATTTGACAAATATCTGACATTCGAGAATTCACAATATGTCGCAATGGTCGATATTATGCTTCATCATTGTTTACTGGCATACATCATAATACACACAGTGCTCGTACTGGCTATCACAGAACAGAAGAACAGAAGCTGTAAAGCTGCGTTGCAAATAATTGGGCACAGGCGCTCGCGATGGAAGGCAATAGTATTTAGTTGAATCGAAATATACGTATTTCGAATGCTCCTTTGCATATTCGCAAACTTACGAGAATTCAAGTATGCCATATGCTGCTCAACACTAATAGGTGAATCTTGGGAACCCGAGAGTCACAACTAGGATTTCCAGCATCTGCATATAGGGGAAGAAATTGTTGATTGTTGTGGGGAGGAGTAATGCTTATGAAGAACTAGGGTGCCATAAAGAGGGGTTTCTATATCACCAACATGGTGAGAATGTTACAGAGGGGAGGGTTTACAAAATGCATCAGCACTTTTTGTTATGTTTTGTCTTTAAGCGGACCTACCAACTCCACATGTGCCTTCTGCTATCTGCACCTAATAAGGCAGCTCGGGGGTAAAAATAAACCCAATCACGTCACCGGTTTGAGAAAGGAGCTGGGGTAGGCAGCTCTATAGATCTCCATGTTAATGGAGGGGCGTCACTTTTTCCTAGCACCATTCCGGCATCACCGATGAAGCCGAAATCATGCAGGGAGCCTCGAGGTGAGCGCCGTGTGCGAAATGCTCAGAAGGTTAAACGTGTAAATATCCAGTGACGCTACAACAACCCCCCCCCCCTCCCCCTCCCTGGACATTGCGCCACGGCAAGCTCCAGGAATAAGGGGTCTTGGGAAAGCTGACGTCACTGCTGACATGACGCCCCCTTACAAGTCCCCTTGCGCCTGGCAGCCAGCCACATCTGAATCTGATGACACTGGAGGGGCAGACCGTCACCAGATTCAGATACAGATTGGTGGTGAGAGTGAGACCAGAAGAGTCTCGCTCCTCCATCTTTCTGCCTAGAGGACCGGACACTCCAGGCATGGAAAGGTAAGTATTTTTTTTTCTTTATAGGTGGCTGTCCTTGGATGAAGACTGTATATAGGTGAGGTATGTGTTTTTTTCAGTTTTACTGTCACAGTTTACATCCACTTTAAAGCAACTAAACGTCAACCTTCACTAATGCAGCTGACAGTACCCTAATTCTTATTGTATGTCCACTCCTCAATTTCCCAGCCAATCACATACAGGTGGGAAAAACTATGATCCATTAAAAACTGTCACAGTGACAGAAAAGGGAGAAAAAATAAAGAAACTTTAAAATGCAGATAAATGTTATGGTAACAAATGTGTTCAATTTCCTGAATTTTAGGGACGCTTACATCTATCTCTTTGACAATGTACAGCTTCACCGTTTACATCCCAGGTGCTCAACCTGCGGCCCAGGGGCCGTATGCAGCCCTTTAAGTGTTCTTCAGCGGTCCCCCTTGAATCAAAGGTTATGTGTCATTAAAAGCTGTGATGATATCTATGAGGCACATAACCTTTGACACAATATATATATATATATATATGACACAAATGTGCATTACCATACTACAGTGTTCTAAAATGCTTAAAGTATAATTTAAAACAAGTTTTGTTATTTAAAAATGTAAAATAATGTATCCTAGCTAGCACTATAAAATGTTTATACAAGTCAGTGTAGATTGAAAAAGTCATGTGCGGCCCTTCAGTGATGCCGAGGGCCAGACTTGTGGCTCTCCATGTCAACACAGTTGCCCACCACTGATTTACATCATAGGACAAATACAGCAAAAAAGACCCTACTGCTTACTTTAAACTTGGGGCCGCTATGTGCATGATCCATAGTGTTGATCACGTATATTCTGATCGTGAATTTTTATTGCGAATATCGGCACATCTATTCGTAATCTTGATTAGTCGAGATTTTTTACATCAGTACCTGGAACTAACGTGCATTGCGTTTGCAGTATGCTTATGCAAAAGTGCAATTTATATAATAATATATAATAATTGGAGAGCACGAATACTTTGCGATATTTTGCCAAAACAAATATTGCCTATCCTGCTCATCACTAATGATTTATAGAATGATAATGTTGTAAACATTTCTGTCCATGACAGAGATGGTGAATGAGATGCCAAAATTTCACCATTAGCATGCAATTTGTATGCAGACTGAAACTAATCAGTTGTTGTACCTGATTGGCTCAGCTTCAGTCAGCTTACAATTTTCATGCTATTGTTGAAATGTTGGCATCTCACTGACCCTCTCTTGCTCTTAATGAAAGACATAATATTGTACCTACCTTTTTAATGCTGATTGCCGCCTAAGTGAAGAAATCAGTAGGTTAGATCTTTTTTTACCCTCCGAACTTGTAGGCTTAACTGCTTTTTGTTCTTTTTTGTCTATAGACTTTTTTTCCTTGATGTCCTTGGGATTATTTTTGGTTCTGCAAAAATAAAATCAATGCTAAAAGTCAGATGCAAGCAAAATTTTGTTTCTCTGCAGTTTTTCTTTCAAGACAATTTTTTGTTTTTGCATTTAGGGTCAATTTACATGGTTAAAAGTCCCTTTAACGTGACTGCCCAATAGGACTTCTATGGAGTCCTTAACCTCTTGGGCATTGCGGGCTTTTCGTGCCATTTTCTATGGCATGAAAAGCCACTGCCCGGGCAATCGTGGCGGAGTTGTGCAGTGTGTGGGGAGAAAAGCAATGCCCCCTCCATTAACATGGAGGTCTATGGCTCCGCTTCCCCCGCCCTTTTATCAAACTGCGCCCGTGACTGAATCTCTATGAGCCTGCAGCATTTCTGCAGAGTTACAGGCTCACAGATATTTAGTCACAGGCGCAGTTTGATTCATGATCATACTGCATCCGTACTGGCTTCAGGCGGAGTGCCCAGGAGGTTAATAAGATGACCTGCGATCGCCTGTACTATTTTGCAGACGATCGCAGGGAGTTGTTTCTCCCGCGGTAGGCGCCCAAACATGTAGCGAGCCGCGGACAACATGTCTGTAAATCTCTGGCCGATGCCTTTAGTTTGAATGTAGACTGGCGTCCCCGTTCAAACTAACGGCCGACACAAAGGGTGCCCGCCGATACTTTGAGTGACGGGTGCAGCGTGATGACGTCATCACGCTACACTCCATCGCTCCTCTGTCGGCCATCACTCGCTACGTGTGTGGGGGCCTTTAGTCTTGTTTTTGCACTGATGCTATGATTTTATCTATGCAAATTGGTCTAATGTTCTATCATAACATAATTCTAAGGGTAATTAGTCCCAATTCCTAACATCACAATTCCAATTCCAAACAGACTGCTAACAGAGTAAGGCCAAGACTCCACTATGCTTAACCAAAATGTGGCAAAATCATAATGGTCACATGATTGGTACGGGCCCCATTCATTTTCAATGGGCGTGTACCCACGATGTGCACGTGCCCCATCGCGGATCGATTTTTTCACAGGACTCTGCACCCATTAAAAATCAGTGGGGTGCATACCAAACACATGACCACTGCCACGAGTCTTAGAATGCCATTAGTCTAAGGATGTATTCACATGTGTGTTGTCAGGATGGGTGACAGTATGCAGCCACCCTAAAATAAGCGGTTGCACACAGTGTATGAGTGCTTGACATGAGTGCTTGTCAAGTATTGACACATGCCATCATGGTAACCTTTTTGGCAAACACCCATAAATCAACCCAGAATGCCTAATATTGAATTCCGGCTGCAGTTTTCGGGAACCTTGACGGTGGAAAGGCCTTGTGCGAATGAGCCTTTATCCTTAAAGTTGGCCATACACTTTTAGATCTCACTGTCAGATATCCTTTAGATCTACCAACAACTATGTAGTGCCGGGTCCTCTGCGATGGAACACAGGTAGACTTGATGGTTTAGAAAGTCCCTCATATTACATGGTTTTGGTAAAACAGAAGGAGATCTGACAGGGAAATTTCAAGGTGTATGGAGACCCTAAGAGTTAGTTTCCATATACGTCGGGACTCGCATATACGCTTAGCGGAGAGGGTCCAGATGTAGCACAGTGATATTGCCTGCTTGGCAGATGATCTGTTTACACATCCGCTGATGCAAAGGCTCAACGTACTCGATTAGGTTGAGCCTTGCATTGGTGGACCCCCCACTAAGCGAGAGGGTCCCGACGTATGTGGAAACAAACCCTAACAAAGGAGCATAAATCTAAACATGCTTAAAGAAAGCAGAAACATTAACAAAGCCTATTCTATTAAAGAAACAATGTCTTATATATAACGACTCCATGGCATCATAACCAAACACAGCAAATACAGCGCTGCATTCATGTATGCCTTGTCCCCTACAAGATTAAGATTTCCTAACTACAGTATATTCATCAAGACCGAGCTACAAAGAGGATTAAGTACCAACGTTCTTAGATGTGCAGAATTATATGGCAATGCAATCTTTAACTCTGGGTTAACAGTGTATTTTATTACTTTTTAGGAATCCAGCCCTTTTTAATCTTTCATCCTAAAATTAGATTAGTGAATTGTAACTTCCACGTAAATCAGGACTGAATTTAATAATGTTTTCTGTCTGTCCTCTTTACTCGTACGTACTAAGACACACAATCTTCAATTTTGCTGAGGTTTCCATAAAAAATTTTTCCATTTACGAAATTACCGCCACTAACTAAAATAATTTGGCCTTTGTGTATATTTCTAGTTAATTTCAAATGTCCATAAACTATGTGAATTGCAGCATATGAGAACTGAAAAGACAACATACTCTTGGTGACCATTAACAGGCAGGTTCTTCCATTTCAGAGACGGCTCCAATTTGGTCTTGTTAGTCTTGCTTTTTACAAGAGAATTCCTTGTCTTCTCCTGCGCTTTCTTCTCTGGATACTCATTAGACCAATGGTTTTGGCTTGGTTCCTCTGATTCAACTACATCCACATGTTCAGCCTTTTCAGCCACCGGTGGAGCTTCAATATATGTAAAGTCCTATGAATAGACAATGAGATTCTATCGATCTTACTTGGAGAGAAGACAATTGACACAAAAGATATACATCATCACATATAGCAATAGTCGAGTGTTGTACCGTGTTAAGCTTGGCATACACGGTCTAATTCCTGCACGATCCGATCCCCGATGCCATGCGCGCTCCCGCATCCCTTAAGGATCGGGTCGTGCAGGAATTGGAGGCTGCAACCAACGAGGATTGGGCTAAAATCAGCCATCCTGTCGGATCGCACAGTTATCCGACAGGACAGTAAATTTTAGCCCGATCCCATTAGTTCGGCTGGGGACGGCTGCCCCAGCCGAACTAATAGGCTGCACATAAAGAGTGCCGTCCGATTCTCGGCACTAGTGGGCGGGTGTGATGACGTCATCACGCCGCTCCTAGTGCTGAGAATCGGATAAGGAATAGACGGTGAATCATACCGTCTATTCCCAGCTTAAAGCCCCCCATACACGTTCCGATTATTCTCCCGACCGATTTTTCGTCCGATCGTGTCACCCGATTTTCACCTAAAATGTTATGGTCGGTCGGTCGGCTGGCACAAAAAATCGGAATTCGAATTATCACCAATCCATCAGCCCGACCTTATTTATTAACAGCAGATCGACCAAAAAATTACGGACAGGTCAGAAGCGGTCCCGACCGATTTTTCGTCAGATTTTGAGAAATCGGGATCGGTCGGGTACATAATTCCGAACCCGATTAATCTCCCGATCGATTAATCTCCCGACCACATTGGTCGGTCGGGCAAAATTAGTACGAAAAATCGGAATGTGTATGGGGGGCTTTAGCCATTGATAAATATAGAGAGTTTGGAGTTCAGGTGGTACCGTTTATTGGCTAACTGAAGTCATTAGAGAAGCAAGCTTTCAGGATATCACAGATCC
>CM070036.1:139701806-139721838 GCA_036250615.1 Ptychadena robeensis | reverse complement strand
CCAGCTGTCACACAGTGCTTTTCTCTTGTCATATTTTACCCTTACATATGCCTACTCTGAATTTCATTCCTTAGAACTCCAATCTTTTGGGATTATTAATTTACATTCCCAATGTCACACCCCTAACTGCAACCTTTCATAGTTATTCATGTTTCCCTGCAGTTATCCAAGTGACATTTGTTGTATACATGTAACATTTAGCTGCGGCCGCCCAGACACGGAGCGCCTCCAAGTTGTTAGTACGCATATGAGCTATGTAACAATAATGCAGGTATGCAGAGCTAGGTTTTGGTCCCTTTTGAGTACCAGAGTACCACTTATGTGCACCCCTGCACATAGACATAAATGGACATTGCTAGTTAAAGTTTATCTCTAAAACATTAAACATTTCTGCAAATAGTGGTAAACGTTGTATACCTTTTACTGTTTTAGTTGTTAAATAGGTTTATTTTGTAACTTATTTTATTTGTTTGTGTGAAGCAAAATTTATTCCTGTACATTTTACGGCTATCGGAGTGGAAGATGGCCCTACCCACTACTTGCACATTATATTAGCCTGGAGCCTGAGCAATTTTTCACGTCATTTCATGTCTCCACAGTGCTGTGTGATCAGTCTGGACCCCTGCGTTAAGCCTTAGGCTATGTCTCCACAGCGTTTTGTGATCCATTGGGACCCCTACATTAAGCGCAGTGCTTTGCGGGGTCCCGACAGATCACATACACTTTATCTTCCCAGCGAATACTGCACTACGTTAACCCCTGCATCGGCGGATTGGCTCAGCGCTGTGAGGACAGAGCATACTCTGGGCAGGTAAAGTGTATGTGATCCGTTTGGACCCCTGTGCTTAACGTAGGGGTCCTGATAGATCAAAAAACGCCATGGAGACAAAGCCTAACTGTAACCTATTGGCCCCAGTTTGGGCCCATTGATTTGATGCTTTGTACATGGATGTCAACTGTTTTTTTTGTTATACTTATACTTACTTATAAATCTTAATAAACATATATTTAACCAATAGTGGTAAATGTAATTTGCAAATGAAAATTCAGCATATTAGGGATGTGCTTCGGCATGGACGATCAGATGATTTTAGAGAAGTTGCATTTGCCACCAAAATTGTATTCAAATTATTGAGAAAGAAATATTTGTAAGACCATGAATACAAAAGTGCATCCAGGGAGTACCTACTGCCTATTCCCCCATCCTATAGAGGCATGCCAGGTGTCACAGCACAGCACAGCACAGCACACAGAGCATATACAGCCAAAGAAACCCACAGAAACGTGGGGCAGCATTGTCAGACACACGTTCAACTGTGAAAAACTAATGAAATTTGTACATTTCTTGTCTGGACTACAGCAACATCATTCTCTCTGGTCTTCTTCTAACTAGACTATCACCTCTCCAGTCCATCATGAATGCTGCTGCCAGACTCATTTACTCCTCTAACCGTTCCTCATCTGCTGCTCCTCTCTGCAAATCTCTACACTGATTTCAAAATCGAAGTTCTCTGAATCACTCCACACCTCCTGTCCCACTTATATCCAGCATTGTACATAAATACACCCCTAACTGCCCCCTCCGCTCCTCCAGTGAACTACTAATGACATCCCCGCTCATAACATCATCACATGCGCGGCTTCAAGACTTCTCTAGTTTCCTACCCTCTGGTACTCTCTCCTTCGTTCCATTAGACTTGCTCCTACCTTTACCTTTGGCACTTTAAAAAAATCCCTGAAAACCCACCTCTTCAGTCTGGTCTACCCATCTTTTCATTGCTAAGATCACCACCATGCCAGTCCCATCCCCCCACCCATTGTACACTCTGTTCCCCAACCTATTAGATTGTAAAGCCCGATCAGGCAGGGTCCTCCGCCCCTCTTGTATTATAACCTGTACCTGTGTGTATTATATTCTGTTAAATCTCCACACTAATGTATTGTGCAGCGCTGCGTAATATGTTGGCGCTATAAAAATAAATGATAATAAAAATAATACCTAGTCTGTGTGACTATAAAATAATACCTAGTCTGACATGACAGTGACTATAAAGAAGCAGCAATTAACTCCTAACACCCCAGACCATTATTTATGATTTAACAGGTAAATAGTTGATGAATATTTCTCAAACAGTCCAATGTAATCAAAATCACACCGAAATCCTCAAAACAGAAGACTATATACGGACTATATACATCTTTACATTACCCACCGTGGATTTTGGTGACGTTTTTGAGTTACTGTAAAAAATATTTAGCAAAAAGTTTTTTGCAGATTTCTTTTTTTTTTTTTTTTGCTCACCCATAAGCGCTCGGAGTCCTGTTACAGTCTGAGCTTCAAGTGTTTGGGAGTTTTGCTGAGGTTTAGCATTAGGTTAGGGTAAAGGACTTTGCCTTAGGATTTTGAGTATGATTATTACTGCAATGAAACTTTATATGCAACAAAAGTGCCAAAAACAATGGCAAAGTAAATGTCTTCATGAGCATTCAGTCAGTGCCAAAACACCTTGTGCCAAAACCGTTTACATCCATAACATGCCAAAAATAACCAATACGGAGAAGCCGAAAAGTCAGCATGCCATTTCAGTCTCCATTTTAAAAGCAATAACTCTAGTCAAACAACCTTTAATATACCCAACACAACTCTTCCATGGAAATTATTAAAGTACATGAGCTATATCAGTGGTGGGCAACTGAGTTGTTATGGAGGGCCACAAGTGTGGCCTTCTGCATCACTAAAGGGCCACACATAACACAAATCCAGCTCCACCCCCCGTTGATAGATCCCAGTGGGCAGTGGACCAGACCTGGCACTCAAAACCCAACAGCACCCATTGGCTTTCACATAAACCAATTAGCGTGCTCAGTCAGAGCTTGAGCAAGTCCCTTGCTTCTCATCCTCTTACCGTTCTAAGATCCCAGACGAGAACACGTTGGTGGAGGATCCAAGAACAGGTGAGTTGCAATGCCCTATGCATTAACATTTTGGGGGGGGACGCAAGTGGAAGACCGCCAAACAACGCCAGAAGGGCCACATGCGGCCCATGGGACGCAGGTTGGGCACTTGGAGCTATATGAACATTCATTTTATGCATAGGCCCCTCCTCTTGATTCTAAACTGTTAGACTGGGTACACACGTGTAGATATGGGCCAGATCCATGGCTAATTCGAGCTCCATGCATGCTCACAGCCATCGATCTGGCCCATATCATATGCGGCCATCCCTGTTAACACAGGTCTCCATGCAAAGCATCGGCTGAGCTGGAGAGACAGCAGAGCTGAGCACTGTTTGCCCACATGTTTGTCTCTTTAACTATTTGATATGAAAAATTCAATAAAGTTTTTGAAACATAAATAATATTTTACCTGCTTACTGATATTCTCTGCAAACTGTGGGGATTTAGCCTTCAACAGTGACATAAGATCTTTATAAATGTCACTTTTTCTGTCGTAGATAACTTCATCTTTATCTTTCATTTTACCCTGCAAATTGGGGAATATGAGGAGATGAGTGAACAATGTAAACAGTCGTTATATATCCTGGATGTGCTTGTTAATGAGAGAGGGCCACTTACCCCGTTTACAAATGCCCCTGAAGTGCTGCATGTCACACAGAAGGGATCGGTGTCTTGCGGCGTTATCATCAGATAGCAGATTTCTCCATGAACCTGCCGCCATGGCGGAGTACGGCACCCATTGGAGAATTCATAATCTAGAAAGAAATATATACCACTGTTAAAGAACCATCTAAAGTACACTGCTGATATGGAGAGGAGTAGACTGTATGCACAAAAATCTAATCAACATCTGTACACCAGTAAATACGTCTAGTCTTATGGTGATATAATTATCCTTATTTCAACATAATTTTGAATCTCTGCAACAAGCAAGCATTTATTATTTAGCCTATAGGGTGACTTGCAACCCCGTATTTTTGTGGACTATAAGATGCACTTTTTCACCCCCACAATTAGGAGGAAAAGTTGCCTGCGTCTTATGGTCTGAATACGCGCCCACCCACAAACACTCGCCAGCATTCTTGCTCTCCCGGCAAACAAATTTGGCAAGTGAGTTGGAGGATCTGTCAGATGGGAGATCTGAACACAGCTCGATCTCCCATCTGAATGGTATTGTTTTTATCAGCAGAGCCCTGTTGATATAACCAATGCAGAGTGTGTGTGGGAAAGCTCATTGTCAAGATCCAGACACAGGGGGCGACCAGCCAGGCAACACACACTGACAACACAGGTATATGGTGGCAACAAAACAGGTTTAATGTGCACTTACATAGAAACAAGCAAACAGGTGCAAAATAGTCCAGAGTTCAGAAGTGTCCAGGGTCTGGAAGCGTGTCTGAATGAAGCACACCTATATAGCCCTTGGCTAACGAGGCAGGTGTCCTCCACCCAGCCGACACTTGCAGGCCACCTGCTGGTGACTGTGGAAACAACCCAGGGAAGGGCAAGCACAGTGCCACCAGCAGGCAGTAAACGGTACAGCCAAGGTCCTCATACTCATGCTCATGCTGGCAGCTTCCTCACACACACAGGGGAGACATGTGCAGAAGTTGCCCCGCATCCCCTTCTTCCCCGTGTGTAAGGAAGGTGAGATGTGCTCTCTAGTTATGTGAGTTCATTTTTTTTCTGGTTTTCCTGCTCTAAAAACTGGTTGTGTCTTATGGTCAGGTGCGTCTTATAGTCCGACAATATGGTGATTATGTCATAACATTTTTCTAAAAGCAGTTCTTGCAAGTGACAAATTTAAAGGAGGCAACTTTCATGTGTAGCTGTAATAATTCCCAAAAAAACAAACCAAAGCTGGATGTTAAAATATTTAATGATGGTGATGATTTGTGTATCACAAACCTGATGTGTACTCTATTGATTTCAGCACAGATCTTTCTTCATGTTTGCAGAATTGTTTAATTAGTTCCACCTCGTTCTTTACTGCAGCAGGGGTGACTCTTACTTCTCTAAAATGAAAATTACAGGCAAAATATTAAATTAATAACAAAACTAAGTCTATAATGCACATAGCAAAGTTTTATCTGCCTCTAATATTGAGGTAGACTACAAACTTGTAATCGGCAATAAGTGAATTCAGCCCTGCCTTGAAAAATCTGAATCTGGTTATATTATTACAAGTTACTTTATGCATAATTATATACACAAGTGATTTTTATTAACTTTAATTTATATAGCACCAACATATTACAGATTGCTGTGCATTAAATTAGAGTTGAGATGCCACACCAGATAACACACAGGTACAGGTTATGACACAGGAGGAGTAGAGGACCCTGCCCGGTTGGGCTTACAATGTAATAAGTTAGGGAACAGCGTATACAATAGGTGGAGGGGAATGGGACTGGTATGGTGGTGATGTTAGGAATGAGATGGGTAGGCCAGGCTGAAGAGGGGGGTTTTCAGGGCTTTTTTGAAAGTTTTTAAAGAAGGAACAAGGTTAAAGCTGGGTATACCCAGCTGGATATTCGAGCCGTTCGAGGAAGCTCCAGCCCAGAGCAATCATCATCACAGAAAACCTAGACCCTCCTATTACTTGTACTTCCCAATTCATTTCCATAACCTGGAGAAAGTTATGAAGGCACCCTGGTTACAGAAAATCCAACCAAATTGTTAGAACCTTCTCACACTTGTTGAGAAATCAATGCCTCACTCTTCCCTTCACTACTGCTTCCTCCATCAATGCCTCACTCTTCCTATCACTAGTGCTTCCTCACTCTATGCATCACTAATGCTTCCTCCTTTAATGCCTCACTCTTCCAATCATTAGTGCTTCCTCCATCAATGCCTCACTCTTCCCATCACTACTGCTTCCTCCATCAATCACTCCTTCCTAGCACTATTATCTTCCTCCATCATATGCCTCACTCTTCCTATCACTACGCTTCCTCCATCTCTACACATCATTAATGCTTTCCTCCCTTAATGCCTCCTTTCAACTCATCACTACTGCTTCCTCATCACTACTGCATCATCTTCCTCCTCCATCAATGCTTCCTCCACTCAATTCACTCATCTCTCTTCCCATCACTACTGCTTCCTCCATCACATATGCTCTCACCTTATTCCCATCACTATCTTCCTCCTTTAACTGCACTCCCTACTTCCAATCATAAAAAAAAAAAAAACCTACTGCTTCCTCCCATCAATGCCTCACTCCTTCCCATCACTACTGCGCTCCATCAACACCCTACACTCTTCCCACAACTTTAATGCTCTCACTACCATCAATTGCCTCACTCTTCCTAATCAACTTAGTGCTTCTCACTCTACACATCATTAACTGATCCTCCTCTCTATCCCATTTCTTCCACTATCACTACTGCTTCACAATCCAATCCTCATCATGCCATCACTATCTTCCCATCAATCCTCACTACTTCCATCTACTAGCTGCTTACCTCCATCAATCCTACAATCTTCCCTATCACTAGTTGACTTCTCCATCAATCTCACTCTTACACATCACTTAACTCCTTCCTCCATCTTAATGCCCTCACTCTCTCCCATCACTACAACTGCTTCCTCCATCAATGCCTCACTCTTCTTCCCATCACTAGTGATCTCCCTCCACATCAAAAATGCCTCACTCTTCCCATCACTACGTCTTCCTCTCAATCAATGCCTCACTCTTTCCCTCATCACTAGTTGCTTTCCTCCATCCATGCTCTCAACTCTTCCCATCCACTACTGACTTCCTCCATCAATGCCTCAATCTCTACCCATCACTAATGCTATCCTCCATCAATGCCCTCACTCTTCCCAATCCACTAGTGCCTTCCTACCATCAATATGCCTCACTCTTCCCATCACTAGTGCTTCCTCCATCAATGCCTCACTCTTCCCATCACTGGTGCTTCCTGCATCAATTCCTCACTCTTCCCATCACTAGTGCTTCCTCTATCAATTAAGCATAATTGGAAAAAGAACATGAGGTTACTACAGTACATGTCTAACAGTAATCTCAACATAACTCTCAAGTTGACAGAACCTTCTGTCTCTTTTGACAGTATGTAAACACTGTATGAAATAGAATATATAGAATTTCACAAATTTCTAACAGCTCGTTACAGAAATAAAAGTTATCACAAAACAACCCACATGTATAACATCAGCATTAATATGCAAAAACATTCCATACCAAGTACAAGCTTTAGTATATAATGAAGTGGGTACAAGTCTAAACTGCTGAAGACAGGAGGTCTTTCCTGGCAGTGGAAAGTGATATCCTGTCTTTGGCTGACGTATAAGCTGAGTTCCTTCAACTGGCACTCCAGCCAAACCAATGTGGGAATGGTGTGGAGCTTACGATCTTCAGACACTGATAGCTACCAGGATTCAGAGATGTTCAAATGTTCTCTTACGAAGCCACTAACCGCAAGATGTCCCAATAAGTGAAACTGCTGCCTTAGGCCTTGTGTGGCACGACGCTTAGTAGATACAGACGGTGGGTGTTGATTTAACAACTGGAAATAAGAGTCTTTTTTTAGCAACTGGCAATTGACTGGACGTCAACTAAAATATTTTATATCTTAACCAGAAATATAAAACACATGTACACAGTTTGCATCCCGCAGAAGAGTTGGAAAACAACTTTTTGTTCCACTTCAATTAAGCCAGCCTGCTTCTATGTTTTTAAATCAATAAATGTAATGATTTTCATATCTTTCACCTTCCCGTCATTATATTTTCCTAACGCATAAAAAGCAGATGTTGCTGCTCATTAAAAGGGGAAAAGGGCTGAACTGATAGACTGGAAAGATCGTAGTTTGTAAATGTACTTACTGTGAAATGTGTTTTAAAGAGCTGTTAAGCAGCTGCATATCAAGTTGCTGGAGCAGCAGGAAAATCTTCATCTTCATTTCAGCCTCTTTGTCCTCATTCTGGCGCATTGTATCCAACAGGCGCAGCATAGACAGGTCCTCGCCTTCCACTGTAGCGAATCCATGACCAAGGATCTTCACTATAGGGTCACGGTTAGCTGGAAATGCAGTAAGGTGAGTTAAAGGATTTGGACCTTTTTTATAATTTTATTTTCTGCACTACTTTAACCTCCCTTAGGCTCTTGTGAGGTCCAAATTTCTGTACCAAAAGCGCACCATAGACATAAATGGAATGTTTTTTTATGTTGTAGGCCTGTATCTTCCCAAAATATGTCCGTACAATATACATCCTGAATATAATAATGTTTGAAACACACAATTATATACAAAAAAATTACATAAATAAATAAATAAAAGGTATAATTTAAATGATAAAATCTCTTCTTTTGTATGATTTCAAAACAGTGCGTATTTATATTTATGTTTTGTTTATAAAAAAAACTTTTATTCAATTGGAACTGTGTTTTGTGTTTTTTTTACTTTGAATTGTATTGGAAACAGTTATCACTGTATCTAGTACGATTCCCTTTGGCACCCTCTCTCCCCTGGTGTTGTAATGGACCTGGTGACATTACACCAGGGGAGAAAGGGTTAACTGCAAAGGGGAAGACCCGGCGAATCTCCATATAAAACTGTTTTTGTGCGATTTACTTTTGAATCTCATGCCCCGATGTGACATCATCACCTCATGGGGGGGGGGGGGGGGGGGGGGGGGGGGGGGGGGTTGAGAGGGGTCTCCTGCAGTAGCCTTCTCTTTAGATCAGAGCCACTGTAGCAGCATGGAACAGCTCGTCCAGTGCAGTACTGGCAGGTCAGCGCTGGACGAGATGGTGACACTACCCAACACACAGCATTTTTATTCTATGGCAGTGGTTCTCAAGCCTGTCGGTTGGGACCCCCTTAGGAGTTGAATGTCACAGGGGTCTCTGCATTCACAAAAAGCATCAGAGCTGCTGCTAACTGATGTCCACAAGCAAGGTGGGAAGTTAGAAGGTGGAGTAACGCCCCCTCCCTACTACGTTAGGGGAGTTACTCTCCCTACTAACTTCCCACCCAGTGCATCATTTGCATAAGTAGAGTGGGAAAATAGGAGGGAAAGAACATTACACCTACCAAATCGCAGGAAGTGGCGTCACGGAGTGTCACTTTCGGTATTTGAAGGTGACACTGTGTTCCGTCACCACGCTGTGCTCGAACAGTTCATCGATCGTGCACCCATCTATACGTGTATGGGCACCTTACGTTTCTAAGATGGTAGGGGGCCATTTGATGTCCCTCTCCTCCCTGTTATGGTATTTGATTTTATTGTTACAGGGGGCAGCACTGACAAACACAAGTAAGGGGTACAGTAATTAATTTAAAGTGAAAAATTATTCATGTAGGAGCACAAAGGGTTTTCTGGCTGGCAGGAGTGTAAGCCCTAGGCTCCCCTGTCCGTTAAAACCCCTGTGTTGTGCCCGAGCTGGCCATTAATGGCAATGGGGCTATGACAGAGCTGGCTCCACAGCCCGTCAGAGCCCCGTATCCGCTGGCTTCCTTCAGGCTAATGTCGACGCAGCCCATCTGCATCCATAATAATGTGACGGATGCTTGAGCGGGCATCAGTGGATGGCAGCGCATTGTGGAACCTGGGGCTAAATGTCACATGCGGCACCATGTATGCCCGGACACACCATCCTAACCATACATGCCACCTTCATATACAAGGAAGGATAAACAGATGATGAACATTGAATACAATGATGAATACGTCCACCTGCACTCCTCTCTCTGGTCTGCTCTTCTCTATTATATTGTACATTGATTTTCCAGGTGGTACTTACGAAGTGGTAAGTAGATTCAGTACATAAGGAACTAAGTCTGGAATGCAGGGAGTTTATATTACATTAAAGAGGAAAGTTAAGTCACAGATGGGCTGATTCAGGAATCTGGATATAAAACCTTTAATTACTATAACTGTGCAGTATTTAGGTAAAGTTAGAGAGAATATTGGGGTCACAAGTAACTTGAAGCCTGTTACCCTGTCTGTGTCCCAGTTCGCAAAATGTCTGTCAGGGTCTAAATGCAAAACCATGACAAATAACGGCAAAATGTTAAGGCTCCTATACACGGGTCGATTTTTCACTCGATTTTTTTACTGATCGGCAATCATTCGAGTTCTGCCCACTCTGAACGATCGGCCAAACAAACAAAACAAAAAAATCAGAACTGACATTGAACGGACATTTTTTGTTCGATCGTTTGGCAATCGAAGTACGTTGGTGGACCCATAGCTCCCTATGCAGCAGCCTTTCTGATCAACGTATCTTGTGGAATCGGCCATTATAGAGATCAGCTCATGTGAAAATCTACCGGATTCAAATCGGATTCCCAAGGTGGTGTTCCATTCCCGATCCGATCAATCGCAGATTCCAAGACCCGTGTATGGCTACCTTTTGACTTGTGTTCAAGTATGGGGTTGTTATTTAAACACTACACTGCTGAAAAAGGGAGCATTAAGCTTGTCAGTACCTATTGTTTACATTGTGGGGCACACCAATGTCAGCATTTTCAAAACAAGTGTACTTGAACCCCAAACCCCGGCGCATCAAAACTGCACATAGCAGTGGGTTATACAAAGTAAAGATAAAGTTTTTTTTTTTAAACTTGACTAGCTGACTTTGTGAACATGGTATCATCTCCAAAAGTGCTGGAGATTTAGAGAAGGGTTGTGGGGACATCACAGAAATTAATGTACTGCTCTAGCACATGTAGTTTTGCATAAATAAATTAAAATTACAACTTTTGACCAAATTTATACAAAAAACTACATATGCTACACCAGTACTACTCTACATGTCCAGCAATTTTGGTGTATATACGTTGTTTAGGGGCTTTGCAATTAAATCCCAAATGAACTGCGTATATACGCATATAAGTATAAGCTGGTCCTTATATGAGCCAAGGTACCTAATTTTATCTACAAAAACTGGAAAAACTAATTTACTCAAGTATTAGCCATGGGTGAGAAATGCAAAGTCAGATAGTGGAATTTTCTAAATGAAATTCCACCAGCTCCAGTTAAAATTAACAATATGTCCACTAGATGGCGCTGCCACCCAAGTTTGTTTACATTTCACCAGCCAAGCTCAAGAATGTTGCAGTAAGAATACCAAAAAAACATCGGACCATCCACAGAGAGACTGGCAAACACCCAGACAGGTAAGTGGGACCCTGGCATTGACCCTGACTTTAGTATTAGCCGAGGGGGTTTTTTTGGCACTTTTTTGTGCTGAAAAACTCGGCTTATACTCGAATATATACGGTAGTTGAAATTTCACACCCATCTCTAGTCATAATGCACAGTGCAGTGCACAGCAGTGTGTATGTTACACAGGTTCCTTATGGGACCACAATGCAGCAGTGTAGTATGAAGGGACTTCATGCGCAGGATAAATACTGATAAGGTAGAGTAGCCATATGTTTACTTAAATCTTGGTGAGCTTGGGGAATTTCTTATGACCTATGTAGTATACTATACACTGCGCTTGGGCACCTGTCCATTGGACGGGAATCAAGGCGCACCACTAGGTGCCGGATTCCTGGTCAATCCAAAAGAATGACATTTGATCAGGATTTACGGACATGTCGGTTACCTGTTTGACAGACCTGTATTCGAGCACGATCGGTTGATCACGCTTGAAGACAGGGGTGGTCGCATTAGATGGGCACTAGATAGATGGGCGTTAACGCTCAAGGCACTCGAAGCAGCCATCGATCTAGCGCATATCTATGCCTGTATAGGGACCCTAAGGCTTTGCCTCCACAGCGTTTTGTGATCTGTCAGGACCCCCTACGTTAAGCAGTGCTTGGCAGGGGTCCCGAAGAATTACATAAACGTTACCCGCCTGATAGAAGCTCTGTTGTCACAGCACTGATCCGATCCACCATTGCAGGGGTTAACGTAGTGCAGTACATCAACCCCTGCATGTCTGAACAGAGCATCCGCCGGGCAGGTAATGTGTATGTGTTCTGTCAGGACCCTTACGTTGAGTGCAGTGCTTGGAGGGCGTCCCAAAGTGCTGTGGAGACATAGCCTTAGTGTGGAACTTTTCCTCTGTACAGAAGTTCCCTGCAATAAGGACCAGTCACTAATCCTCTGTCTCTTTGTGCAGGTTGGCTGATCTTGTATCCGCCCCCTTCTGTAGACAGCCTATAGCAGGCCAGTCTGCTGGATCCCTCTCACAGCTCTCCTAACCCAATGATGGTGCTTCACTTACAAGCAATATAATCATGTGCAGCACATGGATTTATATCCTTAGCGAGTACTGATAAATATATTTAAACTCATACATGTATAAATTACTGACCTTCCAGGCACGCTTGGGCTTCTCTTAGCTTTTTGTCCCGAGCAAGCTGCAGAAAACGTGAGACATATTGGAAGTTGCGGATTTTTATTGTAGATGAAGATATGTGAAGCAGGGGGATCCCGTCTTTGTCTGTATCCTGGGACGTCACCTCTGAGTCACTGGAATGACAGAATGTTTTATATGAAGAAGAATCCACGCTGAGCAATGATAGTGCCTCTCATCTTCATTCGTAGTAACACATGGGAGAAGCCAACACAACAGTCTGGCCTCAGATCACCCTGGAACACTCCCAACACTCCCGCTCCCTTCACTGACAAGGTGGATGCTTTTAGTCTGGATGCTATTGCGGAACGCAGCCTGGATGGTATAAATGGGGAACAGCATCCAGACTGGATCTCAGTCATGTAAATGCGTTTAGAATAAATATAACGGCAATTACAAATGTGCTGCTATGGGTTTACAATTAATAAAAGTTTCCGAATGGTGGAGTGTAAAGAATGTGTGCGCTTATTTGTTTTACCCCCCTGGGCGTTCTGCTCGTTTATCAATTTATTTCCTGTGTTACGGGAAATCAAAACAGATTACATGCTGTGATGGATCGCAGGTCAATCGAATGGGAATCAATGTACACGCGTTTGCGGACCCGGTACAACCGCTGTGAGTGCTGCTCTGCTGTCTGCAGCTTCCAGCCAGTGATTGCCGACAGAGACACAGCTGCCCTGCGCCCCTCCCCTCTCACAGCACACAGAGCGGGAGCTGTGTCCTGTGAGGAGAAGCCAGCCACAGAACTTCTGCTTTTGAAGGAGACTAATCTTCATCCAAAGCAACGGACATCGACCGTAGTTTACGGTCATGTCCGATATCCTTGTTTTCGAGCAGAATTGATTGGTCCTACTCGAAAACGGGGATAGCCGCATTAGATATGGGCCAGATAGATGGCCTTGAGTGCGTACGGTTCTCGAAGTGGCCATCGATTTAGCCCATATCTACACGTGTATGGGCACCTTAAGTTCCCACCCCGCTTGTGCAGATAATGTGTGGGGTGCGAACAGTGCTGTTTCTTTTGAGAGCCCTATGCAAGTGGCTGCCCGCACAGTTCTGTACTGTACAGGGCACACTGCTCCTCCTTCCTCTTCCTCACCGATACCTACCCACCGAGACATAAGCGGCTGTGGCAGACCATAGTGATCGCTAACACAAGCGTTGTGCCTCTACAGTTCTATCCCTGAACTGTACAGACATACAACTTGGTAGGTCGCCGGGGGCCCCCAGGGTCCACACGCATATTTCGCATAGTGATAGAAATGGTCCTGGGTGGAAAGTTAGGAGGCGGAATAACCCCCCTCCCTCCTAAGTTACCCAGCTACTAAATAGGAGAGAAGGAAGGTAAATCTCCTGATACAGCAATATGACATCACTTCCTGTATTTACAACATGGAAGCGTCACTCCAATTAAAAAGTGCAATAAGATGGTTTATTAAGTGTGAACACCCCTAAACTTATACTTTGAAGCCCTTTTTTTAATTAAATTACAGCATTAAGTCTTCGTCTATTGGCATTTCTTGACTATATTTGTCCACTGTCAGATTGGGGGGGCATCTGTTGTTTACAGACCTCTTTAGGTCAGTCCACAGGATTTCTATTGGATTTTGGTCTTGGCTCTGGCCAGGCCATTCCAAAACTTTAATTTTCACCGGATGAGATCATTGTTTTGTTTATTTGTATGTATGCATGTTTGGGGTCAAGTATAAAGTTAAATGAAAAAGCACAGGGGTCGGCAAACGTTTTGAACCATGGGCCGCATTGGCTACTTAAATTTGACCATTAGCCTGTAATGGCCGACCCACCGCATTTGTGCTTCCAAGTATTCCATGCATTGCCAGCAACACTTATGATGGCACTGATGTGTAATATGTGATGTGACAGGGACATTGTTATGTAAATCCCCATTCATTGCAATGAGCAGAGAAATGTCTTAGAGACTGCCTGTTGTTGCCATGAGGATGTGCCCACAGTATCACACCACTGCATCACCCCCAAGGCAATGTTTGGACGCCTCTAGGCATTATATGCACTCGTTGCAGAGAACAAATGGAGGGGAGCATCTTTTTAACATGGTGACAAAGGGCCGGAAAAGGAAACTAAACGGGCTGAATCCAGCCCGTGGGCCTTAGTTTGTCCACCCCTGGTCTAGCATATGCATTTTTGGCAAAATCTTACCGGTATCTGTTCATTATTCAGCCAACACCCAGTTCCAGTTAAAGAAAAGTAACCACAAAGTATGAAACTTCAACTACAATTCTTTTTAAACAATACCTGCCATTTTAACAAGTGTGTGTTAACTTTTTACATCCTCTGCACATAAACCTGATCATTTGTACTACATGGGTAAAGCACAGATTCTCTCTAAGGTGATCGCTTTCACATAAATATGAAGGTAAAAAAAACGTCTGCAGAATTGCTCTAAGCTGACTAAATGTCACAGACATTCTAATTCTGAAGAAATGCCAGCAATTTAATGCTTTTCAAGTATTTCTAGTTTTTTTTTCATTCTAGGTCTAGCCTCACCTAATATTATATCCAGATCCAAACGCGGAGAGCTCCAAGTTGGTTTTCCATTGCAGAGGTTCTCTGAATACGAACTCCGCCTCTTCTGGATGCCGGGCGCTGAAAGGCTCCACATACTTTATGATGTCGTTTAGCAGAGCTTCATTCAGAGGTGTGATCTCCAGCTTGCCAGTTCCAGAACCAGCGCTGGTCCACTGAGCCGCTCTCGTCAGTGCCACGCCCATTGGAACGGTCGCTTTACAGGGATGTCACCTTTTAAAAGAAACAAAAAGACACTGCCAAGTTATATAAACAGATAAAGCAAAGTAATTGTCCATCGTTCTGCAACCACTGGAAAATTGCTATAAAATTATAATGTTGTTACAATACTTGGAGCTTGAACGCTATAATTCAGCTGGTACTGTCTTTCTGTGTCTTATGTCACCATGTTTATTAACCTCCTGGGCATTCTGCCCGAGTTACCTCGGGGGGGAGGGAATTTCGCAGCTGATAAAACTTACCCCGAGATACCTATAATAAAGCTCACCTGTCCACCAAAGTCTCTTGGAGATACTGAGCATCGGCATGCCTGCCAATGACTCCATACCCACCCCGATGACGTCAGATATGATGCCGGAGGGGTGGGGTAGGCGGTGCCATTGACCTCCATGTTAATGGAGGGACGACACTTTTTCCGAGCACACCTCAAAGCCGCGCTCGAGACGGCAGTATTTAATGTGCTCCGCCACGATTGCCCGTGGCACGCTTTTTAAACACTCATGAGGTTAAAAATGGGCCCTTTGTTAAGGTAGCCATTCATGGTTCGATTTTTCGATCAACTTTTTACCCAAAATCGATCAACCAAAAGTAATGAAAATGTAACATAAAATGGATCGAGCTGTGATAGGACATGTTAGTAATTTCCAGTGCATCATTCAGGTTTTCTAGGTATTTGGATGGATTTATTTCCGATAGTATGATCGATCAAGGTTAGGTTATGTCCCAACTCTATTTGCTTGGCACTGATCGCTAGCGATCTTTCTGGCAATCGATGAGAAGTTTTTTAATCGCGCCCATTCATGTCTTTGGGCATGATCAAGGCCGATCAGATGCGACCGCTGGTGGCCCAGGATCAAAAATGTGGTCAGCCATGTTTTAGATTGCGGCTGTGGGGATGAGCCCATTCAAATCACGGGTGATCACAGGCGGTCACCAAAGTGGGGACAAGCCCTTAGACTGACAGCTGATATTTACATTTAACAAGTTGATTAAATCAAAGTCTAATCTAGCAAAACTTGGTCCTGTGTACCCAGACCACACCTGCTGTGTACAAGCTTAAGGCCATGTGTCCACTGCTTTTTTCCTGGCGCTGGATGCACAAAACGCAAAGCGGGCAGTTTGAAGGCAGATTGCCCATGGTTAATTAACAATACAAAGCTGCTGTTCAGGTGTGGCTTCTCCACGTGCCACGAACGTGTCCAATGATCTTAAATGGGCGCCTCGCTAATTGCACCGCACATCATCACAATGAAAATGCGGCATGCCGCGTTCTAAACAGAGTGGCGCAGAGGACACTGTCCCTTTCATTAGAATGGGAAGTGTCCTCTCTGCACCTTTTTCCAGCTTCCAACACAGGTGGACCATTGGCTCATTCACATGCTGTGGATGGGGAGTTCCATTAAGGTATAAGGCCTTGTCTCCACTAGTGGACCGCATTGATGCACATCAAACACGTGTTTTAACCTGTTAAACGCTTAAAAACATTTCCAATGATAATCAATGTAACAGTATACACAGAAGCTTCAGCATTTCTTCATTATCATTGCCCTGCCCGAGTACATCACGCAATGCAATAAACTCTTAAGGCCCCCATACACGGGTCGGATTCCGACCGGATTCCGGCACGATCGATTCCGGGCGCGTGCACGCGAATCGATCGTGCCGGAATCGTGTGCAGCCCACCTTGTCCGATCGATCACATCCGATTGATCAGGGGCTCAGAATCGGATCCGACAGAGAACCAACATGTTGGTTCCATCAGATTGATTCTGCACAGATCAGGGGGAGTTGCCATTTGTGAGGTGGAGTCGGAGATGGAATCGGACACGGAATCGTCCCGGAATCCCTTGGACAAGGTGGTATGCTGCGATCGGATTCTCTTAATTGGCCGATCGATCACACCTCCGATTCCCGGCAGAATCGTCGGAATCGATCGGATAGGTGATCGAGCGGCCATGGAATCCGACTGTGTATGGCTGGCTTTAGGCCTTGTTCCCACTTGCACGGCCGGCGGTTTCCATTTATTTCAATAGCCCTGTCCCCACTCATGCGGGCGGCCGCCATCTGAAATGCAAGTTACTGCGTTTTCGGTCGCGATTTTTAACTGCGTCCATTCATTGCCTATGGACAGGATCTGGGGCGATCGGGGGCGGCTGCATTCACTCTACATGCCGAAAAAAAAAACGTTCACGGACTAGTGGCCAGGTGCAACCGGTCGACTGCCCAGTGAGGACAAGCCCAAAAACTTTTCTATTGCATTTTTGTCATTTGTTGTAGGACTGTACGGTTAACATTACAAAAATGCACTTATTTTTTTATTAGGCCTTAACGCTCTAACGAAGCCTGTGGAGACTTACCTAAGGGAAGGTCAGGATTTGCTTTAAATTTCACTTACACGTCAAAGTGATTTACTTACCTAATACAGCTCACACAGGTCTATCCTGGTAGTCCAGATGACTTATCAGATCAGTGGGTGAAGAACACAATATGTTCCGCTGTATGATGGGAAGAAAGAAAAAAGAGATTTAGCATATCATGATACAAAAAAAAAATCATCTGATCCATAGAAGGTACTAATATAAATTACATCTTACCTCAGGTATTAAATAAGACTCAATAGATTCCATCATGTCGTTATTTATATAACAAGAGTACAGCCAAGATGGAGATTGTATAAATTAATAAGTACACCCTATGCCTCAAAAGTTTGTATGACCAACGTTACCAGCAAAAACTTAAAGAAGTAATTTCCAAACTGGGGGGCGGGCCCTCATTCTTAACCTGTATTTGAATGGGGAGGGGGGCTCCAAAATGTTCTTAAATAGGAAGAGGGGCCCTGCACGGAAAGTTTGGGAACCACTGGCTTAAAGTAATATTATGCTGTATTCCTTAATCAATCTCTCACACTATTGTGAAGAAATTATGGTCTACTCTCTTCTTTGCGACAATGGTTCAATTCATAGGAAGTCCAGCTCCCCACAGCATTTTAATTAGGTTTTGGTCTGGAATTTTAGCTATTACAATGTCTTTATGTTTTATTTGTAGAATTGAATGTGTGGGTGGGATCATTGTCCTATTGCATGAAGATGTCATACAGATACAGAGGTTGATTCAATGACTGCAAGGTTCCCAGGTGTACTGATAAACTGTGTTCAAATATGGTAACTTGGTGCACTATGGCTAAACATCTCTACCAATGGACATTGTTCTAGAAGTCTTGTTCAGATACAGCTTTACAAACTTAAACCATGTTATAATGCTTTTGGCAACCCTTCTATAAATTCATATTCTTGAGCAAAACCTGTACCACTATGTGCGTGATTTGAGGCTAAGACGGAGGATAACATTCCAGCAGGACAATGACCCCAAACACACTGCTAAACCAACACTTAGGGCTTGTCCCCACTTTGGCGGCTGGGTGCGGGGCGCATTTCTTTTTCTACATGCACAGTCAATGTTCCATAGAGAATAAATGGATGTGGTTAATATTCACATCCACACACAATTTTTTGCCGTGTCCATTCATGTCTATGGGCACGATTCGTGACAATCGTCCGCAGCTGACCATGGTTCACAGACAAAAACGCGGGGGCATTTCCGCACGCGGCTGCCCGCCTGAGTGGGGACACGACTATTAAAGTGAATGAAGGAGTGGTTCAAAACCGCGGCCGGCCACTGGGGCAAGCCCTTAAGTGGTTTAAGTGGAACCATGTAAATGTGTTGGAATGGCCTAGTCAAAGCCCAGATCTAAATCCAATAGAAAATCTGTGGTCAAATTTAAAGATTGCGGTTTACAAGTGCAAACCATCTAACTTGAAGGACCTGCAAGGATGATTGGGCAAAAATCCCAGTGGTAAGATGTGACAAGCTCATAGAGACTTATTAAAAGCGACCTGGAGCTGTGATTGCTGCTTTTTCTGTTATCTTGCCCTATTTGTTGTTTGCGTCACAATACATAAAAAAGTTGTGGGCGTGCTCTGTAAATTATATGATGCAATTTATCAAACAATCCATGTTAATTCCAATTTGTGAGGCAAAGTCAATGGGGATGAATATTTTGCAAGGCACTGTATATGAACCGTTCTAAACATTAAGGCTGGCTATAGACGGGTGGATACCCATGCAATTGATGAACCCTTGAGCGCAGCGTGATGACATCACCATGCTGTGTTCGAGCTTTGTCGATCGAATGGAGAAACGATGCGCACCACTTCTGTCCCCATCTAAAGTAATGGGGTTTACCAACATGTTTGTTCCGTGTTCGACCAATCGAGAAAGACTGGATACAATCGATTTGAGAACAAATGATCACAACGAACATGCATGGGCTGCACCGATTCCCCCTGCATTAATCGCATGCCTTGACATGGATGTCGAGTATTGAAGGGTAAAAGCCCCTACCAATTATCTGTCATGGTCCCTCTGGGGAGATTTTCTCTTTGCTGCCTGTCCAGATCTTTCCCAAATCAATCTTCTTATTAGAGAATAGATATCAGCATGGTGGTGATCGTTGGTCAGTTGGTCATTCTACAGTTGGAAAGAATATTCACAAATGGAAAACATTCCCGGCAGTTTTGCATTTTCTCTGAGCAGTAAAAGATCTGAAGTTGGGGTAAATTTACTGGAACTTCTAGTCCTTCAAAGATTAGCAACTGCCGTGGATGTTTTCCTTTTGTGACTATTCTTTCCAACTGTAGAATGACAATTTGTTGGGAAACTGACCAATGACCATCACTATGCTGATGTCTATCCTCTAATATGAAAATTGATTTTGGAAAGATCTGGACAGGAAGCAAAGGGGAAATCTCCTCAGAGGGACCACCACAGATAACCTGGTGGGGGGTTTTACACTTGGATACTTATGTGTAGTGTTGATCTCGAATATTCGAATGTCGGATATTTTTCGCGAATATCGGCAATTCGAGAATTCGCCAATATCTCGAATATCTC
>CM070036.1:139664114-139679434 GCA_036250615.1 Ptychadena robeensis | reverse complement strand
TCTGGTAGCCACCTCATTTATGTTGGTCTGGTAGCCACCTCATTATGATGGTCTGGTAGTCACCTTATTTATGTTGGTCTGGCAGTCATCTCATTAATGTTGGTCTGGTGGCCACCTCGTTTATGTAGGTCTGGCAGCCACCTCATTAATGTTGGTCTGGCAGCCGCCTTATTTATGTTGGTTTGGTAGCCACCTCATTTATGTTGGTCTGGCAGCCACCTCATTGATGTTATTCTGGCAGCCATCTCCTTAATGTTGGTCTGGCAGCCATCTCCTTAATGTTGGTCTGGTGGCCACCTCATTGATGTTGGTCTGGCAGCCATCTCCTTAATGTTGGTCTGGTGGCCACCTCATTGATGATGGTCTGGTGGCCACCTCATTTATGTTGGTCTGGTAGCCACCTCATTTATGTTGGTCTGGTAGCCACCTCATTTATGTTGGTCTGGTAGCCACCTCATTTATGTTGGACTGGTTTGCCAACCAAATATTAAAATGTAAAATGTCAATTAATCTCAGAAACATCAGTAACTGATTATCAAAGTGATGCCTTCAACTCCATACCAAAACTCACCAATGCAAAGCCTAAGGGCTCATTTACACAGGTGGTGACACTCTAGAACAGGGGGTGTTCACCCAGTTTTTTTGGGCTTTTATGCAATAGATATATCATGGGGGCATTATATATACCCTGTTTCCCTTGAAACAAGGCATCCTTACATTTTTGCCTCACGCTGAAATATAAGGCATCCCCCCGAAAAAAGGCACCCCTAAAGAGGTACTGTAGCTCTGCACAGGGGGATCAGAGGGGGCAATCAAAATGACACAGGAGGATGAGAAGGGGTTTACTAAAATTGTAATCCCCCTCTGAGTCTCCTGTGTCATTTTGATTCCCCCCTCTGATCCCCCCTGTGTCATTTTAAGTGACCCCCCACCCTGATACCCCAGTGCCATATTCTTCTTCATGGAAAGATAACGCGTCCCCCAAAAATAAGACGTAGGGCATGTTTGGGAACAAAAATTTATATAAGACACCGGAGAAACAAGGTGTATCTATCCAATGTCGTCTTGAGCCAGTTTCCTTTGGATTTATATATGCTTTGAAGACGTGTTGGGAGGACATCTTAAACGGACCAGCAATTTGCACTTTTGTCACAGGTGCACGCTGCTCATACCATTGCTGTATACATATATTTATATATAGTATGTCCCCTATGAGGGGTTACAACTAACAACTATTAGTTGGAACAAAGAGGCATTGTTGCTTACTATTATTTAGTATATTTTTTACATATACATGTAAAAAAATTTTACATCGTACATCATTTTACAACACACCCTGGTATTGCAATTTATCTACTTTTTATATTACAAACCATTGGAAGAGTAGACAGAAAATACCCTAATTATATAATTTTTTTGGTTGTAGTAACTGGTCGGGTTTTTTTTTTTTTTATTCAACATTTTCAACGATTTCGAGTTAAATGCAAAGCCCCTGAACATGGTATCATCACCCAACTTGAGAAGGGTTGGGGATATACTACATAATACATAATACTATACTACAAAAAAGTATGTATCTAACACAAATAGTTTTTGCATAAATGAAGTTTAAATTTAAATTTAATTTTGAAAATCGTAATTTCGATTTAGATTTTTAAGTACATTTATGCAAAACATACATTTGCTAGAGCAAACCTTTTTTTTTTAAATGTTCCCACAAACCTTCTCTACATATCCAGCAATTTTGGTGCTGATACCATTTTCAGAGGCTTTGCAATCAGCTCACAAAGTCAGCTAGTTGATCAATTCGACCATCTCTAACTTCCATATGCTTTTCAATAAATGAATATTTTTGACATAAAGTGTAATATTAACTGCAAAATAATAATAAATCAGATGTAATATTTAATAATAATATTATTTTGTTTTGTTGGTATGGTATACCTTTTATTATATATGAGTGATATTGCCATTGCCCTTTAATGTCTACTTTTATTTCTGTATGTATATTGCACTAATATGCATACAGCTTAAGTTTTTTTACTTTCTTTCTAATGTATTTGTATATATGTACAGCACACGATTATACATAGTAATTTATATGACTTGTATTAACACAATCATCAATATAATTTATTTAGCAGTAAAAGCATGGCATTTTAAAACGCACTGTGACTTATTTATATGTTACAGTAAAACAGTTTATTGAAGGAGCACTAAATGGGACGGCCACAGCCATTATAGCTTTTTTTAATACTAAGTATTCTACATTGACTTTTGTATATACAGCAGGGGTGCCAATTTTTTAAAAGGTTTGTTCTGGATGTAAGCCCACGAATAGAGAAATAAGGTGTTTTATACCTAAAGTAAAGTTGTAGACCAGTCATTATGTCTATTAAACTGTTGTCACTATTGTAGAATCGAGCAATGTCACCATTTTACTGTTCTCTTATATACATACTTTCCATGTTGTATCGGTAAAAGAAACTACGGTTTAGCTAACTGGAGAATATAATGAATGCTTTCAAGAGTGACGGTGGCTTGCCAAATTTGCTTGGCACAGCCAATCTATAAAGAGAGGGATATGAAGTGTTCCCTGAGGTAGGTCTGTCATATGGATGTCCCATACAATTGGATGAACAACGTATAAGTCCTAAAGTATAACCTGCATCTATGGCTATTAAAGGGGTACTGTCACATGACGTCTTCCCAATCTTGACTATTGTTTGTACTTTGCCATCTTGTGATATCTGGTAACAACCTCTAACTGGGGATCATGACAACCATGCAGCTTGATTTTCACAGTATGTATTTTCCTTGCATCCTCTTAGTTGATTTTAGAAGCCCTATGATAGTGGACGAAATGCGTCGGACTAAAAAAATCACAACTCGAGATGGACAAAGTTACAATTTCTGCCAATATGGCTTTTATGTTAGAAGATGGTGATGGACAATTTTAAATGAAATATTTTTGTTGTATTAATAAAGTTGATATTTTGTATACTTAACTAGGATTGTATTGTTATCATATAGGAATGGCCACAAAGTCCCAGTAGGCCGTTTTTGGTGGTTAATGGATAGGGGCAGGACCACATCCTCAAACTCCCATATACCACTAGGGACCATTGGAAACAGTGCAGCTTTATTATGGGTCGGACCTTAACCAGTCAGGTCTTGATAGAAAGGGCTGCACACAGCTGTATACTTTTTTATCAATTTGTAAATTTAGATTATGATGAGAAGGGATTAAAAGATTTAACATTTCTCCACTCAAGCTGTACATAGCATAGACACGCCTTCTTGAAACAGAAAATCACAAATGGCAAAAGTAAAAAACCTCTCGTCATTGGGCAGATCCATGCAAATCATTCCTTATACCCAGTTTTGTATGCATTGCAAATATAGCCATGAAGGCTTAACTGTGCTCCACACTGCTTGAGTAGCAGGCTTCGTTGTTCCATGTTTCGTTAACAAGCCCTACTCTATAGAGCAGTGGTAGGCAACTGATTTGATATGGAGGGCCACAAGTGAGGCCCTTGGCATCACTAAAGGGCCGCACATAACATCAATCCAGACCCTCCCCCCTTGACATATCTCAGCAGACGATGGACCAGATCAGACAGGCAGTCAAAACCCGACAGCACCGACCCTCCTTGTCCCTGGGTGCAGCACTCATATGTAAACCTGGTTTCCCTGCTGATGTGTTTTACTGATGTAGAACCGCCGAAGTTGTCTAGGAAAGCTGGGTCAGCATGTGACCACTTCACATGTGAGTTGCTATGCCCTATACTTTGACAGTTAGGTTTTGGATCCAGCGGTTCTGGATTGGTATTTGGCTCATAGGGCGTGAAGAAATGATTTACATATCTCACCACCTGTCCTGAAGCAAGGGATTTAGTTTTTGGGAATTGTGGTAAATTGAGTCATGGCAATACCTTCTGCTTCAAGATGACTCGACTGCGCTAGTTTAGAAATGTAAAGGAAAAGCACAACCTATATATGTATATTTTTTTCCCCCACTGGGAAGAATTTTTGGCCCCTGTTATTCAGCATTTAGCACAGGCCTATCATAGAATTGGTCGATATTATTCTAAATGAGAAGAAACTCTAGCACTCTCTAAAATCATAATGAAAGACTTTTCAGAAGAGTTTGGCTGTTATATCATCTTGACTCATCTCGTCTGTCATCCTCATCTTGACTCTTAAGGTAGCCATAGATTCTTTTGCGATCAGTTCCAGATTCGATCAGAACATTAAATCGTGTAATCAACAGCGATTGCAAGGTAATCTCTTTGCACACCACCTTGGGTAACAGATTTGTTGTTGTTCACCAGTTCACCAGTTCCAAAAAAAGGCTGATTCCTCAAATGTATTTGATCAGAAATGATGTAATGATGGGTGTATCCGAACTGGTTGTAGATTATGCGAATATGGTTTGAATGAACAGGAATAGATCGAGGGTCACCACTTAATATACATTGTTTGCCAAGTGTTCAACCTTCTGTTTAATCTCTTCTTCTATATGGTTTTTTGGGGTCGATCGTACCAGGTGGGCAGCAAGTGATTCGATCGAACGAAAACATCTACAGGTCTATGGCTACATTTAGAGATATACCCGCTCAGGTTTGATTACCCTTAAAATTATGAGGGGAAAAGAGCAAAATACAAGCTCCTATGATGTAAGGAGTGAACATAAGTGCAAGTATCCTTACTGTGTTGTCTAATTTGTAATACATGATCCAACCTCATAGACAAATGCATTGGAATGTATAGGAAATGCTAGGATGCCGTACAGTGCAGTGCGCACATGGCCTAAAAAATTTCATTTTTTTCTGATTAGCTAAGTACTGTCTCTGGTAGAATCACTTCTCTAGAAACTGCATCTGTGTAATGTGAACAATATGTCTTTTTGAGGATATTAATAGCGACCAAAAGAAATTAAAGCCTATAAACCCTTTGAAATGATTCCTTGAAAACTTTGAGAACTCTTCGGCTCGCTCAGCGCACGATCAGTCTCCAGGAAACAGGTGGTCATGTCAACCAGAGCCAAACCAGCTCCATTTTGTTGCTGCACAATCAGTTTGCTTGCCATATTCTATAAACCCTCTTCGTCTAATTACAACAAAGAATATGAAATTTTACACTGGAAATACATTTATTATGCAAAGTGCCATACATTGTTAACGGCTAACGTTTAGAGGAGAAAGAAAAAGCATGAAAATTAATCCTGATTGTGTTTTGGACATGTCAACATCATTTAAGACTTTGTCCCGGAGCAGACAGCAGTTCTGGGTAATATCTGAGAGGATGAATTGCAGACCTCTTGTTTTATGTTAATTTTGCTAATTGTATCCTGATTTATTTCCAGTAAACTCTGCCTAACAGGTTTCCTGAGATGACATTCTGGTGCTCCTTTCCTTTGATTTTAATTCATTAATTTTGTTTTAGGATGGTTCTAAAGTGACATCATCATCTTGTTAACCGTATGAACACAGGGTAACTTAAAGCTTTGCTCTAGGGAGTTCAAGACACAAATTAATGGTTCTGTATTTATTGCTAGGTCATTGAGGTCTATGTATACCAGAGAATGGATAACGTCATCTTTTATTTCAAACTTCACCATGTCCAAGTATCCATCTTCCAGGCCACATTCCAGGAGTTACCTACTGAAATGGTGGGGTACTTATCTTATCTGCAGGGTAACATTGCCCTATGGGATTGTCCTCCAAGGGCTGACCTATATATCTGTAGCGTCGGGCAGTGTGAGTGGATGCACCATGACCAGGTTTTTTGGATGCTCGATGTACCCCCGTCTATATGGCTTCACACAAAACTTGTTGCTCATCCACTCCCAATAAACATTGTCCACTCGTCCAGATAGGGGATATTTACAATGTTTACTAGCAGGGCAGATTATTTACAGGCATTCTTCATCACCCAAATGGTAGGGATGGGGCATACAGCTTAGGATGTATGTTGCAAACACGTGCCTAGCCAGCCTGCTGGGAGTGGACAGCGGTAGTCGCAGCTCTCACCCAAGATGTGGTCAGTTCAGGAGGGGAGGCTTGTTTCAGGCGATAGGCCTCAACTCTGCTCCAGCGGCTCACAGCAATCCGGAATGGTGGACTGGTTTGTGGACCTCTCCTTCCACATCCATGTTTAAATGTTATCTTTAATGGTTTGTTTAATAAATAGAATTTTGAATTGAAGTTGTGGTCTTTTGTACCTTAAAACCCGGAATGTTTTCTCAGATCATTCCAATAACTTGATGAGTTGGGTGTGTGTGTGTAGGGGGGGGGGGGGCTATCTATCTTTGTCTATGACCTCATCTTTGGAATGTTTGGTTTATTTTCATGCATCATCATACACACCATGGTCCGGTCTTATTGAGTTGTAGTTCTCTGTGGCACCTTTGCGGCCCTCAAATTGGGACAGAGTAGAACGCATTATAAAGCACATTGCTGTGAGTATTGAGAAGTTTGTGGTCTCCTGATATCATTTTTTTTAAGACTATGGATAGTGAATTCCAAAAAACTTTCCATGTGGAAGCACATGGCCAATTGGATCAGTTGATCAGAAATAAAAAAAAAATGTAAATACATTTTAACTTACCTCTGAGCTGTCATATTGGTTCAAAGTTCCTCCAAAAAATACACTTACCTGCTCTGCTCTCATCTTAGGCAGTGCCCATATTTTTATACTATAAATGCCTTCCGGAGGTTAATGAGCTGTAGTAATGCTAATGGTCACAGACGGCCGCCAGATATTTTGCTTTCAATGGGGAAAACGCAGCTTCATAGTCTTGTACACAGCATACCTGTCAACCTTTCCATTTTGGCTGGGAAACTCAAAAAAATGTTTATGTCTTCCCAAGAACCAATTTTTTAAATGTGGCTAACTTAGGAGATGGGGACCTTACTCTGCCTCCTAACTTTACACACTGCTTGTGAAGATGATGTGCAGGATAGGAATTAAGGTTGGAGAATAACACCCTCTCCCTCCTAAGCCAGCCAGCAAATAGGAGAGGGGGCATTACCCTTACCGTTGCCGGAAGAGTGTCACTTATGATATTTAGAACTCAGAAGTGGCACTTCTCCTGGCACTTCTGTGTTCCAAATACTTTTTCGACTTGGTAACTTTGTCAGCTGGTTGCAAAGCCTCTGAAAATGGTATCAAATTGCTGGAGATGTACAGAAGGGTTGGTGGAACATTTGAAAAAAAAGAAGTTTTGTATATTCGCAATTATGAAGATATAACACTATATTTAAGATCGTCACAAATTTTTGTGGCGATATTGGTAATAAAAATTTGCGATCTCACACATAGGCCATTTGAATATTCGTGATAACATCACTGGACCACACCGTGCTGTGGACATAAGCTGGCAGCCTGTTAATAACTAGTGAACCCCATCCATTCCCACCAGCCATACAGGAGGAAAAATATTTGACAATTTCCACTACAAAGTAACATGAGAATTTCATTTCAGGAGGCACCCTCTATGGAGGAACATATCTCCATCACAATCACTAAAGGTTATATAGACCTAGCCAACAAATTGTAAAACGTAGTAGACTATACACATGCAATATTACATCATTATAGTGTAGCATATAAAACTGTCAGTTGTACAAACCACAAGTGCTCTGTAAGTAAATACATTTATGAATGTTACATAATATTCTTTCCTATAGGCTAAAACTTGGATGTAAACTCAACTTTTCCTAGTACAGCTCAGATGGAGTAGACATTGTGAAGTGTCACACCGGTTTAAGATAGCACTGTATTTTCCACTCAATTTGGCTACGCTATGGGCTATTTTTGTTTCTAAAGTGAATTTTAAGCTAGAATTATGTGGATATATTAAGTTTAATCCTGCAAAGCATAATATTATTTTCTGGTAAATGAGATTACATTTTCCTCCTCTTCCCCGGGACAAGAAATAACCCAAATACCTTCTAATTATTTATTCATGGAATTTTCCATATATACTACCAGAGTTCACCCATCCTCTGAAATTGTATGAGGTTCCTGTTTATTTCTAATATATCTGATAATTGTGATCATTAAAGGAAACCAGGAAAAGGAAATTTAGAGGCTGCCATCGCTGATCACTCTAGTACTTGATAGTTAGGTAAGGTTCTGATGCTATGGCTTCCATACTTTCTCTGTTACTTTCAGGAAAGTCCATACCTGGTCAACATCCAAAGTAATGCGATCGGCCAGAGAAAAACAGACATGTCCAACCTCTGGGTGATCATGATTTTGAGGCACATGCTGCGGCAATAGCTTGCCGCGAATGCACACACCTTCAATCACCCGCAAAATTGCCGTGGTTATATGCGTGTATGCCTGGCTTACTTTCGTGAGATTATTTGCTGAACCAATAGTCTTAATCCAATATACATCATTTTATTTAATTATTATATGCAGAATAATTAACTGCTCTGTTAAAGCTAGAGATGTGAGTTCTGGGGAAGCAAATTCACACCCCCTAGCATAAACCCTAAAGCAGGGTACAGATGTGAAGATATCAAATTCATTCCATTCAAGCTAATGGAATCGGCCAGAGATTTACGGACATGTCTGTTCTCTGGCCAACCGAGCTTTGAGACAATGTACAATGTACCTGCAGCAGCGTGATGACGTCATCACGCTGCTGTCAGATATCCTGGCCAATTCCATTAGCTTAAATGGGGACCGGCGTCCCCATCAAAACTAACGGCCGGCACACAAAGGATGCACGCCAATACTCTCTGAACACAATGACCAACTTATGAAGAAACACATTTTACAATCTGGCACTGAACATCTTACCCATGAGCAGCTATTTACATATGGGAGGAGATATGAGTCTTTGTTAGAAAATGTATTTATTGCAATGCAGAATATAAATGAATAAACTCTTTGTAAAATTGTAAAATGTCTTTCTCTATAAGTTGGTTAGCAGGTTCAGAGAATGGGTACTGCTACTTCTTGGCTGTGGTTTTTTTTGGCTTGGCTGGAGGGAATGGAACACATTTCTGACTCCTGGGATGCAGAGCTATTGCTTCCAGGATGGTTGGGACACAATATATATATATATATATATATATATATATACTTACATATTTGGACCATTGGACCATAAGACATAGGGACACTTTTCCATTGATTGTAATGGTAAAAAAAGTGTGTCTTATAGTCCGACAAATAAGGTAGCAGATAAGGCACATGATTCTATTTTATTGTTGGCATACTACTTACATATTCCCCATATGTCAGGATACTAGATATGTCATGGGGCCAATTACGACTATGGATGAGCAAAAATGGCTACTTTCAAAAAAGCTCTAAAAACCCACCTCTTCAGCCTCTCCTACCTATCTTCTCACTCCTAACATCACCACCATGCCAGTCCCATCCCCCTACCTATTGTATACCTTGTTCCCCAACTTATTAGATTGTAAGCCCGACCAGGCAGGGTCCTCTACTCCTCCTGCGTCATTACCTGTACCTGTGTGTTATACTGTGTTGTATCTCCACTCTAATGTATTGTACAGCGCTGCATAATATGCTGGCGCTATATAAATAAATGATAACAATAATAATAATACTTTCACCAGATATTCACAGAATTTCCACAGATATAACTAAATATTTATAATGAGGATATGGAACATGTTGAAAACATTATTAACATTTTCTATATCATCCTTATTTACAACAAGCAGTTAAAAAGGTTTGCTGTACATTAGGAAAGATATAAAATAGACCAGAAAACTCACCTTTCATTGGATATGCTTTTAAGTGGAGTTATTTTAATTAGAATCTTGACTTTCCTGAAAGTTTTCATTTGATCCGCTTGTGCTATTGAGCCAGGAGTTCCTACGGGAGTTCTTGAAATAAATTTTGCAGGAAGTAGCAAGCGTGGATGGGATATAGTTACAACCTACGTACTGTCCTATCCTGCTGAATTCTCTACTTGAACCATCTTGAATTTACACTACACGTATCTTTCTTTATAAGTGCATTACAATATTTCTAAGGAATTCCTAATTTAGTAGACCAGAGTCACATCTTTAAATGTTATTAGGAAAAACCTTGCTATAGCTCTATTCTGAGTATTAACAAAAACCTCACAAGAGTGCTTTATCTATTAAGCTGGCCATACACCTTTAGATCTCTCTGTCAGATATCCTTTAGATCTACCAACAACTATGTAGTGCCGGGTCCTCTGCAATTGAACACGGCTAGACTTAATTGCTTAGAAAGTCCCTCATATTACATGGTTTTGGTAAAACAAAAGGAGATCTAAAGGAAATCTGACAGAAAAATCTAAGGTGTATGGGGGCCCTCAATGCAACCCAGCAAATTCCAGTAGGCTGGATGGCAGAGCTGAGATGGACATGTAGCTTCAGCATAGGCAACATAAGCAGCATTGTGGCTTAGTGGTTAGCATTCTGGACATGCAACACTTGGGTTGCAAGTTTGAATCTCAGAGTGGACTGCCTATGTCTGAGTGGCTTTCTTTCATGCAGTAAACCAACTCATGCCATGTTAACTTGGGCTAGACCAGGGGAGGGCAAGTCTTTTGACTCCTGGGCTTCTTAAATTTGATAAAGGGGCCAGAACAAGAGCCTGTAATGGCCAACCCGCCATAGGTGTGCCAATTCCATGCATCACCGGCATCAGTAATAATGGCGTTGATCAGTGATCAAGGCAACTTTACATTATCTTTTTGCAATTCCTAGAGGCTGCCTGTTGTCACCATGAGAATGCGCCCACTGTGTCATCACCCCACTGCATCTTCCCCAAGTCAATGTTTGGTCACCTCTAGACGTTTTGCACACTCATTGTGGCCGGTTGCTTCCATTAATTTAAATGGGCTTGTCCCCACTTGGCGGCTGCGGTCGATTGCGCCAATAGTCATGAATAGACGTCAAAAATTGCATTCAATGGGCGCAATCTGGAGCGATTGGGGGTGGCTGCATTGACTCTCCATTATAAAAATAGGGACGGTGGCCGTGACTGCATGTGAACTAGTGGGAAAATGCAAGCGGTAGACCACCAAAGTGGGGACAAGCCCTTAGTAAAATGCCCTTAGGCATATGGTTAATAGTCATTTTCAGAATAAAGCAGACGTATACTCTTTGCAATTCTTTATTTCCAGTATAGATCCAGATTATGAAATACTGTATTTTTTGGACCATAAGACGCACCTACCCCCCAAAAAAAAGTAAAAGTGCCTGCGTCCTTTGCTCCGAATGCGAGACCCGAGGAGATTAGCCGGGGAGCTGTCAGATGGGACATCCACCCACGGCCGGATCTCCCATCTGAACTGTATAATTGCTTATGCCAACAGAGCCCAGATCCCTGCTGGCATAAGCAATGAACTGCCATCTATCCCTCTCTCTGCAATCACTGCAGCTCTCAAAGACACAGACAGCCAGAGAGGAGAGGGAGAGCAGAGCAGAGAAGACTGGGCAGCCTCCTGCCCCACTCCTCCTGATCAGTGCAGAGGTCACGTGATGTGCTATGTGTGTGTACTGCTGCTAGTAACATCTACTGGCTGAATCTGATATTGCATTCATTTAATTTTGCATTAACCCAATTGATGTGAACACTTTTATAGATCAAATATTTTTTTTCCTGGTTTTCCTGCTTTATAAACTGGGAGCGTCTTATGGTCCATTGCGTCTTATAGTCCGACAAATATGGTATATATTGGTTCTGTTATGCTTATTTATTGGGAGTGTGACAGGGTGAGCTCCTGTCACTGGCTAGTTAGGGGTTAAGGCCTGAGTGATGTAGTCTCAGCTGGTCTCATCAAAAGAAGAGATCCCAGAGAAGGGGATGCTGGGATAGAGAGAGACTGGGACTGCTGGAAAAGTGGTTGGTTTTTCCCTGGGTGAGGATCCAAGGCTGAAGTAAGCTACCTGATTTTTGAATTCTTTTGTTTGATTTTGTTTGTTTTAAAAAAACTCTTCTTGAACCTTTGAAAAATTATGTGCGGGGTCCCACATCATTCCCCGATTCCCGGACATTTGGTGGGATAATGCTTGGGCCAACTTTGTGACAGGACCCATGCTGAAGAAAAAGTGGTGAGTCTGGATGTCCCCTGGTTAAAAGCTCTACTGGCAATGACTTTCCCCAAGGCCCGTTTCCAGAAAATGTGAAAGGAAAAGTGTTAAAACAATTGATAGCTTGCTCAAGGGCTCAACCCACAGAATCCAACAAAAAGGCCTACCATGGAAAGCAAGCACAAACTAAAGCCCAGCAGCTACTGAAACCGGCCATGGCAACAACAGCAGCGTCCATGGCCCCCAGCAAGATGGCAGCAATCCAGGGCGGTTTTTAGGGCAGCAGCAGGCCCGAAACCAAGCACCAAATAGTAAATCCCACACAGTGAAGTAAAAAACAGAGGTCCCCTACATAAAAATGGTGGCCCTCGAGATATTTTTCGAAACAAGCATACCCTGAGTCTTGGTTTTGAGATAGTTGCGGTCAGGGAAAAGTTAACCGGAGATGAGTGGGCCAACACTTTAGAGCACCCTTCTGACTCTGAAGCCACTGCAAGTTTAAAGATGAATTTGGAAATGTTGTACAGGCGCGGAGCTACCAAATGGTGAAAACGAGAAACCTGGCCAGGATGGGGGGTTCACACTTTCCATACGAAGCCCGAAAGAGTTTAGGGACTGGACTTTTTGAAGATGCAAGCCTGCCCCGTGCTCGCAACTTCACACGCTTTTCACACCGCATGAGGGAGGTGGCTACAGGCCAGAAAGGTTCTAACCCCAACAAACGATAGTAAAACGGGTAAAGCTCTGGAAACTTTTCATGTGCAAGTTTACCCAAGAAAAATTTAATCCATGGGTTTACAACAAGGCAGAACCCCAAAAACTTTGGAAACGATTTGGCAGCTGCAATGGAATCGGTCACACTTGTCGCTACCTCCCTGGGAAAAGAGTCAAGCAGATGCAGAGAGGGGAAGCCTCTTTTAAGCCCAAAAGTCCTGGGGCGAAGAATTCCCATAGTTTTGGTGAGGGGAAGTCCCAATAAAAACTGCCCCCAGGGTCGTTCCTTCTGGGTCAGGCCACATATGCCCGATGGGTATAGAGGACCCAGAGAGGTCCCGCCGCTGGACTTGTCACCAGACAGGACATCTAGCAGCGAGCGCCCGAATAAGGAGGAGCCCATGGAGTGGGCGGATCAGAACGACGCTCCCTGTCATGCCTGTTCGATCAACGTGTTGCTACCCCAGCGAAACCCTATGATGTGGTGGTGCAGGTGCAACGCAACACAAGTGTTGGCTCTTTGGATTGTGGGACACTGGGACACCTGCTGCGTGCAGACAACCTGTTTGGGGGACTGTACCACCCCCGGAAAAGGGTGTCCCTGTATCCATGTCCGATGTCAAGGGACTAACCCGTGGCCAAGGGTGACTATTGCACAACTGTGGGGAGACTCCCGCTTCAAGTTGGCATGGTGCCCGGACCTGCCGCCATGAACTCCTAGTTTGGGGATTGTATGACTCTAAGTCAAAAAACCCCCTGCGCTTCTGAATGGTAGGGGGCGAACCTGGAATGGTTACCCTCAAAAAAAGCCTGGGGAACATACATGACGGACTGCAAGCTAAAGGGACAAAGTTTTACAGCTCTGGATGAGGGTGCACCTTGTCACAGGGAGGCAAATCCCCTAACAGTGTTTGCAGACAGGAGTATAGGATGCCCTCTGTGAGCAAAAGACCTCCCTGAGTTAGGGTTGTCCAGGGGAACTTTTGTCACTGAGCAGATAAAGGATCCCACTCTAGTCGCTGCCCAGAAGTCAGATAACGGTTCTAGATGGGGTTCCCCAGGAACCTGGGGCAGACTATAGATTTCCTCATTTCGCTGTAATCCAAGACTTACTGTATAGAGTAACCAGGCAAAACGGTGAGGTTGTGGAACAATTAGTGGTACCCCAGCCTTTCAGAAGGCAGGTGTTGAACTTAGCCCATGCCCATGTGCTTGGGGGCCACCTCGGAGCTGCTAAAACGCAGGAAAGGGTCTTGCAACGTTTTTTTTGGCCAGGGGTATACCGTGAAGTTAAGGACTTCTGTGAGTCCTGCCCAACCTGCCAAATAACAGCCCCGACACCCCCATTTCGGAATCCCTTGGTTCCACTCCCCATCATTGAGGTACCTCAGGCTTCCACGGGATTTTCACCTTTCGAGTTGGTTTATGGTAGACGACCCTGTGGGTTGCTTGATGTGGTCAAAGAAACCTGGGAGGGGGAGACTACTCCTCATAGAAGTGTGGTAGACCATGTGGCTCAAATGCAGGATCGGATGGCCCATGTGATGCCCATAGTCCGGGAACATTTGCAAGCGGCACAAGAGGCGCAGAGTAGGCTGTATGACCGTTTAGCTAAGACTCGAGAGTTTCAACCCGGTGACCGAGTCTTAGTGTTGGTACCAACGGTAGAAAGAAAATTTTTGGCCAAGTGGCAAGGCCCTTTTGAAATAGTAGAAAAGGTGGGAAATGTTAACTATAAGGTGTACCAGCCCTCTAAGAGGAAGACCCACCAGATCTACCATGTGAATCTAATAAAACCCTGGAAAGAAAGGGAAGCATTAGCTGGGACTTTGAGGGTTCAGGAACAGCCAGACACCCAGATAAAGAAAGTAGGGATAGCAGATACTCTGTCCCCTTCCCAAAAACAGGAAACCTGGGAATTCTTACAAAAAAATAGAGAGATATTCTCAGACTTGCCAGGTGAAACCCGGGTGATTCAGCATAATATTGTCACAGATCCAGGGGTTCGAGCAAATCTAAAACCCTACCGTATTCCGGAGGCTCGCCGTACTATTGTGTCATCCGAGGTCAAAAAGATGCTTAAACTTGGGGTAATTGAAGAGTCCACTAGTAATTGGGCGAGTCCCATAGTTTTAGTGCCTAAGCCTAATGGGTCGTGGAGGTTTTGTAACGATTTTAGTAAACTCAACGAAGTGTCGAAGTGTGGCGCTTACCCGATGCCCCGGGTGGACGAGTTAGTGGAAAGATTGGGGCCAGCCCGTTATATCACTACGCTAGATTTGACTAAGGGGTCTTGGCAGATTCCCCTGTCTAGAGCTGCTAGGGAAAAGACAGCCTTTTCCACCCCGGAGGGCCTGTTCCACTATACGAGAATGCCCTTTGGGCTACATGGGGCTCCTGCCACATTTCAAAGAGCAATGGACAAGGTGCTGAAACCCTGCCGGGAATTCTCAGGGGCCTACCTAGATGACATTGTCTTTTTTTGTCAGGATTGGGAGAGTCATCTTAGGAAGGTGCAATCGGTACTGGATGCTCTTGGGCAAC
>CM070036.1:139647636-139664014 GCA_036250615.1 Ptychadena robeensis | reverse complement strand
ATTTCAGTAATGATTATTATTCATAAATCAGAGAGATACAGTATGTAAGGTATGTTAGTATTCTGTGAAAATTAAATATATGAATCGGTAGTTCTGTCCCATTCTTTATAAGAATGTTATAATCCCATCTAAGTATTACGCACACACATGATTGTATTGAGTGTCAGTCCAATAATTACAACTCATAACAATGCATTGTCAACCAAGAGCATCATACCAATCTCACACCGTAGTCACAGTACAAGTCCACATACAATATCATTACCATAGTGTTACTTATAAAGGCCCGCTGCCAAAATGACATCACAGAATTGTTGTGGCCAGTGCAACATTGTTATGGAGTTTCCATAGAAATTTTGAGCTGTCTGTGATTTCTTGGGAAGTTATGTGTGTAAAATAAAACACAGTTTCGGCTGGCAAAGCTGGAGCAGGCACAGATACAATGTGACCTCCACTGCCTTCAGCTGAGTCTGGGCAGTTGAGGGGGTCTTGGGGAGTCAAGAGGGGTATGTCTCACCACCATATGATACTGTACTTGCTTCCAGTTGTTTAATCGTCACATCGCTGTTTCACTATATACACAGTTTTAAGCTTCCCCGTTTATTTAGTTCTTGATTGGATTTATATTGGACTGTATATCAACCTCCCTGGTGGTATGGCTGTACTGCGCCGTTTTCTATGATGCGGTACGGGCAATTAAAGCAGAGTACACCATAATCCCTCTACACCGACTCCTTAACACGGAGGTAAATAGCGCTGCCCCCCACCTGGCATCACCAATGCTGCTGAGGAGGTGGTAGAGGAAGTGATTGCCAAATCCGCCAATATTCAGAACTACAGAGGGCTCACTCAGATAGGTAAGTATTCCCAAGTCTAGCTTGGGGTGAGTTTGCTTTGTAACTTACCCCAAGCTCGGTTTGCGCAAACCACCAGGGAGGTAAAAGGGTTATGTATTCCTATTTGGTAATCTCACATCCCTGTTATGAAATGACTACTTCCCTGGACTACATGTACCAGGAACCCTTGTGTGAGTTACTTGTTGCACATGCAACGGTAATTTGTGGTCTGCATGCATTGGTGGCTTCATTGAGTCCCAATAGCTAAGGAAGTGCCTAGTGCACATACCCTGTTTCCCAGAAAATAAGACTGTGTCTTATATAAATTTTTGCTCCCAAAGATGTCTTCAGGGTGTCTATAAGGTTTGGGGGATCACTTAAAATGACACAGGGGGGATCAGAGGGGGAAATCAAAATGGCACAGGAGACTCGGAGGTGGGGATTACCATTATTCTTCTTCTTCTGATCCTCCTGTGTCATTTTGATTGCCCCCTCTGATCCCCCCTGTCAAGAGTTACAGTACCGTATCTTCGGGGGTGCCTTATTTTTGGGGGAATCTTTATATTTCAGCGTGAGGCAAAAATGTACGGGTGCCTTATTTTGGGGATATGCCTTATTTTTGGGGAAACAGGGTTGTTAAGGTGGCCATACATGGGTAAATTTTTCAATCGATTCCTGAACAATCGATCACCCTGTGCGTTCCAATGACATATGTGATGAATTATCACATATGAGATTTATTACCACATTATGGATTTTTTTTTGGGCCATAAGCTTGCCAGTGCATAGTATCTCGACTATATTCTAAATGGTGAATATCCGCGCCATATTTATGAAATAGCCTATATTCTTAAAAAATATTTTCAACTCGAATATTCAAGCTTAACACTTTACCTGACCATGTATTATCTTTTTTCTGGTATGGCATGGTCAAAAAAATAAATAAACTTACATGCAGGGAGGATACATCATTCTGGCTGGTCAATCCAGTTGGTTCAAAATTTTACCAGAAGAAGACCAGGGGGACAGCAAACAGAGTTTATTTCAACTTTTATACATGGCTAGAATTTCCAAAATACTAGAGGTTACTGTCTATCACACAGACTGAAGCTGGGAACACACGGCTCGATATAGGAGCTGTTCGAGGTTCCTGGCAGTACTGCTGCCCAATATCGGAGGAGCTGAAGACACAGCACTGCTTTGTGATTTACAGTCATGTCCAATATCTCTGTTTTCTAGCAGGATTGATTGGTCCCTTTCGAAAACAGGAATCGATCTGGCCCATATCTATGCGTGTGTTCCCTGCTTTAAATCTAGGACTGAGACACACTAATAAGCTAGGAGTCACCGAGAAATTTGAATAAATTTGATCTTTAGCTACTGATCTGTAAACAACGGGCATCTTTCAACAGAGGAAGTATTCAGTAAAGTCCATTATGTAAAAGTTAATCTTCAATAGCCTCCTCCTTTAAAATGATTATCCTTCTCATATGAAATATTTAAAATGTATCTGTTTTTAAAAAGGTCAAAATTTTTTTTTACATTTCTGTCCCTAATAAATACAACAATGTTCTTTATATGCTCTATAATGTGGTACATTGTGGTATCTTCCATCTCTAATCATACTGCTTTTTTTTTTGGTTACTTTACTGATGTGACCACACATAAGACTCTAAAAACAGAGGAAGCAGAATCCAAACAAGTTAATTTGAACAGTTCCATAAGTGCCGCGGAGTTTCCTGCGACTTAGGGCTGGAATCCACAGCTTAAGGTTTTTGTAGATTGTCTGTCCGCAGACCAGGTGTTCCCCCGTCCCGAAATCCTAAACCCGGCAGATTTTCCAGAGTAATTCCAAACATTCCGCCCTATCTGTAACAAATGACAATAATATCACCGGGTCTGGTTTTGCTTTGGATTATGTTAAGTGACTGGAAACCCGCTATGACCAGGGCATTGATGGCACACATGGCTTCCCATTCGGCATCTCTGGCCTTTTTTAGGAATTAGTGGCATCAGCTGAAATTTACAATGTAAACAGATGTAGGCTGGTTCCTGTCATGTGGATCTGGTTCAGACTTTTCAGCTGAATGCTGTATGTGTACGTTTAATGGAACAGGAAGCAATGTTACACAATGACATCACCTGTAGACTGACAAGGCCGTGCATGCTGGGGCTCACCGCTTATAAATCCAGCCTAAACATATTACCTGAATATTTTTTTTACATAGGAACTCCAGGCACAGAAAGATTTATTGTACAAACTATTTATCAGTTTTTTCAGTTGCTGTATGCTGGTAATTTCATTAAATTGTAAAGTTGTCCATGTTTTGCTCTCCTCTTCCTGTAAGCTTGACTTAACACTTCCTCTTCTAGATCCCAGTTCCTGAAATATGTCAGTATGACAGCATTGCATAGCTGGGATTTCTACCCTAAGGGCTTGTCTCCACTGTGTCAAAATCTGCACCATTTCCTTGTGTCAAAAGAAGGGATTTCAATGTATGGCAGACACGTTCTGTTATTTGCAATGTGCCTGTCTCCACAGACCTCTTGTTGTATTTGGCACTGCAACATGACATGTGTGGCTTCTATGGTGCACCCTTTGCTCTTCCAGTGCCTTTTTTTGCCATTAACCTCCTGGGTGTTATGCACGTGGCGCGTTTAAAAAAAAAAAACGCACCACAAGCAATCATGGAAGAGCACAACATGTTCCACCACGATTTCCTTACCGCTTCTAGGTTCTGTGTATAACTCTGGCGTCACTGGAGACACCAGAGTTATGCTGGGAAAAGGTGACACGATCGGGGGAAGACCTGGAAGCATGGCACGATCGGTGGGGGAAACTGGCGGACAGGTACATTTTTCTATAGTTAACTCGGGCTAAGTTTCATGATGGATGAAACTTAACCTGAGTTAACTCTTGCTAGACACCCAGGAGGTTAAGCTCTTTTTTGCAATTACATGAAGCTTAACAAATGATAATCATTCGCAACATGAACCCGTGTCCTCCATTGGGCACCATGGATCACACATGGTGCCAGAGGGAGACAAACTATTAAGGTAGCCATACATAGGTCGATTTCACACTTGATTCCTTCCTTATCGATCACCAGATCAATCATCGATCGATGCAGCCCACCTTGACAGATCGATCCCGATTAATCGATATCGACCACAAATCGTATCGGCCAGGAATCGGTGACCTAAGGTGGTAGGCACAACGTTTTCTGGTCGATCGTTCGATGGCTCTAAAATCGACTGAATCGATCGGATCATCCATCGATCGCTCAGGAATCGACTTGTTTATGGCTACCTTTTAGGGTTAATTTGTAAAGTTGGTGTTAGGGTGGATGATGCTGGGCAGTCCCACAAAACCAATACATCCCCACTCATAACATCATCCCATGCGTGGCTTCAAGACTTCTCTAGGGCCGCTCCTACTCCCTGGAACTTTCTCCCTCGCTCCATTAAGACTTGCTCCTACTTTCAGCTCTTATAAAAAAGCCCTAAAAACCCACCTCTTCACTCTCTCCTACCCATCTTCTCACCCCTAACATCACAACCATTTCAGTCCCATCCCCCCCACCTATTTTATACTCTGTTCCCCCACCTATTAGATTGTAAGCCTGTCCGGGCAGGGTGCTTTATTCCTCCTGTGTCATAACCTGTACCTGTGTGTTATATAGTTTTATGTCTCAACTCTAATCTATTGTAGAGTGCTGTGTAATATGTTGGCGATATAAAAATAAACAATAATAACAATAAAACTGCACCACTATGTGTAGCTCACAACTACCATGTTATCAATACTGGCAATCATATAACGACGGGAAGGACACATGTGTGTCTACCCTTCTATAAAAACCATAGCTTATTTTTTGTGCGCTATTTTTAAAGTGACCAAGTCATAATCATCTACCAACAATAATAGTAAACTTTTGTCTATTTATGTATATATTGTGACAGGCCAGTTGTCTGTTACTGTGTAAACAGACAATATCCAGCAGTAAGGTTATGTCTTCACATCCGTCTGATCCCCCTACGCTAAGCGCATTGCTTGGCAGGAGGTCCTGGTGGATCACATACACTTCACCTGCTTAGTGGATGCTGTGTTCTTACAGCTCTGAGCAATTCCGCTAAGCATGGGTTTACGTAGTGAAGTACTTTAACCCCTGCATCGGTGGATGTCTGACCAGAGCATCCGCCAGCCAGTTTAAGTGTATGTAATCCATCAGAACCCCTGCCAAGCTCTGCAAATATTGTAGGGGTCCGGACGGATCACGAAACGCTGTGGAAACCCCCCTAAATGTGCCAGGGGGTGTATCCTGGAAGGAGTCCAGGATAGTATTCGACGGCTGCAGTCTGTTTCTTTGTGTCTCAACAAAAGGGGCTGAAGTCACGCAGCCAGGGCTCCTAATAGAAGTTGGAGACATGGTGCTGGATGTTAGAGAAGCTGATACAGGGGGCTCCCAAGGAGTGTGGGGCCCAGGCCTGTTGCTGCTGGAAACCCAGTGACATTCTTTCCCTGAAGCTAAAGGGAAGAACCTTTGGAACCGTGCAAAGCCAGGTGGTTTGGTATTTTTCAGGACTTGTTTTGTTTGGATTGCTACTAACCCCAATGCGAGGGTGATTTGCTTGAATTGTGTGGTGCAAATAAATATGGGCACGAGCTCTAAAAAGGATACCAATTGTGTGGATTGAGTTAAGTTATATTGGTTTTGGAAGCACCGTTTGAAGCTGAACCCCTACTATCTATCTATCTATCTATCTATCTATCTATCTATCTATCTATCTATCTATCTATCTATCTATCTATCTATCTATCTATCTTCAAATCATCTATCTCAGAATATATATTGTTTATCTTGCATAACACATGCTCTGTTAATAAAGACAACTCCCATCACCATCCAAATATTGGGCAGGCACGGTTTTAAGAGTATTAATTGAAAAGGTATTTCAGGTACAAATTGAATATTCAAAGCCTTATGCTAGGCATATATGGTTCGATGTTCCATTCAATCGACTTAAAAAACGATCACACAAACAAATGATTCCTTTCCTTAGCACACAGTACGATTGGATACAAATTGATCGAAACACCAAGAAAACCCATCAGATACTTGAATAATCTACTGAAATTTACAAACATGTCTGATCACTCTCTCTTGAATGTTCGAACATCAACCAACCCAGCTAAACAAGGAGACTGACAGTTAAGCAGGGAAGGCACGGCCATCTATCAGGCCCATATCTAATGCGACCATCCCTGTTTTCGAGCCGGACCAATGAATCCTGCTCGAAAACCGATATATCGGACGGTCAATGTCCATTGCTTTGCATGAGCACAGCAGTGTCTCCAGCTTCTCCGATATTGGGCAGCAGCGTACTGCTGGGAACCTTGAACGGCTCCAATATTGAGCCGTGTGTTCCCAGCTTTAATGTAAAAAAAACCCTTAAAAGGTTGTGTTTACCTGAGCCATTGTTGTTCCAAAATCAATTTTAGAAACATTGTGCATTCAGATGTATATCAGCCCGAAAAAAAAAACTGCGGCGGTGAGGGACACTCTGTCTCAACCTAGATGGATCCTTGGGCCATTACTGTCATTTTCCTACACTCCCCCTCCAGCAACTGACAGCAATGCCATCATCCTGTGAGCGGCTCACGCTTTGGATTACCTGTTTGTAAAGCCCTGGAATGAAACCATTTGTCATAATGGCAGCCTTGCCAGACATTCAACCTTTAAAATGTTTTACTGGTGTTTTTATCATATCCTTTTTTTTTTCCAGGAACATGTCTCTCATATAGCAAAGGAAGAGAAAAAAGCTTTATCTGCTTGTGCCCATTGTCTGGTGACCTTTGGAAAAGAATGTTTATATTGGCCAAAGCTCGTTTTGAGACAGCTTACAGCCTACAAGGACCATACATGGGTCAGAACACTGTGTGGGATTTGGCAGCCATATTTGGGAAGTTGATTGGTAGTGGAGTTTGTGAAAATTAGTGAAAGAATTTTGTCATACATGTCACCAGTTGTGGTTACTTCTAGGAGCATCAGGGAATAACTAAGTATTACTCATAGATGGATCAATAGATGTAAAAAAAATCGATGTGCTGCCCACATAGTACAATCGTCGATTGAAAAGTGATCAGACAGGTTGGAAAATTTTGCTTGATTGGTCATTTTTTTGGCACGATTTTTGGGCTCAATTTTTTTGGCTACTTCCCTTTAACTTCCAATTGAAACTAAATCGTAAGAGGAATTCAGTCGACGATTTTGGATTACTTCGATTAACTTTTCAGTCGAAATTGAACAATAATCGTACTCCCCATGTAGAGTACATTGATTAAATTAAAATCGATTTTCGATTTTTTTGATCAAACTACAAAATCTAATCATATATAGAGAACAATCTACACATGGTGCGATAAGCATCCATGGGCAGCAGGAGATTCCCCCCGAAGCAATTCAGGGGCTAGGGGACTTTTAAGGCCACAATTCGGAATCAAAGTAACTATCAATGGTCAAATGTAAAAAATAAAAAATAAAACATAAAGGTATGTTTATTGTAGAATCATAATAACAATACAGCATGGCATAGCTCGGTTGGCTGACATCAATACATAAAATAGATACATAGAATAAATACGATCATAAGGTACAAATAAATAGACAGTAGGTAAATACATGGGTTATGAACAGTGCTAGGATAGGGAGCCTATCACATAGGATCCCCTTCACCCCTGATTCCGAATTGTGGCCTTAAAAGTCCCCTAGCCCCTGAATTGCTTCGGGGGGAATCTCCTGCTGCCCATGGATGCTTATCGCACCATGTGTAGTTTGTTCTCTATATATTTATATTTGGGATGTCGGCCCCCACTTAGAAAAATGCATATTCTTTGTATTGTAAAATCGAATCAAACCTCGATTGAACGCTAAATTGAACCATGTGTGGCTAGCTTAAGAGAACTTGAAAATTGTTAGCTTATGTACTTTAATAGGTGTTAGGCTATGATCCCACTTGGCGATTCTAATTGCAGCGCGGAGCTGCAGGAGATCGCTAGCACCCAGCTCCCGTTGAGTGATTTCAGCCAGGAAGTTGGGGGGTGGGGCAGGACATCTTACCCCCCTATACCCCTCACTGCCTGATTGCGCCAAAGACAGTGAATGAGCGCGGTTGAAGTGAAAAACGATTTAACCGCATTCAGGTCTATGGCTGCAATCAGGGGGCGATCGTCCACAGATAACGGTGGCCCGCGTTTCAGATCGCGGACCTAAGTTGAAGTGAAGTTCAAATAAAAAGAGGCGATCAGCCCTGATTGCCACACACAATTAAAATCTTGTTGGCCCCGTGGCTGATCACCTATGCGTGAACATAGCCTTAGGAACTAAGAGAAATAGTAAAGAGCGCTATTAGGAAACAAACAGAAAAGTACAGGTGATGTCCTCCAAGGACCTTATGGTGAGATCAGTATAAATTTTAAATATATTTGTACAATTTAAAACATTAAAAAGTACATTTTAAATTATGTAAAAGAGTTTATGAGACTGAAGTTATTTGGTTGACATATATTTTAACCACACCGATTTCTGGGAAGCTTCTGCCCTGGTGGTCTTACTGATGTCTGGCATGTAATGGCAATCAACATAGAGTAGTGCCACAGCATACTAAAGCCATGCATACACAGTTCAATAATATTTGACCTTTTCTTTAGGTATTTGAAACGATTTGTTTATTGATCATTGATCAACAAAATGATTACACTGTTGTGCGGTTGTACGCCAAAATTTGCCACAAATAATCGCCTGAATCCAATGTCATGTGGTGACAGTGGTCCTGAAACTTCACTTTACACTGTACTTTAAGCAAGTGGTCATGTGCAGTTACTTTTGGCCAGGGCCACCTTTAGGGGGGAAAGGGGGCAATCTTGTACCTGGCCCGAGCAGCTGAGGGGGCCCAGCGGGCATTATCTTGGGGCCCTGGCAGCTGCAATTCCCCACACTGCAGACACCCTCTTATGAGCTGTCTGCTAGCACCTGCCAATTACCCCCCCCCCCCCACACACGTGCGTGCACTCCACAACTTGGTTTGAGAGGAGCAGAAGAAGTGAAGTGTTGGGTTTTTTTGCTAGAAGCCCACCCACTCAACAACTTTTGAAGGGGGGCCATGAAAAACTTCAGAGTCTGGGGCCCCGGGATTTCTGACAGCGGCCTTGCTATTGGCTGTCCATTATCTGGATCAAGTGTTGAAGAGCTTAACCTGGAATTGTTATGAGGTCACAATGATGGATATGGACCACATGGTGGTGAACCTAGGCTGCAGAGTTGGATTATTGGCCTTTCCCAAAGCTAGAGGGGCAGGGATGCTAGAGTGAGCTCAGTGACCCTCTGAGGTTCTCCTTGAAGGCGCATGTTATTTTTGGAAACAAGCAGCAACTATCCTGAAAACCAAGACTGCGAATAGGAAAAACAACTGAACTTCAAGATAAGAAGAGGTTGATACAAGACCTGGAATAGAGGTGGGACATAGATCCCAAGGTCTGCTATTGATGACATCTGCTTTTACTTTTCAACCCTTCCCCTGCCAATTTGTTAATTGTGCGTCATACAATACATTGCTGTAGATGTAGCTGCTTTATTCGTTAAAAGACCAAAATCAGGCCACACATGTCGGAGAACCGTTGCGTAGTCCTCACCAAGCGCTTCCAGATGTCGGCCATCCTGCTTAAATCTGATAGTAGACTAGTTAATAAGACTTGTTTACACAAGCTTATCACACCTTAAAAGACTGCACACTCTGCTTCTTGTGATCACTGTGAGCTTCACACTGCTAGACGCGAAACTCGTCCACCCCGATCGCCAAAAAAATGCGAATGTTCCGTCATGCGAGCCAACGCCACAAGAAAAGCACAAAGAAAATGCAGGTCTGAAAACAATTTTCATGTCAACTCAACGTTCAGGTACCCTGGGCGCTAATAAAATGCAGTGTGGGTCAAATTTTTTTCCCTTTGCTTTGCAAAAAAATCATTTTCAATCGCCCACCTGCGGTTCTGGCACACAAGGAATGAAATAAAAGTTATTCGAAAACAAGGAGGTGAAATATTGTTACAATTCGAGAAGTCATAAAAGAACAATCGCAAAAATACACGGAAAACCGTATTACCATAATAGTATTTCTAGTGTTTGGGACACTCTGCACTCGTTAAAGTTGAATTCCAGGCACACACAGGAGACAACCATTAAGGTTAATATTTCCTCAAATAATCAGTAAATCTATTTTGAAGCTGGTATGTGCAGCTATACCTTCCTGTGTACTAGATTCCTATAATCCTTCCATCGAGAGGAGGCAGCAATGCAAATCAGTCGGTGTCAGTTGCAAGGTGCGTAAGGGAAAAGTGGGCAAGATGATGATTTTCTATTCGTGATCTGCTATTATTGTTTAAGAAATGGTGGCAGCCGGTTAGTGGCCAGGGTTCAATGCAAAAACAGAGGTGAGAGCAAGATCCTGGCAATTATGTGCCTAGATAACAAGACTGGTCATACAAAGTAAAGCAGGGGACATAGATATGGGCCAGATCGATGGCCGCTTTGAGTGCCGTTTTCCTGTTTTCAAGCAGGACCAATCAAGCAGACATGACTGTAAACCAAGGTCAATGTCCATCCAGGGCCATCCACCACAGGGTCTCCATGCAAAGCAATGGCTGAGCTGGAGACACAACAGTGCTGTGTCTCCAGCTCCTCCGATATCAGGCAGCAGCGTGGAAGAACCATGGTCCAAATACTGATTACACTTGCAGATTTTTTTGTTGGATCAATAAAGAAGGAAAGATTTTTTGGTTGATTGAACAAAAATGGAATGGCCGAGTTGTTCGATGGATACATTTTGTTCGACCTCCAACAAAAAACTTGTTCGGAAGGTTATCGAACATGTTGGTAAATTTTCATCTGTCGTTGTAATTTCAATTGTATTTTCATTCGATATCGGAATGGACGGACAAAAATTTTTACGAACGAACGATGTTCGACAACGGCTTTGAACAAAAAATCCAATTGGCAGTTGATTAAAGAAAAAATCTGCATGTGTAAACCCACCTTATTTCTTATTTTTTTTTTTTAAAAATTCACCTTTATTCTGCCACAATGACGTGGACAGGTATGATAAACACCTAGGAGGTTTAAATGGAGACAGTGGCCACAGTGGATTTCTGGATAAATATTAGAGATGGTTGAATATATTTTTGAAAATTCATCTAGCTGACTTTGTATAAAGCCCCTGAACATTGTATCATTTCCTAAATTGCTTTCCAAAAAAAAGAAAGTATTGCTGTAGCACAGGTGTCCCCAACACGTAGATCGTGATGTAGGCAATGAGAGTAGATTACAGAGACCTTTGGTAAAAATGTACAGAATTGTATTGTGCTACACATATTCATGCTGTAATGTAAGGTAAACCACATATATTTTACATATAAAGTATACTCAGTAAAAAGTGTGGGCACCCCTGCGCTAAGTTCAAAGTCAAGTCATTAAACTTTTAACTTAATTATTTTGTAATGTTTCAACAACCCCTCTCTACTACTCCAGAAATTTTGGTGATGATAGTATGTTTAGGACTAGCGTGAGCGGCATAGATAACATTCAATATTTTCGCATTGCGAATATATATTCGCAATGCATGTCCATAAGCTTGCCAGTGCATAATATCTCAAATATTCACAATCGCAAATATCCGCGGCCTTATGAATGTGTATTCTCTAATAGCCGGTATTCATAGAATATATTCATAATTCGAATAGTCGAGTTCAACACTATTTAGAACCTATGCATTTAACCCACAAAGTTTGCTTGTTGAAAATATTTGACCATAACTAATAAATATTTAAATATCTTAACATTGGGTACAGCCAGAACAACTGATCTTATCTGCTGATCTTATAAGGCCTCCATACACGTGTCGGATTCGCACCGGATTCCGGGCCGATCGATTCCGGGCGCGTGCACGCGAAACGATCGTGCCGGAATCGCATGCAGCCCACCTTGTCCGATCGATCACGTCCGATCGTTCAGGGGCCCAGAATCGGATCCGACAGAGAACCAACATGTTGGTCTTTTTGATCCGATTCTGCACACATCAGGGGGAGTTGCCATTTGTGAGGTGGACAATCGGACACGGAATCGTCCCGGAATCCGTTGGACAAGGTGGTATGCAGCGATCGGATTCTCTTAATTGGCCAATCGATCACACCTGCGATTCCCGCCAGAATCGCCGGAATCGATCGGATAGGTGATCGAGCGGCCATGGAATCCGACTGTGTATGGCTGGCTATATATTTCGGATCTTAAAGATGAAAAGAATAATCCTGTTGCCTACAGTAAAGCCGGGAACACACTGCTCGATATTGGAGTCGTTCGAGTTACCCTGCAGCGCGATATCAGAGTAGCTTGAGACACAGCACTGCTGTGTCTTCAGCTCTGATGATGCTTTGCATGGAGACCCCACATCCTCTATGCAAAGCAATGGACATTGACCGTGGTTTATGGTCATGTCAGATATCACTGTTTTCGAGCAAGATTGATTGGTCCAGGTACAGGGATAGCGTCATACGATATTGGCCAGATAGATGGCCATCGGTCTGGCCCATATCTACACGTGTGTTCTCTGCTTAAAAGAGAGATGATAGCAATGGACCCGAAAGGCATAACAGGACCTTATTTACAAAACCTGATCTATGTGTTTAGGATGTGCAGCACTTATGTGGCCCATCGACAAAGGCAATGCAGCATCGTTATCTCAAGGCGTCATAGAGAGGTCTCTTATCAGAGAGAAGAGAAAGGATAATCAGTTTCATCTCAGTGAGATCACTGTTATTTAGTCTATCTTCTGTTCTATTCACAATGTTTCTTAATTCTCGCTTTCATGCCAGAGGAATTGTGAAATAAGACCATCAAACGTTGCCCAGCTGTGAAAGCCTTTGATATGGCTGTGTCGCAAGAGTCTGAAACACGTATTAGAAAAACACGCAGAAAGGCTTAAAGAGCGCTCAAGGGAACACAACGCTGAAAAAGAATCCCCAGGTGTTATACAACTAAAATGTGTAAAAATGCAGACGCAAAAAGTAACTTATTACTGTACAAAAAGTCACGCTCCAGCACAGGACAGTCTGGGGCTAAACCACAACTCCCAGCATGCATTGCAAAATGTAGAAAGTGGTGCTCTATAGAAATTAGGGCGGAGGGTAAGTTCACTGAGATACATGAGAAATAATTATATGGAGGACCTATTAGTAGAGCTGGCCATACACATAAATATTTCAAGAGAATTGATATTCAATTAGATTGAATAGTTCAAATTTTATATTGAAAATCTATTTGTTGAACCTCAATCTTTTTATAAATGTACAACACGATGAGTAATCAATGGATCTCTGTTAATCATTGAATTCAAAGTGCTGTAGTGGCAGGCATGCCTTGAATGCTTCCTCGATCGATTGGTAAAATTCATGTCTCGATTACACTGCAATAAATTAAAATTTACGGACATGGCCAATACAGTTTCTATCGAGATTCAGTCCGATATCGATTACTTTTACCTCGTATGAACTAATTACAAATATTCCATAAAGGTCCAATCAAGCTAAAAATGTATGTCTTTTTGCCGATCCTAAACAAATATCGACACGTGTATGGGCACCTTAACAACCGGCTTGCCTTAAGACCAACATAGGTTACAACCAAAGTCTTGACTTACAAGTAGATGTATGCCTGAGGTCAAAACATGTTTCCATATGTGGTTTGGGGTTCATGTGACTGATGTGACTCGGTACAGCATGTCAAAATCTCACCAATCTTCAAAAGTCTACAGACTCTTCCCAGGAGAGAGAGGACACCAGAGAGCCGGATTCCTGATGTTCTTATGGAAGGAGATTCTCCTTCCCAACAACCACCTTCCATCTCATCTTTTCATGGTTGTTCCTCTTTGTTCGGCTCTCAAGCCCCACTCCATAAAGCCATGGTTTCCATGCATTGCACTAATGATGGCCAATGAGCCTGAAACAGCTTCGGATAAATGGCTCACTACCATAAAAGCTATATTTGCACTGTACACCAGCTGGATGTGCATTTGGCTGATGGGGCGTAAAGGAATAATTAGCATGGCTCCGCCCACTGTCCTATAACAAGGGTTTCTACCTTAACTTTTGGGATTTGTGATGGATTGGGCAACGTGAATACCTTCTGTTTTAAGAAGGCTTGATTGTGCTATATTCTCTTACTGAAAGACAAATGTGAACTTGGAGATTATATATTTTTTTGTTTCTGGTAGGTTAGGCACATTCTAATTTGGTGTTTCTGGTAATTTACTCATCTTTTACAATACTTTTTTTTAATAAAAAACATTAGGTACAGAGTGTTAGTGCTATATCTTAGTAATCACAGATAGTCAAGATTTTTTACATCAGTACCCGGAACTATCGTGCATTGCGTTCCCAATATGTGCATGTACAAGTGCCGATTTGCACAAGGAAGCTAATAAATTATTAATTTTATAGTGTTGTGTGATAGTGTTGACGACGAAAATATGTAAATATCGGCACTTTGTATTGCGAAAATCTTTTGCGCAATGATGATAATAATGACTGAAGAGTAGTCATGGCCAAACTTCGTCTAGGTCCATCAACGAAAGGCCGGATCAGACTTTTAAAGAAGATTAAAAGTCCCCGCCTCTAGGTGCATAGTTCCTGGTTGCGATAGTCGGATATGACATCCCTTCCAGGTTTACGAGCCGGCTGCTCACTTGAAGACCGGCTTCATGCCCAGTCTTCTAGTTAACAGATTCTTCCTCCAGCGGGATCTCGCTGCTCCTGATCCCGCCGGAGGAAGAATAGAGAGCTCCATCTCGCCAGCGAATAGGGTGGGTTGAACACCCATACTGCTTGCCGGCTAGAAGGAGGGCAAACATGCATGTTCGCGGCCGAACTGTATGCCTTGCGGGCAGTTCGCCCATCACTACTGAAGATCACAAATTCTCAAATGTACTAATTTATTAAAGTATTAGCCCAAAGAATTACCATATTTAGTGAATATGAATATTGCCTATGCCATACCTGTACACTTAAAAAAAAAAAAAGGGGGGGAAATACAGGAAGTGACGTCAATGACTGGGGAGGAGCACGCCATAGACTTCCATTTTGTTTTTTTATCATCTTTTTATTTTTATTTTACAAGCAGACATTGAAATATGACAATACTCAACAAGAACCAATTACATTCAAGCACATTAGTGTGTCATCCCTTATTCAGGATAGAACACCAAGTCCACAGAGGCATCCAAATGATCAGGCAAGTATTATTTTAAAATGCTAGTGGAGCAAGTTTAAAAGTACAGTTCCAAGTGTCATCAGTGAGTCAAGTAGGGTTATAGATCACTATAAAGAAAATTGTGTTTAATGGAGTAACGTGGCCCACATCCCAAATATCAATAGATAAGTTACTATATTGTGGAGCAATTATCACACATAGCAAGGATTCCCCCCGACGGCAGTCAGAGGCAGGGGGATTTTAACGGCCACTTAACCTCCCTATCGCACTGCTGAGGTCCAGATTTCTGTACCAGACGCGCACCATAGACTCTAATGGAATTTTTTTTTTGTGTTGTAGGCCTGTAACTTCCAAAAATCTGTCTGTATGCGTGTCTAATAGACATCCTGAATATAATAATGTTTGATACACACAATTATTATCAAAAAAAGTACATTTAAAAAAATTATGAAATGTATCATTTGAATGATTAAATCTCTTGAATACTTATTTGGTATGAAAGATTTCAAAACAGTATTTATGTTTGTTTATAATAACATTTTTATTTTGTTTTTGTTTTAAATTGTATTGGACACAGTTATCACTGTATCCAATACAATGGCATTCTCTGAAAGGGTTAACTTCAAAGATCACATCTGGAATGACAATGGGATTGATATTCCAGGTGTGCTCTTTGAAGATATCCCAATTTGCATATGAATATCCCAATTGTGACATTCATGTGCAGATTAGCCTGGTAGAGGTGTCACAGCCGGCTTGCATAAGGATCGCACAGACAGAAGAGCAGAGTGTGCAGCCGGCGATTCTGAGCTCTTAGCTGGACGGCACTCCATCTCGTCAGCTGCAATACTGCATAGGCAAGTGCAGGACAAGATAGTGCCGTCAGAAGCGCTAGGAAGGTTAATCAGAGTATGAGTATAGTAGTAAAAAATGTCACATTTAATACATAGTTACAATTTAAAAACATGTAGCATAGCATGGCAGTCTTGGCAGTCATCAATACATAACATAAGTGGCAACCGTAATGATTCTTAATAGCAGTCCATAAGATGTTTAAGCATAAATTATGTATTTATAAACAATAGATGTAAAACAAAAGCCAGGATAAGGGAGCCTGCATTCATCAGGATCCACCCCACCCCAACGCACGTTTCGTATGAAATAACTTCCTCAGGGGGTGTCTTTTATCCTCGTAATTTTTGAGTAGGTTCCAAAGCGCCACAGGGAGAT
>CM070036.1:139599003-139616447 GCA_036250615.1 Ptychadena robeensis | reverse complement strand
CGCCGGTCTTCATTGAAGTTAATGGCATCGGCCAGAGAACATCGGACATGTCCGTTCTCTCGCCAGCCGAGCTGTGGGGCGACACGCCCATTGTGCCGCCGCCCGTCGGTCAGCGGAAAAATCGGCCACTAATCGGCGCGTGTATGCCAGGCTTTAGTATTGGATGGAGTAGGAAAGCATAGGAACCCTTTGCTTCTGGATATCTGCACAAGTGCCCCCAGAAGACTTCATTGCAGACATTAAAGTCTCAGCGGTAATCTGACTTAACTTAAAGCAAATCCAGTTATTTACAAAAAATACACACATATCTATAGATAAAGCCGCCTGTTATATACATCCGAAGCAGGCAGCTGCCTTATCATAGGCTTCATCTAAATCTGTACATGAGAACTCTGCTTTGTGCAGACTGCATGACATCCGTCAATGACTATATACATGGAATGTAAAGATAATGCATATTTACTGACCTCATAAATCTCCCCTTAAATACAATCGCTCCGATGACAGTGAGAGGTAAACGACTATTTAACAGTTCCGATATCTGATAGGAGCATGTGAGATGTGTGTGTCTGCAAAATGGTTTTAGTGTTCCTCTTTGTGTGTACAAATGTCAGATCCTATCAGCGCTACAACATGTGATGCTAATTGCTGACAGCTGTTACAATTACCGACTTAAATGCGAACGGGTGGGCTATTTCCAAGCGGTAATATGGAACGTACGCTTATAATAATTATTTGATTACATTAAAATGACTCCCCCATAATATATGGTATATTCATTAACAATATCTTCTGTAATAGCCAAGAACTAAAATCAAATATTACAGGTGTCTGCATTTGTTTTTAGCAAGTACTGAGAATACCTGTAGGCTTGGCCAGAAATCCAGTGTCCTTGTGACTTCCTGTGGCCTAAACTTAACTCTTAACCTCCCTAGCGCTCGTACCGTGCCATTGAAAATCGTGATACACTGTACTCTGTTTTTCCCATTTTTCCTCCTCGCCTCTACACATTGCCTCCATCATAATGGAGGGGCGTCGGTTTCCGAGACCACATTACTGGTGTCAATAATAAAGCAAGGGAAAACAATGCCCCAGCATTTTAAAGGAGGGCTATGGCCCGGCCCTTCACTGTCATTGATGGCGCGGAAGGGTTGGCACCAGAACCTATTGGTGGGTTTGCCACGGGCTCACCAAAGGTATGTTAGTTTAGCTCCAGCTTGCCAAGGATGTGTTTTGTAAACAGACTCTAGACAAGCTGGGCTCGTCTTGTCTCAAAAGCTAGGGGGGAGTTAATGTTATTAGCTTTCTTTTATGTAAAATATTAAACTCTTCCCCTAAATGTAACAGAACAAAGAGGGTTGGGTGTTTGTGCTCCAATTCAGGCAAACTATAGCTGTGCATATAGGGTTAAGTTTTTCAATCAATTGACTTAAATTTCGTAATATCGTATTACATTTGGGTCATTTTTACCAACAGATCGATTCCTTTTCTTAGCCCAGTGGACTACAGATGGTCAAATTTATTTTCAAAAATTCGCCGATTTCAAGTTAATTGCAAAGCCCCTGAGGATGGTATCATCACCAAACTTGCTGGAGATGTAGAGAAGGGTTCGGGGTATACTGCAAAAAAAAGGTTTGCTCTAACACAAATAGTTTTTGCACACATTACGTTCAAAGTCAAGTCAAAAATCGGAACTTTGACTTAGATTTTGAACTTAATTTATGCAAAAACTACATGTGCTAGTGCAAAAAAATTATTTTCACATGTCCCCACAACCCTTCTCTACATCTTCAGCAATTTTGGTGATGGTCATTTTCAGAGGCTTTGCAATCAGCTCACAAAGTTAGCAAGTCGAAAAATTCGACCATCTTTACTGTGGACATGCTCCCTTGTAACATCATATAAAATCAATTGAAATATAATATGTACCAGCATGTCTGATCACTGCACAATTAAGTTTTATCAAAATTTCGGATTCCCTTATTTATGAAAACCAAATTGGATCCAAAACATAAAATCGAAAAGTGATGGGACATGTTGGTAAATATCAGTCAATCGCTCATGTATCTGACGGGTTTTCTAAGTATTTCAATTGATTTATATGCGATGGTACTATGGAGATACGCACAGGGCTATCACATTGTGTGGTGATTGAAAATGATACAAATGTAATATGATCAAATTTTAAGTTAGATTGAACCATGTATGCCCAGCTCTACAATGTGGATCCTTCATAGATACGGACAATAGGTTGAGTTAACAATGGCATGTTAACATGCACACAAAATGTCAGCTTCCCTTTAACTCTTACTTCCATTTAACAGGATGTGAGACAGAATCTCCCTTCCCAACAGATACCCCCTAGCATGGCTTGCTCATCACTTCAAAACTTTTCCCTAGCTAAATTTGGTCTCCAGGGTAGAATACACCATTTCACACCCTCCGTTGTTTGGCCATGGTTGGCCTTGGCCTTGTAAGAGACCACTGTGGCCCAAGTAATGTCACAGACACGCCTTAACCCTAACTCATAAATGATCCTTTGAGAAGCCAACCCAAATCCTCAACAGAGCTGAGAGGGGGTAAAGGAAAATGGATAGGCATGTATACCTTTCTGAGTGGATGGCTACAACCAGACTGAAAAAACAATACATTTCTGTGAAGACAATTTAGGGTGCAAAGATGAACTTGCCTAATGAAGCCTTTGCTATGTGTACAGCACAGAATGATCAACCTATCCTATAAAATCACAATAAGGTAAAAAGGTTAGTGTAACTGTCCACAAGCCGGTATGTAACAATTCCCACAATGGTACCAAACCTGAGATTGTGTTTATTGTAAGAGGGAAGCCCTATTGTTTTATAGGAGCAGCCATCTTAGTCTAGAATAGGGCAAGGCTTTTAAAATCTACAGACTGCAATGTCTTAGAAAGGGATTACTAGACAGTCTTTCAGCATGTCTGCAACATATCTCTTCTCCTAAAAGGAACGTCAGCCAATTACATTTGCTCAATATTTTAAAATCAAGGAATCTATGTTTCTGTGTGTATGCAAATATTTTGTTCTTTAATCTTGTGTTTGTATTACGGTGTATTGGACCTAACTTACAATATATTTTAGTGTGCAAACACATTGAGTTTGTAGTTAAAGACAGGAAATATGGCAAAGTTTTACAATAAATATAATTGATTTGTAAGATACACAAACAGGTACCTGTGAATTATTGGGGCAGTAGCAGCGTTAGCTGGTTTGTTCAGAATTGAACATGACTTCTTATGGTCTATGGAGTTTCCTTCATAAATCTACCTTTAGCAATGTTTATTAAGGACAATGATGGTGACCAATGACCAGAGAGGAAAAACTGAACAATCCACTCTCTATCTCTATGTACGCTATATAGATAAGGGAGGATGCATATACAACCTATGAGTCAAAAAATCTGCTTTGTGCACAGGAATATAGGCCATACAGATGCCCACAGAAATAACATTATCTTCTACTGATGGTAGGTTGATCTAAGCAATGATTGGCCACTTCAGATAACCCTAGACCAATTTATGGTCCACCTGAATTAATTTTCAATACAAGGTAGGGCATCCCCTCCCTTCACTACATGCTTGTCCGAACTAAATGTGCAAAGTTACAAAAGATGTAACTAGATACACATCCGTGCAGTCATGCTGCTTCTGTAACACGGCAATAGGTTTTTTGACTCTGGTAGGAAGAGGCCTGCATCCCACAAAGGATAACTTTAGTTATATTCCATTAGCAGGCCTTAGTGAAATATTAAGATAACTGTATGTGCAGCATCAAAGTGACACCAGCAAGGGAAAACTAAAGGGAAAAGCTTCAATCAATTGGTCATTTTAGGGCTCTTATTTCACACTTTGATAAATAAGACCCACCTTAACATACTAAGTATCTGTCTTCCTGGGATGAAGATCCCCCTGTATATTAAACACATCTCTGCTGTGATTGTTATTGCACATTTCCATCCTATAGTCCGGTACATAGACTACCAATGGTTTCTATAGAAGTATAAGAAAAGACTTCAGTGGCATATCATAGGGTCCAATTAATTTGCTCATAGAATCACACTCATGTCACAATAATGGCTCTCTCATGGATCCTGTTGCAATGGTTTGAGATCAAGGACATGTTTTCATCTAATCAGTGACAATCCAGAAAGTAATAAACCCCGCCATATGCCAAAGTGCCAAAACCCTCAATGCATTAAAACATGGCGGCACATTCTTTGAGCTCATAGACAATTTTTGCAACATAGATCAAACATATCCCCAGGGACCACACTACCCTTTTCAGTAATGCAGATGTCAGATGTCTCAATGCGAGTATTGATACCTATACTCATCACAATATGTGTTAAATGTTGCCATATCCTTAGAATAGGCATTACAAAAGGTAACTGAGAAGGTGAGAATGTTACCTTGTGAGCTTGCTCATGAGCCTCTGTTACTGTTCACTATCTCATATAGGCACCCCATCAAGTTAGGTTACATGCAATGTGTTTAAATGTACAAGACACGGAAACAACTGTAATATCAGGTTAAGAAGGCTGCTAATAAGCATAGTGACAGGAACACATGAGAACATATTACATGTATGATGGTGGGACCTTTTTACCGGCTGCACCCTACTTATAGCAAAAGCAGGGCAGTTGACACTCACATAGAACAGTAGTGCACACACATAGTTATCAGTCTTGTGGTATTCTGCAGACACTATATTGAACCTATACAGTAGGATCCTGCATTGTGGAAAGGAAGAATGCATTCCCTATAGTGAACCTATAAGGCCCCCAACAAACCTTTGACATGAGCATGGCCTATACTTCCCCTTAGCCAATTAATTCCCAACTTACTTACACATTTCTAAAGCATGTTAGACTAAGAAAGGGTGAAGCCTTTAAGAAATTCCTTAAAGGCTGCCATTGATATCTTGTTACACAAATGCTAGCTGCCATTAATGGAGACTCAACTCTAATACTTGAGGTTAAAAATGTATACATGTGCCCCAGTCCATTAGGAGGGATAGTATCTGTGTCCAAAGGAATAAACTATATTTGGGAATCTTTGTATAGCTGGAATGTTATTGAACATTTCAGGAAAGCCAACCAATTTCAGGGCTCCAAGTCCCCTTCATCAGGGTAAGTTATTAACATATTAAAATCAAAACATGTAAATGATATCATAAATATGTGTACAGATATAAAAAAATATATATTTTATGTATTATAATTTTTGGAGTAGGTTGACAAATGTTTACTACTTGATATCAAACAATACCAAGTATCAAATGTATATTAAATATGTTTATAAGCCTTAGGGAAGGGGACGCAGATACCTGACACACATGGCTCCATTGGGACCATCAATACACATTCTAACTACAGGACATTCTTCTGGACATGGACACCAAGCCTTCTAATGAAGTTTCTTTAAAATATTAGGTCAGTAATGGTAGCCCCTACAGTTTAAAATATTATGTGAAGAGAGACACACATCTTGTTCTTGAGTTAGACACTTCATAGAAGAGGTCCATTGTAACAACAAAACATATAAGAGAGACCAACTCTTCCTTATTTGACCTACACATACTCGTTCCATATCAAACTTCTTATCTGCAAATAGTTTTCAGCCTTCTGAAGGGAAAGCCACAACTTAAAAAGAATTCAGCCACAGTGGAAGAGGAACCCCACTGCTACACGCTTGTCGTTTGTACAGATATTTTAAAAAATAACATTAAATAAAAACTATTGGTGCTGTGCTGTTCAGGAATGGAGCCAGCTTACAGGAACCCAGAAGCTGTCTCTCTCCAGCCTGTCCAGGGTGCATCTGAGTTCATTGTGAGCCGTAGCCAGGTCATCGTTTATTATAACTTTGTCAAAGTAGTGGCCATATTGGGTCTCCATGAGCTGCGCTGATTTGATCATTTCTTCAAAGTCTTCATCCTGCAATGACAGCAATGAACAAGTGTTAGCAAATGGCAGGCGTAACCAATGCTACTCAGTTATATTATATATATTGAAAGCCTAGGTGCCCACCCTGCGGTCCGAGGGTCTACATATGAGCTCTGCACCCAGGGGCAGGAGGGGGGTGGGTGCTGTCGTGTTTTGACTGCCCTTTGGGACCTGGTCCACCGCCTGTCAAGATATGTCGTCAGGGGGAGGGTCTGGATCGATGTTTTCTGCGGCCCTTTAGTGATGCCGGAGCTGCATATGTGGCCCTCCATATCAACTCAGTTGCCCACCACTGACTTTAAGGGTCATGTTACCAAAAAGTAAGAGTTCCACATTGGGTAGAACTTGATGGATTTATCAGGCCAAGCAAAGAGGTCTATTCTTGGCCAGTGAATGGGCGTAGCATCAGCACATTGGTGAGACCATTGCAGTACTCCTCATATTTTTCATACTTAAATTTCAAGCACTAGACTCTGAATATCTTACAAAACACTCATTTTAGGTAAGTGAGAGAGCGATGGAATTTGTTTCTTTGTGCCCATAGGCCAACTTCCCATCCCAAAATATATAGAGTATATTAATATAAATTTATTCTACACTTCATACAGCTATTTCTGACTTGTGTGTGCATTGTATAAAGCTCCAACTTTAAGCCTTGTTACTTAATCTAAATTCTTGACACTGCACGTTGTGTAAATAAACAACGCAAACAACCCTCTTCGTTATTGGTATGAAGTGATGAAGAAAACAAAAAAGCACCCGTTGTTATACAGGCAGCACGTTTTTAGCCATTTGGTCAATAGAATTAAAAGGGGTTGTATCAGCACAAACAAAACATGCCCACTACCCCTTTGAGCATCATGGACATAGTACCATTTTACCACCAATGAGCAAGAATCAACTAACAAAATATACCACAGGTTATCTGAATATTTAAGTTGGATCAAGAGACATTAAATGTATTGTATATTCCTTACTATTTTAAAAAATAGATTTCTGATAGAAGGCAGGCGTGCAGATATTGATATTTTTGTAGTTATTTTATGCTTTACACTGCTTTTGTGGAGGTCATTTTGTTTCCTCATCTGAACATAACCTGTCTGGGTATACCATATACTCTCATATACTGAAAAACTCTAGTTACAAAGTGTTTATATTTATGAGATATCAAAGCATAATGGTGGAAACTGGAAAGATCATTATCACTTCAATTATGTGACAGGTACACTTTAAACAAGCCCTATATATTCGTTTGTTATCGGCCAGCATAAACAGTGCATGTCCCATAGCAGAACATAGTTGTCTTCCAGGCTTCTGCATTACATTGGACTCCATCTCTCCATGACCACATATGACCCCTACTGTATCTGCTGTCCGTTATAACAATAAACAGAAATTGCACATGCTGAAGGAATATCTGTGTCCTTTTGAGTCACCGGGTCCTTCTGCTAACCCCGGCTAATGAATCCACATGTTTGGCATCTCCCTGTGTTTACCAACAGCACAAACCATTAAAAGGATGATCTGCATGGACACATTAGCGGTCAGAGAACGAGGAGACTCTGCACAGGAAATGACTACACATGAGGAATTCTACTCAAGCAAGTTGGCAGTTCTGCTTCAGATTTTTATTAGCGATGTTTACCCAGTTTAAAGAAATTAAAAAGAATCTTGTTCTCAAAACGACAATGGTATTTAGGACAACTGCAGTGATGAAAAAAGCAGGATATTGTTTGAAAGTGAAGTCAAGGTTATTAAATAAAAAACATAACACTTGTCCTCTTTTCTTGAAATGAGAACATTCTAATCTACAATCTAGGGCCAAAATTCCAGTGCTTGCCTACTACAGCACAGATGGGAGCACACCTAGCATAAAGAACAATAAGGGTGACCCATGACACTTGACTTTACTGTTGAACAAAAAGTTTTAACCTCCCTGGCTGTTTTCCAGGCACCATTTAAACAAACTCTGCCCAAACTGGGATTGGGTATATTTGCCTATACTCTGCGAGGACCATTTACTCTGCTTTGATTGCCCTTAATGCCTCCCAGGCAAACCGTTAGGGAGGTTAAGCAAGCATAGACTGTTATCACCAAGATAATTTTGGATATACCTGCAATTATGTTTTATGCTACCTATGTTTCCAATATTAGACTATGCTCAACTGGAAAAAGTTTCAACGCTTCTGCTTACTGCTGGCAATTTTACTGCTCTTCTGGACTCTACTGAGATTGGCTACCTAAGGTGGCCCTACACGGTTTGATATTTCCATCTGATCAACATAAAACAAAGATTTGTATGTTGATGGTATGGAAATAGATTCTCATGTACCTGGTGTGATCGACCAAAAGTTATTGAAATAAAAAAAAAACGATCTAAAAGTGATCTGACATGTTGGTAAATTTGGATCATACAAATATCATATATATAAGTTTTTTAATTTATTTATTTTTTATAGTTTTTTTTTTAGTTATTTTGTTCAATTTGTTTATGATTACGATGGTATTTCTGATCATAAACTACAATGGTATTTTAGATCACAATTTCCATACATAGTACACCATTCAATCCATAGCACGATCCTAAATTGGTTGAATTGATCACACTGTGGTATAACGAACAAACAATGTGGCACACGATTGTAAAATCACATACATTCAAATCTAAGATCGATCTTGCAAAAGTCAACCCGTGTAAGGCTACCTTTACTGGTCAACAGCAATAAGCGGGAGGTATGCAAACACTATTACTACCAGAGATTTGACTTATTAAAGTGGCCAATTCAGGGGACACTGAATTCTGAAGCAGGGTTTTTCAGAGGCCAATACCTACACTATGTACAGGTACCTACGTTTTAAAACTGGCAGCTAGATAGCGATGGGGCAAGTGGGTTGATTATGGAAAGAGGCAGGTGGGTTTCTTTATTTAATAGTCAAGGTTTTATCTAAATACAAGGTTTGACTTTATCATAAAACATAATTAAGCCACATAAAAATTTACTGACAAAGTGCTATTTGAAAAAGTCTGAAATTGCAAATTCTTATTGCATTGAAAATTAATATTAAGCTTGCCATGGAGTTTAATTGCCAGTCACTGTGCTGAATTGCCAGGCACCCTAGGATCACAGGGTCAGCCACAGGATTTTCCTACATGCCCCTGGAAATGCCCCCTATTCCAGAGTCCTCATCAAATCTACCATAAAAATATTCTGTCCCTGTTCTAGAAAAGGAACACATATTTCCAACCTCCATAATGCCAGTTTCTGAGTAAACTCTGCACTCTCATGAAATGCTCGCTTTATTTAATCCCTTTATTGCCAGACCTGAAAATGTTTAAGATAATAAAGTTTTATGAAAAAATAACACATTTTGTTCTAGCTAATACGTGCAGTAAAACGTGGCCGCCGCTTTTATCTTAATAGGCAGGCATTGTGATAAATGTTGCTTTTGTGCTGTATGAGGAGGAAATAAAACCTGTTTAATGCTGCAGAGGTTAATCTGAGTGGCATGAAACGGAATACCTACGCTTTAAACTTTAACCTCGAAGGATTCTATATTGGGTTGGAAAGTTCAACTGTAGCTCCATCTAAGAAAAGAAAACTTTCTTTGTACCATAAACGTTCAGATAGAAGGGTCTCAAGACAGGCGCTGGCATATGACGGTAGAAGTGTTTAAATGCATACATTTTGATGTATTGCCGCGTTTGGCCTTTTTTTGCTTCAAATTGAGGGCCCATTCACACTATATGCGTTTTTTTAAGGCTTGCATTTTTTATAGGCATGCGTTTCTGCATATATACAAAAATGCATGCGTTTTTGACATTACATCTGCATTTTTGAACAAATGAATAAAAAATGCAGGAGAAATTTATCAAAAATGCATACTGCAGTGAGTTTTTAAAAAAGCAATGCATACAGTGTGAATGGTAACATTGGTTGCCTATGTACAAAAAACGTGTGCAGTAAAAAAATTCATGCATTTTTAAAACTCACCGCAATGCATATAGTGTGAAATGGTCCTAAATGTTACCTATAAGGACATGTTTCCAAGAGCAGGGGTGTCAGAAGCCATAAGAGGTAGGGCAGTTATACTAACTTACCAGAACAGGGGTGTCACAATCAAAAACACAGTGGGACAAAATGATAAAATAGGACAAAGTCGCAGGTCAATCTTGGTGTCTACAATTGAGGATGTTTTGACTTCTCATCAGATAGAACGATAATCCCTTTATAATATCAAAAAAAAAAATTTGTTGCCATTCTTTTTAGAAATTAAATTTAAAAAACAATCTCGCAAGTCAAATATAATTATTCTATGGGGTAAATTTGGCCCCTGGGCTGGAGTTTAACCTTTCCTAGACAAAGAGAAAATAACACACAATTTAATGTGGGGCAATTTGAATATTATGTTATTAATTGAACGTCAAAACGTGTATTAGCCAATTGGCTTCTTAAATGTCATCCATCTGGTCCATATCTCAAAAGACAACATTATAATGCTCTGCTCAAGCTAAAGACCGGAAAACCTCTTCATGGTGGAGCCCCAGTATGTTTTTCATTTGTATTGAGATGATCCCTTCTTACCTGCTCTTTCTAAATAATTTGTAGTGTATTTGGCAATTTCTAGTCAATTGCATCTATTCTGGTTCCCAATATACCAGGTGTATCAAACAGACAACGGACCAAATTTTTAAATTTAGATAAATGCGCAGGCTAACCTTGATATTTATGGAAAAAAATGTCTACAATTGTTTCTTTCCTTTTCTAATTGAGACTCTCAATAGGTCACCAGACCATGGCACGTAGATCTAAAAAGAGGTTCAGACGGTTCACTGGAATCTCAGATGTAAAGCTTAGGAAGGTTTAGTTCTGCTTAAATAAGGGCAGGTAAAACAATTAAAACTAAACATATTCACCATAACAAAAATTAGAACAGAATTCGATGGGATTTCACAAACAAAACAACTAAATTGAAATTAATTGTGTAACAATGGCAATGGTTCTATGAATTAGACATCAAAATACGGTATTGTCATTGTTCCAGCAACACTTACTGTAAATTGTTTAGACGCTGTTCGCTCATCTTTGCTTGAGATCACTTTGGCAGTTCTCCTGGTCTCTCGCAAACGTTCAATCGATGGCGGCATGATGAATATCACGTAAGGTTTAAATTCATAGGTCCTTAAGTGTTTTATGCTCTACAAAGGATTAAAGAGAAAAAAAAAAAGAAATCAGGTATCGGGTCCCGGTTAAAAAAAAATAAAAGGCATTCAGTAATAGGAAACACATTACATTTCTCAAATATGTACACTCGTACGCTAGCATTTAAAACACTTACTGTATCTGCTGTTATTTCAATGGTTAGAAGGCTTTAATTTCCAAGCTCTGTGCCAGGCCTGGAAAGTCTGATCAGTTTGGCAGGCACTGCGTACACCACAGCCAGTAGGCATTTTGATGCCCAAAGCTTACACTCTGCTTTTTGAATTTGGTGGCAATTATATTTCAAACAGATCTATGTAAACACACGGAATGGATATTTTCATTTCAAACTAAATCCGTTTTGTTCGCCGTCAGCCACCATTGCTGTCTATTAATAATTCCCCTTTTAACTCGGGTGATGTCATATCTGGACAGAAAGTCACATTAAAGGCCTGGAAATTTTTACTTTTCCTTTATTTCACTCTCCTTTGGCGAGTAGAAAGTCCAAATATGTTTGATTCGGAGATTGTATTTGCTCCTTTTTCTTGTTTAGGAAGATTCAATCTTTTATAAATTGGTGTTTGTAGTTCTGCCATAACAATATTTCAGGTGGAACTTGGATGAAATAGGTCAATAAGGTCAGAGGAGCTCCCACTCCAAGGGAGGAGATTGTATGTGATGCTAGATCTTAATATCAAGCCTACAATAGTTTCCCACGCATGTCTTATCTATTGTGGTGGTGTTCATACTATTGTTTGCTTCTGTAAAAGAGTTTTGGGTTCAAAAATCATGTTACACCACTGTTTTCTTACATTTATATTCATTATTTTGAAGGAAATTGGTTTCAAACTTCCATGGCTTATTAATTAGATGGTTAATAAATAGAGCTGGAAACTATTGGATCTCACGGACGTGGTAAAACACCACTTTACTTTACTTTTCCCTATATTGAAAGGAAACATCTGGTGGTGGCTTGGACACATAGTGCATTTTTTTTAGATAAGTAAGCTTCTTGTCCTAGTCCTAGACTGTATACTGCTAGGTACCTAACTAGCATCTGATCCCCTTCTGGTTTATGGCTCAATTGCCCACTTTTTGTTACCTCTTCTATGGACTACATTAAAAGTGGAAGAGTCAGAAGCAGTGGTTCAGTCATAGCAGCTGTTGCTAACCCAACCTGCTACCCTTCTGGGGTGGTGGTGGCTTGAATATGTAGGGCATTTTTTTTAGATAAGTAAGCTTCTTGTCCTAGTCCAATGTATACTGCTAGGTACCTAACTAGCATCTGATCCACTGCTGGTTTATGGCTCAATTGCCCACTTTTTGTTACCTCTTCTACGGACTACATTCAAATTGGAAGAGTAAGAAGTAGTGGTTCAGTCATAGAAGCTGCTGTTAACCAAACCTACTTATCTTTTGGTTTTGACCCTGCTGGGCTCTTTTTGGCTCCAACATCTGATTTAATGCAGTTGAGCTGTACTAGAAGGAGGTTGTTAACCAATTTCTACTTCCTCTTCCTTACTTTATTTGGTACTGGCCTTGAGACCAAAGTGACTATGCTAGTATTTGTGTGGAAGGATTCTTTTCTTTAGAGAATGTCATTGGAAATGTTCAAAAACACTCTTGAGAATGTTCAAAAATTACTGGTAGCTAAAGTTAATCTCCTTCTACTATGAATTTGACCTGTGGACAGCACAGACTTGTGTGGTGATGCAAAACCTGCAAACAAAACCAAGTTGACACAGGCCGGGAACCATGAGGATGGGAGGGAGGTTTTAAGTCATCATATATGACACTTTTTGCCACAAGCTAGCTGCTAAACCCTGAGACTACAGCCTTATTTACAATAATTTAAATTCAGCCCACAATATAAACACACACAGCCATTTTGTGAAACTATGTTCCAGTACTAGTGTAGCCAGTCCTGCTTTTGCAATCAGGAAATGGAGACCGAATGCTCCCTTCCCTAGACAGAGGCTCCATCAGGTAACCAAATATAGTCAGAATATACTGGAGTTAATGAAATGTATATACGCTAAAGTGATAAGTCTCTGGTTGGATAAATCCATCAATATGTTATTATTTCTCTAGTAAAGTACATGACATGAGAGGAGATGTAGTCCTAGTCTATGCTAGGTGTGCGCCTTAACAGCTTCGTAAAGGGGGCTTTCCACTCACTTCAAAGCTTTGGATAATGATAACTTTGAAAACTCCATCCAAAGAACCTTGGCAAGTAGGAGAGATACTGCTGAGTAAGTGAAAGGAGACCGATACTTGCTGAGTCAGGTGGGCATAATAAAACTGAGGAATTGCGCTACAATGGCTATAAAATCTTAGTAAGACTAAATTAACTGAGTCCCAAGTGAGCTCTTAAGGAGTAGCTGCTTGAAAACTTCATAAATGGGATAATAGGATCAGCTCAGATCATAGAGGACATTTACAAGAACAAAGTCGCTTGCAGGTAGGAGAAAAAGTGAAAATGCAATGCGTGTAGACAGCGAAAAGGCTGAACAATTGAAGGTGATGTGAGGAACATGTCTTCTGATTGTCAATGAACTACAAATCCAGCATGCCCTGGACTCTTGTCTAATAACTTTATTTTCCTAAAGATTGCCAATTCTTTAGTTGTGAAACAAGATTTGTTACCTTGGTGGACCTTTTTGTAGTTGACTTTGTGAGTTAATTCCAAAAGCCCCTGAACAAGGTATTATTGCCAAAATTCCAAGTATTGCTCGAGCACAGGGGTGCCCAAACAGGCGGATCACAGTCATCCAGTAGACAACAAAAGCAACAGCAGTAGATTGCAGAGCCTGGCCCTTAATTTTCTTTTAACACACACTAAAGTAATGGCCAAAAAATTATAGATAGGTATTGTGCCATACATGTTCATATTCTTACTCAAGGTAAAAAATATGAATTTTAAATATAAAGTATACTCCGTATATAAATACAAAAATAAATATATGTTTACGCTTTTTATAATTGAAAGTTCCCCTGTTTTAGCATATGTAGTTTTTGCATAAATTAAGTTCAAAGTCAAGTCAAGTCAAATGTTTTGAGTTAAAATTTTTAACATAACTTAGAACTTAAAAGATTACATATGCTAGAACAATTCTGATTTTGTAATGTTCCCATTACTCTTCCGTACACCTCCAACAATTTGGGTGATGATACCATGTTCAGCGGCTTTGCAGTTAACTCACAAATCAACGATTCCAATTGTTCGTGACCATCTTTATAACTCAGTTTCATAAATGTATATAATTGCTGTTTGAGACCACTCAGGTGTTTTGCCTTAAAAGAACCCAATGTCCTCGGTGACATTACTAAAATGCGATCCTTGGCTATAGTTCGGGGAGACATAAGGTGAAGCTATACAGAGAGATATGAAGGAGAACACCTTTCACCGCAGCAAGTGTCTGCAGAATGTTATAGCCCTGAGGAATGCTGGCCGGAGTGTCTCCTCAGAGTACAGACATTGTTCCTCACATTGCAGGAAGAACTGGCTTATTTTGAAGGCTTCTGTCTAATAAATGAAGCCAATGACTACGATGTGTCACCTGCAGTCGGAATGCTGAAAACACCCTTTATTTCATTTCAAGATGAAACCGAGCGTGTTCTTCCCACAGTGTGCGGGCAAGTAAGGCCGCTCTGTATTATTCCAGTCAGCAGAAACAATCCCGCCATCCCTCCAGAGGTCTATTAGCGATTGACTATTAATATTCTGCTATCTCAGCATTTTCCACAATATTACAAAATATTGGACATTTTCTGCAAGATTATTGAAGCTCGCCTTTCTGGTAAATGTGATACTACAACCCAGCTCGGTGTAATAATAAACTTTACAATCTCTTTAACCTATTACTTGTTCCCCAAGGCTTCAACAGAAAAATGTCTTTTGTGGATGGTGGTAAGAGACTGTGACCTGATGTTCAGAAGCAGAAAATATGAACGAGGGGAGGAAATAAGAACTGAACAACTGAAAAGTGGAAAATCTCTATTAGTCAACTCTCAATAACTAGGGAGAGCTAAAGACAAATATACACAAAAACAAATCATTTTCAACAGGGCACTACTTTAAAGTTTCTCAGCCAATGGCAAACGGGAGGTAATTCAACCTGGTAAAGTCAATTTTGATGTCAGTTTTAGGTTTTAGACCTAACTTAAATAATATAAAATATTTCTGTTAAGTATGATTTTATAACCTCCTGGGTGTTACACATGTGGCACGCTTTTTTTTAAAAGCATGCCACAGGCGATCTACAGCCCGTTCGGAGGTGCCCAGCACGATTGGTGCTGGGGAAAAGCGACGCCCCTTCATTTGCATGGAGGTCTATGGCAACTCCTACCTCCACCCCCTTCAAGTCACTGGTGACTTGATCGGGGGCGGACGCGGATGCATCGGCATACACGCCGATACACAGAATCGCTAAGGGAATCCGGCTGCCAGGTAAGTTTCCCCTCAGTTAACTTGTGTTGAGTTTCATGATGGATGAAACTCACCCGAGTTAACTCGGGCCAAATGCCCAGGAGGTTAATGATCTTTTGTTTGTGGAAATAGCAGAGCTAATTTTATTTTAGCTTGCAATATGTGTTATACTGTATATATGTATGTGCGTGTATGCTAAAAAAGCCCAACTATGGGGAAATGGTCCCCTAGCTAGATAACACAATACCCAAAAATAGATCCCAGGCTACAAAATTCTCTTCTTTCTTCTTCAGCATTACCCCAAGTCAAATGTTGGCCTTTTCCAGTTTTATTGACTTATTAGTTTTAAAGCCGATTTTGCACCATTTAAAGGTCCACGTATTAAACGCAAACACATACCCTATGCCAAAAACAATTGGCTATGTAACAAAAAAACATATACAAAGCATATTTAAATTATTCTGGGCTTTCAAACAAGAGAAGTTGTCATGGCCATCCTTCCTTTAACATCCTTAGAATGCGGAGTATCCCAAATCCTAACCCAGGGGTGTCAAACTCAAAAACACAGAGGGTCAAATATAAACCTTGAACAAAGTCCCAGGGCAACCTTCATATTTATTGAAAAAAAAACCCTAAAATTGTCTAAGATTTTCCTTCTCATCAGATATAATGATAAACCTTTTAATACAGAAAGTGTCTTAAGTTTTGCTTAAACATTGAATCTGGCACAAGCAGAGTGTAATACTATAACACATGTAATGCAAAATGTCAATAATAAATAAAAAACACGTCATTCATTTCTTTAATATACATTTACAAAAAAACTTGCAGTCCAAATATAAATCCCACAGGCCGGACCTTGACTCAGGTGCATAATTTGGGATCTTAACCTCCTGGATGTTACGAGATTTTCGCGCCATTTTCCATGGCGCAAAAAGCCGCTGCCCAGGCCAAATGATCACTACCAATTCTAATAAATATGACAGTGTCTACTTAACATTCTAAAAACAGCGTGCATTTCGTGTTTGCAATATGGAGCACCATGCTGTCATCGTAGCAATGTGTGGTGTCGCTGGAGAAGTACACATTGATCTGAACAACATGCTGTGTCAGCCGCACACAGAAAAGTCACTTCTGAATAGCATCGTGCACAGCTTTTCCACGTCATTGTAATCAAAATTAATAGGTCGCATTGTGTGGGGACAAACCGCACTGAACCATGGCCAAGTCACCAGCAAATCGCCCGCTCTGCGTCTTTTTAAAAAACAAAAAAAAGGCAGCAGACACATGGCCTTTTTTTTTAGCAACTGATGGCATCTAATACTATTTCAACAGATGGTTAATTTTTCCTAAATGTTTTTGAAAATGGCTTTAAATCCAAACAGGGTCTTGCTGATCATAGGACCAAATTTCTGTTCCCTTCTCCCAGTTATTGAATAAAAGCTAGTCTCAGAGCATGCGCAACACACAATATTAATAGTTGCTTTTGATAACTTATTTGTAGAAAATCAAGAATACAAAGCGTCCCAATAATACAATCTTTCATCAGTCAGTAAAGTGTTTATTGTACTTACACTGGGCTGTATATCCAGCAAACAGACTTTGTTTTTGGCTAGCACGGACCGTACAGAGTCGATGCTTGTGCCGTAGTAATTGTTCTTATATTCGCCGTACTCAATAAACCTTATCGAATTAAGAGAAGAAAAAACATCCAGTTAGTGAAAGGAGGGTACAAAAACTTTGCTAAAACTTTCATAAACTTAAATTGGAAGCAGAAGGCTTTCTATGTTATCTTACCATGTTTTAGAAGACGTAAAGCTCTGCCAAGTTCTTTAGCGTGT
>CM070036.1:139578998-139590779 GCA_036250615.1 Ptychadena robeensis | reverse complement strand
GGTCGACAGAGCCCTAGATGCCATGGAAACATAGCCTAGGAGGGAGCTGTTAAGGTGTTCAGTTTGAAAATGGTGGCTCTTGTGTTAAAGATCCGGCATCTCAGCATCCCTTGAGTCAATGTCCCAAGTCTCTGGATACTAAAGAACCCACTATAGCCTGGGCTCAGTATTCCTCAGGAAATGAAACGTACGTTGGGCCGCTCTTTCTGACTGCTTAGCTTTAATCTGAGGACAGGTTTCCTTTCAGTCAAAGCGCACTTCACGGAGCTTCTGAAAATAACAGCTTGTTTCCCCAAGAAGCGAGGCCCTGTTCTGAAAATGATTAGCAGTAACGTCTCAGGCTGCTGTCATTCAGTCAGGCCCGGCGTGGTGTTTGGTTTGCTCAGAATGAATGATACGCTCACTACAAAGTCGCACACAGGAATCTCGCTGACAGAGGAGTGCGGCGCTGGAGTCTCAGGAAGCACGCAGTGTTAAATTTCATACCAATATAAATTAGTGTCATTTATCTCACACGCCACTAATCTGTAAGGGCCGAGGCCCGCTGCTGTAAATAAGATGTAAAGCATAAAGCGCTCATTCTCCTAACTGGAAATGTATGCGTTTCAGCAGATACTAATCAAGAAAAATGGACGGGCATCGGGGTCTGGAGAGGGGTGCACTTCAAGGATCTAAAACAATTTCCTTTCATCCTGTCATAAATCTGGTGACAACGCTGAGAGGTCATAATAAAAAAAAATCCCTGCACATATGAAAAGCAAATGATGGAAAAACAAGGTGGTACATGATTATCGCTCTATAGCAGTGGCTCCCAAACTTTCCTTGCAGGACCCCCCTTTTCTATTTAAGAACATTATGAAGCCCCTCTCCCTATTCAAACACAGGTTATGAATGAGGGTCCGCGCCACCCTGGAATACCTTCGCCCCCCCCCCCCCCCCCCCCCCCAGGTGGGCCCGCCCCCCAGTTAAGGAACCACTGCTCTATAGTTATAGAGAATAAAATGTTTACGAAAACCAGTAACTCAACTCCAGACAAGTAGATAAAGACAATACATAATACCATTTCCCCTACTCACTCTGGGCCCTCGATCAGGTAATAACCCTGTTTACCACTTCTATTGTATTTACTTGTTGCTATCATGCCCTCACACGCTTCAACAGTGGGCAATGTACTTAGCTGCTAATAAGATAAATTTTTCGCTCATTTGTTATGTGTTACGGACCCTTCTAATATCTGGAGTCGTTTTTACTACATATTCGCCACCATCCGCTCTTTCCTTGGAACGGCGTGGCACAGTGTCCATAGGGAAGTTCAGACCGATCCAATGTTTTAAAGGGGCTCTATCTATATACTTGCTTGCACTATCGGGGGTAAGCCGGTTTACATGGTTTCCTCTATACCTAATCTTCCTGCCATTAGTCACTTTTTTCCCTATTTATGGTACAAATCTTCCTCGTTTCCCAGATTCACAAATTTTTGACGTGTGCAGCCTGACGAAGTCACTGCTGTGGCGAAACAGGTTGCAAGCTACAACTTGACACACGCATGTGATATATATCTAAGGATCTGTGCAATATATTGTTTTGTACTACATTCATGAATATTACATTGGTACTTTTAATGTGATTAGCTACTAAATTTGATTTCTTTATGTTCACGGACGCTACGGGTCCATAATAAAATACTATGTGTATCACTTGAAATGTCACCTGGTGCGAATATGACTTTATTTGAACAGAATTGGTTTAGACACTCCAATTAAAGTCCCAATCATTAGGGGACAAATATTTTTCCTTTTCAAATACCGTTTCCCCTAAAATAAGACATCTTTCGAAAATAAGGCACCCTTACATTTTTGCCTCATGCTGAAATATAAGGCAGCCCCCCTAAAATAAGGCACCCACGAAGATACGGCACTGTAACTCTGGACAGGAGGGATCTGAGTTTCCTGTGCCATTTTGATTCCCTCCTGTGTCATTTTAGGTGATCCCCCCACCCTGATACCCCAGTGCCGTATTGTGCTTCATGGAAAAATAAGACATTACCCGAAAATAAGACATAGGGCATCTTAGGCAAAAATTAAAAAAAGACACTGTCTTATGTTCATTTTACCAATACTGGTAACCCAGAGCTATATTCGGGGTGGTTTACCTTTGAAAGGTCCACGCTTATCATTGGACCCACCTTCCTGACATCAGTGATGGCAGCAGGGGGGCTGCCCTTACCATATGCCAGTACAGATATTCGGGACTAGGTGCCCTTGGGGAGGAGAGCAGGCAGGAAGTACGAACAGATTACAAAGTCCGGGAATAGAACATGGCCACCTATTTGATGTCAATTAAACAGGGAACAAACATGTTGATAAATCCCTGTTCCTTCTCCATAACTTTGGATGGGGCCCAGAGTCGATAGTGCAAAGTGGTGGCATTGATGGCATCGCCGAACGATTGGGTATAGACGTGTGTGTGGCCACCTTAAAAAAGAGGTTGGGCAACACATATACAATAGGTAGGGGAGATGGAACTGGCATGGTGCTGATAAGAAGATGGGTAGGCCCAACTAAAGAGGGGGGTATTCAGGGTTAGTTTAAATGTGTTTAAAGGGAGAGCAAGTCTAATGGAACGAGAGAGAGAGAGTTCCAGAAAGAAGAAGTAGCCCTAGAGAAGTCTTAAAGCCTTGCATGTGATGATATTATGAGTGTGGATTCGTGTCATTAGTAGGTCACTGGAGGAGCGGAGGGGGCAGTTAGGGTTGTATTTGTGTACCAGGTTGGAGATGTAAGTGGGGCAGGAGGAGTGATTTAAAAGCAAGGCACAGAATTTGATTCTCTGGACAATTGGAAGCCGGTGTAGAGATTTGCAGAGAGAAGCAGCAGATGAGGAGCTGTCAGAGGAGTGAATGAGTATAGTAGCAGCATTCATGAGATATATATATAAATATATACTATTCATCAAAATGACCATATTTGCTATCGATATATAGTGTTGAGCGGTATATGGTATATGCGAATTAGCGCAAATATATTAAGAAACATTCGAAATTTGCAAAATTCGATTCGACTGTAAGCTATTGCCTTACATCGTGGCCATTCGCAATTATTGCCAAAGATTCGCCATCCAGCTTTTCAGCTTCTCTTCTTCATTGTGTGATCTTAGCCAGTACGAGCGATGTGTGTATTGCACGTATCCATTTGCAATGCGCACACATATGCGCCATGTATACCAGTAAACAATGTTAAAGCATAATATGACGAATATCCGCCAATGCGAATATCCAAGCACACATATGCGAAAGTTTGAGAATTCTTGAATGTCGGATATTCGTCGAATATTCTAATTTCAAATATTCTCGCTCAACACTATTGATATAATGTTGAGATTTTACAAAAATGTTGATCAAGCCATCTTTAAATGGCTTAAAGTGCAGTCAGTCTCCAGCAAATGCTAATCATTTTTTTCAGAGTTTTGGTCCAAAGTAAATTTATCAGAATCAACTTTTAAAGCTGAAAAGGCCATCGTACAGGTTTATGAATCTTAGCAAAAGGAAGACTTTGATTTATAAACACGTCAATAGACGCCTTTGGAAGGCCTTAAACCTACTTGCTTAGCTGTAAAACTGATCGCCGAGAGAACAACAATATTCCGGGAGGATATTAACTAAATAGCTCAATCCGGAAACAAGTTATCAAGCTTTTTAATATAACAGCTGTGTCTGTGCGCAGAGGATCCACCGGTTTAGGGAACTCGGGTCCATTAATGGCATTGTTAACCAAAGCTTTTTTACAGCGTGTTAAATGATCGCTTTATTTCTTTTGTTACGTTTTGTAACGCTGCAGAAAATATTGATTCAATTTAATGCCCGGGGGGATGATAAAGATGACGTTGTCAATTTCACCAAATGGGGAAGGTGTGTAATGAGAAATCCAAAGAGAGCGGAAACTGGATGGACGGACCGCGCTGTCTGCTTGACCGCTACACCTTAAGCTGTGGTCCTTTCTTCTGGATATAATAGAATGAGGCCCATGGGGAATACAGGCACACATGCTAATCTAAGTCCTGAAAGCTACAAAGGAATAATTGTGTTGTTTCAGTAGGAAGTCATTGTTTGCTACTACGGAAACTTTACTACGCTGATCTGTTTTAGCTGAGTGTACATCTTGAGCCCCCCATACACGCTGCGATCAGTCGGTCGCTCTAAGGATCAGAACACCCACTTTGTGTTCCATCCATTACTTTGGAAGGGGACGCTGGACAAACAATGGCCATGAATTTATTTAAAGGTCAGTGACCTCTATTAGGAAGTAGATACTAAAGCTAGCCACACACGGCTCGATGAAGTAACAGATTAGAGGAACATCAGGCGCTGTGCGCGCTCACGGCTCCCGGTGTTCCTCTAATCAGTTTCTTCATCTGAGCCATCCACAGTTCCTTCAAGCAGGATCAATGAATCCTGCTCGAAGGAACTCGACCAAACAGGTTTCCAACATGTTGGAAAACCTTGGTTGAAATCCATTACATTGAATAGCGCTGTCCCCATCCAATGTAATGGACAGGCTGAGAGCTGAGCAAGAACAAGATGTGTGTTCAGCTAGCTGCTCTGTGTGTGTGTTAAGGGGGCGTGGCCAGCACGGACCCAGCTCTGCCAGAAGAGGAGGGGGCTGGCTGTAGGCTGGGTGCTTTACACAGCCAGAGAAGCTGTCTGCTTCTGGAGAGAACCGGGGGGACCGGGAAACCGGGTCCCCATCGTACGGTAATTGATGTGCCCATGTGGTGCACATTGATTACCGTCCGATTGACCCGCGATCAATCACAGCGTGGTGACGTCACCACGCTGTAATTGATCGCGGGTAGATTGCACGGGAATCTACCCGTGTGTGGCCAGCTTAACAAGGTATTGACAATAGAGTGATATACCATGTTAGCCATCGATCACAAGCGGTTGCGGTCCTCGCTAGCGGCCAATTACATGTCAAAAATGTGCAAATGGGAATTAGCCCATGCAAATGTGCAAATAGGAATTAGCCCATGCAAATGTGCAAATGGAAATTAGCCCATGCAAATGTGCAAATGGAAATTAGCCCATTTGGGTGAACCAACTCAGAACCGCGCCCCGCATGGCATAATTCACCTGTGGGCACAAGCCCTTCGTGATCCCATTTATTGGCTAACTGAAGTAATTGAAAGCATGTTTCAAGGGATCTGAGACATCCTGAAAGCTTGCATTTTCAATGACTTTAGTTAGCCAATAAAGGGGATCACTTAAAATCCAAACTCCCTGCATTAAGGTCTTGAGTTGTGTTCAATGTTGTTATGCTCTAATTTAATTTCTGCATTTGAAGTCATAGGAGACATTGGTTGTCTCTAAACCAACCCAAGAAAAGAGCAACCAAATTACCTTCACTAGGAGACTTGAGCTATGATGCACTGTGTGAATTTCTTATATGGCCAACCTCACATTTTTAAGCAATCTTACATTAGCTCGCTCCGACGACATAGATTTCACTTCTTATGTCTACATACGTCAGAGAGACTTTGGTGTCCATGACCCTGAGGCTAATTCAACTGTCCCTCCTTGGTCCATTTGCTAACCACTTAAACTGAGAACAGAGCATGAGACCTTCATTTTTGCAGAAGTACCTAGTCTAGTCATTCCAACTTCCCAAAGTCACCCAAAATCCTTATGTATCCTGATTTGAATTCTTGACCTTGCGATGACACATGTCACAGTGCAAAGGTTAGGATTCTAGTATGTCGGGGGAGCACTGCTCATTTAAAGTAATGGGGCTGTACATACAGCCTGCGCAGGCACTGCATCGCACACGTCAAACTGCGTTTTTTATTTGGCACGGTCACATGTTTAATGCAGGGCATGTCATTTGAAAATCAATGGGCATATCCTATTGACATGCACATGGTTGCATGTTTGCCCATTAGTTTGCAATGACAACAAGAACTAGGGTCACATGAAGGCCAAGTGCACCTCTGTGTTTTATTGCCCATGATTGGTGCCAACCGAACAAGGGGAAAAAATTTAGTGGAGGAGAGCCTCCCTCTTATTCCTTTACATGTTTCAGCTGTTACATGTTGTGTGTAATAACAAAATAATGATCCATATTCACAACGTTTCTCAACATCTGGATTTTGCAACGTGTGTCCACAATAAACATGAATAACTGGCACACCATCAGCCTTACCGACATACACATCACAGGACAGGATCTGAGAGTGGAGAAGGAAGTGACTATGAAATGAAGCACACCGCCCAGCAATTAGTGGAAATATGGAACACACAACTTCACTTGTTGTTCACTACTGACCACAAAATCACTTAAAATGACTTGTGCCCACAAGAATGTAGAGTATCCTGTACAAGCATTGTGGTAAATACCTAGGAGGGCTCTGGCTACTTGAAGTAAGTTGGGTGGCACATGATACTAGACATTATTCCTTCCATGTTTTATACTGAACAAGGTGTTTGGACATTTGTGACATAAATAAGCATTTCACATATTGATTCCTTGCATCTGTTTTTTTTGCTGTGTGTTCATGGTTCCCCTCAATTCAAACACTTACAACTTTCGAAACCAAATGATAAAATAATAAAATTAGCAGTCTAATTACAAAGTTGTAATAGACAATGCAAACTGTCCATTCCTAACAATTTTAAACAATAGCACAGCATAGGCTATTACTTTTTACATACCTGTCAACTATCCTGTTTCAGCCAGGAAGGTCACATTTTTTATATGGCCCGATTTCACAAAATCACAGTTGTTTTCTGGATTTTGAAATCGGGGTTATATAGTGGGGAAGGGGTGTTTCTCTCCCTCCTATGTTCCCACCCCGCTTGTGCTGATAATGTGCAGGGTGGGACATTAGCAGGGAGAGTAACGCCCTCTCCCTCCTTACAACTAAGTTTAAGGCAGGCCTCCGATAACGGAAGTGACATCAATGACATCACTTCCTGCATTTGGAACACAGAAGAACCCCAATCCAAATATTGGAGGGGACGTCACATCCTGTATTTGTCCCTAAGGCTTAGTTTCCACTTGTGTGGAAGCCGGCGGCGCGGTTGCCGCCGCTAAGAACCGCCGCCGCTAAGAACCGCATCTCATGCGGTTTTTAGCGGCGGCCATTAACCCCAATGGCCGCGGTCAGTGCTGGGCGGCCGCGGAATTGCGCGGACGGCCGCCTAAAAACTCGGTCGATCGAGTTTTTAGGCGGCCGTCCGCGCGATTCCGCGGACAGGGGAATAGCCCATTGCCGCGCACAACCGCGGGCTTCTGCTTCTAGTGGAAACAAGCCCTTATTCTGCCACAGTGATATTGACAGGAATGTTTTTAACTTAATTCCAGCAAGAATTTAAAAATGAACTCCAAACAACCTGTGGGAGTTTGTCCATCCCCATCCCTTTTCTTTGCATTTGTCAATCAAGTGCCCTTTGTAGAACCTAACCAGACATGGGCAAACTCGGGCCAATGGGTCATACCCGGCACTTGTAGTTAAAAGCAAAACGGAGTATGGCTTCACCATGTACATATTAAATTAAACTATATACAGACTTGTGCTGAAAACAGTAGAATGCATTGATGGTGTATATTAGGTTCACAACATTCACATTTATATCTGAAAATGAACGGAAGGTCACTATATTCTCTGTAACGAATCTAGACTGAACATAACATCTGGGAAGAAGGACAGATTAGGGTGAGCACTTACGTGGTACTGTTACTCCATAGTGCTGGGTGTCACTGATCAACACTTTCCTCTTCAATTCATTTAATCCAACACCCACCGGTCCTAGAAGTACAAGATTAACATTAGTATAAGCGAAATCTCTTGAGGCCCCCATACACCTTCTCAATCTTACCATACAATTTCTGTACAATCCACTTTTCTTCTACCATCACCAGGGTGGATTTGATTTAATTGATCAAATGGATTTAAAACACCCTTTAAATCACTAGTCAGTAAGGCTTGATTTAAATCATAGTTTTCTACATAAAGACTAATTCTTGCCGGTATAATTTTAACATGCGAGTAGATGAAGATTTTTGGAATAACAACTTTTCATATTAGTTTTTTTATCCCCAGTTTAGGTTAATCATTCATATTTGGACAACTCTTCTGTTGTACTTAGGAAGGAGAAAAATAATCATTATCTTAAGAATAATTATTTAAATAGATTTATTCAACTGAAACAAAAACATCACAGCATATGTTGCCTAAACATCCATGTTTGTTAACTCATTTGGCTAAACAAAATATATATATTTGAAGAAACTTAGACTGTCAGCCCAGCCTACCCATGAAAACCTTAAAAATATTGCTTCTATTCTATTCACTGAACTTCTTTAAACTTTATTTCCTGTATTCATAGGGTTGTAGAAGGTCTTTTTCTTAACTCTGTTCATGTTATAAAATTTTTGCTGTGAAGAAGAGGCATGTGATCTCTGCCGAGTCAAATTCAGTTTTGAGAACTGCAAAAGTAAACCAAGCATCTGTGATAATATCTTGTAGGCAGAGAAACTGCCCAATAATCTTACAAAAACCTCTGGAAGACCCTGACATTGTGAATGGATTCATGGGATTTGATTACCGAAAAAATTAAACATATACATGCTTATTCTACATAATTTAATAAAATTAATCTTTATTTCATGATGGAGTAACCTTTGGATGGTAATATATTTTCCTCAAAAAGCATTTATTTAAAAAAATCACAATAACAATTAATTTTTATCCACCCTGACTAAAACTATGTAACCTGAGGAGCTTTCTAAACCTTCCAATCACTATGTACTCTATCAGGGAGGACCCAGCACTACATAGTAGATCTTCTCTCTGAGTTCCTGTGAGCTTGGGCTCGACTGCCAGCTGATCGAGATCAACAAACTGAACACTGCCACCTGGTGGTCAGTTACTAGTACAGATACAACACATAGCCAGCCTATGATTAAAAAATAAGAATTGCCTTACACAACCAATCCTGTAATAATAATGCTGTGTTCTCTTAAATTTATTGATGATGTGGCACTAAGATTAATCCTGATTAATTTCTAGGGGCAATGGTGCTTTCTCTATATTTTCTCATTTAGAAAACTCCACTATCTGACTGCATTTCCCACCCTCGGCTTATACCCGAGTCAATACATTTTCCAGTTTTTTAGATAAAATTAGGTACCTCAGCGTATACTCGGGTCGGCTTATACTCGAGTATATACGGTAATTGTTTCTGAAATTTGTTTTTATTGTCGATATACAATACCAGCTGAGCCACATGCAGGTCTCTTGAATACCTTGTAGGGAAACCACATGGTACAAAAAAGATAAAACAAAAAAGGATCACATACAGGTAAAAGTACAAAGCAAAAATAATATTCTACAACAGTGGTTCCCAAACTGGGGGGGTGCAGACGTATTCCAGGGGGGGGGGTGCAGCTAGGGGCTGAGGGAGGGACAAGCAGGAAGCCAACCATGGAGAAACTAGCTGCAGACAGCAAGTACAGTGTATGTAATGTGTGTGTGTATTTATGTGAAAAATGAATGTTTCTGTATGATTGGTGTGAAAATAAAATAAACTTGTATGAGTTGCATTTTTTATGAAGTTTGAGGGCCATCTCACACTAGCTGCAACGCAAATGCGGCTAATGCGAAATGAACCTCAATCTGAAACGGAGTAGTTTAAATAGGGAGGGGGGCTCAACAATGTTCGTATTTAGAAAAGGGGGGCACTGTATAGAAAGTTTGGGAACCCTTGCTCTACCAAGATTATCTATTGTGATAAAGATAACTGTGGGTAGCTGTCGGGTGAGGTCAATGATTAATCTGCGCGGACGGATATTTCAACAACCGTCATGCCCTAGACTTGTAGTCTTCTATGGAGGACAACACAGTGAGTTGCCACAAGCTCGTCCTCCCTTCTTCATAAACAAACCAGACAACGATGTTCTCTGTTGCAAATGATCAAAAACAATTTTCCCAATGAACAAAACTAAAAGTATGTACCAAGCTTTAAGGGGAATGTGACACAATGGATAGGCTTGCAAGGTAAAGTTATTTTGAGGCTGTGGTTTCACCGATGGGATGATGTCTAGGGTTCCTCCCATAACCTCCATAAAGGATCATTCGATCCCTCTCCCGAAACCATTTGTCTACACTGATGGAAGCAACAGAATTTGGCCCCATCTCTTTACAAGGAGAGGATGTGCTGCAGGCACAATTTAACAGAAACGTTCAAAGTCGCGCTTTTGTGAAAGCTGAAGGAGCTTAATAGCCTTAGACATATTTCACACAATTAGGTCTACAGCAAGAAAAATATATACAATACAAATATATTAGTAGTAAGCCACACTGTTTAAATATTGTTTCAGGCATATTTAGATGAAAACTGCCTTACTCCTTTAAAGTCCCTTTTTTAATGGCAGGCTGCGATGTGGAGCAGATTTTTCTCATCAATCTTTAAAACAGCGCTACTCTTAAAATTCTATTTTAGTGAAGCATCCAGACGCAGGGATTTAGTGCCGGGCAGCTGGATGTTTCCCTTTGTGCAATGAAAAGAATCCAGACACTTGCATTTAAGCCATTGTTTTATAATAAACATCAGTCAGTCACTAACTGTAAGTTATTATTACTCAGATACAGAGATCGCTCATAGTTTAAAGACTTTTTTTTTTGCTTTGCTATTTTACAAATGTATTATTGTAATACTCACTCTTGCACAATAAGTGTGTTCTAAAGGGGCTCTCCGTATCAATTTGTTCTTAAACTATCGTAGGCACAGAAAGATATATAAGGTATAAAGCTAAAATATATAAAGGTATATAAGCTAAACTGGTTAATCACTTGGCTGCCCTTTGAACAGCCAAGGTGGTCTAGTCCAGAGGTGGGCAAACTTTTTGACTTGTGGGCCACAATGGGTTTTTAAATGTGACATAGGGGCCGGACCAAGAGCCTGCAAGGGCCGCCCGGCATAGGGCTCTTAAGTCGTCATAGCTAGGATGGGATATATATGAAAAAAAAAATATGTAAAAATTTTTTATAAATAGAAGCTTTTGATAGAGAATCTTAAACATTCTATTGCAGCAAACTATGACCTCTAGGAAACAATCCAAACAATGATCCTCTAGGTGTTATCCTCACTTACTGCAGGGAATGAGGAGAGCCAGAGCCTTGACACAAGGGAACAAAGGCCCAAATTAAAAGACTAAAAGGACGGTTTTGGCCTCTTGGGCTTTAGTTTGCCCACGTCTGGTCTAGTCTAATTGAGTGCTTCACATGAACTGTACTTGTACCTGTTGCATGGTTCTTAACCAAAAATGTCTACCTTGGTATCACCAATTAAGCAGATACTTAAGCTCTGTTACCATCACCTTTGGCTAATCACTAGACTGAAGAGTTCACCAACTCTAAGGTTATACTATTTCTGTGCCAACTTAATTAAAACAGAGGCCACTTCATAGATAACTCTCATGTCTTATTTGACATTTGATGCCACATGTGTTACAGTTTGCTTGTTCCATATTCATAAACAGTATTATTTCTAAACAAATTTTATAGCGGACTTTGTGCCCTCCTTTTGACCCTGAACACATCCCCAGCATCACCGTTGACATCGGAGATGTGCTTTAAAAAAGCGAAACAACCTCCATTACACGGAAGTCAATGGCACTGCCTACCACTTTGCCCTTCTGGTGTCATATCTGACATCATCCGGGAGGACCCAGTGTTATGATTCCCCACAGATCCTGGATTGGCGCAGGGGTGCCAGGAGCAGGGAGT
>CM070036.1:139532940-139570742 GCA_036250615.1 Ptychadena robeensis | reverse complement strand
TTTGGATCTTGGCATGATGTCTAGATTTTGAGGTACTTTTGGTCTACTTCTCTGTGACAGGAAGCTCTTGTTTCTTGATTGAAACAGGTGTGGCAGTAATCAGGCCTGGGGGTGACTACAGAAATTGAACTCAGGTGTGATAAACCACAGTTAAGTTATTTTTTCACAAGGGGGGCAATCACTTTTTCACACAGGGCCATGTAGATTTGGAGTTTTTTTCTCCCTTAAGAATGTAAACCTTCATTTAAAACTGCATTTTGTGTTCAATTATGTTATCTTTGACTAATAGTTAATGGTTTTTGATGAGCTGAGACATTTAAGTGTGACAAACATGCAAAAGAATAAGAAATAGTTTTGCACACCACTGTATATACAACATGAAAAGTCACTGAATGGGGATTTGTCTGTGGGTGTGACTGGGCAGGATATAATACATTCAGACATCACTTCCATACTCTTTAGAATTACAGAGGGAAGTATTAATGATAGAAGAAAGCAAATTGAAAAAATTTAAAACTGTCTAACAACCAGAAATCAAGACAACAACCTAAGCCTGTGCTACTTTATGAAGGAGGATTTCAGAGAAAGCATCTCCTTAAAAATTATAATGGGATACTTAGAAAAAGCATACTAAAGGTGGGTTTACAAGTGTAGATTTTTTCTTCAATCAACTGCCAATTAGATTTTTTGTTCATTGTCACACATCGTTCGCTCATTTATCTAAGGTAACATTAGATTTTTTTGTGCGTTCATCGCTGATATCAAATGAAAATACATTGGAAATTACAGCGACAGATAAAAATTTAACATGTTCGATGACCTTTCAAACGCTTTTTTGTTCAAGGTCCAACAAAATTTATCCATCAAACAAACTGCCCATTCTAGATTTTTGTTCAATCAAGAAATAAATTGTTTGTTCTTTGTTGGTCAAACGAAAAAATCTACACATGTACACCCACCTTAACCTATGTGCCTGGATGTGCAGACGTAAGCACATCCAACGATCGCAAGCCTCCAATTAAGGCCACAATATCAGCCGCACTACATAGCACATCTGATAACGCGCCCCTATAAATGAATGGGCCCAGGCACATTAGTCATACGTCATTATCAATTGACTCATTGACTCTGCCAAGCCTCCGTAGTGTTAATGTCGAAGTGGAGCTCTGTGGAGCCAGGGACAGCTGGATCGCAGTCTATGACGTGCTGTGCAGACAGCCCTGTCATAGCCCCATTGCCATCAATGGGCGGCATTTGTACTGCGCTAAGACACCTGCATTCAACACAGGAATTTAAGAGAAAGTGAAGCCATGGCCTTAGTGTAACAATTTATTTAAAAAAAACAAAGATAGACATGTTGGGTAATAGATGTTTTAAAAAAACATTACTGAAAAAGGACTCCGCATGTTTTCGGACACCCTATTGCCCAAGGACCGCCTAGTTTAAACCAATTTATTGCTGCCACGTTTCTATACCAGCACTAGAAACTGTAAAATGACAACAAACACTGAGAAGTCCCATTAAGAGTTCCATAGGTAACATTTCAAATATCACACAATATCTCCAACAGTTGTCTTCTGAGTGGTGATTATCAAAGGACAGCATTAGCAGTTCTCGGACTAGTTTCACATAGACCTGCTCTTTGAATTAGTTTGAACAAAAACATGTGAAAGGCTTCGGTTAAGTCAAACAAGCTGCAACCAAATGAGGCCTTTGCAAAGATATATTAAGACACACGAGGTTGAATTTAACACCTCTGTAATGGTGGTAGCCAACGATTCAGAGGAGGAGGTGGTATCTGAACAATGAAGCCAATGATGCTTTAAACAAAAGAAGTGAAAAATGAGCACTTGTCTATTCACACGGCTGATCGGGGCGTATAACACCTACGCAATAGATCTGCTATGCAGCAATATAAATGTCATATTTTGCCTTGTGAACCAGTAAATCTCACCCAAAGTGGCAAGCAGTTCTGGATGCCTCACTATAAAATGATCCATACCTAATTCAATTAACACTTCGACTGCCAACTGTACCGGCCTTGCTTCAGCGCCGACAAAGATTTGTCTTTTGCTAAACTCTTCTTTTTCATTTTGCGTGGGATCCGGTGACATTTTAGGTGGCTAACATAGGCAGTGTGAACTATAGCAGGAACGTCATTGTGGAAATTAAAGAGGTCCTATACCTACCTCATATAAACATACAGCTAAGCACAGCCTAGCTAAGTTCATAGTCTAGTTGAGTTGCTTAAATAACTAGAAAGCTCAACCTAAAATATGGTACCTTTCTGGGAAAATGTCTCGCTTTAGATTTTTTACCTAGGTAATAGTTCCTGTATGTAGGTAATAGTTCAGTTCCTATGTTCTCGGCTAAAGGGAAGATTCACTATCTTCTGCCTGAATTATTATGAAGCATGTGGACTAAGCAGTTCAATCCTGAGTAAGACCGTAGCACGTAGTTGTTAAATCCCTTCCTTAACCTCCTCCATGGTCCGCTGGGAGAACCTTACTGAGGAACATTACATGGCTGACCTTTAGGTTAAAAACATAATTCATGGAATCAGAAGTCACAGGTATACATTTTTCCTGAAACATTTCTGATCCCATTAAAAGTTCAGTCCACATTCAAGTGGTTGTTCAGTTGAGGATAAATTTTGCTAAAATACATAAATATACATATAATAAAAAGGAGTCATGTTTCTACAATACAGTCGTTCACAAAGATGAAAGTTGGAGATGGAGTAGGTGTCCTGTCTATATCATGTCATTCGCCACAACAATTTTTTTTATAGTCTCTTATGCTATGTGTGTATGTATAAATATATATATACACAGGGAAAACATAAGTTCTGTAGACAGTGTCTTTCCTGTCTGCGAGCACAGTAGTGCAGGCGCTTAGAGGGACATTTAGATAACACACAGGTCTATCTGGCAAAAGCTTGAATACTGCCCCATGTCGTGTTTGCCTGTGCTCATCAATCACCCATGTAAATGAGAAATGAGCCCTAAGGCGAAAGGCCCTAATACACATTTCAATTTCCCTATGATCCATGTCAGATTGGATCAAATTAAGATAAAAGAAGAATCGATGATCACTCGAACTGTGATCAAAATACCCCCCACATTAAGAGACCAATATTTGAACGATATTGGTATGATAGATTGAAGAGATAATTGAATAAGAGCCGATCATAAACAAAACAAAATGTCTGCCACTGGATTACGAGTATGCTTATTATTGAAAATATGTCAGGCACACAAAATCATTTTCAAAATACATTCGATCATAATTTTTCATGATCACTTTTTGATCGATTTGTTGGTCAATTTTGATCAAACCATGTAGACAAGCACCGACTTAAAAATGGATCAGTTCAAGGAAAATCGAAACGTGAATGGGGGCCTTGAGTAGGTTTTCTAGTCAAACTTCTAAAAGGGAAACGCTGTTATCATGTATGTAATGAGTAGACAAATCACTTGCTTGTTCACCTGTTGGGACCAGATGTATTTTGTGTAGGTTTTAACTAGTAAAACTGGCCATACACAGGGCGATTTAGTGCTCGATTCCCGAACGACCGATCGCAGTACGCGTTCTCGACGAATGTTCAGTAATCGAACGGTGCCCACCTGGAGCGATCATTCCCTTTTTAGGAAAATGTCAGTTGAACAGGGATCCGACATGTTGGTAAATCCCTGTTCGATCGCCTTTACTTATGATGGGGATGGAGGGTCGCCATCCAAAGTATTGGCCAGGAATTCACAACCAAAGGTAATCATTCGGCGATTAGTTGTGTCACCACGTTGCGATTGATAGTGCATCAATCGAATGGGAATCACCCTGTGTATGTCCAGCATAAGCCTGCATAGTTGCTGCCCTCCTATCTAAATATATGTACAATTGTTCCAATTCTAATGTATATGCTGTCAACCCAAGAAAACTACAAAAAACTACAAAAAAGGGACAAGAAGAATTACCCTCCGAGGACCTCAGGAGCCAGCAGTCTAGAATCAATCCACCTATGTTTAGCAGCATGATTCATTCTACAACTATAAAAGTCACTTGTGATGACAAATCTTATTTACTGCACATGTGTGAGATGGAACATCATGAACAGCGAGGTGCTGCTTAGCTCTGGGCAAGAAAAGTGCATCCACAAGACCAATGCAAAACGAACGCGTTCCAGCGACAGAAGAAAATAAATAAAACAAGTCAAACACATAGCACTTTTATCTTAAACATGAAGGGGGGGGGGGGGTTAGAATGTACAATCCTATACAAGGGTGCCCTTCGGGACCAAGTTAACGACACGCTGTAGGATGCATGATCTATACCCCAAGCACGGAGAGCTGATCCGTAAGATTTCACTGACACTCTGGATGTTGCTCTTCATGGATTGCTGAATGTGAAGAAAAATGTGAAGTGCTTCCAACATCTGTGATCATCACTTCTCATCTTTTATTAAAACATATTTATTTACTCGCAGTCTGAGTCTTTAGGATTCTTTCACACTACACGTGTTCCATTGTGCACCAGCACAGGACATGTTAGCTTTAACGCATGCAGGCGTAATATGTAAACATTTTCCATAAAAGTGCATGCAGCAGTGCGGCAACGCATAAAGTGCATGCAAGTATGAATGTTAGAACAAGCATCCTATAGAAACCTGTCTACTATGTGTTAATGTACAGTGGCAATGCGAATGTGTTATCATGAAAAGCCCCAAAGGGTAATCTTAACAGTGTGAGAATGATGAACTCTGTGGTTCACATACTATGGAAAGATTTCCGAGATGAATATCTTTATCTAGCTCTTTCCTAGCCATGCTGACCGTCTCTGGCCCACTCCCTCTAACATTGGTGATTTAGATCTTTTAAGCCAGGAACACACGGCTCGATATATGAGGCGTTCAAAGTTCCCAACAGAAACGTGATAATGTCATCATGCTGCTGCCCAACATCGAAGAAGCTGGAGACACAGCACTGCCCATGGTCCCCATGCTTACCAGTGGACATGAGTGGAAGTGATCTCATCCCTAACCAGGAAGTGAGGTCATCCTGGAAAGCACATGGCCCTGAGAGATCAATCCTTGTAAACCTTTAATGTGAGTATCTTGTCTTTTGTTTTGTTTTATTCCATATTTATTTACCATATACAGTACCTTACTTTGTTGTACTAGGTTGTGCGCCTTGTTCCTAAACCAGTGGACATCGCAGATATCCTCATGTCCGATATCCCTGTTTTCGAGCTGGATTGATTGATCACACTCGAAAACAGGGATGGCCGCATTAGATCTGGCCCATATCTGTGTGTGTGTTCCCAGCTTAAGCCATGGAGGATAAGCATCACACATTGGTGTTGCCTGTATCGAATTCTCATGAAGCTAAGTATAGCACCCCATTGGCACCTCCAATCAATGATTACCTTTATGAATAACAGACACCCAGTCAAAAATGGGGTACATAACTCAAAAGGAAAAGGCCACTAATGGGACCCAAGAAAGGGCTTTTTCAAGAAGTAGTGGGCTCCAGACAAAGAATCCAGGGTCATTTTTTTTTTTTATTCGACCAGTTCAACTTTGTAAGTTAACTGCAAAGCCCCTGGACATGGCACCATCACCAAACTTGCTGGAAATGTAGAGAAGGGTTGCGGGTATACTACAAAAAAGAAAGCATTGCTCTTACACAAATAGTTTTTTTCAACTTTCAAAATTTCGAAAGTCGAAATTTCAACTTTGACTTTTGACTTAACTTATACAAAAACTAAATGTGCAAGAGCAAATAAATGTTTTCAAATGTTCGCACATCTCAAGCAATGTTGGTGATGATACCATGTTCGGGGCTTTGCAATCAACTCACAAAGTCAGCTAGTCAAAATTTTTTACCATCTCTAGTCATGACTAAATACTCCCTTCTATAAATCCTGTTGACGGTCTTTGAAATCCATTTGAAAGAAAAGTGATCTTTGAACCAATTACAGACAGGCATTGGAACCTATGTGGAACAAAGGGGACAGTCCTCCTGGAATCCAGCACTGTTGAGCATATGGTAGTAGGCTGGCTAATGCATACACGGGTAGATGTCTGTGTGACCAATGCCTATACATCGTCGCGCTGCGCTCAGGCTTCATCTATATCGATAATAGGTTCAAGCAAAATCGGGCTCAGTGAGCGCACATGGCACTCGATTGTGCTTGATTCTATTACAAAATCGAGCCAGCTTAACTGTCCTAACTGGAAGATTTCCCATCTCCTCTCCCATTGAAAACTGTAAAATATATATATATATATATATATATATATATATATATTAAAGGCTGTAGATTTACAGAGCTCTTCATTACTGTTACCTAAGTAAAGTTTTTCTATTTTTAATTAAAGTTTTTTTTATATTTCGCTGGCTAGTACACTTTAATGAAATCCACCAGGTTGTATATAACGATATTATTGTATAAGAAATATAGATCATTTCAGGTGGCACCTGAATTGCTATGTACATGTACTAGTTTAGTATTATTTTAAGCTTTATGTATTTGGCTTGCAAACCGTGAAAGACCTTCTCAGGGAAAATGATTTTGGCCACAATTTATCCTTAATCTGCAAGAACAATACATTAGGTTGATTTGTCTTGCCCGCACATTGTTGCAATTACGATTTTGTTTTAATTAACTCAAAGACGGAAATGTGCACGGTATGAAACACTATCTTTTGGCAGAGGCGAATACATTTTATATCACCTATTAAAAATCAAGAGGCATGTATGATATCCATTATAATAATGGCTGTCTATGACATGTGACATGGGCTTCCAGCTATTTTAATTTGTTAGGTGATTGCAGATCTAGTTATGCTGTCTGCAGCTATACTATTCGCTCCATAACAATTGTGCTTACAATTAATGTGGACCAGAAGATGTCTGCCAACACTAAACCTAGACAGCCCAATACAATTTGTGTTTGGATGGGCGAATTGAGATTTGGGAAATTTGCCAAAACTTGTGACAATGGTCACGAAATGTCCCCATACTTGTGTTCATGCTGTCATAAAGGGAATAATATCAGAAGATATTTGCACCCAGAGAAGAGTCTACAGACCATAAACAGGAGTGTAGAGGTACTGTAAGGCCGTCAAGCCATATATCATAAAGCATTAACATACATGGTTTATTTATTGAGTTAATGCCCTTAACAATACATTGTAACCACGATCCCCAACATTAACTTTTAAGGACCCTATGTCTCCTGAATCAAAGACCTCTACATGTGACCCCTTTTAAACCTTGTCAACATTGGACATTGGAGGCAACTTTCCACATTTAGCACTGTGCCTGTGCATTTACCTCCTTTCTGACCAACATCCACTTTGACTGGGACGTGCCTATATGGGCCCACCCATTCCCTTGTTTCAGGAGAGGTTGGGAGTGACCCCATTCTGCCATACTGTTCCACTTTCATGTTTTCTGTCCTGAAGAAGCGACAACAGATCGTGAAACGGTTTGACTATACAAAGCATGAAATAGTCAATGCAATCACACTTTGTGGTGGAACAATCGCTCCATGTTCAACTGACGATTGTTTTTAACCTCCCTAGCGTTCGGCCTGCAGCAGCAGAGTATCATAGTATGATCAATGACGCTGGCGATGTTGGCTGGGAAATCGACACCCCTTTATTAACATGGAGATCTATGGCGCCGATGACTCTGAAGGTGAAATTCTTGAACCCTGGAAATGCTGGATGAACTGGGTTCACCTCGGGGTTCACCTCGGGGTTCATGAACTGGGTTCACCTCGACTGCCCGGGAGGTTACATCAAATCGACGGTCGAATCGCAAAATAATCTAACCGTGTATGGCTAGCTTAAGTATAGTGGGAAAGTTCCTTGTAAAATCCTTGGCCTAACATCTTGGTGCCGATGGCAGCGTTGCTTCAAGGGATGCTTTTACTGTCATAGATAGAATCTTCCTTCTACCATGGGATAACTATTTAATAGGTCAGGGTTAAGTAGTAATGTACATTATCTGTTCCTTGTCACGCTTTATAACGAGAATCCGTTGTTACCGGAATCACGCTGGTTTCTAGATGTTCTGCCAGGAACAGAGCTGGTGTAACGACAACAATGTCACAGAATACCCGACTATAATATACTTCCTTGGGCCGCTTTTGCCAACACTGTGGTTGTAAGAAAAGGAAAGAAAAAATGCTGTTATTGTTTAATTTAAAGTTTGTCTTACAAAGCTGGCATGACCTAATTTGTAAAAGGATAATGACTTTTAAGTGTGCGTAAACTCTTGATTTTGACCCCTTTAGGGCTTGTTCATACCAGATTGCATGTTTCTGCATTTTCACAATAGGAAACTGGAGTTCTCTAAAAAGTCATTATAGGCTAACAGGACTTGATTGTGCCAGATGTGTTACGCTGGCATAAATTGTAAATATTTAAACATGCTAAAGTTTTGGTTCGCTGACCTGTGAATTTCCATTAAAATCAACAGAATAAGGAATGCATAAAACTACTTATACTGTGGATGCTGCAGTAGGATGGCAATGGACAAGTCTCCTGTAGGCTCCCTACACCTACGGGCTCTTTCACACTATATGCATTTCTGTAAAGGCATGCCTTAACGTATATTCATATTGGCATGCGTTTTGTACATTACACATCTGTGTTTGTCTTTGTGTTTTTTATGAGCTATATTATGGCTGCAGTGCGAAAACCCGCATGCACATGCAATCTGAATGGTAGCATTGGTTTTCCATGAGAAAACACACTATTGTAAAAATACAGAGTGTGTAAAGTGTGGAAGGGCCCAAATGTTTAGATGAACTTCCACTGCCAATACACAGCAAATAGGCTCATAGAAAGTTCTATTCTATACTATTCCTACTGTTACTATTTATACTATTCCTACTGTTCCATAGTGATGGCTGAACTTCGGCCAGGTCCATCCGCGAACAGGTAGAACACTGCTACACTCAGTGAGTTTCTCAACTCCTACCCCAGGAGTAGAGCGTGTAGTGCAGTGGTGGACAACTGAATTGATATGGAGGGCCACAAGTGGACCTTTTAAAATTTTTAATCTATACTGACTTGTATAAGCATTTTATAATGACAGCAGGAATAGCTAGAAGACATTATTTTTCATTTTTAAAGAACAAAACTTTCATGTAAGCCAATCAGCATGCTTAGCCAGAGCCTGAGTAAGTCAATTGCCTCTCCTCCTCTTCCGGTTCTAAGAAGATCCCAGACGAGGAAGCTTTAGCAGAGGATCGGTGAACAGGTGCAATCCTATGCATTAGTTAGTTTAGGTTTCAGGGGCCGCAAGTGGAGAACTGAGAGGGGCTGCTAAAGAATGCCCAAAGGGCCGCATGTGGCCCCTAGGCCGCAGGTTGGACACCTGGGGTGTAGTGTGTCGCTGAGCATCTCTCCAGAGCTTCATTAGAGTGACGTCCCCTGTCCTGATGATCCTGATTTTTCACTAGAATCAAACTGAACAATGAAGGATCCTTGTTTGTGCTACACAAACATTTTAAACAGCTCTGATTCTGATTGTGTGGTCTTCACTGTTTATGTATTGCAGGTACATTTTTAACAGCTAATATACCATGGGAATCATTAGAAAGTTTATTGTAGCTAATTGATTAAGATTACAAGGCAATAACAGCCCTGGAAAACGTCTGAACATGGCCAATTACCTATCTGATAAGAACTGGAATGCAATGATCCTCCAGACCAAGTGTTGAGTCTTCTAGCATACTGTCCAACACCGATATTAAAACAGATAACTTTAATCTCTTCCCTCCTCTCAGTTTTATTTTTCTTTTACAAATAAAAGACTGTCTGAAAAAAAGTTGACTTCTCCCATTATTTCTAGCCCCATCTGAATGCTATTGAGGAGATTACTTCAGGCCAGCTCGAGTATGAAAAAGCCTTCTATCCAAGCTTAGACCCCGCAGTCGGGAAAACGTCTCGAGAAAACCTAACTAAGACCATGGCGAAAAGTTCCTTCTCCTATTATTACAAGATTAGATTTCAACACCTAATCATATTTTAAGCAGAATAAACAGGGGCCATATAGTATTACTGCTTATCAGTTTTACGTTTTGTTATTTGTGGTTTACTCCATACTTTCCAAGTTACAATGTGACATTATGTTGGCTGTATAAACACACCAAGCTTTCAATGCTCCAACGTTTCGAAGGTTTAGCTAAGAAATTGAAAAACGCTGGAAAATTATTAGCAGATGGAGCAACTGAATATTTGACATCATAGCAAAAGTTCTGAGCAATCGGCTTGGAGGAGAAGAAGAAAAAAAAATAGTTGGGTGAAGTTTAACAAAAGCCTGCACTCACCAACCAAGATGATCAGCCTGTATTTCTCATTAGGCTGACGTTGATACAATGCCACTTCTTCAAAGGTCGGAACATCTGCTGTATCATATTGGTCGCTCTTCTTACATTCGTACATGAATTTATTTGTTTTTCTGTCTTTCCTGCTGAGACGAAAACTTCTCCGAAACCCGGCTGAAACAAAAACACATTTTTCAGATCAGAAACGCGCGTAGCCTGGATGTCTGCAACGTTCTTTCATAGATATAATATACATAAATATTTTAACAAATGTAACAAGTACAGAAATCATTACAGGCCGGTCCCGACCGAAACCCAGCCGCGACTGCTTCTACTTAAGGGTTTAAAGGTGCCGACTGGGAGATTACTTCTCCGAGTCCTGATCGCTGAAAAGCTGCCTATAAATCCCAGACGGCTATAGAAAAGCGGCACTTATACACCGGCTGGGCACACGGAACAGTGGCGAACTGGTGCTACGGCTTTATGGGCAAAATATAAAGCAAATATTGGATTCTTGGAAGTGGCAGGAATACTCAAAAGCTGAATTGTATTGTAAAAAGGCTGCTTACGGTGTAATACAAGGCACATGTGAAAATATTACATATGATATACATTTTACATTTACACAAATCAGATCTTCTACATGTAACATAGAACATATAATGCACTGGACAAAAATAATGGGACATGAAAGACATGTATATGGAAACATTATAATAGAAAGATTTTAAGAAATCAATGGGTTTGTACAATCAGAAAGTAGATACAAATATAAACAGTCTTATGCACAGAATGCCAGGAAAGGATGAAGAAGTCAAATAAGAGTTAATCATAAGAAATCATTTGCTGATCTAGTTTGTTGGTTCATGTTTACCTATAATCTGTACCTCCTAATAAGATTTGTCTTAAGCTAGCCATACGCTAGTCTAAAGACTGTTGCACGGTGGATCTTAGATTCAATAGTGTTGTGCAATTTTACAATCGTGCGCCAGTCTAAAGGCTCCCATACACGGGTCGATTTTTCACTCAATTTTGGACCGATCTATCACCGCGCACATTCACGGCAATCAATTGAGTTCTGCCCACCCTGAACGATTGACCACACTAAATCGGAATCGACTAAAAATCGGATCGGACATTTAACCGACATGTTGGTTTTCATTTGGCAATCAGAGTACATTGGTAGACCCATAGCTTCCTATGCAGCAGCCTTTCTGATCGATGGATTTTGTGGAATTGGCCATTTTGGAGATTGGCTCATGTCCAAATCGACCACAAATTGGATTCCCAAGGTGGTCAGGATCAGGAATCGATCGGTGACAAATTGACCCGTGTATGGCTACCTTAGCATCAATCCATCGTACCACCACACAGGGTGATTGAGTTAAACAGAATAACAACTTACAATTGTACCATGGAGCACATGGTACAATAAATATGATCATAAATACAAATGATCATAAATAAATATAAATCATAATTGAGTTTGTAATTACGATCATAAACAAATCAAAAAAGTGATCAAAATACCTAGAAAAACCAGATACTTCTATGATCGAGCAAATATTACGAACATGTCCAATCACTTTTTGATCATTTTTTGTTTGATTTCTATCACTTTTGGTCGATTGTACCAGGTGGGAAGAAATCGATTTTCAGATGATCGACTTAAAAGTAGATTGTTTACTCATAAGGTAATGCTGTAATATCTTTCAACAAAAAGGTCTGATATGCTGGTAACATGAAGCAATAATTGACTGAATCAGACTACCATCCCAATAGCTTTTTACCATCCAGTTCAGTGGTTCTCATACTTTTTTGTGATCACTTTTTAAATCAACTACAATTAACATATAAGCTGTTACTCCACCCAATGGACAGTTCCATTCTCTGGTTAGCTCTAGTCTTCTTAAAAGATATCTGGGAGACAGATAGTAACTGAAACACCTCAAAATGTTGATACTTCACAATATGTGAAAGTTATTTGGGGACACAGGGGGACTGAACCTTTGACGCACTTGCTAAACTTACTAAATTGGATTCCTTTGCGGAACACAGGCACAATTTCAACATAATAGTGACCTCTTCCGTTCCACCTGAAACTGCCTCGCAGACCCAAGTTTGAAAACCACTGATCTGACCCTAAAATCACTTGTCAAACAATTTTCACTTGACACCTAAATAGTTATAGCTAAAGTTAGCAATTTTCTCTTATAAAAGGTTCTGGTACTGTATTGCTTACCTATATCAAAGTTGATTTATATATATTTACCATTTAAAATTGTCCACAGCATTCTCTTTTGGTGAACCCATAATTAAATGTTTATACTTACCCGCTAAATCTCTGTCTTCAGTTCTTTAGAAAAATATAGAAACACTAAACATTTGTTTTCAAGATGCTTCCAAATATGTGATATACTTATCAGACAGTTAGCTTTTAAGTGACTTAATTCACAGTTCCACTGTTCTCTTCTGTAAAGCTAGGAACACACGGCTCGATGTAAGCATACAATCGATGTAAATCAATGAAAATTTACATGGATTGTACCAAAATCGTAGCGCGGACACATGGTACAATCAACGGTTTTAGTTCGATGAAGAGCTTTACATCGATTGAAAAGTGATCAGACTAGTTGGAAAATTATCGTCGAATTGTACCATGATCGGACTACTTTTTCATTTTCATCATACAATTGTATTCCATGAAGAGATAGTTTACTGTTTGTAGGGCATCAATAGCATTGACGATTTTCGTCAATAATCAATGTTCTCTACATCGATATTGTACTACGATTGTATGACACTATAGCACACACGGTACAATCGATAAAATACCAAAATCCAGGTTCTTCATCTAATCTTACATCGATTGTATGCTTAAATTGAGCCATGTGTTCCTAGCTTAATTGTTAGATGCTTGTAGCCTAAACACCTCCTGAAATACTGACCAAGAATGTGTAAAGATAATGGTTCAAATCAGAGCAGAAATCTACATTATGTAGGTAATAGGGCAGTAATGAAGCTTTTCCATTACAGTTTGTCACCTTAATACAACTCGCTTGAAGCTTATACTTCCAGGGTGATACATATACCAGAGGGAGCAGTGATCGCATCCTCTCCATTACAGTTATTTTGTCTAATTAAACTGTATAACCATTGAAATATGTTAAGATCTCCACACACCTTACAATCTTACCTTATAATTTCCGTACAATCAACTTTTGTTCTACCAAAACCATGTAATATGAGGACCCCTGGGAGAGGGGTGACATCGGCCAGCTTAGAGCTGATCTGAGCTTACCTGGATGGCTCCATCTCGTCAACTGCAATACTGAGAAGAAAGTGCAAGACAAGATGGAGCTGTCAGAAGTTTAACCCCCTGAGCAGCGCCCAGACCTGACCAGCGCCCAGAGGCTGGAGCCTCTTCAGCCTCTGTGTCGGCCCGGCCCTGATCATGGGAACTAAAGTATGATGACCTACTGTATACCAGACAGAAAAAATGTGGTATGTAGCGATGGCTGAACTGTCTGCAAGGTGGACAGTTTGGTCGTGAACATGACATCTTCTAGATGGCGAACAGTACAGGTGTTTGACCCTCCCTGTTCGCCAGCGGAAAGAAATGTATTATACTTCCGCTGGCCAGATCAGTGCAGAAAGATCCAGCCAGAGGAAGAATTCTTTCACTAGAGACCGGGTAGAAACCTCGGTCTTCTAGTGAAAAAATTGCTTCAAAAACGTCAGTGACATCTGGTGATCGGAGCCAGGAACTGTGCATCTGTGTGTCGGTACTGTGCTTAGGAATGCCACGGGGAATTTGAATTAAAAAAAACGGAAATGACGTCACTGACGTCACTTCCGGTACCTGGAAGTTCCCGGTGAATAGGCAGACCTTGAAATTTTAAAAAAATCCAATCTGCCTGTTCGCTAATGGAGGTGGCCAATGCTCAGCCATCACTAGTGGTATGTACTATGAATGCAATACAATTGATACTTGTAGTTGAAACTTGCAACTGTATAACAGTGATCTACTTGGTTTAACCAATGAAAATCTCAATGCTCAATGAAAACATATTGATATCCGAAGCACCAATGGTTTTGCAAAGCAAAGGAGTAAGAAGAAATAGAAATAAAAGTCAGCAGAACTTCTATATAAAAAGAAAGCTACAAGAAAAGAAAATGTGAAACAGGTGAACTAGGTCTCCAGTAAGCCAAAGAGCAATGTAATGGGAGGCCTGGGCTATACTGGTGCCTGGAGACACAACGTCTAATATCGCTCCATTACTACGGACCACCATGGAGGGTACACACAGCCCTTCCTTACTCATAATCCTCCAGAAACACATCTACTTTTCGGAATAGCTTTCTGGCAGCCCTCCTATTTATCACTATAACAAACAATGGAAAAAATAACTTTACACAACCTTGTAACGAGAGGAGATTATTATTGAAAACAAATGATGATCTTAAGATCACAAAGTGTTCCCTAAATAACAAATGTCTCGGGAAGGTTTATCCACTTGACAATTACAAATGAATATATGTAATCATTCCTATACACTGTTCCCAGAGATAAAAAGCAAAAAACATGCAAGACTCCGTTATAGTCCGCAGATACTGCAAGTATTGTAGACACAATTCTCTCCTTATTATATTCAAACATGTCACCAGGTTGTTCAAGGTATTAAGTGAAAGATGGGTGTAACAATTTAAAATGAATACACAATCTCAAATATAGAAAGAAATCTAAAATGGACAAAAGGAAAGTTAAATGGAGAAATATTAATATGGTGAAAGATTTATTTCCTTTGCTATATACAGGGATTACTAGTATTGAGTCACATAATATCCTATTTACCAAATATATTCCCTTTCCACTAGATGGGTAAATAAATCAATGTGTACAAGCAACTGCCATTAAAAGCCCATGAGAAGTAGACACACCGCAGCAAAGCCTATGGACGGCAGATTTTGGCATAATGAAGGCTAAAGTGTCTCTTCATCATCCAAATCCAATTCTATATCCTAAAAGTTTACACTGTTAGAAGTTAAAAACATGAAAGAAAATATATATCAACAAGGATATCTGACACCTCTAAATGGTCAACCAAGCCCCAATGGCTCCTATCCATGTAATGCAGTGGTTTCAAATCCATAACCCTGGACGTGACGCCGCATAGTGTCACTACCTGTATTTGGAACGTGTTTTGGAAAGTGAAACTCTGCAACTTCCTGCTTGTGCAAATAATGTGTGGGGGTGGGAGTTAGAAGGGAGAGAAACTCCCCGGTCCTCAAAAGTTAGGAGGGAGGGGTATTACTCTCTCTTCTAAATTCCTACTTGTGGGCATGAGCTGATGCTTTAATGGAACCTGTGATATGGTCATTCGACCCCCCAAGGTGGTCCCAACCCACAGGTTGAGAACCACTGATGTAATGGGACACTAAGTTTTACCGGTGACCATCAGCAGGTACCACCTTAAGTGTCCAAAGGACTGCCATTGGAAGCCCATGATATGTAGATATACCGAAGTAAAGTGTCTGCACATTTACGGCATATTTTGGCATAATAAAGGTTGAAGTGTCTCTTCCTCATCCAAACCCATTTCTATATCCTGAAATCAGCATACTGTCCAAAGCAATGGTATGACTCGATTAAGTAATTAGGTCCTCTTAATATCCCATTAAATGCTCCAACTGAAATTTCCTTAGACTACAAATCAAAAAAAGTCAACAATGCATATATTTCACAAAAAACAATACACATCACAGTTATTTACAACCAGAAATTCTTGCACAACACTAGTGATGAATGTTTCTCCTCAAAAAACACCTGTCATGAAATAACCATCCAGACTATTAGTTCCGTGGCTGCCATGCGAATACCTTGGCTTCCATGATTTTGGAGTCACTAAGCCAGAACCATAACAAAGATAAAGAATACTGACATGTATGCTTCACAGTATGCTTGTTCTAGATCGGCATCTGTAAAATTAAAGGTAGACATTGCCAGATAACTAGCATTGAGAGTCCCAATGCTTCTCTCAGGACAACACTTTACACTTTAGGCCCAGCTATGTGATAACTAAACAAAAGGACCCTAAACATATGGCGAACGAATACTTTCACGGCATAAATAGACTCCAAGTTTGATATAAAATTATATTTCACAGAAAAACTGAAGATTTAAAATACAGATGCAGAATGTGGGCATGACTTCAGATCCTTCATAAATTCATTGTTGTAAACTACTACAGATCACAAAGGTTCTCCTATAGCAAGCTCATGTTGGATCCAACATCTTGAACACATTTGGCTGCAAATACATTAACTGTTCTCACACATAAAGCCCTCACAGGATACAGGTAGGCCATATTTTCTCACTTTTATATTTTAATTTTATGTGAAAAGAAACTGGGCATAGCTACATTTATATTGGATATAATGAGTACTGGTTCTGTTCTCCAATAACAGTATGGCTATCTCCCAATGAGATACAGCATTAGTCCCTGGTCTGTGGAACTGCAAGATGTACAGTTTTATGTGATTAATATTATGGGAAAGTTCTTCTTATAATAGTTTACAAATGTAGAACAGAAGATCTACTCTATATAATGACCGATGGGCACGGTGCTTTTTTTCCACAGCTTTGGTGGCTTCCATATGGTTACCAAACTGCCAGGCATTAGGCATTTAAAGACACATGCATTTGGTTAAATATGCAAGAAGAGCAGGCACTAGGCATCAACCTAAAGAATAGATATGCTTCTGGAGCAATTTGCCTGTTTTCATTTAGAATAAGAATCCTTATGATCCTCAGTCGTCTGGTTCTTACTATGCTGTATACACGAGCAAGGTCATAAATGAAGGGAACATTCTTGTTTACTGGATGTGTTCAAGGTATCAGTAGGATATAAATCTAACAAACATTTGGTAAAACTAAAGTTGTTTGTGCAAAAAATGTCAGGTTGCATGTATGGTGACCTTAAGACAGTGGTTCCCAAACTTGGTGAAGGGGGTGGAGCTAGGGGGCTAAGGGAGAGACAAGTAGGAAGCCAACCACGGAGGAACTAACTGCAGACAATAAATAGAGTGCATGTAATCTGCATGTCTGTTTGTCTCTATGTGAATGATTTATGTCTCGGCATTAGTGATGGCCGAACTGTCCGCAAGGCGGACAGTTCGGCCGTGAACAAGCATGTTCGCCCTCCTTCTGGTCAGCGGACAGTACGGGTGTTCGACCAGCCCTGTTCGCCGGCGAGAAGGAGCCCTCTATTCTTCCTCCGGTGGGATCATAAGCATCGAGATCCCGCCGCAGGAAGAATGTTTTCACTGAAGACCGGGTAGAGAACCCGGATCTGGTTAGCACACTAGGAACTATGCCTAGAGGCGGGGAGTTTGAATTTGTCCGCAAACGGGCGGACGGCGGACTTTTTTAAAAGTCCGCTCCGCCCGTTCGCGGACTGACATGGCCGAAGTTTGGCCATCACTACTCTGCATGAGTGAAGTGTGTGTAATTTAACTACCACAAGGACGTGTAAATGTTTCTGTATGATTGGTGTGTATATATGTTGTATATCTCTGTATGATTGGTGTGAAAATGAAATAAACTTGTATGAGTTGTATTTAAAAAGTTTGAGAGCCATTTCACACTAGTACTAGTACACGATGCTGCAAACAGCAAGTGTGAAATGGCCCATTAATCTGAAACTGTGTAGCTTGAATGGAGGGGGGCTCAGCAGGGAAAGTTTGGGAACCACTACCTTAAGGTGTATGAACCTGAGCAGCCCTGTTACCTATCAGTTTTACTATTGGAGATGAGAAATAAAGCATGGCAGATTGAGAAGGCGAAAGATCCATGCATCTGTGGTAATAAATAGTATATATTCGTATGATAAATCTTTGCGAACCTCAGATAAGGATTTTGTTTTAATAAGTTATTAAAAACCTTGTAAAAAAAAGAAGAAAACTCTATAATGACACAATGAATTACAGTTTCCATAAAGCAAAATGTAAAACTGTTATCTGGATACACAGATCGGTTACATGAGGAGTGTTCCTAATCATGAGGAATATTTGTCATTTGTCAGCACCGATGTGGTCTCACCCGGATCCCGATCTCCCTGAAATTATAAATTGGTCTAGACCCTTCACATACTCACATTAGCATCACATGTTTAAACAGCTCCCCGCTGGATATCTGTTCTGAAGTGGAGTGAAGTTTACGAGTTTAGGATATGCAACACAAATGGTGGGTAAATGTTTTTCCTCTTGTGGGAAATAAGAGGTGCCTGACAAGGTCATAGATTGGAATAGTTCATAGAGGGGAAAAAAACCTCAACTATAACTCTGATATAAGTGAAGAAAGAACTAACAAGATATTACACATTCATAATAGAAGAGGTGTCAACACATTTATTACCATTACCATTTATTAGGGAGCCTGCATAGTATTTCCAGCTAGTATGCATTGTGTAGTCATCTATATGAAAATTTGTTACAAAGGGATTCTTATAGGCTAGAGGGTAAGACCCATAAAAACGTATTCATCAAAAGGTGATAGTGACGAGTGTGATAATTCTTAGACCTATTCTGTTGAGGCACCTTCTTCTATGACGGTTACCCTTAACCACCTCAACCTAATAAAGTACTTTTAATGATGGTCCCCAATGAGAATTTTAAAAATGTACAAAAACCTTTAATGGCTAACAGTCATACTGCAGGGGAAAATATTTTGTGTAGGGTCTGTTCCCATTTTTCTATAGAAGCCGTTTTCAATACAGTCTTAGGATATGCTAAGAGAGAATACCAGGATGATAGTCCACCGGCATACATGGGGGCAAATCGTTTATGTATCTCAACCAGAATGCAAACATGTCCTCCTTCTTGATGTTGTTTAGCCAAATAATGCAGCATTCTGAAGTATAATGATCAGTGGAAGGAATGACGAATTTGGTAACTAATTTGTGCAAAGATTTAATTATGGTCTTGATAAAGTTGGCTCACCAAACATCTGGTATGAGGCAGTTGAGGGCCTTAATGGGAATGTCAAGTTTGTATTTCTCCTAAATTAGACATGGATAATATGACATGCCAATTGGACAGCAAAGCTTCTACTGTTGGGGATGACGCTCTCAAGGAAACCTAATCGAAAACAAAACTAAAGGTGGATTTACACATGTAGATTTTTTCATTCGATTACAAAAGACAAATGATTTTTTGGGTGATTGAACGAAAATCTAGAATGGCCAAATTGTTCAATGGATACATTTTGTTCATCCTCTAAAAAAAAATTGTTCGAATGGTCATCGAACAGGTTGGTAAATTTTTATCTGTCGATATTTTGAATGTATTCTCATTCGATATCGGGATGGAGGAACAAAAAATCTACAGTTACATTTCATAAATGAAGGAACGATGTTGGACAACGATATCAAACAAAAAATCTAATTGGCAGTTGATTAAAGAAAGAATCTAAACGTGTAAACCCACCTTTTAACCCAAATCCTCACCTCACTATGCCATACCAGGTCTTATTTCTACTGGGCTGGAGGATAAGAATGTCAATCCTCCTGTGCCCAGGCATTGATGGTGACACAGACACTTCATACCGAACTTCTATAGAGTTTGGTTAGGTTCCTGATGCCTTCAGTATGGATGGTAAATTCTCATAGGAAAGGTTCTCCTGCATGAGGTCTCAAGTAGAAGCAAAAGATCTATTTGAGCATCTGGTTGGATTACTATTTCCAAACTTAATGGCGAAGATCATTTGACTATGTCTCATTTTGCATCCTCTGTAGACTTAAAAGGATCAGCCAATGGGAGCAGTACTAATAATACAGATTCAATAGTGAGTTCTCTAGAATTTTTCTCTAGAACAACTTGCTATCGCTAGCATCTAATGATTTGGTTCGTTTTACAGGTTGGTAACCTTATTGGCAATTCACTAAAAATGTGCTCAATGTGTGGCTTCTATCTGATCATCTGTCAGGAGGAGAGGCAGAGTCATTTCAAACTGAGCATCTGCTCTCTCTAATCTCTAATTAAAAAATGAGATTCAATAACAAGGGCTTCAACCTGCTGCTTAGTCCCATAGAAGCTGGTAGTCTCCACTTTTTTTAGACCACTATATGATGTGAGTGATCCTTTCTTAAAATGCATTGCAAGGGATGTTGTCATTACCTACCAGGTAGGGGGAAAATTATAGAGAAACCTAGATCTAGAAGAAAAAAGCAACATGCAGGAGAGACAAAATAAATACTTTATATAGACACCATCAAAACAACTGCTCCACAAATGAAGCTGCACATCCTTGTGGTAGTTATTGAAAGAGTTTTTCAACTTTGTAAGCCACACAATGATTCATGCCAAGACAGAGGCAAAAATAACAGGCAGGTTGGATAAATGTAACACTATACATGTTCAGCCATATGGTTTATATGTGTTGTGTTCCCTCCCACCCTATCCCTTTCTAATGTTCCCTGTCCCTCCCTCCATTCCCTTTTTTGTTCCCTCCCATACCTGGGTATTGGGTAATCTACCAATTTGCATACCCGTTTTGGGTAAAGTCCCGAACACCTCTTCCCTGCACTGCTACAGGATGATTTCTACTTGTTCTTAGTCTATGGGATCTATTGAGACTGTGCTATTCTTAAGTTTCTCTAAGTTTTCTCCCACCTTTATGATAACAATATTTGTAATTGCTATGCAATTTCTTGTATTTTTGCTCTGTGAAAAAAGGTGTGTAAAAAAATTCATAAAAATATTATATATCAAAAATATATATACGATATTTTTTTTCGTACTTTTTCACCCCCAATATTGGGGGGGGGGGGGGGTACCCGCGTCTTATGGTCCAAATGTACGACACCTTCAGCCATTTGGCTGCCGGTGATGGCAACTTGGCTCTGCACAGCACGATCTTCAATCTGAACTGTATTGGCTATATTTGCAGAGCCCCACAGATATAGCCAATGCAGAATATGTACGGGGAAAGCTGCATCCGCTGACAGCTTTCTCACACACGCAGCTTACAGGGAGACCAGAGTGCAGATCCTCGCCCCTTTTCCCGTGTATGAGGAAAAAGAGATGCCGAAGTGTGCTCTCTAGTGACACCATTTTTGTGGCTGAAATTGGGTTCTTCATGGGATTTTTCCCTTATTCATTTAAACACATGAAATATTTTTTTTCAGATTTTCTGCTTTAAAAACTGGGTGCTTCTTATGATCAGGTGCGTCTTATGGTCCGAAAAAATACGGTATATAAGAAAAACTATATGGGAACCATGGATGAGATGCTTCATGCATAGGGGGGTTGATAAAATAAATTATTACCAAGACTTTGAAATTATGCTCACTCCGAATGCTAAGGGAATATCATTTTCTTTTTCTTTGTATCTGTTTGTTAGAAGGAAAATGCACCAATAACTCAAAATAAAATGTCCTAAAAATATAATTCACTTTCATAGTAACTATTAAAAACAAACTTAAAACAATGGGCCTACAAAGTAATGAGCCAATAGTTTTAGCAGTTGTCCAGTTGAGGAAAATAAATTGGTTTGGTTATCCTGATCATTATAAGAAGGTTATGGCGGCTCTTTTCAGGACATCACCAGAGCACATGGTTTATCATCTGGACAGACACGGACATGCGGATGGCACAGGAAATAACTGGAATTTTCTGTCTGACTGGCATTGCCCATATTAAAAACAGCTGCACCATTCAGCAGACTGTGTTCCCATCTGTGGTTTGTCATTACCGAACGCCACAAACAAGGGTTTAGTTTTACTGGTCGGGCTTTCATGTTGTCATGGTGAAAACACACAAGGCATTCTGGATCCCCTAATGCATCCGCGAGGTAATATGAAGTGTTTTGACTGTTGGAGATTGCTTCCAATGCTCACTATTTGATGGTCTACCCAAAGCATATCCCGTTTCTTCCAAATACTAGAGGAGCTATAAAAGCACAATGCAGAACAGCCACTTCTGAGGGCCGAGGAGGAAATCAATAGAGTCAGATCATTTACTTCTATAGACACAGCTGCGCAAGGAATGTTATGTACATGAAAAAATGTCCTCTGTGTATACCACGCCATCCATCCACTGCCATAAACTGCCAGGTCCAGCAAACTCCACAGAGAGGCCTGAAGTAACTACTACAGAACTAACAGAAAGTGTTGGAAGCCACACCGTTAATTGTTTAAAGAAGAACTATGATGTAGCTAAGCTGGTTACACTATGTAGGGCAATGCTACTAAAAGAAAACGCTCATTATGTTTCCTTATGGGTCTTAAAAATTATGTGGATCTACTGTCATAGATGAAGCAAAACTAAAAAAGTTGGAGGCTGTAAAACCTAAATCTTTTATTCCGTCATGGTGACGCTATGCAGAGGATAACAAGGCTTAGTTATATTAAAGTTATATTAGACCCGGATGACTTGGCAATTTAGAATCACAATCTCTTTAAATCCAATTCCCTAACCCAGTTATTGTCACGTTCACAGTGATTTTTACTGCAACAATTGTGCAGATGACACAAATTACCTATATCGATGACTGGGTACTGGGCACTGCATTATAGCAAGAAATCTTGTGCTACCCAATACCTAGTGGCCAACTGCTAGGTCCAAACAATGTCTAATCATGGTCAGGGTGATATTATCACACCCTTATATTCTTCTATCTGGTAATTCCCATTAAGGTGAGCAGGACCACCATCAGAAATCTCAGGGCCTGGCCAGTCTCGTCCTGTCCAAAGAAGTTGTTGAGCGGGAGGGTTCTGCTATCAAACAAAGTTGTTGAGCAGGGTAGGGGGTTGCTTGCTATCAAAGACATTTGTTGAGTGGGTGGTTGTTACTGCATGTCCTGACAGGCTCAGCAGTTGGTTGCCATGCCGACCCCACAATAACTGCGGCGGGCATGTTCGGACTCAAGTGCCCCCTGTCCCGTCCGCCCCCCCCTGACGGGCGGCCCTGGAGGTGAGGATAGTGGTGGGGTTTCAAGACTTCGATAGCATAGCCGACTTTATTTTTTTTACAAATCAAACAATTTTTATAAGATGGAATAAATCATAAAAAACTAAACAAGACACTTATCCAAATAATTTCCACTTGCTGAAAAATTTCCAAATACAATTTGCATTTCCTAATGTTATATTATATTACCTAATAAATCAGAATAATTTTTTTTTTACCAAAGTAGCAGACAATGCTATAAAGTCAGAGCTCTGTTTCAATGGGGTTTAGGACTAATTTAGTGGTAGACCGAGTAAGCTGTGCCTATGACCATAGGGCTTACTGTTGGACTGAAGTAGACTTGTAGTATCTGTAAATCTCCCATTTACCATCATGACTTAAACCAATTACATTTTCACTTGAAAAGAATCAATTCAGTTGGCATTAATGGTACTTTTAACCAAACACACACTGGTAAAGTTCCAATTTGTATCCAATTTCCACCTGTAGGCATCATACATATTGTTTTTAGATTCTGTAGCATTCTATAACTTGCAGAAAGCATGATTTTCAATGTTTGCTTCCATCAACTCCCCTATAGATGGCCCTCTATATCATTGGTTTTATTATAGCGGTAATGCAAAGCCTATCGTATAACTCGCTGCATAATGAATACAAATGACTAAGTCTTCCATTTCAAGCAGGCTGAAAGGTGATCGTGTATAGTAATTCTACAGTAAATGAATTGGCTGAATTTGCAGGAGTAGATGATATCTTGCTTTTCTGACATTCTTCCAGAACCACTTTGCCTTGCTGACAAAATATGTGTAAACATAATCCTTCATTGATATGCTGACATACTGCTCCCTTTGCAAAGTGGACCTGTGGGAAACTTCTAAAGAGTGTGAATAGGTGGGAAAGTGGTGAAAGTAAATATGTCTAGCTACCATATATTCAGTCTTTTCAGTCGCTGGTAAACATCCTAAATATATTACTCTGACATATAAGTAAATAAGTTTTCCTTTTGGAATTTTTTTTATTAGTTTCTAGTCACTTCAAAATGTTCTAAAATGCTTTGTGTATCCTGTACATCAGTCCTTTCTTGTAGGGTGGAAACACCAGGTTCTGCCCACTTGTCAGTGTTCTAGTGCTTACTTTTACTGAAGCCCAAGGATCGCCATAACAGCATGTCACTCATGTATTTAGTAGGAGAGGTCAACCGTGGTAGTCTACATCGTTTTTTCAGTACAGGTTTCCTTAAAGCGATTTTAAACACAAAATAAATAAAAAACACATACATTAAATAGACACAATACACACCTGTCAGCAGTTGAAATCCTGGAAAACTGCTATACAAACATACCCGGCACGGGAGGTCTTCGGGAAAGACTGCATCACTACCACTACCTATCCTACCACTAAGTTTTTGCTACTGACCTGCCCACAGCTTTATCCTCTACCTGAACAGTGGGAAGCCCCTTGTTCCTCCCCTGTTCCCATGTGATGGTTCAGACCCATGTGAGGCCTTCACCTTCTTGACCTGAATATACAAACACCTCCAGATGAAGGCGTACGAAACGCGCGTTGAGATGCTTTGAACGCTTAATATCGACCCCAGAAGACCCCTTTTTTGGAATCTAATTTGGAGATCTCTACACAGTGGAACCCTTCTTCACCGTGTTTTTAACAATATGGAAATAAATATGTTTTTTATCGTCAACTTCGTGTCATCCTAAGGACTAATTGAATGTTGGTAGCACCTTGGATCCTACTAATTTAATGTCTGAGCCTATATACCTACCATGGCTCCTAATATTTTGTTGCTATGTTTTGATTTTCTAATGATTGATTATTGATTTGTCATTGATCTCTGATTTTGTACAACTCTTATTGTTTAAATCCTCCACATGGGGGTATAGTAGTAAGAATAGGGTGGCCCCGCCAAAGTCCCCTCGCCTTGCTCTTCGCAAGGGAAAACTGATGGTGGGATAGGCCACTACGTTTGGCCTCTCCCCCCATTACTTGGTAATTGTACTTTAATTTGGGATGGGGGTGACACACCTATTGGGTCAAGGTGACACTTTTCTTTTGCTTTAAAACCTGTCAGCAGTTGAAATCCTGGGAAACTGCTATACAAATAAAATAAAAAAAACCATACTTACCTTCCTCATGTTCTCAATTCTGATGCCAGAATCTTGAGTTTTGGCAAACCGAAGCCACTTATGCCTCTTATCACTGGAGCCATCAGTCCCCTCCCCTCTTCCTTCCCCACCCCTCCACTCCTCCTCCTACAGAGACTAGACTCCCTGTCTCCTCTGTCAGAGAGCTCCATGGGGTGAATGAGAGGTGTCTCCAGATGGAAGAGTGACACTCTCATCACTGCAAGTCACCCAAGACTCGCAGACATGATGCTGAAGTGCTATGTCAGACAGTGGGAATCATGGGAAAAAACGCCCCTCCTGCTGTCAGAAAAAGTTTTTTTTTTTTTCAATTGTGAACTACGAGGTGGTAGGTCTGCTTTTAAACTAAATGTGTTGCTAAAATCTAAATATCCAAAGCGCACTGGGTGACTGGATGTGCATACTCCAGACAGGCCCGGAGCCAAATGACAGAGACCTAGGCGTAGGGACTACATGACTGGGTTAAGAAGGAGCTGGCATACAAAGGGTAAGTAAATCTTATAAACATGCTTAGTTGTGTTATTATGTTATCTTGGTTCAGCTTTACCTGATTGGTTCGGTTAGTTGCTAGGAGGGGTCGTTAAGTGTGGGAGGAGAACTCACTACACTTCAGTTGGAGGATAGTGTGGGTTGGATAAATTTTCCGTCCTCCCTTTGGTTTATAAAACTTAATTTATATAACTAAATATTTGATATAAGATGAATTCCTTTGTTTTCAGGGTTCAAAACTCCAGTTATGATTTTACAAACAATACAAACAGCTTTCTTTTAAACTCTAGTCAAGGAAGTATCGCTTTTTTCTTACGTCAGAGCAATGACAGGCAGGCAAATGTGCAGGCAGTGGGAGGAATAAATACTTCTAAAGAGACAGTTCTTTGGACTTTTTAGTGACTTTAACTTAAACCAGGACAAATATGAATGCTATTATTGCTTACACTTAGAGGTATACAGTATATATATTCAGAATCCTGGTTTTACTTAATGCATGTTGCTCCAGATAGTGACAGTTATGTAAATATACAAATAATTACAGGTTTCTTTAAAAACTGAGATGATTTATATTTACATGTTGTAAAAAAAAGAAAAAAGGTCATCAACAACAAGAGCTGCCAGGAAGATGAAGCAATATTTTAAGGAAACGCAGTAGGGAGGTCCAAACACAGTAATATATTATACATGTTTACTAGAGAAAATCACCTCGACAGGAGGACAAACAATTCCAAGGAATGGACATTAGCTTCAGAACCCACCAGCATTAAAGCCAGTTCATCCCAATACTGTGTGAATTACTCTGTATAATATGAAAACACGCTTGGCGGAAACTAACAAAGTCTGGGTTGGGAGGACTGTTGAATCCAGGAAATAAAATAAGTTATAAAAAGGCCTTCAGTGGTCATAAAGCCATAGTAGGAGCCATGAAAAAGAACCCCAAAAACCAGAATATAAAAATGGCTCTTGTAATAAATGTTTATAGCTGGGAACTGACCATTCTGAAGAGAAAACCCTCCCGGTAATTAAAGCTGAATCAAGCCAACATTTACTTTTCCATTTAAATCACTTCATAAAAACAACTTTTTTCTTGTTTAATAAAATAATATATATACATATTTACAAACACATACAGGCTCCAAGGCTATTTTTGGGAGTTTAAGAGAAAAATGTTACTCTAAAACTGGCATGAAGACATGGTAAAGCAGCTTCTCTGCCATGTACCTATTCTCCTGACTTGAACAGCAGCATTTCTGAATCTTTTGCAGTCATCTTTATGTATACCAATGTTTTATTTCATGCATTTATTTTTCCATTTCGGGCTGGGCACGCTGTGTGCCTGCACTGTATAAACTCACATCAAATAATCAAATCCACTAAGGATTACCAGACATTATAAAAATTCAATTGAGAAAACACAGTGGCTGAACCTTGCTGGAGCGGTTTCACATGTGCCAGCCATCAGCCGGAGGAACAGAATCATCCATGTGTGCTACATGTCTACTGGTCTCAATTAGTCTCCACAAACACCCCTCGCAGACGCTCCACTTGTTTCTGGAGGGACTCCCGGTTTGCAGATTTGGGCTGCATTAATAAAATCTCTGGATGTGTCTTCTGCGAATAAGAAAACACGGCAGAGAACAGTAAACAGATGAAGTTCATCCGTGAGCGCCATATGTTCACAAAAGGCTCTTGTTGGGTAGCTATGCAAACGACTTGGCTGATGGGAACATGTGACCGCACAAAAACCTTATTTTATCAAACCGCTAATAACTAACGAAGTGTAATGACCTGCATTAACCAATCGGGATACTTTTGTATCTACTTATGTATCTGAAGGCAGCCTGGCATTCTGATTGGCTGCTTCTGGCTGGCACACTGAACAGTAACCTAAAGTCTGAAGATATTCCTAAAGCCAAACTGAAAACACTATTTAATAAAGCTCTTTAATAAGTAAATCAGCTTATGTATTTTTAATTTTAGGCAAGCAACTTTATAAGCAAAATTGTAGCCAGCCTACACATGTCCTTATGTTTGACCAATGCTGCTCTGGGCTACCAACACATTAAATCTGTAGCCTTATCATTAGTCTTGTAAAGTTTTATGGGATATTCATATACTTAAAATTGTTTACATTTCACAGAGTTTCTCAAAGTTAAGCAGGGAACACATGGCTCGATATTGGAGCCGTTCGAGGTTCCCTGCAGCAGCGTGATGACGTAATCGAGCTTCTGCCCGATATCGGAGGAGATGGAGAGACAGCACTGCTGTGTCACCAGCTCAGCCGATGCTACCCTGTGGTTTATGGTCAGCACCGGACATCAACCGTGGTTTATGGTCAGGTCCGATATCCGTTTTTGGCCGCTTTGCGGGCCGTTGCGCCATATGCGACCAATTAATCCCGCTCGAAAACAGGGATGGCCGCATATGGCACAACAGCCTGCAAAGCGGCCATTGATCTGGCCCATATCTACACGTATGTTCCCAGCTTAAGAGTTTAAAACTGCAAGTAGAGGGCTCCTCATTTCCTGAAGCAATATTTAACCCATTCCTCCCCAGCCTGTGCTATCATTTTATGGATTCTAATTATGGAGACTCATTATAACATACTATTACCACCTAGGGCAGGATGCATCTTGTCCAAGAATGCCTACTCCTCCAGGCTGACACTAACCTGTCAGAATACTGGCATAACTCAACTCAAGATTCAGCCTACTAATCAAATCAAGGCTATAGGGTTTAGGGGTGTATTGAGGCAGGGTGCTGTGGTGCCCCTTTTCCTCACCTGGCATGATCTTCTTGCATTCCAGAAAGGGAGATAGAGGCCATGTTTGGGGCGGGGGGGGGGGGGGGGGGGGGGGGGGGGGGGGGGGGTTCACTGGTATTCCAGAGAGTGGAGAAATCCAGGAGGTAAATAAATAGAACATATTAAACCTCAAGTTAAAAGAGAACTAGGCCTGTGGCAAGAGGGTACAGCCAATGAAGAGAAGCAAGTCCACAAGATAATACTCAGTGATAGCAAACCTAGTCATGCATGCCAAAGATGGCACTCGGAGCCCACTCTGGGCACCAAACCTTTACAAACCCAGGTATTAATTTTTCATAACTTTTCATCAAAGCCTGTACAGAAAATAAACCTGTGAAAGGCAACTCGAAGGTCTAATTCCTCTACGGCTTCTATCACAGAGGCAAAGTAGAGTTGTTTTATGGTGCAGATATACAAGACTCCCTACATGCATGTAAGAAAGAAGCATCTAAAATTTAACATTTGTAAACGTGATTTTAACGTTAAAAATTTACTGAATAATACCACATTCCAGACAATCAGAATTCATAGAATGGTGCCCACAAAGAAGAGGAAACAACCAAATCTGTTCACAAAAGGTGTTGGTTACTAACTGGCCTTGACATTTCCTCTGATCTAGAGCATCTTTGTGCTGGCAAACAAGTGAAATAGTTTGGCAGTGCGGCGAGGAATGGTCGAGGAGGAAGAGAACACACCATAAACTACATTCTGGCAACTGGAGACAAACTCCAAGAGACCCAGTTCACACAAAGGTGAAGGATCACTGGATATGGCCACATTGAACAAACCAACTTGTCAAACAAGTGCAACTCGAACTGTATAGATAAAACAAATGGAGAGGAGTTTAGAGTTAGATAAAACCGGGAAATATAAAATATTTATAAATTAATTAATGTAATATATATAACTTGTTAATATAATATATATATATATATATATATATATATATATATATATATACATATATATACAAACACACACACATGCAATTAGCATAGGTTAAATAGATTAATAAAAGTTCAAAAAATAATTTTACATTCTGATTCTAGTGATATAACAGCTAAATCCTGTATATTCTGTGTAATTTCTAATTCACTTCAAATAAACATTAATTGTAGTTTCCTTAAATGAAATTTTAAGCATAAAAAAACAGCTCAATCCCTTTTAGAGAGAATATCAGAGGGTCACACAAGCCCCCATACACCCATACACCTTACCATACATACCATACTTTCTGTACAATCAACTTTTGTTCTACCAAACACATGTAATATGAGGACCTGTCTAAAACTTCAGGGAGGACCCGGCACTAAATATAAAATAAAGTGTATGGAGTGATCTAAAGATGTATGGGGGGCTTTAGGCAGCATTATCTGATCAACCAAATCATTGCATGAATGAAAAAAAAGTATGTCCAGTCAAATAGTAAAATGAAATAAATTCAACAAATTAGGAGAATGCACTTCTGCTCCATCACTAAGCTTATGCCTGGAAGGTGAAAAAAGAAGTTGCAGGTGCTATGTTTCCTCCTATACATGCCTTTGTTGGAAAAAATTTGCTTCTCTTTCCCAGTCTAAGCTCTGAGGTAGAAGAGATTTGAAGAGACTAATACCAAGTTAATTGCAAGTACATAAACAATGCAAGTAGATTATAAGGTTAAAAAAACACGTGTTTGATTAATATAAAGCTGCATTAGCTTGAGTCTAAATTTCAGCTTTAAACGAGGCTTAATATGATATATTACGGTTCTTAAGTATGGAGAGTATGCAGAGCAGGTATATACTGATTCTCAGGCGCAGATTTATAGCTCCGATATGTAGGCTATGCATAATCGTTTTTTTGTTTCTTTTTTTAATCTTTTAGAAAATTCTGTTGTTGAAATTTTCATTTTAAAAAAATGTACTCCTCTTACTATAACAGGGGTTATAAAGTGTTAAAATCCTGATAAAAGAACCAAACCCAGTTCAATATGTTGCAGCAGTTGTGATACCCGATTCATAAAAATTTCTGACTTCCTTGGAGGTGTTAAAAATGTGGTAGTCTTTCAAGCATCCATAAACTGACCCTAATCCAAACTCTGGCCTGGGGACCAAATTTGTCCTGCCATTATTTTATATTTGTCCATTTTCATTGTGTTTTGTGTTTCATTATAACGCTTTGCTTCTAAATTCAATGTTTACATTTGACAAGGTTCATTATATCCGATGAGAAAGAAACAATTCCTCAATTGCAGATATTTAATTAATCAATAATATAGTTGGCCTATGACTTTGTCCAAGTTTTAATATTTTGGCCCGTTGTGTGCTTAAGTTTGACACCCCCTGGTCTTACATACTCACCTGTCCTGTCCTGCTACCCTTCCCAGAGTCTTCATTGTCTAGGCCATTAGCAGAACTTTCATTCAACAAACCTTGTGATAGGACATAAGCCTACACCCTGCTCTTTGTCCTCCAGTAACATGAAGTCACCAAGGCCATTATTCAAGTGCCAACAGGCTAAACCACAGCTATTGTGTTAAACCTTAGGGTTTTCCGATGGCCTTGCAATGGAGGAAGAGGACACTGGAACAGGCAACCATAAACAGGCTCATTTTTACTTTAATACAACAGCTACTTTAAGAAGGAGAGATTTCCTGTATGAAAGAATTTTCAACTGGTTATAAAGGTTCCAAAGACTGCCAAGACAATAACCAGACATGTGATTGGCGTGAAATGTGATGGTCCTAACATTCACAAGACATGACAGCACGCCATAAACCACCAGTCCTACCTTTCTCTCTCCCGTCTGCTCCTAAAGCATTGCGAAATGAAAGGGGGGGGGGGGGGGGGGGGGGGGGGAGGAGGAGAGAGAAGAAGAAAAAGAACAAAAGACAAAGACCAAAAAGAGGATTTAAATGATGAGAAGTAAGAAAATCTGCTGCGTCCATTTGCTCACCTAGATAGGTCCCAGAGTTATGAGCGGCACATTCTGCATCTTCTGGATGAGGAATAAAAGCGCACAGACCAAAGCCAAGAAATAAAGCAGAACAGTTAGATGGCCAGGCCAATAGCAAAAGAAAAATTACGTAAAAAAATGACATTTTGAAGGCCAAAAAGCACAACATACACACACACAAAGAAAGCCAAAAAGAAACAAAAACCCACGCACATTCAACAAATCTATTTTTCACTTTGCCATCAGTATAGTATTTGGAAGGATGGCTGGAGTGACTGCAAATCTTGACATTTTAAATAATAAATGGGGCTTTCTACTTTAAAAACTAATTCCTATTGTTATAAAACACCTTCAACCCCCCTGAGTGTTTTATCCAAGCCAGAACTGTAGCCGCTTTCCATTTGGCGGTAAACACATTATATTGCAGCTAATCTATTCAGAAATATAGTACATAAGGAATTTTAGGCGCAGGTGCTACAGTCTCACCTGCAGGTCTACAACTGGTTGGACAAATTTGCTAAATACTAGGTCTACGGGTGCAATTTCCATATTATTGTTCCTCTCCTTTAGAATAATACTTTAATTTCCTGTTTGCATACTTAGGTCTCCTCTTAGTTAAGAGATTTTTGATCAACAGGGCTACTAAATGAAAACAAGGGCTGTAGGACCACTGGTGAGTAAGGCTAGGTTTCCATGGCATTATGGGCTGAGCCGATAGCCCTTGCATTAATCACATACCTTGACGGGGATGTTGACACCAGCCTATCCATATACATGCCTACCGCACCACCTGTTCCCACAGCTTTCAACTGGTCCGCCGCTGGAACGGTTAACTTAGTTCACTACCTCAACCTACGGCTGGTGGACTAGCTCAACGCCATGGAAACAGGTGGGCCGGTAGGCATGTATATGGACGGGCTGTGTAAACATCCCCGTCAAGGTATGTGATTACCGCAGGGAGTATCGGTGCAGCTCATAATGCTGTGGAAACCTAGCCTCAGACCACGGCACGCTATATTGAGAAATGGTCCACATATCCATCACAGGGAACTATGACCCTTGTTATGGAACACTGGCCACAGTTATTACTGTTCATGCCATGTTGACTATATTACAATATATAACAATAACAGAAAACATAAATTTTTCAAGGATATCAAGTATTCTTTACACTAAGGAACAAACAGAAAACGCACAGCAAATTTTCTGAACCCAAGAACATTTTACCTCTGAGGAAGTGATTTATATAATTGTTCAGTATAAACATGACCTCAGCACTTAAAGTGAATTGAGGTTACTTTTGTTATTCAGGCCTTGTGTAATTTCCTTGCTGTTTTTTTTTTCCTGTTGGAAAATTCTGCCCGGGGGGTTTATTTTTCTTTGTTCAGTTTTATGACTGTAATATTGGCCGCCTTTAATATTATGTCATGTAAGCTGTTCAGTAACACGGCACATCCAAACACAATGGTGACGGGTAGTGGTTCTATAAAATGGAAGTGTCGGTTCACTTAGTCTACAGATTGTAACTCTGAATGAAACAAGTTTAAGGTAAATTCTAAAATGAGTCATGATGGGAGGGCAAATAAAAAAAATTATTAAACACTCGAGTCAGGTTTCAAGAGTACTAGGCTCCACTATAGAGTGCATAAGCTGCCCATTGACGGCAATGGGGCTATGACAGGGCTGTCTTCATAGCCCATCAGAGGCCTGGATCCAGTGGTCCATGCCTTGCATTGACGGAGCCTTGACAAAACCCAGCAGATCCAATAGCGGATGTGGAGCCTAAAGCTGGCAATACACCTTTAGATTTATCTGTCAGATATCCTTTAGATCTACCAACAATTATGTAGTGATGGGTCCTCTGCGATTGAGCACAGGTAGACTTGATGGTTTAGAAAGTCCCTCATATTACATAGTTTTGGTAAAACAAAAGAAGATCTAAAGGAAATCTGACAGAGAAATTTAAATGTGTATGGCCAGCTTTAGGGCTTAAGAGATATATTGTGATATAGCTATATTTGTATCTGTGTGCTCTACCTTAAAGGAGAGGATGAAGGAAGGGAGGCTTTTTCAAATATTTTGGAAGAACTACACTTAGTCCTTTCCCATTGTTTGAAATTCTAAACTATATGGCCAATGTGAACATGACTGGAGTTAGACTTCAAGTAACAGGCATGGAAGACTAAAGGGATCAAAGAGTTAGTAGCCATCAGGCAAGTCAAAGTAGATTTAAATCCAATCTATGCAAATCTAAACACATATATCAGCTTTAACATGCAAGTATTACATGAAAAGTGGTTAATACAGGAAATGAAGGTCCTAGTTTCGGCACTTCTACTATATAGAGATGGTGACAATTTGACTAGCTAACTTGGGTAATTCAATATGTGTAAGGATAATGAGGGTATTCTGGTAGTCTACGTAGGCGTGCTACACCCTGACCATGTCTATAGTTTATATGTTGGAGAAATACGATAAACAATCTTTTACCTCTATAATTCTAATGGCTTGTTCCAAATCCTAATGGTTTGTTAACATGGACCCCGCACGAAATCAGGGATACCCCCCCCCCCCCACCTATTGTATACTCTGTTTCCCAACCTATTCGATTGTAAGCCCGTCCGGGCAGGGTCCTCCACTCCTCCTGTGTCATAACCTGTTCCTGTGTGTACTATATTGTGTTGTATCTCCACTCTATTGTACATTGCTGCATAATATGTTGGCGCTATATAAATGATAATAATAATAATATTGGACATGACTGTAAACCACCACGGTCGATGTCCCTTGCTTTGCATGGAGACCGGGGGGTCTCCATGCAAAGCATCGTCTCCAGCTCCTCCAATATCTAACAGCAGTACGATTACGTCATCATGCTGCTGCAGGGAACCTCGAACGGCTTCAATATCCTTTGTTTTTAGCTTAAGAGTAACCTTTGATATTTCCAATTTGACAACAACAATGAAAGGTCCCTTTGCTTTATTTAATTCACTCAAAAATAAGATGAATCTTGTTGTACCTAAAAGACACACAACTCCACAGCTTACAACGGAGTTGCACAAGCTGGGTAATGCCTTCCTTTACTGGGATAATTATGGTAAAATGTACTTTTTATTATTCTGTCCTGTAAACAGTCTTGGTACAGTGGCTGGCAGAACACAGCGAGATTCAGTTCTCACCATAAATATTTATACTGACAGCCACAAAATATGGCCGTACACACAGGGATAAAGGGGTTCTCCGACACAGCAGCCAACAAGGGCCGGTCTCACCCCAAGAACATGAAGTCTGCTATTTTGGGGTGAACATTTAAATACATGGAAATTCTGAAGCAGCAATATGTTGCCTGTGGCTGCTTTGTAATGGGCTACTAACCGAAAAGTGATCATCTTGTTAACTTATTTTACTGAACCGGGGGAATGCTTTAAGAAATATTTTTGAATATAGTTCTTATTAATAATAATTTTAGCATCCTTAGGGCTCATTTACTTTTGGTTTTTAAGCTTCTGAAAATGGTATCATCACCAAAATTGCTGGAGATGTAGAAAAGGGTTGTGGAAAGATAAAAAAAAAAGTTATGCTTAGACACATAAATTAAGTTCAAAGTCGAAATTCTGATTTTCGAAATTTTGACTTGACTTTAACTCAAATAGTTTTTGCACAAATTAAGTTCAGAGACATACTTTTTTTTGTAGTATACCACCAACCCTTCTCTACATCTCCAGCAAGTTTGGTGATGATACCATGATCAGGGGCTTTGCAATTAACTAAAATTACGACCATCTCTAGATAGGACCTCCATGGGGTCCTAATCTAGATCAGCTGCAAACACCTGCACAAATTTTGCAGGCAGCCATCTCCCGCAAGGCTGCGGGAGGGCACAGTCATTTCTCGAGTTGCTGTGGGCTGAAAGCAGCTCGGGAAAGGACAGTGTCTATTTAGCCTGACATATCTGCTTTAGGGCCATTTCACACTAGATGAGCTGCAGCTGCTGTGTGGGCTGAAAGCAGCAGATAGAGATAAAACGTAAAAAAAAAAGTTAAAAAAAAGTTTAAAAAAAAAAGTAATTTAAGAGGGAAAAAACAGGACAGGACAGGGTTGTGTTAGGGGCGCCAAAAGTGTCGATAAAGGTTAATAAATAGTTGTGCACAACTGTCAGCAGTGATAACAAAAAAGGAGTGATGTCGGTGGCCAGAAAGGTCATCAGGTGGTGTATGGACCCGGGTAACACGAGTGAATATGACGGGTGGGTGATAAAGTTGCATGGAGGTGTTTCGCTCCCTATATAAAGGAAAGTGGACCGCATTGCAAAAAAAAGGAACAAGGGCAAGAGGTGCATGACCTTGTGCAACAAAGTTAAAGCAGACCTACCACCTGGTAGGTCACGTAGGAGATCCACGATGGACAATAAAAAAAGTTATCTGACAGCAGGAGCTGTGTTTTTTTTTTGTTTTTTTTAGAGACTGCCCCTCCCACTGCCTAACGTCTCACCTCGATGCAATGTCATACAGCTGCAAGGGCATTTGGGGTGTCTGTTCCTAGTGCCCTTGTTGCTGTAGGAAGTTGCGCCTGCCATGTCCCGTGGGATTGTGACATCGGCGCCACATCTGCAAAACTTTGTGATGGGTGAGGAGGGGAAATACGCTCCTCACCTCTCATTACGCAGCTGACAGCTGCATGGATGCACACTTCTAATCACAGCAGCCAACATCCCAGACCTGGGGCAGGGTTGGTGTCGGCTTCTATATTCGGAAATGCGAATATTCACGGTATGATCATCATATGAAAATCATATTCGCATTGCGAAAATAATATTTGCATCGAGAAAATCTTTAAAATGAACGGTCACATGCTATCTTTATTTTCACAATGCGAATAATATTTTCGCAATACATGGCCATATTGCGATTATTCGGAATTGCGAATATTCGGCAACATATTCGAGATATTGGCGAATTCTCAAATTGCCGATATTCGCGAAAAATATTCGACATTCGAATATTCGAGATCAACACTAATCAGGAAGTGGCTTTGGCCGGCCCATAGTAAAGTTGGTGCCAAGAATGAAAACGTGAGGGTTTTTTTTGTGTGTAGCATTTTTTCAGGATCTGAACGGCTGACAGGTGAGTAATGTGTCTATTTCATGTATGTGTTTTTTTTTTTTTAATTAAATGGCTTTAAGTTCCTTTAACCAAAAGATAAAATACTCACAATAATAGAGGTAATGAAGGTACAAAGCAGGCTTAGCAAGGTCTTGCTATACATACATTGTACCTCCATTATTGTGAGAGTATTATGTTGTCTTTTTACCATTAATAGAACTTATCTTTGTTTCTCTAGGTGCATGTGCCTTGTGTCTGTGTTCCTATCTGCCCCTAGAAGTGTCACCTGTTGGAATAAATGGGACTGAGGTCCTCCTTGCAGGAAAGAATACATTATATTAACTAGAACTCTTTTTTGTATTTCTATTATTGGAAGCCATAACAAAACAGACAAGTGTAGAAAGATCCTGGAAAGTGCTTTAGTCTTGTATGACTGATGAAAGAAGAGGAAACACCTCAAGAAATGGCTCCAAGAGATTTTCTTTATGGTGCTGTAACTCACTTTCTCCAAACTTTGTAGAACATGGAGGAGCATCCTTAGACAAGTTTTTATTAGCTAGTGATTTCGAGAAAATAAATAAGGAATTTTCCTACTGTTACAGACAAAATTACTTTAATCGGAGACATCTGCACCATTTGCCATTGTTGACAATAAAGCACTCTTGGTGTTTTCACATTAAAGTTGACCTGTTGCCTGTGAGCAGTGGAGGCAGCCATGTTATGGGCTAAACCAATAATCCACAAGCACAGATGCTAGTAGTCTCAATGTTTTAGAACCATGTTTTACTGAAGTGTTTGGGCATCTACCAAAATAGGTGGGACCTGCCCGACCTGACATTTAAAAAGGCTTAGTGGTGTGTGTTCTAGTATTATAATGTACATGTAATACAATGTAGCATTATAATATAATGTAAATGTCCAGAATAACATTCCCATTAAGGCCTTGTCTGCACTCAATATATCCATATTTAGTGCGGACAAGGCCTTAATGGGAATGTTAAT
>CM070036.1:139499917-139514812 GCA_036250615.1 Ptychadena robeensis | reverse complement strand
GGGAAATCATGAATCATGTTTGAAGTGCCCCTTCATTCTGCCTCTTCTTGGAGCCTTCCAGTGCCCTATCTTCTGCAAAAGATCAGAACACTAAAGCTTGGCACACATGGGTAGATCTGTAAAAAGATTTGAGTACAATCAATTAACTTGCGCACTCACGGTGATTGATTGTAATCTGTTTACAAACCTACCAGTGTGTGCCTTCCTTCGGGCGGGATCAATAGAGCCGGCTAAAAGGAACTTGATTGAACGGGGTTCCAACATGTTGAAAAGACCCCGTTCAATCTCCAATACTTTGCATGGAGACATGAGTCTTCATGGAAAGTATTGTAACAGCTGCGGCTCCTGCCTCCTCCACAGCCGTCGGCTGTCAGTGTGAAGGGGGCGGAGCCAGCACTCCTCACTTGGAAGCTGTGTGAGTGAGGCAGCTGTATGAGACAGGCTGCTTCTCCCAAGCTTGTGGCATGTTGTAAATCACACACTGCAAGCTGGGGAGAAGGGGTCCCCATTGAACAGGAATCGATGTGCCCATGTGGTGCACAATTGATCAATGACAGCGTGGTGCCTAGCTTAAGGAAAAAGCAGCAGCAGCATCTTCTGCCTGACTGGCCATTACAGTCCAGTGTTGGTTTCCTGGCCAGTAGTTCTGTGGTTAATGTATGATGCCTTCCTTTCCTTCAATGGATGGATACAATACATTAGCATATTAAATACAGAGGAGTCGGAGTCAGAAGAATCTGAAACTGAGGAGTCGGAGTCGGGAAATTTTTCGACCGACTCCACAGCCCTGGTTAGAACTACAGTTCAACATATAAAAAATGTTTTCCAAGAAAATCTGCCTAAGGACCAAGGGGACTTTAACGGCAACAGTATCAGATTGTATTTGGTTTGTAAAGTTACTTGTACTGTACCATGTTTACAAGTATGGTACAGTACAAGCATCCATATACATACAGTAAAGTATAAAAATATAAAAAAAATCTTCTATTATGACTGCTGTGATACATCTTTATGATTGTTAATTGTTGTTCAATTATCAAAATTTTACATAGAAAGTACACTATACACGGAGAGCCCCTGAAGAAGCAGATACCTGCAAAACGTGTCGGGACTGTGCAATGTTTTGCAGCCTCAATAATTATATAGAGGCATGTATATGGATGCTTGTACTGTACCATTTATGTAAACATGAAAAAAACTTCTCTTTTAATAAAACAAAATACAATCTGATCCTGTTTCCACTAAGTCACCTTGGTCCTTAGGGAAATTTTCTTGGGAAACACTGGTCTCAAAGTCTATATAATTCTACGCAGTATGCATCTCACCGCTTCTATCAGCCGCTCCTCCTCGCATTATCCTGGCCACAACAATGGCCCCTGTGTTCTCGTCTTTCTTAATCGTAGCACCCTAAAACAGAAAGGAATTGTTCTCATTAGGGAAAAACAGTAGCTGAAGGACAATTCATTCAGACATTTTGTAGGATATAGCATGCCATGTACAGTTACAGCTTACATACATATGTGGGTTGATGTGTCCTGCAGGATAGTGGGGTAAGCTTGATGAGTACTCTCCTCACACAGAAGTAAAAGTTTTCATCGAGAATTTTTCGCCCTATTTGTGTGCTGCATGGCCCTTATTTTAACACATTTATTTAGTAATGAGCTGCGGAGCACATTTTGGACACGTAAGAACTGGTGTTTCCTCTACACATGTTGTAAGCACTAACGGAGCACGTTGGGTAATGCTTGTGCAAAGTGCATGTTGCCAGTACACAGTGTGTATTAGAACATATCTAGATATGACTGGTCAGTACAAAAAAGATCAGAGTTGGACAACACTATTAAATAAATGTATTATGGCTCAAACACCCCTATCACCCCTTCTAAATATATGAGTACTCCTCCTATCTTCCATTATTAAAATCAACTTCTAAAGACCCCCTTATGTTATGCAGGAGCAGGGTCAACTCTTAAGAAAAAACTCTCCGTGATCAATTAAAATGAGAAGAATTATGACTCAGTCGATATAGATATGCATATGTGTACATCTAAGCCATAATCAGGAGTTAAAGTATCTAAAAAATCTGATACTCATATAAATCTACATCAAATTTTAATTCTGAGTATCAGAAATTAAAAAAGAAATGGAATAGACAGCTGACCTAACAGGAAAATGGGCCAATTTAGGAAATTCAGGTTTAGTGTTGAAGATGTGTAATAACTCTAGTTCTCTAACCTGGCTGTCTATAACATATCTGGCTTTTCTCCTAATGACTGATAACTTAATAAGTGTGTTCCTGATCCAATCATGATCAATATCACAATCCACCATCCAAGCTGGAGGTGCAGTACATTTAGTACAAAAACAAATGTTTCCAGATACATGAAAATTTCAACGAACCCGGCTTATCCAACAAACCCAACTAGCCTATCATGGAAAAAAAAGATAACTTATTTAATAAAAATGCATGATGCTTTAATGGCTAGACAAGTGGTTCCCAAACTTTCCTTGCAGGGCCCCCCTTTTCTATTTAGGAACATTATCGAGCCCCCCCCCCTCTGCCTATTTAAACACAGGTTAAGAATGAGGGCCCCCAGTTTGGGAACCACTGGCCTAGACGCTATCTGCAAGGAGATTGTATGTTCTCCCCATGTTTGTGTGGGTTTCCTCTGTGTACTCTGGCAACCTCCCAAAGACATACTGGTAGGTTAATTGGCTTCACCCAAATAATCTTGTCCTTCAACGGCCTTAATTGCAGATGACTAAAGCCGGGAAACACAAGGCTCGATATACGAGCTGTTCGAGGTTCCCTGCAGCAGCGCGATGACCGGACGCAGGCGCAGCACTGCTCTGTCGCCAGCTCCGACAATGCTATGAATGGACACCGCTGTCCCCATGCAAAGCAAGGACATTTTCAAAAACAGCATTAGATATGGGCCAGATAGATGCCCATAAGCGTGCACGGTGCTTAAAGCGGCCATTGATAAAGTGTTGTATTTATTTAGCCCCATTTTATTACACAAGTTAATAATAAAAAAGTATTTAATTAAGTATTCTATGTAACTAATAATATAATATAATTATAGCTACAGATCCCATAAACTCGGTCTAGACATCAATGATTCAATATCATCATGAAACGGTTAAATAAGTCACAGCTATGACCAGCCGTACGATAAAGGACAAGTAGATTTGGTGAAATAAGGGACGTGTGTTTAAAGTGTAACAACAGCGATGTTTTCGGTCATTTTCTCCAAAAGCACGCCCAATGTTTTCTATGTTTAGCTTCCTCTGGCGAGGAAACCCAATTACAGTGATGAATGATCAGAGAACTGCTGTGCTGGTCTTATACATGAGGGGAAGACACTAAATCCTCATAACCCTACATACAGAATGTCTCTTTGCATGGCTTCTGCACACACAACATTTAACTATACCCCCGAGCTGAACAAATTCTCCCCCCCCCCCCCCCCCCCCCCCCCCCCCCGTCGGTAAACAGCCAGGCCGGCTTCTTGCTGTCCGACGCCAAAGATGTCTATCTAGAGACAAGCTCTCACTGTATGACTCACTGAGACGCTGCATTCTCCCTTCTGTGTACAACATTACGCCGCTCCAAAAAGTGACTTCGCAGACATCACTTCTCGCTTCCTCCTCGCAAAAAAAACAAATATTCTACAGAACACGTATAAAATTTCCAGGATGTTCGCTGGGCTATAAAATAAGAGAGGGCTAGTGTATGTCAAAATGTATAAAAAATTGGCAGATAGACCCTAAGGGTTAATATTGGGGGCTAGAGATGTGGCCCATTTTTTCCCTGTACCAATACCTGGGGTCACATTCCAGCTTTTGTTGTGGAAGGGAGAAGAGGGCAACCTGCGGAAGAAGAATATAGCCCAAAAAAAGGAAAGAACCACGGAAGATGGAATGGAGTAGCTTTAGGAGCAGGTTTGCAGCCTTTCAATGTTGTGTTTAGATCATCAAAGCCTGAATTCATAGGCTTGGGGTACATACATAAAGTCTCAACCGTCTCGCTCTTTTTAGCAAATGTGAATTTATACGGATGGCTGGAGGGTTAACCTATGGACAATCTCCTGGCCAACGCAACATGTCACATCCAATGGGTGGTCAAAGTTCCTGGCCAGTCGGTAATGGTCAACTACTCATACCTACCTACCTGTGTCAATTATATTATTGAATAATTATTGCAAAAAAAAGTTCTACCAAAATTATGTCATAAAGGGATCTTTCTACACTACCCATTCAAAAAAGCCCCAAACACTACAAGGTTCCCACCAATTTCTTAAAAACGTAAGATGCCTAAAATCAATGACTCAATAAATGAAGTGAATAATCACTTTAATTAAGCATTTATATGAAAAGTAAATCAATTATTCAAAGTGAGTTAATGATTCAAAGTGACCAGGACTAAAAAATCTATACATTTACTCAGTAGATTATAAACCGGTTTAATAAATCATCCGGTAGAATGGGTCAACGGGTATGTTCAGGTATTATCAATATGTAACCCCAAACTTCCCTCTACACCAGTGGTTTCTTAACCTATGGGTCTGGACCCCCTTGGGGGTTGAATGACCACAGGGGTGGCCGAGTTCCCTGTAAGCATAAGATCTGCTCCTAACAATCAGCAGCACTGATGCCCACAAGCGGGTGGGAAGTTAGGTGGGAGAGTACTGTGCCCTACCTCCTAACTTAGTAGGGATGGCGAGTTACGCTCTCTCCTAACTTCTCACCTTGCACATCATTTGCACAAGCAGTATGGGAAAATATGAGAGAGGGGATATTACACTCACCTGATGCTGAAAGTGGCGTCGCAGAGTGTGACTTCCGGTATTTGAAAAAACAGAAGTGACAATCTGCACCTGCACTTCTGTTTTCCAAATACAGGAAGTGAAACTTTGTGACTTCATTTTCGGGGTTGCGGATCTAAAAAGTTTGAGAACCACTGCTCTTCACCATGTCTCAGCATTTATTTTCTATAAGATTGTTTCTATGAAGAGATCCAAGTATATTATATATATTATATTTTATATAACCATAGTGATATAAAAAGAAAGTAATGGTGGCTGCATAAAGCTCATTCACATTCCTGTGCACACGTTTTCTTCCTAATGGTCCCCATACACCTTACAATCTTATCATACAATTTCTGTACAATCCAATTTTCTTCTACCAAAACCATGTAACATGAGGACCTTTCTAATCCTTCAAATCACTATGTATTCTATCAGGGAAGACCTGGCACTACATAGCAGTGATATATACCTTCCAATCACTATGTATTCTATCAGGGAGGACCTGGCACTACATAGCAGTGATATATACCTTCCAATCACTATGTATTCTATCAGGGAGTACCCAACACTACATAGCAGTGATATATACCTTCCAATCACTATGTATTCTATCAGGGAGGACCTGGCACTACATAGCAGTGATATATACCTTCCAATCACTATGCATTCTATCAGGGAGGACCCGGCACTACATAGCAGTGATAAATACCTTCCAATCACTATGTATTCTATCAGGGAGGACCCGGCACTACATAGCAGTGATATTTACCTTCCAATCACTGTGTATTCTATCAGGGAGGCCCCAGCACTACATAGTTGTTGGTAGATCTAATGGAAATTGTATGGAGTGATCTAAAGGTGTATGAAGGGCTTTATACAGTCTTAGCAGGGTGTAATGAATCCCAAGCTAATTAAGATCATGTAGTTGGACAGTAACAATGTGGAGAGGGACATAGAAGGCTGGAGGACAGGAGCAGGTCTGTAGACCAGCACGCATGACTGCCACAGATTTTGGTGCAGAAGAAACGCCATGTTGTCACCTCAAATGTAGCGTCAGGAGCTCACAGGATTTTAAATGCATTTGTGCACATAGCACTATAACAAAAGGAAAAAATACAAGGAAAGGCAAAGTATTGCAGGACACTGTTTTTTTTTTTTTTTTTGCTTCTTGAACATCGAGTATTCGATCGTATCACATCGGTCATATATTTACGTTGCATTCCTTATTTCCCCACTTATAATATTCACCTTCATTTTCCCCTCTTGAAGCTTTCTTCAGTTGCTGTGCCATTCTAGACCTCCCGTCTCTCAAACTTTGCTGTTTGGCAGCTACTACTGTACACAGAAGCTGCTATGTTCACAGAAATGGCTTCACACTAACCTAATTATACCCGTCAGTCACGCACGTTGCAACTCACGTCAACAACAGGAAAAGTGTGCAGAGGTGTGAAGAGTTTTTATTTACGCAGTAAAAGCATGTAAAAAGCAGGATAGGTAGCTGTCTCCCTATGTGTCAAGTTTGAGAGCATGTAACCAAGCTAACATTTCTCTTCATAGCCTATGAAGTTGGAGTTCCCCTTAAACCCTGTACCGGTTGGACGGCAGATGGAGAGGTGCACTGGGAGGGAAGAGTCCTAGAGAGCGGAAATGCGTTTACACAGAGAATATCATACTCTTGATTTTTGCTCTTTCTGCGTTTTCCAGATATCCCTGAGCAGCTATCCTCTTTCTTCTGATGACTATCCAGGGCTGAGCAGGCTTTGGTTCTGGACACTGCAGCACAATACACCTACTCCACTCAGCAGGCATCCTACAGGCTTCTACAATAACCATTATCAATCATGCAGCTGAATAGGTTACAAACAGGACACGGACACTTCATTTTACGACTCTGCTGACTATATAATACAAGTGAGTTACAGTATGACAGTAAATCTATGTACCTTGTGTTTATGTGACATGATACACAATGCAGGGGGGGGGGGGGGGGGGGGGAGGATGATGTGGATGAACCAGACAAATGTTGTCAATACAGAAGATAAAAGGAAGAAGTATTGGGAATGTGCCTTCTGTTATACCTGCCACCTGTGTTGGCATTAGCAAATATATACAGGTGGTCATATAGCTGCTTAGAGCCAAAGGATCAACTAAAACTATAAATATTAACATGTCCCCCAATTGTGGCATGGTCAGGATGAATGACCATGGGGGATTTATGGGAGGGTTGGGATTCGGGTATTCAAACCCAGGTGTATTAAATACTTGCAGTAGTAATTTTAAGATGTTAAAAAAATGTAGGCAAGCAATAAAGTGTGGACTCTGAAGTGGTACAGAATCACTTTTAGGAACATGTCACAGTTGTGCAGCAAGTGCTTCTGCTTTCGGGTGGCATTGGAACTACAGAACCATTCTCTTAGTAAGGTTGTAGGTGTGACACAATGATAAAGGGTTGTAATAGCAGAGCTCGAAAAAAGTAATATCAACTTCTAAGCTAAAATTTTAATGACGAAATATGCTTTCTATGTGAGAATAAAGAAGCTGATCTATGTCCATGTTCCCAATAGCATTTGGAAGCTGCCCAACCACCTGGGAACAATGACCGCAGGTGGGACACAACACATTACTTGCCACGAAGCTGCTGGGTAGCATATCTCCCAAGTTTTCCCTTGATTAAGGCAAAAATTACAGGAAGTGATGTCACGTCCGGTATTTGGAACAAGCAAGTTCTGAGGTGGAGTGATACTTCTATGTTGCAAATACTGATGTGATGTCAGTAGCAGGTAGGCTAATTTGGGAGGCAGGAGTTACTCTCTCCAACCCCCCTTATGCAGATGATATTCGAATCTTGGGAAAAATCTGAGAGATATTGTAATCAGAATACATAGTACATACCTGTTAATCCTCCCGTTTTGGCCTCAAAAAAGGCAAATTTTTTATGTGACTTTCCCGGAAAAATACAGATTTCAATAATTCCAGGATATCTGGGGGTAATTTAGGAGGGAGCAGATGTTACTCTCTATCCTAAAATTCAACCCAACTTGTGCTGATACACCTTTAGATTACTCCATACAATTTTGATAGAATACATAGTGATTGGAAGGTTTAGAATGTTCCTCATATTACATGGTTTTGGTAGAAGAAAAGTTGAGAAATTGTATGGTAAGATTTTAAGGTGTATGGGGGTCTTTAGGAGGCAGAGTAATGTCCACCTTCCTACTAACCAGATATAAGGGAGGGGACAGCAAACCTCCTGATACTGGAAGTGACGGCACGGACATCACTTCTAGGATTTGGAACACAGAAGTGGCAATGGCACTTCACCTCCCTTATTTAAGGGAAAACTTTACAGGTATGTTATAGTATCTATATATGTGACAGAATCATCCCCGATTTTTAAGTAAGAACTGAAAAATACATAGAGAGAGTCAGGATGTCTCACCAGTGGTTCCCTGTTCTTTACAAGCCGGATTATTTTCACAGAATCTTCATCATCATCAATGTCTTCTGGCATGGGAGGCAGGACCGGGTCATAGCTCTTTTGAGCCACAGTGTCATGTACGGATAGTAAAGCCTACAAAGAACACAAGATAAGAATTACTGGAGGCAGGACTCTATGACTGCTGAAGTACTTGTACATTAAAATACACAATTATTCACCCTTAGCAGAAGTTTATGTAGAGGAATTGGCTGAAACTCAAAATGCACAATGTCTATTGTATAGCTTCATAACCAATTAAAACCATAACTCTCCATCCAAAAATGTAAATCCACACTTGTTTTTTTACACAATATATTCATTTTACCTGAGGATTGCACCCATACATTTAATACAAATGTCAATCAATGTACACCAAAAGTAAAAGTAGTTTTTCTTCTTAGTTATTCTTTGGCTAGAATAAGGGAGAGGTAAAAAAAAACTTTATTTGCTATCTGTGTTGCATGGCTTTCTATTCACTTAACTGTCCTGTAAAAGTCATCTCTACAATGTAATAGGAAGTGTTGTCACTGAGCCAAGTGCTGTTTGGGGCAGTATTTGACACTATTTCTATATGGGCACCAGCCTAAAATAGTAAACATTCCTTAGCCCCAACGGCATGGCCCTATAACCAAACATAGGGGGTGAACCGCCTCAACTAGAAAAATGCTGTTTAGCATTCTATTTCCTCATATATGCATTCAAAAAAGGATTTGGATGTAGTTGAACATTTCATTTTGTTATATAAAATGTGTGTCCTTTTTTTTTTTTTAAACATCTGCATCCCAATCTAAATTTCACTTTAATTAAAACAAAAGCCAAAAAACTATGTCTAGACTCGGTGTGTCCCGATTCCATTATATGCTTCAGTCATTTTAAGAAAGAATCCCAATTATATATATTTTCCACACACTCCTACTTATCTAGATATACATAATAGGGTTGAGAAGGGAAAAGGATTTAGGGAGAAGAATATAGACAAAACAGTAACTTTGTGTAATAAAGCAAGGCCAGATGAAAATGGTTTAGGGCGCTGTCTAAGGAACCAAAATTTGACTCAATTTAATTAAGACAATTCTTGAAGATGATTAGCATCAATACTTTCCATTCTGTGGAAGGGAAATCCTTTTTATAGACAAAGTGTTTGGCAAAGCTGTACGTTTTTTATGGACAATTATCATGACAAGACCAAATCACAAGTTATATAAAATTTTTAAGTAATACATTTTACATATTAACCATTAAACATAGTCAAATGTTTTATGCGACACAAAAATATCGCTTAAGGGTCTACATCTCTGCCTCTCCATAGATTGTACCTGGGAGCCTACAATTCTACTTCCAAATAAATATCCTGGATGACAATGGAAACCTCTAGTTCTTCAGACAAAAATGGACTTGGAGTTGACTTGTTTTGTCTATACAAGACAAAGGAACTCTCCATCAGCTTGTACTTCATCTTGGATCACTAAAATGCCTGTTGCTGCAACATGTAGACAAAACTATGGGCACCCAACCTGGCTGTGATGTCATAATCAGACACATGCTTTTCCATATCTGGAAATATTTATATATATATATATATATATATATATTATATATAAATATATATATTAAAAAATGTAATGGGGCCCTGGTGACATACTGAGGGTTGGACGCGTTTCTGAGGAGGACGCCACCTCTTGCAGCATGCTCATAGGGACCTGAGGAGTCCAGATTTACACACCTTTGCTTCCCCTGCTACACATAGCAATATTCCTTAATTATTGGATTGTAAAGTCAATTGCTGTATTGATGTAAGCAGCCCTTTGTTTTGTTTGAGCCTCAATAAAGATTATATATATATTTGTTTTTTAAATGTTCTAGCACATGTAGTAAATTAATTGAATTGAACTGAATTGAATAAATTAAGTCAACATTTTTTACTTGAAATTTTTTTTACTTGACTACACAAATCAACTGATCAAAACTATCTCTAGTGCTCAATATCAGATACCAGTTAGGTCCACTTTAAGGTAAATACACTGCCTGGACATTTTTTTTTAAATAGGTATGAGCCTCCTATTGGATATTTACTGCATGTTCAGCAACAGTATGTGCTCCAAGAATGAGGTGGTTCAGTGGTTCAGGGGGCATGAGACATCATTGTCACACATGGATTGGCTACAACAGAGTACAGACCATACCCCCATTGAGAATCTGTGGTATTTGCTGGAGAAGGCTCTACCATCAGTCTCTACCATCATTAATGCAAGGTCTTGGTGAAAATTGAATGCAACAGTGGATGGAAATCTTGCACCATTGCAGAAGCTTATCGAAACAATACAACAGCGAACGCCTGCCGTGATTAAAGTCAAAGGCGGTCCAACTAAATATTACAGTGTGTGACCTTTTTTTTTATGGCAACTTTATTTGGCCAGGCAGTGTATATCAACAATTGTTCAACAAGCGAATGTATGTGCACAAGTGAAACATCTGCAGCAAAGTCTAAAAGAAGATTCTGCTTTAGGCATCTTGATTCATGACCAACTCCATTAAGAAATGTGTGAGGTAAGACCAATGGCGTGGAAAGTTTACTAGATGCTGTAGTCCAACAATGTTAAATCAGAATCCTTCAAAATCACTTTCTGCACAGCCGTAATATCCTTAAAACAATATTTGACATATCGTTAAATTGCTTATTAATATAACTGAAGTTTCAGCTGATTAGGCAAACTAAATAAATTAATCGCAATATCAACCGTGGAGGTTGAATAACATTGGTTCACTTCTTCTGCAAAGCGGGAATCTGACCAAAAAACTTCAAACACAACAATTCTCTCTCCAGAATGTTGGCAGCAGAATCCCTACAAAAAGAATCAACTTTAATTGTAATTACAACCCGAAATGCCAATCACTTCCATTTTGTCCCAGAGCCAGAGAAAAGAAGGACAACATAATTGGCTCAGGCAGAAGGAGCTAAGCGGCTCTTAATCCAATATTTATTTTGTTTGGGAAAATACGGCAAGCCGCAAGCACGATAGGTCAGTAACCCGCTCCAGACAGGAAAACAGAAGAGAAACAGCAGACAAAAAGCACAGAGAAAGAGACATTTTCAGAAGTCTGTTCAATTACGGAATTTACTCAGGAATTATCCCCCGTCAACACTTGACTGCTAAAGTACTGACATGTAGAGGAAACAATGCTTCATCTTCACACGCGGAGCAAATCCAATCCAAAAACGACGGTGCAAATCCAATTGGATTATGAAGCCACGTTACACACCAAGGGGAAGTTATTTTGTGGCCTGAACAAACATATTAAAGCCAAACTCTGGATTGAGAACATTTTTCAAAAATATTTTTTGAGGGAACATCACCCACAGACTTATTACTCAACCATGCAGCACTGGACCACTTTGTCAAGTATCATTTTACCCATTTTCTGTAAGAATAGGGTGTCATGGATCCCATCAAGCTGCTCATTGGAAAATGAAGAGACCCCTCAACCACTAGGACACACTAGGACCAACAGAAAAACGTTTATGGTATATATAAAAGATAAATGAAAGAAATAAAAAATAAAAGGGAGGTAGATGGCACTGAAAAAAACATGGCCTCAAATTGAGCAGCTGGCGCACCCACAACATGCTGTCTACATTAAACCACAAAACTGGGGTCACCCTTTTATAGCAGGAAGCTGTTGCACAAATCTATATAGGTCATGTGTCCTGGCTGACCAATCGTGGTCCTCCTGCATGTATATATAGTATTCAGCCCTTTGTACAGATGCCTCAGTGTTGAAGTCTCTGCATAAAGGTCCCCATAAACCTTTAGATTTCTCTTTCAGATTGCCTTTAGATCTCCTTTTGGTTTACCAAAACCATGTAATATGAGGGAATTTCTAACCAATCAAGTCTACCTGTGTTCAATCGCAGAGGACCCCGCACTACATAGTTGTTGGTATATCTAAAGCCCCCCATACACCACATACAATTACCATGCAATTTCTGTACAACCAACTTTTCTTCTACCAAAACCATGTAATATGAGGACCTTTCTACACCTTCCAATCACTATGTATTCTATCAGGGAGGTCACTATACTACATAGTTGTTGGTAGGTCTCATGGAAATTGTATGGAGGAATCTGAAGGTGTATGGGGGGCTTAAAGGATATCTGACAGAGAGATCTAAAGGTGTATGGCCAACTTAAGAGGTGTGTTTGCTATCTGTGTTCCTGATTCCTGCCTGTGTTCTCAGATTCTGATATCTGTTAACACTCGCCTGCCTGCCTTGTCTCTTCTGTTTCCAACACAAACTACCTGACCAGTACCTGTCCTGCCAGCCCTGATCCTTTGCCTGCCTGCCTGACAACACTCTTCCCTCAGCCCTTGGTCCGGTGCAGTTGCCCCTGGTTAATACCTGGCTTGCTGATAACGCCTGTGTCTCTGGTACCTCTCCCTGGTGCCCTCTGGACCAACTGCCTTGTGTTCCTACTATCCTTCAAGAGGTAGCGACTTGGTCTATCCCCACCATCAGGGACATTCAGAAGAACGAGTGGGTTCACTTAGACATCACCCTTAGAGGAGTTAGGACCCGCTGGTTCGTGACAGGCCAGCTTAAGGCTGGTCATACATGGGTCGATTCCCATGCAATCAATGAACTGTCAAGCACAGTGTGATGATGAGCTTCCTTGATTCAACGGAGAATGGAGCCGCAGCACTTCTACTAAATCAATCCTGTTCAGTCACCATCCAAAGTAATGGCAATGAAACATGGATTTACCAACATGTTGGTTCTCTGTTCGATCAGGGTTTCTTCGAGGGGGACCGATTGCGGATGAAATTTATTGAGCACCATCAATCACCATGAACATGCAAGGCGATCGATTCTGCTCAAATGGAAAAAAATAAGTTTAATAAGCTTTAGAAATTCTTTTGTTGGGGGGGGGGGGGGTCCCCAACAATTCTATGAGATCAACCTAAAACATAAATTCACCCCAAAAAAATAAGAAGCAAAGCAATAATATTTTCATATTACAAGCATATGTGATTTCTTTGCATGCCGCTTTTTAAAGTTGCATCTATATAATTTGGTGCTGCTCAGATCAATCCAGAAAGATGCAGAAGAACGATGTGTGAAAATACTTAGCATTCACAAGCAGCCAATCATACTTTTGCAGCCCAGTAAAAGAACCTACGCTTAAAAGAGATCAATAAAAAGGTAGCTTTATAGCACAGCATAGCATTAGGAATGTGGAGCGCAAGAAACTTTTATTCATGGAAAACCAAATTCCTGCAGAACGTTTACAACTGGCGAAGGCTACATGTGGTTTTCTGACTGTTGTGGACTACAAGTTCCAGCAGTCTGGGATAAATGAGAAGGGAGCTCCAAGAACATGGCAAATAAAATACCCAAGAGAAGAGTAAAGATACTTTGAGGTGTCTTCATGTACTTGAATCAGAACGAGCAATTCCAAAGGCAATGGCGTTAAATACTAGCTATATAAGAACCAAGAAATGCAATTTAAGGGTCTGTTCACAATTTGCTGTTCTTCTGGTGTATCACTCATTGGGGACAACCTTTAAATTAAAGGCTGCTAGACTAAAAACAAAACTGTGTGCATTACCTTGCATTGTGGTGCAATTCCATGCTAGTATGTCAGACTTGGCAGTAAAAGAATTATGTGACACAGACCCATCTCTCCTACTATATGTAAATAGCTGCTTATGGGTAAGTTGTTAGTACCAGATTGTAAAATGTGTCTCTCCAAAAGTTGGTCAGAGGGGTCAGAGATTGGAATCTGTGAGTATATAAACATATGTTAGAGTTTCAGCCCTACATACTCTGCTGGAACTAAGACCCCTATCCTGGCACTGGCCTTTTGGCGATGCTGAATATAGAGTGAATACTGCATGGCCCAGCCCAGCAGTTTGCTGAAACATCCTGTATATTCACTTTATATGTGAATGGCTGCGTCTCTGACTCTTTATTTTATTTTTCTCGTTTTCTCTGGATGCGTCTTATGTATATGTAAAAAATACAGAAGATTCCTTTGGAGCCTCAGCATAATACACATTTATTTAATGCATTTGCTTCAGGTTTAGCCTTAAAATAGCAGCAAAGTACACCCAAAATTAAGCCTTTCAATTGCTAAAGGTTCGCTCATTTCTTTTGGTCACCCACACCTGATTAATGGCCGGGGAGGTCGCACATATTAAAATACAAACAAAATCACTTATAAGTGAAGGTTGACTGCCTTTTTCTGCACATCATTATTGGTCATTGAAGTAGCCCTCAGCAATGGGCCAATCAGAAGATAAAGGGGTAGGGGAGCAACAAACAAGCTTCATCAGTAGCTGGACTCCATCTTAATATCCTCTCCTTTTTGGCTGTTTTTTTTTAGAATTTCTAAACTGATGTATTAAATATTAATTCTTTCAGCTTAAGAGTTGATCATTAAAGCGGACATACCACCAGGAATCTATGTTTTCATGAATGGCACTATATAATAGGGAGGAATGCAGTGAAAAAACCCAAAAACGTACCTGTAATGAACAATTTATGAATATAATCAGCCATTTCTCTTCACTTCCTGGTTAATGGAGAATGCAGAAGCCGGCGCC
>CM070036.1:139461240-139499817 GCA_036250615.1 Ptychadena robeensis | reverse complement strand
GGCATTTCTAGTGCCATTCATGAAAACATAGATTCCTGGTGGTAGGTCCGCTTTAAGTTTGTTAATTGCTTGAGAAGTGGCTTTAGGGGGGCTCACAAGGAGTGTAGGGCCCAGGCCTGTTGCTGCTAGAATACCAGTGTCATGATTTTCCTGAAGTTAAGGAACATCATGTATGTTGAGCTTTATTAACCCCTATTAGGGTGCTTTCTGTTTTGGACTGTTTGGTGAATAAATATGGACAGGAAGCCCTGAAGAGACACTAGTTTTGTAGATGTACCCCTTTGAGGCTGAACCCCCATACAGGGACTCTTTAAAACTTTCTCAAGAAAAGAAAAAAGAAGAAAAATAAGGTCAACTCAGTAGACCTTAATATATCTGCAAAGTGTCCGAAATTCCATTAGTAACTCTTTTACTTGTATCCTAATCCCACTCCAGGTAACACAGACACCTTCATCCAGAAATAAGTCCGATTTCCAGTGATGTTCCTCACGTCTTCGCAGACCTCATACTCGGCTGAACTGTGACCTTGGATTTAAAGAGTGCATTTTATGGTGAGCTCCAGCTGGATGGATTATTCCATCTATCATCCAAAAGAAGAAAAAGTAAATCAAGCAAGAAACAGAAGGCAGACTAGTTACTTCTAAGACCCGTCTGCATTAGATGAAGCTGCCAGAGGGATATAAAAACCTGCAGTTCTCTTACAAGAGAGGACACGCTCTCTAACCTCTTCACAGATATAGGGCTCGAAATATACGGAGCACCAATGTATTCCTGACCTCTCTGGCGGAACGCTGAGATCTGTGAATTAAATCACCATGTCTTCTGTGCTCTCCACATATGTTGAATGGATCATTCATATCCCGTTCAAGAAATCACCATTTTTTTATTAGGATTATTTGAAGTTTCTGAGTGTATCTGGACAAAGCGAGGGGGGGGGGGGGGAATCGGGAAAGGTGCTCACCGCTTATTCTTGCCACACATGTTTTGTAATGGAGAGTAGTAACTCACACTCGCGTTGTGTAAACCAACGTCTACCAGTAACGTGCTGCGTACGATCGTCAGAGCGAGGCAGCCACCAGCTGTGTTGTATTACTTGACCTGATTTCCCATCAGCAGTAAAAGAAACTGTATTTGTAGAGTTTTATGGAGGAGAAAGCTGGTTGATTTAGAAGAGGGTGCCAAAGGAGAAGCAGGCCACAGTTCTTCCACTGATCTAAGAACACAAGCGCTGAAAGAAGCTATGTTCTTAACATGGAACATAAACCTGTAATAAAAAAAAGGAGAGATACGGGGGTGGCAGATAGAGACTTTTTCAAACCTGTGGTTTCGGACTCACTCTGGTAATATACAAAGTAGAAATGCCCAAAGTTTTGCATATCCTCTGTAGCATTCTAAAGGTCTCTGCCATTTATCTATTGTATGACACCACACCATACAATTTATATTGTTCAATATAAAGATTTCTTATATCTATTAAGATGGCCACTGCCAAATGAAATACTGTATTTAGTAGACTGTTTCTAAGAAAGATACTCCCAGTGCCATAACATACTGTTCATTACAAACAAAATATACATCAAGGATCCTAGACTTCCATTCCCACCAAATTCCAAGTAGATTAACAACATTATGACCTAGTACTAAATGCGGTACCCCATTAGCTTACTTTATGAATGAAATCCATTGGCAACCACACTTTAATGCAGTGGTGCTGAACTCAAATGTGCAGCGCCCAAATTGAAAAACAAAGTAATTTATCACTTTGATATTTAAAAACATAATTACACTGCAGGACATTTTTGGCCCAGAGTTTGACACCTCTGAACTAAACACACTGTACACACAGGGATGAGGGCACACATGGACTACGCATAAACTGTACAGTGCATACAGTGTGTGTATAGTCCATGTATGCCCCAATACCTGTGTGTTCAATGTGTAACTAGTTCATGTGTGCCCCCTGTGAACAGTTTGCATACTTTGCCTTAACACACACCAATTTTGGTAACCCTGTCCTTAGATCTGCCTTCCCTGCAACCCCCTACCAGGTGCACCTACCATGCCTTAGTCCTCCAATTCTGGGAATAGAGAACTACAAAATCCAGAATACTCCAGACAATGGGTGCTCACTCTGACCAGTGTGAACACAGTGCTTAGCAGCCAGGACTCATAGTTCTCTACTCCCAGAGTGGGAGGATGGAGAGGCCATGAGTTCAGCTGGCAGGGGGTTGCCTAGAAGGCAGATCTAGCAAAACTGCCATGGGCCAAAAATATTTGCTGGGCAGGTCAATTTTGCCCCCCCCCCTTTCAGTTTGATCAAGGTCAACATTACCAATGATGGGCATCTTCAACATCTCTTGTACAAAATCAACAATGTTTCCTAGGAAATCATTTGATTTCTTACTGGCTCTTACCTTTGGAAAAGAACACCTGTGGGAAGTCTAATGCACAAAACGGTTTAACCGAATGCTGAACTGTTGTTTTTTTTCCTTATTGTGCACAAACACCAAATAGCTATGGTTGGTTGCTTTTAATCCCGGTATTATTTCAGATAAGTAAAATACATTACCATGCAGCGGAGTTTGCTTCCTTTCCTTACTCTCCATTAAGATCACAATAAATTGTTTGTAACCGAATATTTTTTTAAAATGGCATTTTAATAGTTTACAAAAACACCAGCTATAAAATATGCTTAACTTTTATTATTTTACAAGGAAACATGATGATTGCGTTGCCTTGCCGCACAAATGAGAGGTCTAAATGCCCAGAAAATGTCATTTATCAGAAAAACGTCAGCTTCGCATAGACAAGGAGATTACTAGAATAAAAGCTTGGATTACACATCTATAAATAGTGGGGTACACAATTAAAAATCAATTCTACAACACATCCCTCATAATCTATTGAGACACAAGAGGGAAAGGGTTCCATTTTCAAGAGGATAAATCACTCTATTCTAAATATGAAGTGTCCAGACTCTACATGGCCAAAAGTATTGCTCACATTTTACTCTAAATTTTGTCTGAAATTTTAACTTCATTTATGAAATACCTACATGCACTAGAGCAGTGGTTCCCAAACTGGGGGACATGAAGGTATTCCAGGGGGGCACAGGCCCTCATTCTTAACCTGTGTTTGAATAGAGAGGGGGGGGGGGCTCAATAATGTTCCTAAATAGAAAAGGGGGGCCCTGCAAGGAACGTTTGAGAACCACTGCACTAGAGCAATGAACCATCTTAGATCCATGAGCCCAGAAGTGATGCCGCAAACTGCCACTTCCTGTATCTGGTTCCCCCCTCCCTTATATTTTCCCACCCAGCTTGTGCAAATTATGTGCATAGTGGGAAGTAAGGAGAAAGGGTAACACTCCATCCCTCCTAAGTTGAATGTTAATGTAAAATGGACGTTCAACCCCCACAGGTTGAGAACCACCATGCTAGAGAACTATGTTTTGTTTTTTGTAATGTCCTCACAACCCTTCCCTACTTTCGGTGATGACTATACGTTAAGGGGCTTTACAATTAACTCCCAATAATTTGAATGGAAATTTCAATTGATTGGCGTGTGCGTTCGCAGATAGCTGATCTATGTGGTCCATATCGCAATTGGCCAGAGAACGAACATGTCTCTGGCCAATCGCATTACTTTTAAATAGGGACCAGCGCCCCCATCCAAAGTAATGGCAGGCACACAAGGGGTGCACACCAATTCTCTGAGTGACCAGCTGCAGCATGATGATGTCATCACGCTGCAATCGGCTGTTTAAGAATCGCGCAGGGATCACTGCATGTATATGCAGCTTAGCAGACTTGTGGGTCTTGTTTTTTTTGTTTATATTGGACCACATATAGCCCTTAGCTCAACCATTATGAACACAGTTGAGAATCAGAATAATGAGATTTAGTTTTTTTCAACATCCGTACCTGACCTCATGATTTCTCTCTTGGCTAAATATGCATGAATTTTTCAAAGTCCCCAAGTTCCCCATGGAGAGGTTCATCAGCAACAGGACTCATGTCGATGTAGATTAGTACTGGAGACTGAAGATGAGTTAGTACTGCTCTGAATTAAAGTTCTCCTGAAGAACTTTCATACATCCAAACTTGCTGCCAGGTATCATTTTAGGTTGGAGATGGCCTATAAGCAATCCTGCTGGGGGATAATAGATAAATCAGCCGTCTCCTATAAAAGAAGAGAGATACTTGCCTATCCAGTGGGCGGTCCATTAAACATGTGCTCTCTGGAAAAGCTCTAGATGCTTCTGCTTCTATCCATCATTTGGGTGGACAACTCCTGTTGTCCAGGAGTGTCTGCCAGCAATGCCTCAATGGCGTATGGGTCTGCACTGCTGGCAGACCCCTGCTTTTGGACCCAACTGGAACTTTTGGATCACCCAAAGCTTTCCAAAACAGTAATAGTTTGTATATATTATCTATTTACTTATTTTATAGCACAATCTAGGCTGCCTTATTTGAATTTAGCAACAGTGGCACTTTAAAAAAGGTTGACAACTTCTTACCAAAGCCTCACGGAGATATCCGAGCTTATTATAAGAGGGTACAACTAAAATTTACCTCGGGTGACCTTGCACAGCATGCTCACTAATGTACAAACAGTTTAGTTCTTTCCTCGTCACTGCAAGTTGTCACAACACCGTAATTTCAGTCAACCGTAGGTTACACATGAAGCATAAATGAGACATGATCAAATGACCCTGACCAGCATTGATCAGTTCAATTGTCTTGAATTAAAGTTCTCTAGAAGAATTTTTCTAAAGAGATAAATCAGCCATCTCCTATACAAGAGAGATACTTGCCTATCCAATGGGTGGTACATTAAACGTGCACTCTGGAAAAGCTCTAGATTTCACTTCTATCCCTCATTTAGGTTTATAAGATAGCTTGTTGTCCATGGGTGTCCGCTGGCAATGCCTCAATGATGTAAAGGGTCAGCAATGCTGGCAGACCCCTTCTTTTGGACCAAACTGGAACTTTTGGCTCACCCAAAGCTTTCCAGTGATGGTTTATATAAAACCTGCCAAATAATTATTGCCCATTTAGCAACAGGTACACTTTAAAAAAGGTGGCCCAACTTCTTTCCAAAGCCTCATGGAGATATCTAAGCTTATTATAAGAGGGTACAACTAAAATTTACCTCGGGTGACCTTGCACAGCATGCTCACTAATGTACAAACAGCTTAGTTCTTTCCTCGTCACTGCAAGTTGTCACAACACCGTAATTAAAATTTTACAGTCCGTCAACCGTAGGTTACATATGAAGCATAAATGAGACATGATCAAATGACCCTGACCAGCATTGATCAGTTCAATTGTCTTGAATTAAAGTTCTCTGGAAGAATTTTTCTAAAGTGATAAATCAGCCATCTCCTATACAAGAGAGATACTTGCCTATCCAATGGGTGGTACATTAAACGTGCTCTCTCGAAAAGCTCTAGATTCCACTTCTATCCCTCATTTAGGTTTATAGCTTGTTGTCCATGGGTGTCTGCTGGCAATGTCTAAATGACGTATGGGTCAGCACTGCTGGCAGACCCCTTCTTAAGGCCAAACTAGGCCTTTTGGCTCACCCAAAGCTTTCCAAATCAGTGATGGTTTATATAAAACCTGCCAAATGGTTATTGCCCATTTAGCAACAGAGCCACTTTAAGGAAGGTCACCCAACTTCTTTCCAAAGCCTCATGGAGATATCGAGCTTATTATAAACGGGTACAACTAAAATTTACCTCGGGTGACCTTGCACAGCATGCTCACTAATGTACAAACAGCTTAGTTCTTTCCTCGTGGCTGCAAGTTGTCACAACACCGTAATTTAAGTTTTACAGTCCGTCAACCGTATATTTTCTGGGACGGAGAAAAACAAACAGTTTCGTACTCCCTTTAAAGCACATACGGTACCTGGAAAAGTTTTGTACTTGTTTCTAAATAAACAAACCCAGTTTTCTGCTTTAATGGACACTTAGGATCTCTCCTGCAGGTGTAACATGTCCTCACCTTGAAATTTGGTTTTGACAGCAGCTTCAACAACTCTCTGATCTCGCTGTTCAGGGGCTTGCACTGAAGTTCTTCTGCCAGCTGTAAAAGAGACAGAATTCACACGGTGAACATTATCTGAAAGCAACCTCACCCAGAGCAGTGACAACTGAGAATCGATCTTGTTGGAGAATATTGCTTTCCAGTATGCTCAAAACAGAAGCCAGCGTGAGCACAAACAGGCGATTAATCACTGGCTCTCTGCTCTAGGCCTCAGCGGGCCAGATTCAAGCCAGTTCCTTCAGCCCAGTTTAAGTCAAGTAATTGTATCTGGCAGCGCAGTAGTCAGATCACGTTCTGATTTATGACTCCGGGGGCAAAGTCGTGCACTTCATTTAGGGGGAATGGCTCTTTGCGTGCAGACAAAGGGCTGCTTGTAAAAAGTGATAGATCAAACTTGGACACTTGGTCTGTTTCAATTGAGAAAGTTGCTTCTGAACGAGGTGGTAAAGTTTGCATTGCTTCCAATAAGTCACAGAAGATGTGCTGTTCAGCATTCGAGTAATGACCGAGAGGGGAGAGAAAGTACCCCTAAGAGTTAGAACTGTCTGAGCTTTACGTTATGTTTACACACACATGGTAATTAGCTCCTTAATGTAAAACAGGGACAGTCAAGGCAGCCAATGCATTCCAACTAACACAGATATTGCGGCTAAATACAATAAATATTTTCCTACAGTGGTGATATGTGCTACGCGAGGATGAAGAAGGCGAGTGTGACTGTCCGCCTCGGAAGTGAGAACTTTAAAGAGAAAATAAAGTTTATTTTTTATGGCAGAGGTTGCCATGTCTAACCTCTTCTCAAAATTCAAACTGCAGGATCACTTTGCTGACCCCTCAATGCTTTGATTTATTGACCTGGATCAAGTACACATTTAATGCGGCATGAACTACAACATTTCACCTCTGCTCCAACAGATTTACCATTATAAGTGCTGAGCTGCTCAAAGACATATTTTTACTTTTACATTTGACCGGAGACTCACCCTACAAGTGCTCTGGAAATATAAAATGTATATTTGTTTTACATAGCGAGAGCAGAGCATAAGCTGGATTACTATGTAGACAAAGCAGGGCCATTCCTGAATGACAACTCCACTGTTTACAAAATGCTGTTTTTATTCTCAAATATGCTAAACTGGTCGTAACAGGAAAAGCTCCATTTATTATAGTAATGTTCGAGGTAAAGAGACATCCTAACAATGCTACAAGTCATTTTGCCAACATCCCAGAAAATAATAATTTAAAACAAAAGAAGCTGCACTCAGGTAAACATACCTGGTATACCACACTTTGGGGATACATACAAAAATAATTGTATTATACATGTAATACATGTGGTATGATGACATTACTTTTTTAGTGAGCTACTCGGATGAGTACCAGGAGATGGTGTTTGTAGGGTGGTCTACCTCACTGTCGTACTCACTGTCCTCTGCATCAGCTTCCGGCATGGTAGATTCTGCTGCAGATGGACCTCCCTGTTCCTGATTGAGCCTCCAAATAGCTGTCTCCATCCACAGGTCAGCAGCTGGCTTTGGGTTACATGTAACTCACACAGTACAACACATTTGACCCCCCAAATCTCAGTACATATCTCAGTAGTGAAACTTTTCTCTTGTCAGATTTTACCCTACATATGACTACACTGATTTTTGTACCCCAGATCTCCAACACCCTTAGTCCAATCTTTTTATTTAACCAGTAATTTATATTCCCAATTTGACAACCCTAACTGCAACCTTTTATAGTTATTAAAGTTTCCCTGTGGTTATCCAAGTGACAAATTTTATATGTTTATCAATAAAAATTGCCAAAGAATGTTGTGTTTAAATAAAGTTGTGAGGAGCTGTATTCTCAACTCAATCTGCAATATCAGCTTCAGCCAACGCATGTCACTAGAGAACACATGCCATCAAAGTACAACACAACAGAGCAAGGCTCCTTCTCATCAGAGACAAGGGGAGGGGCGGGGGAGCTTTAAAAGCATAATAAAAGGTACAATATCATTTTGCATGGCAATAAATACATTATGTGACACAGACTTGTATCCCCTATCGTATGTAAATAGCTGCTCATGGGTTTGTTCAGAGAAGGGGTACTGCTAGTGTATAGAAACATGCCAACATTTTAGCCACGACACTCTGCTGGAACTCTCTCCCAGCATTGGCCTTTTGACTTGGCTGGAGGAAAACAAAGTGAATACTGCATGGACCCAGTCCTGCCTACTTTTCTGGATCATTCTGTATATTCACTTCATATGTGAATGGCTGTGTCTTTGATTTCTTTTTTCTAATTTTCTCTCCCAAACTATGGGGTGCGTCTTATAATGTGAAAAATATGGTATAACATATTAAACAGACCAGAGAACCTCTTTTCCGTATGTCCCAAATCCTTCAGATCTACCTTTCACCTCTTCGATGTTTCTATTACCAAGTAAGCCGTAATGTATATGTAAGAGACATGGTTGTGTCATATTGCATCCCATTTTTATGAACGGTTTTAAAAGCACTCAGCAGAATGTTTACATTTTATTTTACAATCTAACGTGATTTTTTCCAGAACCTAATAGGGAAATAGTTTAGATGGCTCTTTGGAATTGCAGCACTTTAGATGTATTTACTTAACAATTAAATGATGTTAGTAGACTTCAATTATCGAATATTATGACTTTGAAAGCCACTTGTTTCTCCAGGGTTAAGACTTGGTTTACATCTAGCCATTGAAGTGTGTTGTGTTTGAATGGACATTTGGCCCCATTCACACTTAACAATTATAACGGGCATTGCTTGCATGCATTGTAACCACCCTAGCACACTGCTGAGGTACAGATTTCTGTACCAAAAGCACACTATAGACTTTAACGGAAAAAAGTTTTTTACATTTTAGGCCTGTAACTTCCCAAAGTATGTCCATACAGGAGTCTGGTGACATCCTGAATATAATAACATATTCAGATGCTTTGTGAATAACTCACAATATCAGATAATGAAGATTTCAATAATTCACTTTATCAGGTAAATTAGCACTGCAACCACTAGATGGCGCTGCAGATGAGCCAGGTTACATGGAACAGCATGGGGTGATTCGTACCCCTGCAGCTGCCTCATTAGATCGGAAACACATGGAGCAGTGAGTTTGTGATCCTGTGGCTCTGATATCTGCCTGACAAGCCCAGCTCATCCTGTGCTGTTCTAACAGGGCAGAGCTGGACGAGCTGGGACTGTCAGGACATGTAAGGCAACATGTAGATGTGAAAAAACGACCCCAATTGGATAGACTGCGACTTATGATGAGTATGCTAATCAATAGTAAAACCCTAATGAGATAGGGGGACACTTATATGAACCCGCCTATAAGCTTAACAAGGTTTTCTAAGCACTAATGAAATCAATTGAATTTTTGAAGTGAAGTTTTGTGAATAAAACATTGTGATTCAACTTTGCTGCAAGATGTAAAAATGTAAAAATCATAAAAATAAGAAGCACCTACAACACACTGAATGAGCAACACAATGCAATGCACGGGTGTGAGGAGGGTCCTCATCCGCTCATTGGTATCTACCTAGTTTTCATTTTTTTACATTTCTGACAATTAAATTCAAATTTTCGGGAGGTAGGAAGTTAGAACAAAGCAAATGCACATGATGTGTAGATGTTTCGATATTTAGTCTAAAATAAACCTTTAAGTTTGGCTTTTTATATTATCAATTAAAAACCAATGGACAACTACATTGGCCCATGTCAGGCCCTGGGCTTCTTTTCTAAATTCTCCCAAAGAAGATGTTGAGGACCAATTGGAACAGGGATGGGATATGGTACACTGTCAAATTGTCAGTTAAGCATGACATGAGATGTTTTTAAAAGTGATTCACTGAGCATATTATGCCCATAACACAGACACTAAGTGGTACAGACCACTTACCCTGCAACAGGAATGCCCCAAATGCTTACTGGCAAATGCGGACCTGGACCACTTGTTCTGGTTTTGCCGTTATTCAGAATCCTTGGAGGGAGGTAGCATCTTTCATCCACTCTGACACAAAGAACTTTTGATCTCAACTCTGCCCTGAAGCTTCTGCATGTCCCTGGGCACTTCCCTGAACCAATGACATTTTCACTATCCCCTCAACCACAAATCAATAAATGTATTCATCTCTGCCTACTGGCGGCAACAAGTGTATTTTGAAACAGTGGATTTACAATAACTCCCCCTCTCTGTCAGATTTGTCTGATCTTCAACATCTCATGTGCATTGACAGGATCACCATGTTGCAGTCCCCTCCACCAGCAGTAGACAAGTTCCACCAGCAGTAGACACTTGGCGGAAGTTTCTCATTTACTACATGCCGACATTACAGCTGCATGAATTTATGGCGGCTTTCATAAACTCTGTTTGTTACCTAGAAGAGTCTCTTAGAGGAACCCTGTGAACATGCAAATACCCAAAATGATAGTAAGGACACTAGAGCATGGTATGTGTCTCAACGGTGGTAGCGGGTTAGGCTATGTTCCCACATAGGCGATCAGCCGCAGGGCTGACGCAATTTTAATCACATGTGACGATCGTGGATGATGGCCTCCATTTAGTTGAATGGGCTAAGGTCACTGGGTTTCTGACTGCGGCCCACCGGTGGCTGATCGCCCCTGATCACTGCCATAGATCTGAATGGGCAGGGTTAAAAAAACGCTTGTCACTTCAACCGTGCCCATTCACTGTTTATCGGCGTGATCAGGCAGGGAGGGGCAAGATGTCTGGCCCCACCCCAACTTCTTGGCTGCAATTACTCAGTTGTCACAATTCTAATTGCAGGAGCCAGCGGGAGATTGTTGGGTGCTAGCGATCTCCTGCAACTCCACGCCGTGATTAGAATGGCCAAGTGGGAACATAGCCATAGGTGGTGGAAGCACCCATATTTCAATGACGAATTCTGATTAAGGTGGGGGGAGATCACGATCTAGCCATTATTATTGTTTAACACAGTTCTATGGTTTTGTTTGTCCTTTTAGAATATGGAAAAGGGGACTTTGTAGCCCATTTTTTGTAATAGTCCATCACAATGTAATCTGGTTCCTGGGACACTTAAGGCCCCCACTCACGTACCGAGTGGGGGCCGACAGAAGAGTGGTGGAGTGCAGCATGATGACATCATCACACTGCACTCCATTGCTCACAGCATCGATAGGCACCCTTTGTGTGCCGGAAGTTAGTTTGGACGGGGACGCCGGTCCCCATTGAAACGAACGGCATCGGTCAGAGATTTATGGACATGTCCGTTCTCTGGTCGATTGAGCTTTGGGGTGACAGGGATCTGTCAGACAGATACCTGTCTCCCCATGTGGGCACCCCTCATCGGCGGCCACCGCTCGTTGCATGTGTGGGGGGCATAACATTCATGTGGTCTTACCATGCCCTGCATATACATGCTTCTGAATCTGTTTCTGTAACCCATAATGCTGTGATGATTGTACAATGATATATTAATGAATAAAGTTGTTTTAAATCAATGGAAAAGCATCAAAAGAGATAACAGCACTTTAACAAGAAGGTTAAAGTCCAATGCAAATTCCATTGAAACCAAGTGACAATACATGTCAATGTTCGTTGGTATGCATCCACATTGGCCTTCCATTACCTTGAATGGAGAATGTATTACAAGAAAAAGCTGTAAATTTGAATGTATGTGCCCGTACGATGGATTGCTGTATTATTTACAGCCGTTTTAAAATAATAAAAACATCCAGAAAAATGTGTGCCGTACATATGTACGTACTGAAGCAAGCCAGGTAAAGAGTAGATTCAGAGCCGCATGAATGTAAAGGTCTCGTTATTATGGATTGCTGGTGTGGGTTACAGACCGCATGTTACTGTAACCTCTCTAATACCTGCGAAGACTGCAGATAAAGCAAGTAAAGCCTTCACGTTGTTAACATAATGTCCTGGCAATGCACACAGAGCACATTCATCCCCTCAGACATCATTTGTTAAAGGAAGAAAGCTGTCCACCCTTTTGGAGACATGATGACTGCAAAGGATTCTTACTGCCTACACATTGGTGTAGAGCACGTGCATCTATGACCTATAATAATCAATTAAAGGGTAGAGTCATTCTGCAGTAAAATAATTCTTATGTTAAACTTCATAAAGGCAGCCCAGCCATGACTATGAATAAATACCATGCTCAATAAACATATCGCTGTTCAGATTCCAGATGTACATTTTGTTAACTGTTTCTGGTTTTGAACAGAAAACATTAATTCTGCTGTTTAAGTAAACTTCACTAAGTCCACTTAGTACACAGTAGGCAGCTGCTGCTTGCTTGGTACAGAACAGGTCCATGGGGAATACAGTCTTATTTACATTAGTTACAAGAGAAAAGAAGCTGACTTTGTGAGATATTTGCAACAAACAGGGTATCAAAACCAAAACTGATGGATGTGTAGGGAAACGTTGTGGAAGCATAACAAATAAGGATTGCTCATGTAGCTTTTGTATTAATTAACATCCCAAGCACCAATAGTAGCTCTGCGTAAGTTTGCTCACCCCAAGCTATTACTAGCCTGTTCCAGATGAGCCCGTGGCATCCCTCTATGAGAGCATCATCTGTGATTATGCTGGGTTCCCCCTCCTCTGCTCCAGTAGTGACACCAAGGAGGTGGGGGGGGGGGGGGGGGGGGGGGGGGGGGGGGGGAGTGCCATTGGCCATTGTCAACCGCCTTGGGTTCACAATCAAATCACAAGATTAGCAAGTTAAAATTTTAACTATGAGTTATTGCAAACTACACACGGCCGTCTGCGTTTTAGACATGTTAGAGGGAGCATTTCTGATTTCACTTTTATTAAGAATGCTAACCCAGAGTGTTGGGAAACGCATATGGTGTGTACTGTCCAACACATCGATTAGCGCTTAAAGCTAACATGGTCATTTTCAGTACACAACACAGTGTGTGTGTAGTATAAAAACGGCAAACAGTAGCCAACATTCTCGCTGGCTATTACTTGCAAGCTCCCCCTTACTGGAGATTGTTATGGAGCAGGTAAACCTGTAAATGGTGATGACATTTTTATTATTTAGATTAGCTGTAGAAAAAACTGTTGCATTGTATTTTCTTCAATTATATAGGTATAAGGGCAGCCATACACGAACAGGCCCTGCTTCCATCTTTGCTATAAAAAATATTGATAATAACGTGACGGAGGTTTGGATCAAGGGATCGGGGGCTCTGATGGGCTGTGGAGACAGCCCTGTCTTAGCCCCATTGCCGCCAATGAGCGGATGCTGTGTTCAATGCTGGGTTTTAACACATAGTAGAGTCAAGCCCTACTGTCCTTTTCACAATACAAGTGCACCAGTTGGCCTAGTCAGTTTACACAAACCATTTCCCATGTGGTTGGAGAGATAGTGTGTACTGAGCCTCAGCGGCTACCCTACAAAGCTATAACAACAACACACACAAGAAAGAAAAAACCTAATCTACCATTAGAAAAAGAAGCCATAAAAAAATATATTAAAATATATAAAATAATAAACACAATAAAACATCACACGTTTCATTTAATAACCCTGTTTCCCATTGGTTAACAGATCCCATCTTCCAACTAAGAAACATTAACTGTCAAAGCAGATGGGTCTAGGATGGACTTGGCCAAAAAGAAACATCAGAGAGGAAAGAAAAAGAGTAGAGCAAGTATCGCTCACCAACTGGTATTCTTTCACGGCTTCCAAATTCCAAAGCAGTATATTATACTAAACTTTTTAAATGACAAAATCTCATGTGTCAGTGACTATAGTGCAGAAGATTGTACATGATCTGCCCAGATCAATATGTTTCTACCCTATTATTATGTATACTATCACATACTATAGACCAGTGGTTCCCAACTTTCCTTGCAGGGCCCCCCTTTTCTATTTAGGAACATTATAGAGCCCCCCCCTGCCTATTCAAACACAGGTTAAGAATGAGGGACAGCGCTGCTATAGACAATAGAGGCGTACTCATGTTACTTTCATGTAAACCTGTGTAGGAAGAAAAATATTATTTTTCCATATTTTCCGGCGTATAAGACGACCCCCAACTTTTCCAGTTAAAATATAGAGTTTGGGATACTCTCGCAGATGTACCTATTTCAAATTTGACTAAAATCAGCTTCTCACAAGAGGTTGCTTCAAGATGAAGCAGATGAACAAACTACAGAACCATCTACATCTGGTCTCTCTGGTCCTGGTAGTCCCTGTTCTACTCCTTTCACTCATTCAGTCCAGCCAATATGGTGGCTCAGCACACATTAACAAACACACATTAATTCCTTAAATGTAATATTTTAACACCAGATATAAGAGGATAAAGCTGTCAGCCTGCTTAGACTAACCCACCCTGTGGGACAACAGCTTGAAGAGACATCTATCTATCTATCTATCTATCTATCTATCTATCTATCTCATATCTATCTATCTCATATCTATCTATCTCATATCTATCTATCTCATATCTATCTATCTCATATCTATCTCATATCTATCTCATATCTATCTCATATCTATCTATCTATCTATCTATCTATCTATCTATCTATCTATCTATCTATCTATCTATCTATCTATCTATCTATCTATCTATCTATCTATCTATCTATCTATCTGCAAGGAGTTTCTATGTTCTCCCTGTGTCTGTGTGGGTTTCTTCAGGGTGCTCCGGTTTCCTCCCATTCTCCAAAGACATGCAGTATGTTAACTGGCTTCCCAAAATAAAGATTCTCCTATGTTAGTTACATGTGACCTATGGCTGTGTTAGGGACATTAGATTGTGAGCTCCTCTGAGAAACAGTTAGTGATATGACTATAGCATATATGACTATCTATGACTATATATGCTCTGTAAAGCGCTGCATAATATGTTCACGCTATAAAAGTACAAGATAATAATAATAGTCTACGGAACAGTAGAATGTGCTCAACTGCTGTGCATGTTTAATTGTGCACCAAGCAAACTCCATTACAATGACCTCCACCTTAAAAAACAACAGCAATTGTCAAACAAAAACCACCTCAGATCAGTCAGATGTTGCATGCCTGTAGAGGTCGCAGACCGCCAAAGGTCACCCTTTCCTGATGGCTTCTAACCAACTCATCTCAATTATTTGGCAAATATTTATTCATTGAGCAGAAACTAACCTGGATATTTTTCCCCACTTCCATTGTGTCAAGGGCATCCCATCTGCCTCTCAAACACAGTTTTTCTAGCAATCCAATTCTACATGTGTACAAGAAAAACCTCCTACAAGAAAAACATCATAAGGCTTGGGATGAAACCACAAGCGGAACCACAAGTGGAACAGAACCATAAATTTACTTGATTGTGGATTACTTGGGATTTTTTAACGCTAAGGTCTTGTATCTCAGGTCTCCAGCATAAGAACAGGGATGGTGCTACATGCCAAATGAATTAAATTCCACTTAATACGTTTCACGATGTCCAACAAACACGCACTCATTCGCTGCTGTCCACCAAACAAGCCGATTACTCTGAATAACTTTCCTACATGTCTGGGACACAAAGAGTTAACACAACCCATAAAACAAAAATGTCAGCGGTTATGCTTTAGCTATAGGAACGCTGATTTCCATGCCTGCGACCAGGAGCTCCAACCCAAGCCAATTTGTGATCGGAATCCTCTGTCTTCAGCACTTTTTAATGTTGGTTTAAGAACATGTAACAGAAGATGTGCAAAGTCGTCATCTGGGAGAAGAGGTTTTTGTTGTTGCCATGTTTTACGTTCACTAATGTACATAATGTTTTGTTTCTTAATCTTTTGTTAGCCTTCTCTAAATGCTGCCAAATTCTTCCCCCAAAAAACTGGAATGGGAGATTGTAAATGGATTCCAAGACAGTCAGCAATGTAGACAACTATCCGATCAAGAGACACCTATGTAAAATATATATAAATGGCCTGGATGCTGCGTGCATAAAATACGGAGTAAAGCCAAAAAGATATCGAAAGAACTTACTAGTAATAGCCATCAGCTGCTTCACGGCCATGTAATACAAGTATACTGTTACACGTTGTAAGATGTATAATTAATCATAAGGATCTGGAGTGGAGGGAGAGTATGTACGGTAACCACAATCACTTCACGCCCTTTAACTATGTATTCCATTAAAAAAATAAATACATATTGCAAACTAAGGGGAGCGTATGTATACTTGTAGAACAAAAAGCTGCCACCACTTCAGTTACTCTTATACAGGTGTTAATCTAGCTATACACAAACCGGCTTTAGTTTGCTCCCTTTCGAATTTTGCAATATAAATATAAACTTCAGTTCAAGGTTAGGGAACACCTATTTGCCACTCCAGACCAAGAACTGTGACCGCCCAGCAGATGCAACATGTCTCCTTAGCTGGGCAGTTGCCCATAGGGACTACATAAGGAAGGTTGGCAGGTGACTGACAGTTGCCCATCCACATAAACTTTTTACAGCTCAGCAGAGATGCATGGTTGATGCATCTCTGCTGAGCTGTAAAAAGTTTACGTGGATGGGCAACTGTCAGTCACCTGCCAACCTTCCTTATGTAGTCCCTATGGGCAACTGCCCAGCTAAGGAGACATGTTGCATCTGCTGGGCGGCCATCGTGCAGCAAACTGCCCATCTGAATATAGCTTAACACTTTGTATTAAAGTGATTAAAAAGCAAAATTGTTCATTTCATTTTCACTTGGATCATATGTCAATTTCTTGAATTCTCCATGAAAATTACAATTGACAAGGAAGTGTTTGTTATTTGGAAACAAACAAATTTTAAAAAAACTACCGATTTTTTCGGACTATAAGACTCACCGGACTATAAGACGTACCCAAAGTTTTAGAGAGAAAATTAGGGGAAAAAACAGAGACACAGCCATTCAGATACCAAGTGAATATACAGAATGTTCCAGCAAAGTAGGAAGGACTGGTCCATGCAGTATTCACTCTGTATTCCTCCAGCCAAAAGACCAGTGGCAGGAGGGAGGTCTTTGCAGCAGCAGAGTGTGAGGGCTGAAACTTTACCATGTGTCTATACACTAGCAGTACCCAATCTCTGCTTCCAGAATGGTTGGCACTAAAAAAAAAAAAAAAATTCTTAAATATTCGGACTGTAAGACGCAGGGACACTTTCCCATTGATTTTAATGGTAAAAAAAAGTGTGTCTTATAGTAAGTTTAATTAGGATACTTTACTGATACACTGAATTGAAAGAAGAAAGGGCAAAACTGAGACACCACAATGAGGATGGTTTTTCATCAAGGGCCATCATCCCAGAAGAACCACTCTACTCAAAAAGCAGGAGTTTTGTAAGCCTGTCCTAATAAGACTAAACAGGAACTGTTTGGGCACATGGATGTTGCTTATGTTTGGTTAAGAAAGGGAGAGGCCTTCAACCCTAGGAACACAGTTCCCACAGTTAAAAAGGTTGGTGGTAGCATCATACTGTGGGGCAGCCTCAGGGGGCCTTGTTCAGGTTTTGTTGACATTTTGAGGGAGAATAGGCAAAAATCAAGCTTGTAGTCTAGGCTAAGGTCACCCCTGGGTCTTCCAACAAGACAATGATCCAAAGCATACATAGAAATAAGCCCAACAGTTCCTCAAGGATACCAAACCAAGATCCTGGAATGGTCCACACTGCAATCCTAATTGAGAGTCTGTGGTGGGTGCTCAAATGTCCATGCTGGAAAACCATGCAATGTGGACCAGCTAGAATTTGCAATGGGTGAATGTACCAAAATCCATGAGGAGACCTGTGCCAACCTAGTAAAGGACAATGCTAAGAGATTGTTGTCAGTTGTGTCTCAGAAAGGGGACACTATTGACTATTTATAGTTTTGTCCCCTGTTTTTTATTACAGCATATGTAGAGGAGTGAACTCCTCCCCCTGGTGTAGGATATAGAAAGTCATTGTATTAAGTAGATCCAGCGGTCAGGAGAAGCTCATTTCTACGTGAGGTTGAATTCGACAGGGCACCAGATTAACAGACTTAATGGGCCAAGTATGGCCCGCAGGCCATAGTTTGCCCATGTCTGCTTTTATTATCCATCATCACTGAAGGTTGTTGAAGCCAAAAACAGTGCAATGTCAATGGTTTGCAATGTCAATGGTTTGGAAACGGAAGGTCCAACAAACTCTTACAGGTGATTTGTTAAGGTTCCACATGCTTCTGGCTATGGCAACTATGCCAAATATAATTCTGTTTTCCACCATCACAGACATCTTAGTGCATAGATTCTCTATGTAATAATGCGTATCAGGCCTGAATAGGTCAGGTACATTTTTTTGCTGTTTAATGAAATTATAGGCACAGAAAATTGACCACTCAATCAACGTGATCAGCGAACACTGTTTCCCGATTATGACAGTTATTTGGAACGCTGCTCTATATGAATCATTAATCCCCCACTCCAGCATTCGCTCAGACAACCTCCTCCTGAATTTTTATACAACTCATTTCTGTTGTAATAACTCCCATTTTTCTTCTGCTGTCAGCAAAACAGACGTCTCATTTGTCTATTATTCTAAGACACTCCTCTTGTCTATGGCTTTCTCTAAATTCTGCCGAGTGGAGGCTCTCAGTCCCTCTCTGTGGGATTGCAATGAGTAATTTTAATAATACAGCTACCACGTCCTGGCATACCAAGGTGCCGTGCAAGAAACACAAATTAGGGCGATGTCAGCGAGCGGCCTGCGATGACAGCATGTTGTGAAGCATTCTCAGCAGTGTACAATTTCTGTCCTGGGAATGACTTAAACATGTTTGTGTTGGGATGGCTGGAACGTACAGGAATGCATGGGACACACAGTGCATACTTACATCTTCTGCCAAGGCTGTGGCGCTGTTTATGATGGGCTGCGGGTTCTCCTTCTCGTAGTAATGTAACTTTTCATGAATCTAGTGACGACAAAAGAAAAAAAATATTTAAAAAAATTATCCTTTGAAAAGTGGTTGTTGATCAGATTCAGTATTAAGTTGACTGCAGTTGAAAGGAGAACTCTAGCTAAACACAGAGATATACAGAGAGTTTTTATAGTTCGAGTGATACCCTTTATTGGCTAACTGAAGTCATTGGAAAAGCTTGATAAAGCCATAAATGTTATCACTTAAACTCCAAACCTTCGGTATTCATTGATGGCTAACATGGTACAGCTCTCTAAACCCTATGTGGCCCTTTGGGTATTCTTTAGTGGCCCTCCTCAGGCCCCCCGAAACGTGTTAATGCATACGGCATAGGAACTCACCTGTCCACTGATCCCCCTTGATCTTCTTACAGTGGGAAGAGGAGGAGAGGAAAAGAATAGGGGCACATAACTTTGAATCAGAGGCTATGTGCCCAATAGAATTCCTCAAAGGCTTTGATGAGATCTATGAGGCACATAACCTTTGATGATATATATGACACAAAATGCACATTACCATATTACCGTGTTCCCTAAAAAACAAGATATAAAAAAATTGGCCACAAAACTGCTGCAATTAAGTAACTGGTCCAGTAAACAAGCTTCTTGCACAATGAAATGGCTCCAGTGGTGGCACTTCTGTTATATAGGCTCTGATACATAGTCAAATGTAGGTGCTAAAAATGTTCATATTAAAAATAGATTCAATAATGTTGTTACATATGCAAAATTCTTTTCTATGGATTAGAAGTTCAACTTGAAAAACTTTAATTTTTACACCAATTGATCAGGAAATTAAAACAAGAAACACACACCTGCAATTCCATAACACAGTGGTCATAGTTCTCGGCAATGAGGACGATACAAAGGCGTGATCATGACACTGTGGGCACATCCTCATAGCGAATTTTTTTTTTTTTTTAAATATTCAGGCAATTTTAAAAGATAGCAATGTCCCTGTCACACGTTACCTATTACACATCACCGCCATCATTTGGGCTTGTCCAAAATAGTGCAGTCAGTTGTGTCGTGGTTTTTAACCATGCCACAGCGACCTCTTCCATTAATGTAAACGGCCTTCTGCCAACATGGGAGGTTGGCCGCGGGTTGAATGGAATGGACGTGGTCAAAACACGCGTGTGGACAGAGCGATCGGGGGGCAGTTGCACTGTATCACCATAAAAAACGTGTCTTCGTCCACGCGTAGCATTTCAAAACGCAAGTGGGGACAAGCCCTTATTGATACTGCTGATATTGATACTGATTCTCTGCCTCTCCACTTCCAACATGTTTATGTAGCTGTAGCCACATGTAAGAAGGTAGCAAATACTATAAACATGTCTTTGTAATGTAACTGATGGACAACTTTCAGTCTGCTAACATCACATCTGGTACGGGTGCACCCATCATCAGCTTTTGGGAGTTTCTACAAGGGGGGACTATAACTTATTAATATATACCTCTATTTCACTTATGGATAATATGATAAAGATTTAAATGTAGAGACATGTCATGATGAACCAATAGTAACGCTACAAATTTTATGACAAAAAAAAAGAGTATGGTGATGGAAATATCCAGCAGCTATGCACGGTGTGTCATTGTTTATGTACACAGAAGCAGCCATTGTTTATGTACAACGAAGATAAAGCTTTAGGACTTTGCTGCGTCCACGGCCGATCGCTCCCATTGAAACTCATTTGTCAATTTCCATTTAAGTGATCGGGGCGATTTTGAATGCCACCCTCTGGCATTTTTAATCGCGGACTGCTTCCGATCGCACCCTCTAAAAAAAAATAAAATCCCCTAGTGAAAATGCCATCCCCTAGTGAAAAATGTATATATCAATCAATTCATCAATTCATTTTCTATGGGCGCAATCAGGAAAACGCGTCTGGTCGTATGCAAAATCGTGTCCGATTGTGTGGGGGAAGCAATTAAAGATGTGCCTATCAGTGGTCAATCGCTGTAGTGGAGACAAGCCCTTAGATAATGCTTGTACCATGCTGTGTAAAGTTTTAAGCTGACCCTTGATCCCCATCCAAACCATTGGCCAGGGATCGATTCCCCAAGGTGGTACACATTGATTCCCCAAACGTTGAGCAATCAGTTGTCGATTTTTGCGTAAGCACGTTGCAATTGACCACTCGATGATCGCAGGGGAACCGAGCTGTGTATGGCTAGCTTAAGACCTCAAAGGACCACCAACTGAAACAGCGCAAAAGTTAGAGTGACAGCACAGATGTTTGTTACAATTTACTGTCTCTGCTGAAGCCCTAGGCGTTACAGGGCAGATATACCGCCACCACAATAAGAATTGAGGGTACACCCATCTACTTCAACAAACGCCACCAAAAATATTTTCTTACACCTCACCTTTACAGAACAGCGTTGGTTGTAAATTTTATGTTATTTGACCTGTACACTTTAAGACTTAATTGTTTTTTCGTCTTGTGAAAGATCCCATGTGCGATGCTCCGTTACACCATTACACATTTAAGTGAAGTGTGAATGAATATAAAACAGGGTATAAAACACAATCCTTGTTAAAATACGGTAGACTTTCCATATGGCGAAAGCCACCCCCATTTATAGGCGATTTTAAGATGTTATTTGGGATATGTAGGCACTACCGTCCTAGAGGACTCTAGGCATTGGGTAGAGTTCCACCATGGGAAGCACACCAAGTCCCATTTATCATTAGTGTCTGCTGAAGTGTTATAGATGAAGTCAGGTGGAAAGAATGTGTGCTATGCCGATCAAGGCTCAGAATAACGGGGAATATGAGTGCGCTCCAGGCCATGCCACCATATTGCAAAAGCAATAATTTCCAAGAGTGCGTCTGTGGCTACAACACTTTATAGCTCTACCTTCTCCAGGAGATTACCACCTTAGCTAGTAAACGTGCCATTATTTCATTTCCACGCATTTTTCTTTCACTTGGCCACTGCCATTATTTCAGTGTGAGTGAGCCATTTCTTGAATCTGGGAGGTATTTGATCATATTATAAAGTGTGACTTGCCATGCAGACAGTGATGTAATCATGGACTACTGTACGCCAGTAAGTGTTATGAAGGGAGACAGTTAAGTCACTTCAATGAGTGCCTAACTGGAGTTATAATTGGAATTTGTCGTTATCTAGCAGACATCATACACATTTCTAAGTTGTGCCATATTTCAAACCTATATTTCCTGTACATGCAGGTAGGTGATCTCGCTACTGGTCAACATTGTGTTAATAGGCATGTAATCATTATTTCAGTACAGCACATACAAGCTCTGTTCAGTTGGATCTCTGGTGTCGACTGACAGAGACGGCACTAGTCTTCCAGCTGAAGGACAGACAAACCCTACTACAAGCAACATGTATGCCTGAGCAAAGTTTGTCACTACCCCCTCTCTGATCCTTGCTGGTTACAGGGCTCTGTACAGTCACTCTGCTTCATTTTTGTCTTGGCCAGAGGTCCAAACATGAGAAGGAAACCAACTCCTTAGTGCCACACACAACCCATGTACCCAACTGGTACCAAGAAAATTTCAGACCAGTGCAGTCAGTAGGGACATTGACACTCATGCTAAGTTCATTGATGTTGGTGCTGCCGCAGCCAGTGTGGCTGGCTCTGGTGCTGGTATTCTCTCCACCGGTAGGAGAGAGAAGGAGTAGATAAGGACCAGATGCTGTCCCATGTCTGGATGTTCTTCTGCATCCTGCCCAGCTGAATGAGCTGGAGTCAGAGGTTGGCAGCGCACAGAGGAGATGGGCGGTATGAGCAGCGTAGGCGGATGCCCCCGATGAAACTGCCCTTGGCAAGTACCCATACTGTCCATATGTAAAACCACCACCGCTGGTAATGGAACAGTTTTGATTAGTCTCATTATTGGTTAAAGGAGTTGGTGAACTTGTAGCCTTCCACTAGACAGGCACAGAGAATGGCTGGGGAAGCTTACTTGAAAATCAAGAAACAATATACAGTATGAGTAGTGATGAGCGGCATAGGCAATATTCGAATTCGTGATATTTCACGAATAATTCTACTAATATTCGATAGTATATTCGGAAATTCGAATATTCGCGGTATAACTATGTATTGCGAAAATCATAGATAAGGGTTAATCATCTGGGGGGAAAAAAACCACTAGGGATTACCACCAGAGATTGAGTTTCCCCCTGGGAAATATCACAGGGGCATGGGGACCTTAGCGGCCTAAGTAGAGATAGTGTATCAAACTCATGCTAAGTTCATTGATGTTGGTGCTGCCGCAGCCAGTGTGGCTGGCTCTGGTGCTGGTATTCTCTCCACCGGTAGGAGAGAGAAGGAGTAGATAAGGACCAGATGCTGTCCCATGTCTGGATGTTCTTCTGCATCCTGCCCAGCTGAATGAGCTGGAGTCAGAGGTTGGCAGCGCACAGAGGAGATGGGTGGTATGAGCAGCGTAGGCGGATGCCCCCGATGAAACTGCCCTTGGCAAGTACCCATACTGTCCATATGTAAAACCACCACTGCTGGTAATGGAACAGTTTTGATTAGTCTCATTATTGGTTATGCCAGAAATCCTTCCTCAAAGCATCAGCTATTCTCATATGCCATCTTGGGCTCTACCATGTCCGAAGCTATCCGTTTTGTTTGATGGTTGTTAATGATGCTGGGATTGCCTAAATTTGAGTTACAACTGTAAACAATATTTTTTTGTGGCTCCCTGGAGATGGTGTGTCATCAAGGAAATGTACCATATTCCCAAAGTCATTGCAAATGGACAAAAAATAACCCAATATAATAATGTAGAATATCGAATTTTGTTTTCTTTAACATTTAGATGTTTGCAATGTTATATGAGATTCTCTGGCATTTGTTCTTCCAACTCTATAACTTAGGGCTTGTTTCCATTACGTCAGGAGCCCTCCGCTAAGCGTACACGCTTAGCGGGGGTCCCCGACGTAGCAGATAGACTTACCTAAAAGGCGGACGGGTCTGTCTTCATTGCGCCGACCCGATCCGCCGGTGTCAGGCTGAACGTAGTCGAGTACTGAGCAGGCTGAGTCTATGGGATACGTCGGGACCCCTGCTTAGCGTATACGCTTAGCGGAGGGCTCCCGACGTACAATGGAAACAAAGCCTTAACCTCCCGACGAGATGGTGCATTCCCGACCGCTAGGGTGGTTAAGCTGGCCATACACGTATCAACTTTTGATTGATCGATTCGATTGGCTTGTGTGATTTAAATATCACCTGTCAGTGCATCGTACTACCACATAGTGTGAAAGATTCAAAATCAATCCATTTCATTCCAAAGCCCTGTGTTCATGCTTCATCATACGATCAGAAAAATTATGGATTGAAATAACAAGATAACCTGTCAGCTACTTGAAGGATCCACTGAAATTGACCAACATATCCGATCACTGCTTGATTGATTTTGTGTTCTTTTTCCAACACTTTTATTGATTCAGTTAAAAAGGAATAGATTTCCAACTGATCAAGTATTCTTTTTTAAGTTGATTGAATGGAAAAATCAAACCTTGTGTGGTCACCGTAAGCCCAGGAAGGGGGCAAAAGGAATAAGGCGAGTTCTGGCGGTGCTTGGATCCGGTTTCCAAGCAGCATTATATGATATTGACGAATGAGGAACATGAATATCAAGTTTTTGGCAGCTCATTCATCATCTCTATAGTGAAGGTGTGTTGAGTGGCACCACACTGCACATAATATACAATTCTGCTGTATATGGTGTCATTGGGTCTTCATGGTTTATGCCTGCTTTAAGATTTTACACGAGTCTACTGTCAATGTACTGGCTATAATTGTATACTAATATCGCAGCTGTGGTTATTCCAGTCCTTCAGTTCATGTTGGGATGATTTTCCTCAGCAGAAAATATTGTAGAGAATACGGTTTTGTAAAATAGACTAAATCACCTGAGCAAATATAGAGGGAAATCAAAGTGTCTAAAAGACAACTGAAAGGAGTTGGTGAACTTGTAGCCTTCCACTAGACAGGCACAGAGAATGGCTGGGGAAGCTTACTTGAAAATCAAGAAACAATATACAGTATGAGTAGTGATGAGCGGCATAGGCAATATTCGAATTCGTGATATTTCACGAATAATTCTACTAATATTCGATAGTATATTCGGAAATTCGAAAATCATAGATAAGGGTTAATCATCTGGGGGGAAAAAAACCACTAGGGATTACCACCAGAGATTGAGTTTCCCCCTGGGAAATATCACAGGGGCATGGGGACCTTAGCGGCCTAAGTAGAGATAGTGTATCAAAGGATCGGTCAATCAGTAAAACAAAATTTTATGAAAATTACATCAAAACAAATCATAGGTAAAAACCGCACAAGTTGACCTTACAAGGCTGGTCACTCTTGTGTTGAAGTTGTACACATAAACATATCGTATTGTTGAGTACACGACTCAGGGCATCTAGTGGTGGAGAGCCTTTTATCTGCTGCTTACCAGCTTCCACATTATAGTTTCTGTTTAACGACAATACTTTTCCATACCCCGCTTACTCAATCATAACTATAAATACGAAGCAGAATGACCCTTCGTTACACATACGTAGGAGTATAGTGAAGCATAGCCAAGCATGAAGGCACAGCCATTGCAACTTTTTTTGAAGAAGAGGGAAAAAAACAAACAAACCACAGCCAAACTTTAACACCATTTCCCGCTTGTTCTGGCCCAACCAATGACTTCCAGAATAACAATTAGAACCGCTCCTCCAACTTTAACCAGAAACAGTTAATCTTGTATTTTGTTTCTTGGGAACTCTATTCTGATTCCGTAAAGAATGCTGGTGGCCCACATACGATCTCATTAATGTCTGGCAGAGGGGAGAGTATTACAAGAAATACAGGATGAAGATGACAGCATTGTGTTAGTGTGATTACATTACCAGAGCCTGCCAGGAAAACCTTTAACAACACCACAGCCAGCAGCCCGAGATTGCTTTGCTATCAGCTCCACGCAATGTGAAATAATTGGGTATTAATCCTGCTCCTTATTGCTTCTAGACAGCACATGAATGCTTTTTCTTCTCGGTTTAAGTTTTTGGCATTGTATACTTTCCAAAGGAGAATGAAAGCAGCAAGTTGGAAGACAAAGGGGCTGTGAATAAGGTAATGCATCAACTGAAGAAAGAGGAAAAAAATTAAATGACCGTAGTGCCAGTGAGATACAGTCTACAGGCTGCAAAATGGCACCAGTGAGGTCGGACTTACTAGACAAGACCAGACTTGGTGGCCGAGCAAATGAACACTCCAGACCAACATAAAAGCTCCAGAACAGCCTTATGATCCAGCACCCAATGTAGAAGAACCACAACACTGTTTTTAGAGAATTGACTCCCTTACCCCAACACAACTCCCTTACTGCAACCTAGATTAAGCCTTGGCTGAAAACTAATATCCACAGTTAACTTCTCTTTCCAACATTAAGACCCCATGCAGAACAACCTGATGTTCCAGCATCCAACGTATGTAGGAGAAGAACCACAACACTATTTTGAGAGCATTTATTTAGCGTTTAACAAATTTTTTGGACTATAAGATGCACCGGACCATAAGACGCACCCAGTTTTTAGAGCAGAAAAAACAGAAAATTTATATAGAAGTTTTTTTCACATCAATTGGGTTAATGCAATGAATTAAATTAATGCAATATTAAATTCAACCAGTAGATGTCACTAGCAGCAGTACACTCACAGCACATCACGTCTACTCCACACTGATCGGGAGGAGGGATGGGGGTGAATAGCTGCACAGTCTTCTCTCCTCTCTGGCTGTGCCTGGGGAAGCTGCAGTGATTGCAGTTCCCACAGACACAGAGAGAGGGAGAGATGGCCATTCATCTATCTCTCTCTTCATTTCTTATACCAGCAGGTCTCTGAGCTCTGCTGGCATAAGCAATACAGTTCAGATGGGAGATCTGGACACCGGCCTAGCTCCCCGGCTAATCTCCTTTCCGGGAGAGGTAGTGGGAAGCCAAGACACTACCACCCACGGCTGAGTGGCCGCGCATTCGGACCATAAGATGCCGGCACTTTTTCCCCCCGATTTTCTTGAAGACAACTTGAAACGTCTTCACGAAACAAAACACAGCAAGTCCAGTTTATTTGAATTAAACACTACAGATATATAATGGCCTTCACAGACATGTTTTTAGAGAGCTGATCCCTTTATCCCAACACAAATCCGTTACTGCAACCTAGCCTTGGCTCAAAACCAATATCCACTGTCTTACTTCTCTTCCCAAATGAAACTGGGTGTCAACAGGCTTATCAACATGGCTCCTGTGATCATGGATCATTTGTCAGATATAGCTGCAAAAACAATGCAAGAAACCCCCATAACCAATTGTTATCGGATCCTTTGAGTCCCTGATGCAAATAAACAGGCATTTTAAGCCCCGATGAAGACCATTCCACCCCTGAAATAAGTTGTTTTCCATCAATGTATGAAGAAATAATGGAGGGGGGTAACCTAAAGATATAAACCAATGGAGTACTTACCAGTACATTAAAGAATACTTCAAGTGTCACTAAATATGGCTTTATTATACAGGAGTGTTCTTGGCTTCATAGCTTCTTTTAAAATTATATTTAAAATATAAAACCAAGGTCTCCATGATCTACCCCCATTGCCCTTGCAATCTACCAGTAGATTGTGTTCCACCTTTTGGGCTGCTCTGGTTTAATACAATGATTCATCACTTGCAGCTGTAGGAAAACATCTTAAACAAATTGTTAATGAATCTTTTTAATCCTTGAGTAGAGCAGAATCTAAGAAAATGTACATTATAAAACATGATGATGACCCTGAAACCCCGAAATGAGTTGGCTTGTATTTTTCCTACTCTACATTTAGAAATTACATACGTTTTGGACTCCACTTGCTGTGGTTTTCCTTCTATTCTACATTTCCTATGTTCTTATTGTTGTCAATATCTGCTTGAGGCTGCTAAGTACATTTCTAATGAACCTAAAAATTACACAGGAAGGGGCAAAAATGTGCTAAAATAAATGACTAAAACAACATCACGAAACATAATCAAAGATCAAGTTAATAAATAGGATATAACCAGGGGTGCACATAATTTTTTTAGTGAGCTCCTCAGATGAATACTAAGACATGGTGTTTGGTACTCACCCCATATGTAGGGTGGTCTTCCTCACTGTCCTCTGCGTCAGCCTCCTGCATGGTAGAATCTGCTGCAGATGGACCTCCATGTTCCTGATTGATCCTCTGATTAGCGGTCTCCATCCACAGGTCACCAGCTGGCTTTGGGTCACATGTTACTCTCACAGTACAACACGTTTGAACCCCCAGATCTCATACCTCAGTAGTACAACCCTGACATTTTCTGAGTTAGTAACTAACCCCTGAGACTACCAGCAGTCCAAATGTCAACCTTTCATACTCGCAATCCAGCTGTCACACAGTGCTTTTCTCTTGTCAGATTTTACTCTTACATACGCCTACTCTAATTTTCATCCCCCAGATCTCCAACATCCTTAGGGCTTGTTTCCATTGTACGCCGGGACCCCTACGCTAAGCATATACGCTTAGCAGGGGTCCCGACGTATCCCACAGACTTTGCCTGCCGGCGGATGGTCTGTTTACACATCCGCCGGTGTAAAGGCTGAACGTACTCGACTACGTTCAGCCTTACACCGGCGGATCGGCTCAGCTCAATGAAGACAGACCCGTCTGCCGAGCAGGTAAGTCTATCTGTTATGTTGGGACCTCCCGTTAAGCGTGTATGCTTAGCGGAGGGGTCCCAACGCAATGGAAACAAAGCCTTAGAAGTCCAATCTTTTTTTTTGGATTAGTAATTTACATTCCCAATGTCACACCCCTAACTGCAACCTTTCATAGCTATTCATGTTTCCCTGCGGATATCCAAGTGACATAAATTGTACACATGTAACATTTAGCTGGGGCCGCCCAGACACGGAGCGCCTCCAAGTTGTTAGTACGCATATGAGCTGTGTAACAATAATGCAGGTACGCATAGCTAGTTTTTGGCCCCTTTGTTCAATAGTGCCAAGGCATATACTCTGTGATTGAGGTCATGTGACCTCAATGCAATGCTAGGTGTCTAAGAAGTAAAATGCCAGGACTGAGTGGCACAATAGCTTAGACATTTCAAGTTTAAAGAATGGGGGGGGGGGGGCTTGTCGTCCTTTTGACCTCAAGGAAAGAGCAGGTACACTTTATTGTAGCAACTCCATAGGGCTTTATTATATTTATGGTTTAGTACAAATGTTGTGACTGTATCTGTTATTTTACATATCAGTACAATGCTGCGGGATCACATTTCCCAGTTATTTCTTTCCAGCGGAGTTTGATATATTTGCTTTTAATATAACTCTGAAATGAGACCTGTCATAAGGGAAAACAATGAATAAAGCACTTGGTCCCTATTTCCAGTTACTGTAAACCAGGCAAATAACATTTCCAAACAGCGAGGATAAAATAATGCAATCAAGGGGCGTCTGGTATGTCAATCTGGGCTGCAGGAAGGCCAGGTGTACTTGTTACACTCCATGTTACAGAACAGGGCTGCCTCTGGATACTGGATTACATTGCGTCATGGACTTGAGGAAGGAACAAGCCGCAGGAACGTGGGATTAAATGCGCTGGAGTGTTTCCGTATTCTCTTCCATTTCTCCGTCTCCCTGCAGGTATATTTAATAAAGATCTTCTAGAAGTCACAGATGGGTTTTGGTTTACTGGGGGAGATGAAATGTATCGACATGTTTGGAACTTTGACTGATGGCAGATATCCTTTCTAGGAACGCAGCAAGGAAAGACAGTGACATAGCCATTCTCAAAGGCTCTTCAAGTAGGAAAATGTTAGAATACCTGGCAGGTTGTTATTGCGATCTTGTGATCTGAGTACAGATACAGTATCCAGGGAGGGAAATGGCTACTTGTGCACAATTGTTCACTTAGGGGTGTACTTAATTTTGTTGTAAGAGGTTTAGACATTAATGGCTGTGTGTGTAAGTTATTTTGAGTGGGCAGCACACTAAAGCCGGGCATACATGACTCGATGAAGAAACACGATGTTGCTCTAATCTGTTACAAGATTTGAGCCATTCACTTGACCAAACAGGTTTCCAACATTTTGGAAAACCTTGGTCGAAATCCATTATTTGAATGGGGACCGCGGGTCTCCATTCAAAGAATGGCCGAGCTGCTGCTGAACAGCACACAGGCTGTGATCAGCTAGCTGCTGAGGGAGTGTGAAGGGGGCTGGACTAGCCTGTCTCTGTGCAAGGGGAGGGGGGCATGCAGGCTGGCTGACTCTCTCTCTCTGCTTCTCCCCAGCCGGTCACTGGCTGGGGAAAAGCAGAGACCCGGGGGACCATGGGGAAACCGGGTTCCCATCTAATGGAAATTGGTGTGCCCATGTGGTGCACATTGATTACCACGTCCCGTCACATCACCAGGCTGTGATTGATCAGGGGTCGATTGCACAGGAATCTACCCGTGTGTGCCTAACTTTAGACTTACCAAACCATTATATACAAAGGCAGCATGCTTTAAGTGAATTTGGCCCTTTCCCAAAGTTACTCTGTCATACCCAATGACTGGTACATCTTATACCAGCAAATCCCCATGTACATGACCCATAATGTAATACTTCTATAACCCCCTTTTTGGCAGTTTTGATATGCCAAGGTGGAAGATGTCCCACACAGAGGAGGATACACTGGAATTACTAAAGCTTTACCTGGCTGGCAGAGAAGCCGGGGCAAAGTCGTCACTGTGCGGGTTACTTTCCAAACACAGATTTTTGTTTTTCATCAGTAGAGTAGCTTTGGATGTGTGAAATACGTCATTTGGCTCATCGGTCACATGATTGATCCAACAATGATAACATTTGTTTTCGCTTCCCAACAGCATATAAAATATTCCTTTGCTGAATTGGAATGTTAAACCTGAATTTCAATTACAAAGTTTTACAACACTTCTAACTTCTCATTCAAGTGATGGAGTAGGATGGTCGGAAACAAATGGAGGATAAACCTTTCCGTGACAGTGTCGGTTCCAGAGTCATAAGGTCAGCGCTCACGTTTTTACAGCTGGACTCATTTAAAAGGTCCGAATATTACAATTCTGCAAACAGGGCTCAGATCCAGGCCGCTCCCCTATCTGCGGCACTGAAATATCTGTATTGGAACTCTCACAGCCAATAGCTGGAGGAATAATCAGCCTGCCATTTATATTAAACCCCTGTAGTTGCCACTAACTTCATTCTCTCATTGTTCGCATGAAACTTATTTACAGAGTTCAAGAACTTCTCACAGAGGTGGCCAGAGAAAGTATTTCAGTAACAATATATGAATTCTAACCAGTAAAGGCCTTTAGGGTATGTCCGTGGTTCCAAAAGTGGGGGGTGTGGAGGTATTTCAGAGGGGTGCAGCTAGGGGGCGGAGGGTGGTACAAGTAGGAAGCCAACCATGGAGGAACTTGCTGCAGAGAGTTAGTAGAGAGCATGCAATGTGTGTGTCTTTCTGTGTCCCTATGTGAATGATGAATGTTTCTGTATCATTGGTGTGAAAACCAAATAAAGTTGTAGAGTTGTATTTCAAAAAAAGATTGAGGGCCATTTCACTGGTACTAGTACACAATACTGCAACACAACCCCGGCTAGTGTGAAATGGCCCTCCATCTGAAACTATGTAGATGAATGGGGTGCTCGATAATGTTCCTATCTACAAAAGGTGGGCCCTGCAGGGAAAGTTTGGGAACCACTGGCATACGTGATTATGTCCATGTTATAGTCAAGACCTGGCTGTCATTTTGACAGCAAAGCCTGGCAGTGGCAGCATAGCTTTTTTCACAAATTTTTTTTATACACAAAATTGTCTGATTTTTATCAAGTTGTTTTCAGGCTGGCCAGTATAATGCAACCTTCCATAATGTTGTTTGGTCATTATTACCAATTGTGAATGTATGGTGAAAGGCACAGTAATATGTTTCTGCTTTCCATGCGTTTTGTGAGCATAGAACTGAATAAATTCTTGTGCAGCTTCTTCTTCTTAAACTGAAGCCCTGCTGTACATGGGACATTGTGCGGTCAAATAAGGTAACAATCTCTTTACCTTAAAAGAAAATTAATTTAATGAAATATCACAGATTATGAAGCTGCATTAATGTGTATTTCATACACTTACATAAACCTACAAATTGATTATGTCCAATAATGTTCATATCTTCATAAAAGTTAATACAAATCACAATAGAAATGTCAGATAAAAATATCCTTTGATGAGCAGAGGTGCAATGACTCTTCTAGTGGTTCACCGATATATTTGTATACCGTATATACTGGAGTATAAACCGATGGTAATATTAGCCAATTTTATCTACAAAAACTGGGAAAACTTTTTAGGTGGCCATACACAGGTCGATTTCCCACACGATTCCTGGCCGATCGATCACCGGGCGGGTGCACGCCGATCGATCGACAAGGAATCGAGTGCAGCCCACCTTGACCGATCCACCCCGCCCGATCGACATGGCCTCCAAATCGGATCTGCCAGAGAACCAACCTGTTGGTGTTTTCTGATCGATTGGGCACACATCAAGGGGCGTTGACATTTGTGAATCGATCGACTGGTAACAGAATCGTCCAGGAATCGGTGGCCTAAGGTGGTAGGCCCAGACATGTATGGTCGATCGATCAACGCCTGTGGCTTCACCGGAATCGATCGGAGCGTCGATCGATCGCTCAGGAATCGACATGTGTATGGCTAGCTTTTGACTCGAGTATAAGCCGAGGATAGGAAATGCAGCAGCTACTTGCAAAGTCAGATAGTGGAGTTTTCAAAAGGAAACTTCAGCATCTCTAGTAACAATTAACAAAATGCCCACAAGATGGCACTGCCGCTCAAGTTTTTTTACATCTCACCAGCCACAGGTAGAATAAGGAACACAGAAGAAAGATCAGTCATTGGACAACCCACATGCGGTGGCCGCAGGGAGACCAATGAACACCCAGATAGGTTAGTCGGGCCTTGACTCAAGTATAAGCAGAGAGGGGGCTTTACAGCACATTTTAGCTAATACTTGAGTATATATGGTACATATTATAGAAATACACACAAGCATTTTTACTTGCTACCTATAGAACATGAAAATGACATAAACATGAACAACCAGAATGTCAGCCTGAGACTTTTGATGTTTTATCACCTCGGGTACGGGACCATTATAGTGAAGGGGAGAGCAGGGACATCTCAGGAGACATCTGTCTGCCTATAACTCCCGATTTGTTTCAGATGTGTCTTGTGTTTCTGCAGATGCTGAAAACGTAGCGACGAAGTTACGAAACATCGGTGTTACATAACACAAAAGAACATTCCGCTTTCAGAATCACGGATACTTGGATTTTCAGGAACAGAGGAACTAAATATCCCTAAACATGAACACGGATGATGAAGATTGTTCCCCAGGCTATGACAATGCAGTACAAGGTGATCACATAACACCCAAACAGCTTGAGCCTCCTGTAAACAAATATCCACAATTATTATGAAGACCCTGAAAGTTAGCAGGTGTTTAAAAGCCTCAGCCATTTCAAGCAGAGGAGACCCTGAACTTTCAGTTTGGGGTGGCCACCAATCCTTGACTTACTACTGCTTTTGGTTTCACCAAGTATATTGACAGTTGCAAACTGCTACCACCCCACCCCCATCCCACCAGATAGATGTATTCCATATGAAAATCTAACTGGGGTAGGTGCCGTAAGATGACATTCGGAGAACATAGGTTGTTACCCCCAAATATGTAGACAGTACATCAGTTGGTATAACTAGATCAAGTAAATACTCTGAATACTACTACATCTGAACCTACCTGAGTCAAAGACAGTGACAGTTCATTACCTCCCCCCCTTTAAAGGCGCTATATCACCCCACATTGGGAAGAACAGGAAGATGGAGGAGACACTAGAGACTGGCGGCCGGTGCAAAGGTAAGTATCTCTATCTTCTTTGCGGCTGCCCCAAGTCCAGCTCAGGCTTAGTGATATTTCGCGAATAATTCTTCTAACATTCAATTCACAATTATAATCGCCTTGTAAATACCTTTAAAATGAATGGTCACATGTGCTATCTCTTTTTGCATTGCGAATATATATACGCAATCCATGTCCATAAGCATCCCAATGCAAATAATGGAGATTGTGAATATCCGGCGCCATATTCGCGAATTTTGCGAATTCTCGAATAGCGGATATTCGCCGAATATATTCGAATATTCGAGCTCAACACTACTCAGGCTGACTGCCTCTAGACTCTACAAGGCTTTTCTCTTGTGAAATCTAATCTTCAACAAAGAGAGACCATATCAGAGCTTGGACACCTGGGTAATCCAGAGGCTACCTGAGAGGAACTAGTACTGATGACACTAAAGGAAGACAGTGTCACAAGTCTCTCCATAAGCTCAACTCTTCCAATAATTGGTGGAATAATAGACCAACCCGGTTGTTATACCAGCAGTCATTAAGTAACACCAACCTATACCCCACAATCGGGCCCTACTACTCTACTGATACTCCATTGGTTCCAACACCCTTTTTTCCCCTGACATCCTTTTCTGGAGCTCCAGTAGGGTTGGCAAAGGGGCTGCTGCCCAAAACAAGTCACATATATCAACTGAATCCTACAGCATCCCTAATCAGGAAGTGATATCATCTGTAACAAGGAAGTGACGTCATGCTGGTAACCACACGGCTGAAAACGCAGTGCCTTGAAGAAAAACAGCCCTTGCTAAGCCTGCACTGTTCCTCCTTTTTTGTGAGTATTTTATATTTTATTTAATCATTTACAGTACTTTACTTTGTTGCACTAGGTTGTGCGTCTCGTATCCTTGCTCCTATTTGTCTGTTACAGAGGGAACACACTCCCTCTTCATATTGGGGTCTGCACACATACATGCAACCTAATCACCCACCCCTTATGCTGACCTATTTTTCTCTCTGACCGACTCCATTCACTTACTGAGGGCCCTTCCGGCCACTGACATCACTTCAACTGTGTTACTGCTGCTGACAGTTGTGCGCAACTATTTAATACCTTTTCAATGAGTCACAAATGGCTGTCTCTTTGTGTTTTTTCCCCTTTCTACAGCGCTGCTGTACAGACACTGTAACAGGTCAATATATATATACACATACACACACACACACATATATATACATATATACACACAAGCATACTTAGAAATATATATCACATCCTTTGCCTGGAGTTCCACTTACAAATTTATAAGAAAAGCGTCAATGTTGAGAAACAATCTTCCAGTGATATGCAGGGTTCATGAGGAACAGGGAAGACTGAACACATACGTGATACACTTCAGTCTGGCAGATTACTTAAGACTGTAAAACCCAACTCCAGTCAAATTACATCTTTTAAAAATGTTCCCTCTATTGTCTGTACATTTAAAGTTCAGTAAGGGTCCTGTTGTGTTATCATATTACTTATATGGGTAAAGGATAAATGTGTTCTGACCATCAATAGACGATCAATGAGATACTATAAGTGTTGTTTATTTGTAGTGTTTAATTCAAATCAACTGGACTTGCTGTGTTTCATTTCTTGAACACGTTTCATGTACAATGTCATTTTAACAAACCTCATGACTGGACAGGTTAATAACTACTCACAGCTCTAATCATGCTAAAGTAGTAACACCTACCTCCATGAGGCTCAGACCCCATGCTGGTTAACAGATTATGTGGATTGGAGCTATACCCCAGAGAATATATTCCCAGTAAGATCGTGTACACCAGTGGTGGGCAACTGAGTTGATATGGAGAGCTACAGGTGCACATAACATTTTCAAATCTATACTGATTTGTAGAAGCATTTTATAAATTGAAAAATAAAACTATAAAACTGAAAAATTACAGCAGACTGAGCTAGAAGACATTATTTTTAATTTTTAAATAACAAAACTCGTTTTAAATTATACTTCAAGCATATTTAGCGCCTCATAGATATTATCAAAGGCTCAAGGTTATATGCCCCTATCCTCAGGTTAAGCGCCGCAATATATATTATACAAGCACCCCCCATTCATTGGTGGAACAGTGGGATCATATGCCCTGTCCGCTGATCCCCCGCCAACACTAGAGGAGAAGAGGAGAGGCGAGGGACTTGCTCAGGCGCCGACTGGGTCACTGGTTGGCTTTTATATATGCTTATCATGCAAGTTTATCACCTCTCCTCCTCTTCCCAATCCAAGAAGTTCCTGGGCAAGGACCAGTCAGCAGGGGATCTGCGGACAGGTGAGTTCCTATGCCCTATGCAATAACAGGTTTCGGGAGCCACAAGGGGAGGACTGAGGTGGGGCGCAGGTTGGGCACCTGGGGTGTACACAGTCACTCTGATGACAAGTGAAACATCTGCAAGAAACAAAACACAGCAAGTCCAGTTGATTTGAATAAAACACTACAGATATACAATGACCTGGAGGAATGAGAACCCTCACAGACATAATTGTCTTTGTTTTTCTATTTAACTGTTACTTTGTCCTGATACTTAAAAGTTAATAAAACATTAATTAAATTAAAAAATTGTCAAAGTCAATATCAAAATTGTAAAATCTCATTCATCAGCTGTAGTTCTGAGTATCTGAGGTGCCGAAGTATTGCGTTTTCTTTGGGTTTTTTGGGTTTCAATAAACACTGGAATATTAATTACAGCTCTAGGTGGAAATTTTACCTCCCTGCCATTACAGTATGGTAACAGATCATGTATAAAAAGCAGTACATAGAAAATGTCTTTTTACATTTCCCGCCCCTCCCATTTCAAGGCCGCACACCCTGACGTCTCTCAGCATTGGTGCGAACAGGAAGAAGGCAGAAACACCAGAGAATGGAGGCCGGTGCTAGACAGAGGTGAGCCGTCCTCTGTTTCTTTCAGCCCCAGCTGCACTCGATGTGACCACCCAGGAGGTGAAGGTATTTAAATAATAAACTAAACACACAAGAGAGAAATAAGTACCCCCCTCTTTTTCTTCTTTTTGGGTCACTGCCACGCCCCAAAACTTGAGAACACAAACCATTAAGATACAATTGAGATACATTAAGATACAATTGGGCCATTTGCCTGTACCATTAAGAGATTAAAAGGGATAGGATCCCCCAGGTTACATTACCCAAGATCGGGTATGTATGTTAAGTGACAACAAAAAATATGATTGTAATATTTTTTATATACAGAGAGGTGTTCTCAAATTTCCCCGAGGAAGCCGGAACACGGCTAGGGGACACATCGACCAGTATGCTGATGCCATTAATTGTATGTAACAAATGCATGATTTGTAACCTGGATTCGTTTTAATACTTTATTAGTCGCAATATATTCAATAAAGACCTTTTAAATGCATTCATAGGTGTGTATTGCGATAGTGCCTTAAAAGCCAAATTGTATCTTAATGGTTTTTGAAAAAAAATCTTTACACACAAGAATTTTAACTTCAGATTCTCCAACTACTACAATACACTGGTGTAACCTGGTGCTGCAACAAAATCAGTAAATAAAGTTAGGCTAAGTCCACTTCTACTGCATTATATTTTTGTGTCTTATGGATAAAATTTAACAAAGTTAATAATAACTAAAAAAAAGGAAAAATGTATCCTAACTATAAATATAAATCAAAGTAATCAGCAAATGAAGTAAGGTTTGGGACTAATGCAAGGTGTCTCTGAACTACAGGGAACAGCGAGCCGCGTGGACACTGATTTGGTAATACATCGCCACCTTGTGGCCATAATAGAGAATGCAAGCACTGTGCGTACAACCAGCTTTACAAAGCTTCAAGCGAGTTTTTCCAATATATTGGAAATGGGATGAAATGATCAAGATCAGAACCAGGAGACCCTACAACAACAAAGGTCTAAAAGCCAACAAAAGTATGATGAGAAGCAGTTGAAATATACATTTCATTTAAATGAATGATTTGCATCTTTCATTGTTTGTTGCTGCTCATAAACGTTTAAAAACCTTTATGAGTAGCATTTAAATATTTAAAGTAGCTACTTTAGTAAAAGTTACTAAAAAGAATAACAAACAGACAAATTAAATGTAAAAGGTATAGTAGTTCCCTAAAAGAATGCACGTGTGTACCGAATTTCCAAATTAGAAAGTCCACCATAATTGTGAAATACTGGGCATCAGGACTATCAATCCAGTGAGCTGTCTTCAATATATACTCCCTCCCTGAGGAAGCCCAATTAAGGGTGAAACGCATTGCTTGGCCCATTCAAACATGCACATCACATATCTTCTCATAAGAAAACAGGAGATTATACCGTTTGCTACAAATTTATATGGTGGTTGTATCAGACCATGTAACATGTGATTGTGTTTTAAATTAGGCTATTTCTTGTATCAGTGTTTTGTACTTATTTATTAAACAATATTTGGATTGTATGTAGACATACTTTGTGCCTTTAAAGCACTAGTAGTTCAATATGGAGACCTCTGGTCCCCAATAGGGTACACTTGGTAGATATTCAATTAAGAGTGTGGCACACTCATCGTCATTGAACGAATACCCATTTCTAAAG
>CM070036.1:139397577-139442385 GCA_036250615.1 Ptychadena robeensis | reverse complement strand
TTTTCCTTTTAGGGTGCAGCATGGTCCCTCCCTGAAGTTTCAGTGAGTCAAACCTAATGCCAATATATGATAAATTCTATAAACCTGTTAACATTTTTCCTCCAGGGTATGATGTCATCACAAAGTACAATTTTTTTATGTAAGACCGGTCACTTTATCCTATTTATCAATCAATGAGATGAAAGGCAACACGATTTAGCTCTTCTTATAATCCTAGCTGGCAATACTGGTTGCCCTGTTGTATGGTCTCCATTAATGACCTAAAAATGGTGTAGATTAAAGAAGGTAAGACCTACACTGGGGTGGGCAAACTTTTAGACCCGTGGGTCACATTTGGTTCTTAAATTTGACAGAGCCTAGAAGTGCTACCTAGCATATTAGGTATCCCAAATCCTCTTATGCCAGTTGTCATTAATGACTGGATTACTGGAGAACTGATTACAAATGGGGAAAAAAAGAACTAAATAAAATTTGCCCAATCACACTTAAATAAGCATAGCTTCTGTTATTTCATGATCATGCCACTGCATCAACCCCATAGAGACGTTCTGGTGCCTCTAGGCATTATCATCTTTCATTGAAGTGAAGCAGCAGAGGGCCAGATCAAAAAGCTAAACATGCCGCATATGACCTGCCAGTCGTAGGGGCACATGTCCACATATGACCCGCCAGGAGTTCATGTCTGAACTAGAGGATTAAATCCAAAACTTGAATATTCAAGTCAAATACAGCGAGCCGGAATATCCATTGTGTTTTGAGGGATCAACACTTTGGTCTAGCAATTATCCACTCTCTTCCTTTGTCCCAACTAGCATAAAATACCCAGTTCAGCTGGGTATGAAGAAGTATTTGGTCTTCTTCCATGATGTAATGCTCATGGCCAGTGGTCAACTGTCATATGGCAAGGATATGGCAAGGATTCGAATCGCGGCACGGCACCTGCAGGCAGAAAGTGGATGGGTGGGGCAAGATGCCCTGTACCACACACACCCTCCCACCACCACCCCACCACTTCCTGCCTGGTCGCGCCCATAGAGAATGAATAGGAGCGGGTAAAAATCAATGGATGGAGACACTTTTTTACCGTTTCCATTCATGTCTTTGGCCATGATCAGGGGCGATTGACTGCAGATGTGGGGATGACCCCCATCAAATACATGGCGGCGATCTACGCGCCTATAAGATCACCTAACTGGAAACATTCCCTTAAAAAACTATTAACCTGTTATCTCCAAAATTACTTTGGCGTAACAGGTACAGCTCTATAAATATAGCGGTCTTATAAATAGGACAATGGTATATAATGGGTTAAATTATAGAATATTCTCATAAACTCCCTTGAAGGGAATTAGCACCAAATCTGAAGTCTCACTGACCACAGTAACATCCAGCAGGGCAAAGAAACAAATTTACAGGTAGACATACCCAGTGAGTGAACCTTCTGTTCCTGTTTACTGATCCCATGAAAGTGAATCCGCTTGAGTCAATATAAATATTTATGTCATCCATAGTGCCCTGATGTTTAGAAAGTGTACAGTCTATAAAAAAAAAAATATCTCAAAAGGATCCATTCTCTCCTAGCATCTGTTTAGAATCAATCGGACACGGCATGGCGGTTTCTGAAACTCCTCCATGCAAATGACTTGGAATTATTGTCTTCTACCATCCATTCTGTTAGCCGTGACATGTAATCATACTCGACCTGTCAATCACCTTTAATGTGATGAGGAACATCTGGGACTTAGGGACTTCTGTTATTAGCAAGTCAGCGTTTCAGATTTAATGGATGTCTGAGGGACTATTTACCTATAGATGATATGAGTGATTGATGCATGGATGTGTAGCATGCACAATTACACAGAAATGCAGACAAATCATATACGTGAGGAGCACGGGATATCCCAGGCATTGCTGCTGTAGTTGAAAGTGACTTTGAAACTAGATAGTGATTCCTGGTAGCTTATTACCTACAGACAACAAAAAGTATTGTATGGTGTCCCCTGTTCTACAAACATGGCATTGACCAGGGGTGGGCAAAATATTTGACTCATTAAATTTGACAGAAGGGCCTGAGCGAGAGCCTGTATGGGCCCACCTGGCGTAGGTGTCCCAAATTCTCGTAGCCCAGACAGGAAATTTGAAAAGAAAAAATTAAACATAAATCAATATTCATAAATAACGGCTTTTGATAGTAAATATAAACGTTTTATTGCAAGCAAACTACGGCCATTAGGAGTTCTGAACATCCTCTAGGGCAGTGGTTCCTAAACTGGGTGGTGGGCCCCCATGGGAGGGCACGAAGGTATTCCGGGGGGGCCCTGCAAGGAAAGTTTGGAAACCACTGCTCTAGACATTATCTATTTATCAAGAAGGTCTTCCCGTTCACAGTGCAGGTGTAATTTAAAGGCCAAGAACTTGATTTCTGAAATTTAAAAATGTACATGTGACGTTGTCCCGCCGCATCTTTAACTGCATGAAAAAGAATGAACTGCATGGAATGTCGCTTTTCAAAGAACGGTAAGAGGCTAAACGCCTCATTGACTTGAACCTCAAAACCAAAAAAAAGAAACAAACCTTGCCCGTCGACCACTTCTGGCGCTGTGTCCGGAGAGGCGGGGGTGGGGGATGGGTGGGGAGGTCTGGTGCCATACACCTCCATCGCTTTCCTGCCCCACAATTTTGGTGTGATCGATGATGCCGGCGATGTTTAGAGGGGAGGCCAGGGAATGGTTGTACTCACTGTAAACTGTACTTTGCCATGGCAAAGTACAGTTTACAGCGAGTACAACCATACAACACCTTGGTATGAACACATCACCTGTCCCACCCAGCCAAACCAATTCATAAATGCTTCTTTACTCCTCCTTTGTTTTGTTTTTTTTACTTTTGGAGAGCATTCAACGAGCATTCAAAAGGTGCGTATTACTCTCGGCAGACGCTTGTGCAGATCTGTATATGTGAGCAGGCAGCTTCAGCCAGCTCACATAAAGAGGCACATCTGCTGGTGGGCAAATGTTTCCCTCTGCAGAAGGTATATGTGAACTGGTTCAAACTGCCTGCTCACATAAACTGTCTCTGCAGACGGATTATCTGTCTGTGGATCTGCAGATCTCTATAGAGGCAAATCTCTATAGAGGGTTATGTGAGCCGGCTGAAGATGAGTGGGCTGATGCTGCCAGCTCACATACAGAGATCTGCAGAGCGGGAGGCTGGGAAGCCTCTGACATCTTCCCTGACTCCTTTAACTCCCGCTCTGCAGATTGGAGCACGGAGCTTTGATCGGCAGAGCGGGAGTTTCTGGCATAGGGTATATCCCATACATTGGAGCATCTTATGGTCCCCATAATACAACAAATCCCTAAGTTTTGCATTATGGGGAAAAACAATGCTGCCACAGCCCACTGACAAGTAACCTATCTTGGGGAGGGAAAACAACAAGGCAAAGAAAGATAAAAAAAAAATATTATGCTTTTTTCAACCTGAAACCTCTAAATAAACCCCCTGAATAAATATTTGAGGGTTAACAAAAAAACAAAAAACTAGTACAGCTTTTAAGATTTTTAAGGCAACCCTTATAATGACTTGCTCAACCGCTAAAGGAAACAGGACCAATGTTCTGATATATAAATAGTAGCTGATCTGCTTAAAAAATCTCTGAAAACCGGTATAGACTTAACAGAGCTGCCGGCCTACCAAGTGGACACCAGTACTGTATATAGAGCCTTTTAGGTGCAGTAAATGTCCATTAATAAGTCTACTAAACTGCACCTGAGTGACGAGCGCAAGGAGCTGTTAGAACATTCACCGCGGTTATATATACAGTAGTAATAGAAAGAGAATCTATAATCCACCCGGCCGGCACTGGTGTTCTTGTTAATAAACTAAGTCCAGTTAAATTACAGACATTTTTAATTGAAGGGGAAATAAAATATCACTCACAAGCTTTCCAACACATATTACATTAAATTTCTCCCCAAAATGTTACCTTACATTCCAGCGTTTTATGTCATTGGAAAGCTTTCCGGATTTTTTTTCTCTTTTTCCTTCTTTTACGATGTATATTTTTTGGCCCGTTCCATACTAGGTCTGGCGGGCTGTAAAACTTGAAAATATGCAGGATTTTCCCCCCCTTTTTTCTATTCAGTAAAGAAGAGTATAAGAAGAACTCAAAAAAGGGAAAAATCTGTCAGCATTTTTACTAATAATAGAGGCAAGAAAAAAAAAAGATTGATTGTAAACAACGAAGGCAAGCCGAACGACAGAAATGTAAATGTGGGCGGGATCAGGTTTAAAAATAAAACCATAAAAAATATTATCGCTAAGAACTCAACACCCAAAAACTCAGTAGTTTTATCCAATGAAGGCCTGGGCTGATTTGAAAGTGACCACTATTCTGAAAGAAGGCTGAACACTGAAATGTAAATTCAGATACTATTTTTGTTGCATCCCCATCTCCTACTATAAAATGAGTAGATAAAGTTAATAAGTAAATAAATCATTATTTCTTAGTCATCTCAATCTAGTTTTATCATTTTTTCCGGAAGCCCTTACCAGCCTTTTCCAGTACGAATACACTGTATTTGTCAATCTAGAAGACGCACTTTTTACCCCCAAAAAATTGATCGATAGGATGGATAGATCTAATATGCAGCCATGTAGCAAAGACAAGACCACCCACGGCTAATTCGTCTTTGGGCCAGAGCATGGCCAGTGGTGGCCGAGGTGAGGAAGCTGTCAGAGGGAAGAACTCCCAGTGGGTGGATCTTCCCTCTGACAGCTTAAAGCTCAGCTGGTGGCTGGTGCTGGCCAAGCTTGAGTTCCAGGAGGTAGAAACTGTCAGAGTGAAGGTCCAAGATGGTTCTTCTCTTTGCCCCGTCATCTCTTGCAACTCATGCTCGGCCAGTAGCTGGCAACTCAATACTATCAGCAATTGGTGGAGGGCGAGTTACAAGAGAAAAAGCATGCACCTCTGTATACAACTACATATAGGAGTGTGTATAAAACACGGTATACTGGTAGCATTCCTTGAAGGTGCACTGTCAGTGAAGACATTGTAATGTTGCTAATGAACTCCACTGTTCTCCTTCTGGAGAGTCTGCCATGAGGAAGCAAAATCTGCCTCTACTACATCCATACTCCACGCCATGCAGAAGTAAATATGGTAAATCATTAATAGAAAGGCAAATACCTGGACCTACCAGAGCAAACCAGGCCCTAGGTCAGTGATGGCGAACCGTTTTAAGGCAGAGTACCCAAATGGAAACACATAAATTTGTAATTTAGGAATTTAAACTGAAAACTAAGGTTTTGGTTTAAAACAATGGAAGACACTGATTTTTTGCCAGTAACAGACATGGTTACGGCTCACAATGAGAGGAAAGCAAGAAGCTCTGAAACCTCACAGGAATTGAGAGAAACTTGCAGTGTCCTCATCGCCCTGGCAGCATCATTGATGTATCGGGACCATGGCTGAGCACTTTATAATGCTGTAAAGTCGACTAGTCGTAATGACGTCATCACAGACACAGTTAAGGAGCACAACTGTCCATCAATATACAACTCTTCTTAAAGTTCTCTGTAACATTAAGAGTCAACACAACAATGAAACAAAAGTAGGCTAATACCTTGAATTTCATGGTAAATTTGCAGTATGGCCACAAGATGGCACTGTTGTCTGTTTGTCCACCAGCTCTACTCCCATCCCCACCAATCAGAGACAGACTGCAGACACACTGATACACAGTCTATCCACGCATGGCAACCGGGATTGCATGCCCTGCATGCCGTCTTGGGCACATGTGCCATAGGTTCGCCATCACAGCTTGGTACCTGGATAACAAGTCTTGCCAAGCAGAACTACAAATCTACTGGCATGCAAACCAGCTGATATATATGTATTGTAGTGTCCCTGAAACTACTAAAAAGAATAAAGAAAAGCATAGTTCGAAAATGATTTGCAGCCTTTAGGCCATACAAGCCAAGTCTGTTAGTAAATGAACGTCATAATTTAGGCCGTCTCCGATTTGCCATGATGTAAAGCCAATGATTGCCTTTACTACGACAACTGGAAAGTCCAACCGAGTGAGACGCTTCACCTCAGGAGCTGCTCAATTTTCCAGGGATTAGTTTTACAGTACCGTAAGGAGCTAATTAATTTAAGCGTAATGTGATGCTATAGCCCTGTGGGGATGTGTAAAAGTGATCAGACCATGAAATAAGGGAAATGTCATCGTATGACATGCAATGAACTGATCTTTTACAGGGGTTTACAAAAGACCCCGGGCCCTTTATACACAGGACACCCTTGTCTCTGGCGATCAGGAGAGCCAACATCGGTAAGAGCCGAGTCACAAAGAGATCATTCTGCCGGATCACAGAGAAAGCAATGCCTTGACCGTGCAGCATGGCTCCTTCCCTGACCAGACCCACAAGGTATTAATCTATCACTTTGTACTGAATACAATATACATTATATACATATGGATAACCTCAAAATATTCATATTATTGGGACAATCTGTAAAAAATGTAAAAAAAAAAAAGAAGACTACCAAACCAATTATGGATAGATTGTCAAAACTAGTAGAAGCAGACAAGGGTATAGATTGTAGCAGGATGGATTTGATTTAAATCACTAGTCAGTAAGGCTCGATTTAAATCAAACTGATTTAAATCAATAATTCTTGCCGGTATAACTTTAAAATGCCAGAAGGTGAAGATTTTTAGTTTAACAACTTTTCATATAAGTTTTTTTTATCCCCAGTTTAGGTTAATCATTCATATTTGGAAAACCTTTCTGTTACACTTAGTTTTGAGAACTGAGAAAGTAAACCAATCATCTGTGATAATATCTTTTAGGCAGAGATACTGCTCAATAATCTTACAAAAACAGACAGAAGTTGATGGCATAAGCACATCACCCAAAATCTACCTTGAATAGACAAGGTTGAGGGGACACAAAAGCAGATTTGGCTTATGAAATGACATATCTTGTCCCCTGAAGAATTCTTCATTGGGGTGAAATTTGCGCCATTTGGACTATTTTAATTGTGTAAGCACATGTACAGATGTGACATCCGCAGCATTGTGCATTGTTTTTGATTGATATGATGTCATTTCTTCATCTTTTGCACTGTGTATAATAAATGTATTGCTTTACATATGGAGTGGGCCGTCCCCTCGCCCTTGTCTATTCCAGGGGAAATTTTGGGTGATGTGTTTTTGCCATCATCAACTTTAGTCTATTGTTTTTGGGATGTTTTTTATGGAATTTATTTACCAAAACATTTAATCATATACAGCCTTATTTTACATAAACTAATCTTTATTTCATCATGGAATAACCTTGGGATGGTAATCAGATTTAATAAAAAAAAATTTGATTTAAATAAAAAAAAAATCAGATTTTTTTTATTTATTTTATCCACCCTGGTTTGTAGTAGTAAGTCAAAACATTGAACAAAGCTACCAAATCAAAACTTGACCAACTTTTACTAGTTACACGATAACCTGGAAGAATAAAAAAAAACCAAAAGCAAGTAGCCTAAGGTTTCTTTGTTGCTCCTTCTGAGATATGTAACCATTAACCATGGTCACATGGTAAAAACTGAGGAAAAAAAACTCAAATGGGAAACTAGTGCAGACATCTAAAGACTGATATGCTACAAAACATTCTTTCTTTGGTTAGCCATGGTTCAACATGTTTGTAAAACTGAAGAGACCTACATTAATCATCAAGTTATGTTATACCATCTTTGCTAACATTGTTTATTTCTTCTGAATCAATGGCTGCTAAATTGTGAACATGCTGCAGCGCCATCTTGTGGATGCGTTACTTATTTTTCCTAGAGATAGTGGAATTTCTGACTTTGTCTACCTGACTTTGCAGGTTACTTACAGAGCGCCCTGAACATGGTATCATCCCCACAACTGCTGGAGATATGAAGAAGCGTTGTCTGCATGCAAATTGAAGAGAGGCGACATTACCTCAAGGCGGGAGCGGTGTGACGCAGGGAAGGAAAGCTTTAAGTATAAAAAAAAAGGTTGGGAACCACTGATTTAGCACAACTAAAGCAAAATCATGGCAGAATCGCATGCACCTTCTTACCAAATTTCCTAACAGGATTTGAACATGACCAATAAAGTTTTATGGCAATAACCATTGTGTTTCTTGACGTGTCCACCTTATTTTCAATGGACCTACAACTGCATTCAAATGGACATGACGCGCCTGTGAGGGTGTACTAAGAGTTCTATTAAATGGGATCAGCTGGAAATTTACCTACACATCAGATCACCGTGCGATCCGACATGCGGGAGGATCTTGGTAGATCAGACTAGGTGAGCACACCCGATTTACGGCCGAGCAAGGAACATGGCACTTGATTGGCCAAAAATCTTCGGGAATCTGCACATGTATGCCAACGTTAAGCCTTAGGTGCATTGTAAGCACAACAATAACTATCAGGGGCTGCACTTGGATTTGGATAGAGACATAGAAAGTTGACAACGCACGTTTCGGCCACAATCGTCACCTGATAAAAGAAGGAGGAATGGTCATAAGGAAAGACATGTAAACTGCAATACTTAAAACTTTTGGTGTGAGCATGTCACTACAATGACCCGATACACAGGGGACCACAAGAGGGAACTTTTATGGATTTGTAGCCCAAGAAAGAATAGATAGAACAGCAAGCAAAACCTGCTATTTAGCTCAGTAGGTTTGACTGGCTACAACTTCACTACAAGTTCCTTCTAAATGTATGCCCTTTATAAATGGCATCTCACCAGAGGATATTTCTCTCATGGAAGAAAACATTTCCCTGCTTTCAATTGCAGAGGAGCCATGGCCAAAGACTCTGTGCTTGCACTTAGCACTCCAGTAAATTTAAAAGAAAATTAGGAACGTGCAGCAAAAATGTCCCAGGTAGAAATTATGAAAAGGATGAAGCTGGGCTCCGACGCATTCCAGGAAGCCAATGGCTGTAAATGGAACAATGTGAGTGATCCATCATGACACGGACATTAGTAGAGGTGAAAACCACAATACTAGCCAATGATTGCTATACTGAGTGAAAAATCACTCCTAATAACATCTCACATCATTTTCCAGTGGGCTGAACGGCACATTCTCACAAGGAATACTAGAGACGTATTAAGCTAGTGAAAGAAACGGAGGACAAGCCGCTAACAGAGGTTGGGGGTCCGTGCGGGATAAAAAAAATAAAAGTCATCGTCCCCCCCATCCCCAGTATAGATTACACTAGACGGCCCTGATTCCTTTACACTGATTGTGAACCCGACATTCCTAGGAGCCGGAGGAAAGAATGCAGAGCCCGTTTATTAAAAGGAATGTTTCCTGTTCTCCTCAAAGGACAAAGAGTCAAAAGATTTCTGGCAGGTACATGGAAACAAACACACACGCTGACTTATAACAGAGTGGACTGTCAAAGCTTTCATTTGTAGAAGTATAAAGTGTCAGCCTACATGGTGCAACGAAAGAGCAAAACCAAGCAATGAGTGAGGTCCATCAATAGAACACTAATGCTGTCCAGGAAACAATGTCACTAAGCCAGTGTGAAACGACATTTAAACTGTGACATCAGGCTTAGAGAAGAGACAAGGTTAGGGTACCAATATCATGGCCGATATTTCTGTTCGATCAACTACAAAATCAATACTTTGAAGCTAAACGAATGTGAATAGATTCCTGCTCACCTGGTTCAATTGACCACAAGTGATTAAAATTTTACATAAAATCAAGTCATGTCAGTAATTTTTTATTTGATAGTTTAGTTGTCATTATTTGTTTTGCAGACGCCCTCTTGTGGCAGAGAGTGGTAACGACTAGAGAAATCCAACCAGTTCAACTTCAGGAGATGATTGCAAAGCCCCTGAAACTTCAACTAACGTTTATTTATGCAATAGTAGAGTGTTGTGCCGAATACAGAGAGTTTGGAGTTCAAGTGATACCATTTATTGGCTAACAGAAGTAATTAAAGAAGCAAGCTTTCAGGATGTTGCCGATCCCTTCATCAGGCTGAAGAAGGGATCTGTGACATTCCGAAAGCATGCTTTTCTAATGACTTCACTTAGCCAATAAACGGTATCACTTGAACTCCAAGTTAATTTATGCAAAACTACACATGCTAGAGCAAAATTTTTTCCAAACGTTGCCACAACCCTTCTCTACATCTCCAGCAATTTTGGTGATTATACCATGTTTTGAGGCTTTGTAATAAACTCACAAAGTCAGCTACTCGAAAAATTGGATATCCCTAGTAATGACGCTTTAAGAAAAGAAAAAAAAAAACAGATTGTCTGTGAATCTATTACACTGTGTGGTGGTACAAACAATCGATGTTTGATTGGCCATCGATTTTTTTTATTGTGCAATATGATTGAATTGCAAAATAATTGATCCATCTAGGATTACCTTAACAGTTTATGCTCATATACTCTTAAGTTGGTGATATCCCCACTCAGAAACCAAATGGAGACAGTCTTTGGAGCGGAGTGATGACCGTCCCAGGCTGTCCAGTACCTTTTCACTGAGTGACCTACACTATATGAACAAAAGGATAAGTACACACTTCCTATTTCTTAGAATTCAGGTGTTTCATTTAGACCCATGACCACACATATATGAAATTAAGTACCTAGCCATGCAGTCTGCATTTACAAATATTTATAGAAAAAGGGTCTCTCTGAAGAGCTTAAGAGTATTCAATTTCAAGTACTGCCATAGGATGCCACTTTTCCAAGAAGTCTGTTTCTGCCCTGACCAAAGTTTCCATTTACCAAAGTGGAATTAATATAAAGTGGACGTGTTCATGAATAAGAGAAGACCAGCCACAAAGTGGCACACCAGGCAGTCATGGAATGGGGTCACAAAGTGTTGAGGCACATTGTGCATTAAAGTTGCCAATTAGCTGTAGGTGGAGAACGCCAAATGTCCTCTGGCATTAAGCTCAGCAAAAACTGTATCCAGGAAGCTTCATGGAATGGATTTCAATGGCTAAGTAGTTGCATGAGAACATTTCATGACCATGCCCAATGCCAAGAGTCCGATGGAGTGGTGTAAAGCACGCCACTACAACACTCTAGGGCAGTGGAAATATGTTCTATGGAGTGATGAATCACGCTTCTGTGTCTGGTAGTCCAAAGTATGCGTATGGGCTTGGCAGATGCCAGGAAAATGGTACCTGTATGACGTCACTGTGCCAATACAAAGTTCAGTGGGGGAGAAATGGATGGTTAAAAATTCCATAAACAAATGTACAGAAAGTTAGCAATCTAAGTGATCCCCTGTATTGGCTAACGGAAGTCATTAAAGAAGCAAGCTTTCAGATGTCTTAGATCTCTTGTGGACAGCCTTCCCAGAAAAGTAGAAGGTGTTATATCCACCCTATTATGATGTCTATGGATAAAGAATGAGATATCCTTAAAGTTTCTCTAGGTATAATGGCTGCATTCATCACAAGTTCTGACCATAATGTACAACAAGCTGCATGTATGGCTTTGGCTTTGGGTGGACTGATCATTTAATTATTTATACAACTCTGTTCCCTGCTATACTCCTCTTCAAAGAGGTCTAGGTACAAAAACTAAACAAACATGTTACAATAATAGAAAGATGCCGTAGAAAATTTTTCTTTTTGAAGGAACAAACCATTTAGAGGGGAAACAATATTTTCCATTTTTTTCCAGTGCGCCCCTCCCACTGCCTTACGTTGCGCTGAGGCAGCTGCAGTGGCATTAGGGACATCTCTTCCCATGTAGGAACTTGTCTGCCCGGTCTCGTGAGACTTGTGTTGTTATCATTGATGAGAGTGTCTCTCCCATCCAAAAACGCATCTAATCATCAAGCAGCCGATTCCCCTTCCACGGAGCTCTCCAGCTCCAACAGAGAGGAGACAGCCTAGTCTCTGTAGGAGAGGAGTTGGAGTGGAGGGGGGAGGGGGCAGTGATGGCGGAAGCAGCTTCACTTCTTCAGGATCTAAGATGCTGGCATTAGAAATGAACTTGAAGAAGGTAAGTAGGTTTTTTTTGCGTAGCAGTTTTCCAACATCGGAACTCACAGGTTGATATGTGTACTTAATGTATGTGTGTTTTTTTATTTTGTGTTTAACCGCTTTAACTGACCTGGAGGTATCATTATTTATCTGCTTTTGTTTTATTGCCTGAGTGGTTTGCTGTAGTTTCTATACCTCCAACACTTTTGGTGAGGACACCTTGTTCAGGGGCTTTCCATTTAACTCATAAAATCTCAACACAATATATTATTTAATTGCACTGATAATGAGTAATAAAAGTAAGGTAAATGCATAAATTTGAGTTGCCACCAACTGACCATAGAGGTATTACCTTTCAGTGGTGACACTTTCCATAATGACTGTCTAAACAGTCATATTGGATACTCCTTGCTTTCTTTTGGATCCTCAGGAAATGAAGCCTACCTAATGAGCAAAAAGCCACCCGAAAAGTTAAGACCTCCCTCTACACTATTAAATATAAATTTCTGCCTTCAGACACATAATTGGTAATAGTAACATATAGACTACAGATTCCCTTTTACTCAGAGTGTGAACATAGTGGCTCAGACAGCTGTAATAATAAATGACAGAGAAGGAAGGTATAACACAAGCCTTAAAGCGGTTCTATACTCAAAATAAAAAAACACTTACATTACATTGACATAATATTCACCGGCCAGCAGTATACATCTGTGAAAACTGCTACAGAATAAAAAAAGAAACAACATACTTTCCTTCCTTACTCTCGGGTAAATCATATTTATTAATGGCAGACAGCAGCAATTCCGCCCTTACTTCATTCTGACTATGCGGCTGTAAATCTATAAAACGCCCACTAGATGGAGCTTCGATTACATCATGTTAGATTCTGCAGATGTGAAGCTGCATTCCAATTCTAATGAGACTATTATTATTATTATTATTATTATTATTAACATTTATTTATATAGCGCCAGCATATTACGCAGCACTGTACAATACATTAGAGTGGAGATACAACACAGTATAACACACAGGTAATGACACAGTAGGACTTCTCTCTGGTCATTGTTACTGTTTACAAGCTAGCCGTGGCGGGTACGCCACATAGTCGGAGGGAAGAGCCCGAAAATCGCCTCTCCTGCTGTAAGGAACATTTTTTTTTTACATTTTGAGCAGTGCTGCTGCTGATCGTGTAAAGTGCCCATTGAGGTGGTAGGTCAGCTTTAACCTCCCTAGCGCACCGCCCATATCGCGCCGTTTACAACGGCACGATATGGGCGATCAAGGCAGTGTACATAGTACACTGCCCGCCGTTTCCGGCATCCCGCCGGAGCTCTACGCGCAGCTGTTGTCATTACTGACAACAGCTGCGCGGGAGAGAAAGCCGGCGCTCCTCCATTAACATGGAGGTCTATGGCCACGCCCCCTTCCGCGTCACCGTGACGCGATCGGGGCGGAGCCGCCAACCGGGAAATGCTGCGGCGATGTAAACAATCGCCGCAGCTTTCCGGGGAGGCATAAAGTCTCCCCATCGGCGGCTTTCCGGGCGGTTGAGGCGAGCCTAAAGCTCGGACGAGCTAGGCTCGTCTCAACCGCTAGGGAGGTTAAGGAGGGTTGACACGATTTTTTGCCAATTCGATTTTTTTGTTTGTCCATCCCAATATCAAATGTAAATACGTTTGAAAAGACAACGACATATAAAGGTTTGATGACCTTTCAAATGATTTTTTGTTCGAGGTCGAACAAAATGCATCTATCGAACAAATTGGCCATTTTGAAGAGAGACCTTCAGTAGTTAGGATGTGATCTCCCAGTAGGGTAGTTATTCAGGGAACAACATACTGTCCACATGGTCTTTTTCCTATTGATAACACTGAGAACCAGTCCCATTTTCAGTGGCCAGGTAGCAACTTAAACTGCCAGTCTTTTTCAGTTCACGTTTTAAAAGAAATTTGCTCAGCTTCTGCACTTGCTGTTATCAGCAATAGAAGTCATAATAGGGCAGAATGCAGCAAAACTAATGTAATGAGTAAAACCTGAATTACCTTTGTCACGGTTCCTCCTTCCTCGATGATGACGCAGTGCCGGAGCGAGAGAAAGCCCGACGTCAGTGCAGTGTCAGCTGGGAAATCATTTGATCATGCCGTGTATTGGAAAATACACAGATATGCTTTTCCTATAGAAAACCATTATAAGGCGCCTCCAGTGGCCACTTGCAGTATCTCATGTGATTCCAGGGAACGGCAGGTAAGTGCCATTGAGCCACCATGGTGCCAGCTCAGAGGTAAGTCAAAGTTTATATTTTATATACCGTATATACTTGAGTATGAGCCGAGTTTTTCAGCCCAAAAAATGGGCAGAAAGTGCTCCCCTCTGCTTATACTCGAGTCAGCTGAGGGGGGTCCACTCACGTGAATTTCCATGCTGAATGCTTCAGACAGGCAGCTTCCCTCTTCGGTAGATCTTCTGTGATCTCTCTGAGTTCTTGTGAGCTCCGTGGCTGCCCGACAGCCAGCTGATAGATATCAACAAACTCTCCACTGCCACCTAGTGGCCAGTTACTACACAACACTTCATAGCCTATGATTAAAAAATAAGAATTGCCTTGCAAACCCCATCCTGTAATAATAATAATCCTGTGTTCTCTTACATTTATTGAGGGTGTGGCACTAAGATGAATCCTGTTTGATTAATTTCTAGGGCCAATGGTGCTTTCTATATATTTTCTAATTTAGAAAACTCCACTATCTGGTTGCATTTCCCACCCTCGGCTTATACCCGAGTCAATAAGTTTTTCCAGTTTTTGTAGATAAAATTAGGTACCTCGGCTTATACTCGGGTCGGCTTATACTCGAGTATATACGGTACGTATATTTATTTATTTTATTTTTTAGTATACATTGGCTTTAAGTACATATGGTTTGAGACTATTAAAATAAATAAAAGGAATCCACAAAAGCAGAACACCAAAAGTCAACAAATTTCACATACGTTCAGGAACATGTACAATGAAAACATTTCGGGGGCCGTGTTGTGAAGACGATGAAACCACTTGTTCCTTTGTGAAGAATTCGAAAAACGGCAAAAGGCGCCCTCGCAGCTAACCATTCATTCGCTCGCCCTGCTCTTTCCAGATGCTCAACATTCTTGACATCAGAGTGGAAAAATTTACTGTTAGTCTAGAGAAATCCAATATTACCATTCTTGTCATATCCCTCATAGCTTCATTATTAGAGCAGGTCTGTGGAAGCTATAAAAGTACGGCTAAATGGTTTTAAAATATGGGCCGTGTGTTACATCACTCCGACAGCACTGAAAGCGAGGACCCCGTCCAAGCGCGTAAAGCAAACGGTTACCTTATAAAACACAACTATGTGTATTTTCATTTAATATTTGTCTGTATTTGTGTAAGATATACCAAAATTCAGCTCGAGCAAAAATCCTTTTACTGCAACCTGGGGGTATTAAACGGCGAAGAACATAGATCCCGAGCCCAGAACAACATTGTAAACTTTAACAGTGTTTGTAAAAAGGACACGGCAATGCTTACATTTTTCCACTTGGTCAAAGGAAAGTCAGTGTTGCCTTATTCTGCTTTGCGAAAAATCGGGGGAGAATAGCTAGATGGCCCGGATAAATTGGCCGGACCCCAGGACCTGCCAGAAGTATGATGGGGGCTTGCAGCTATATAACCGTATTATTTATATATCGTTACCATAGAAAAAAGAGAGGTGTATTACCGTTTATGTAGAACAAAACATGTCATATATGGCGGCTTACTTGTCGTCAGCTAAGTTTTCATTTTTTTTTGTCTTTTTTGTAATGCAGAATATTAATGAAAATACACAACTAATGCTATCAAAATAGCCCCGGAGCTATTACGCAGCTATTTACACATGGGAGTAGAGGTGGTTGAATTTTTTTGTTAACATTTTCGAGTTACCGTATTTTTCGGACCATAAGACGCAGTTTTTAGAGCAGAAAACAAGGAAAAAAATATTTAATGCATTTTCACATCAATTGGGTTAATGCAATGGATTAAATAAATGCAGTATCAAATTCAGCCAGTAGAGGTCACTAGCAGCAGTACACACACAGCATATCATGTCATTCTCCACACTGATCGGGAGGAGGGCCAGGGGGAACAGCTGTAGAGTCTCTACTCTCCCTCTTTGGCTGTGCCTGTGGAAGCTGCAGAGTGATTGCAGTTTCCACAGACATGGAGAGAGGGATAGATGGCAGTTAATTTATTTCTCTCTCCATTGCTTATACCAGCAAGGCTCTATTGGCATAAGCAATACAGTTCAGATGGGAGATCCGGACACTGGCTGTGGCTAATCTCCTTGCCTGGAGAGCTGACGGGAAGCCAAGGTGCATTCGGACCATAAGTTGCAGGGACTTTTCCCCCCTGATTTTGGGGGTGAAAAAGCGTGTCTTATAGTCTGAAAAATAAGATAATTGCAAAGCCCCTGAGCATGGTATCATCACCAAACTTGTTGATGTAGAGAAGGGTTGGGGGTATACTACAAAAAATAAAGTATAGCTCTAACACAAATAGTTTTGCACCAGCAACCAAGCATCAGCCAATAATTGGATGGGAAATTGGTAGTTGATGGCTAGATATCCAATGCCACTACATACGGTAAATGAAAGCATCTTGAGAGACAAATTGTGACTTTTTGGGATTTTTTTAATCTGATTGACACCTTTGATGAATGCATCCTACAATTCTATTTGCTTTCCTTACTACCTGGCCACACTGTTGGCTCTGTAATGTTGGCCAACAAGCTACCCCCATACACTACTAAATGAGAAAGCCAGTTGCTTTAACCCTTGTAGATGTACATACCCAAGTATATATTTCATGCTTGGTGGTTGATGTAATAAAATATTCCAGAAAATATGGGCTCTGTACAGAGATGAATGACTGGTTCAGCATTAGCTTACCTGTGTCACTTCCAGCTCCAGTGGACAAGGCTGGCATGGCTGCAGACTATGGATAACTCTGCACCGAAGAACACAAATCCACACCCACGCGGTAGGCGATCGCTCTAGTGGCTCCAATCTGCCCAGCACGATTTCTGCAGCCTCAGTGCCTTCTCCTAGAAAAAACACAGACATCATTTGTAGAATACGCAGACCTTTTACTATGTAAACCCCAACTCCCTTAAGTCATCCAATGCCGCAAGGTGCACCTAAAGACCATGGAAGGTCAATAATACCAACACAAACCTTACGTACCAACACCAATGAATTTCTGATCGTAATAATATTTATGTATGGAATTAAAAACCTATCTTTAAAATTCTCCTAATCTTGCTTTTTATCATATCCTGATCTCAAATGACAATACTTTCCAAATAGACTGCTGCCAAGGTTTACATATGCTTCTAAGAAAACAGCATGATGTGAAGACATCACATCCTACCTTTCCTTTACAGTTCAGCATTAGAAGAACAAACACTTCAGTGGTATTCCAATGTGTCTGCCCATTTTTGTGAAATCAAGCAACTGATTTTACAAATACAACCTTTACACCTAGATCAGTGATGGCGAACCTATGGCACACGTGCCAGAGGTGGCACTCAGAGCCCCCTCTGTGGGTACGCAAGCTGTCATCCAGCACAGAGGAAAAAACTGCAGCCTATTGGCTCTCAATGTTGTCAGTACTGCTCCACTCCCTTCTGATTGCACACAGTGCCCCATACCGTCGAGTGTGTGTTTTCAGGTTTTATGCATGTATATGATATGTGTGTAATTCAGGTTTAATTGCCATGCCACCACTTTCAGTGGTTTCAGTTTGGGCGCTTGGTCTCTAAAAGGTTCACCATCACTGACCTAGATTGTCACAGGCACAGCTAAAGGGATGCCAGGGATATGGTCTATTTAAATATTCCAATATATTCCAAATATATATCCCAGGGCAAATGCTGGATAAACATGCCCCATATGCTTATTAATTCAAAGCTGTGTTGTCACATCACAGAGCAACCTGTAAGTGAAGTCTATATTTCAGGCAATACAGTTCATTCTCTGTACTTGTATTTTAATTTCTGAACCCCCCCCCCCCCCCCCCCCCCAGTGATAAGGAATGAACATACATCCTCAGCTTAGGGTGGCTATATTGAGTCCATGGGAGGAGAAATGTATTCACCCTTGGCAGTAGCATCAACATGAAGACAGGGTGATGTTAAAGCAGATGGGCAAAGCATATTGCTGCCAGAATCAACCAAGTAATACAACTATGGAATAGAAAGTTTATATTTTGCACTTGATTCTACTTTACTTTCCACTTGCTGCCCTCTGTGTGTTCATCTGTGATAGGAGAAGAGAAGGTCCATATGTTAGGCTCCTTATTAACCTGGTAGGAGCTTTTGCAGGGCTTGGGTCTCCCTGTCCTTCGGTGGAAGACCTGGTAATTGGCCACTCAAGGACCAGAGGATGCATTGTGTAAGCAAAAGAAATGTGCATCATTTCCCCTATACCTAGAAAAACCAAGCGTTGCTTAGATGTCCCATTAACGTTCACCTGTTGCTTTGCCATGTTGGGTACAGGTTCATTTTAGGAAAGAGAAAAATCATTGCTAACATTGCAGCTTATGTAACTCCAAGTCCTATAGAAAACACCCCAGAGCCAAATAAAGGGCCAATTAACAAGGTGAAGTAAGTGTGCCGTGAAATGCACCTTATTTGGGTTCAGGTACTTCAATCAAGGAACAAGTAATTACGTGTGGCTGGACATGTCAGACAAGTCAAAAGGGAAAAGGAATGCAGGGGCCGACGTGAATTAGTCTGGACTGCTGATCAATTTGTTCCCGTTCTTCAGTCGCTCCTTTATCATTCCAATGGCGGGACGTCAAAGGTGAGCAAATTCATCATCATTCTAAATGAATGAATCATGTAGTTTCAAAGCCTGGATTGTTTCATACCTTAGCCTCATTAGGATCATAATTTAGGAAGACAGGTTAAAAAAATACCCCGTGATGGGAGCGGTACATTAGCCCCTGACAAAGCAAACATAAGACTTGTAATATACACTCTTCAAACTCGTACAGTACATCTGTCTAGGCTGGTCAGACAGACATCAAGATGGCGGAGTGTGAGCACAGGTTCATGTCAGGGAAGGACTGGGCTGTTTACCTGTACAATGGGTAAAATAAATGGGGATACACAGTTACAAATGCTTACTTAGCCCACGCATGGCACTTTGGTAACTTTGCACAGTAGTAAGTATGTAACTAAAGTCAACCAGGGAATTTTTTTTTTGGGCTACTGAGGTCAAGGCAATTCTCAAATATGGAGGTATCCCCCTCACAATTTACCTCCAGCTCCATGTACTTTATATTATACCAGTGGCGCCACTAGGTTTGGTGGCACTCAGTGTGCGAAACCCATTATGTCACCCAATACCGGTGTAAAAGGCATACCGGGAGTAAGATGGTGGTCCGCATGTTCCAGCAAAAAAGGCAGGTCTGGTCCATGCAGTATTCACTCTATTCAACTATATTCCTCCAGCCAAGTCAAAAGGCCAGTACCAGGAGGCAGAGCTTAGTTCCAGAGTGTGCAAGGCTGAAACTTTAGCATGTTTCTATAAACTAGCAGTACCCATTCACTGAACATGCTGATCAACTAAGGAAGACACACATTTTACAATCTGGTACTACCAACTTACCCATGAGCACATATTAACATATGAGAAGAGAGAAGTCTGTGCTACATAATGTTTTTTTTTGCAACGCACAATGTTAATATATATACACAACTCATGCTATGTAAAATAGCTTAAATCCACCGAGCTGGTTGCTCAGTGTGTTGGGTACTGCTTGTTGTAAGACAGATCAAAGCTCCCTTTTCCATTCCAGTCTCCTGGAATGTAGGATGCTTAGGACCTAAAAAAGTTTTTTGCAAATATTCAGACCATAAGAGCCACACATAATTTTCTCATTGATTTTACATTTGGTCTTACAGTCCGAAAACAGTATTTATACCAATAAGGCAGAGGGCAATCACATGCTAATAGGCTGAGGTGTTTAATTTAACATTGCTTAGACTAGGACACACTGCAAACATCAATCACCACCCATGAATAGAGGGGATCCAAGGATGCACAATATGTATATAGCCAAGGAATGGCCAGAAGCCCCTGGACTGTACCATTTACAAAGAAGGGGGGGGGGGGGTGCAAAGACCTCTTGCTAACTTGATAGTTAAAAATGTTAAGTGTCAGCCCTTCTCTGGGAATGAAATGGTGTCACCTGCTGCTTACCGCACCCCAGCCACTGTGATCCCACTGTCTGATACTATCCAATGGCTTTTCTTCGCTTGTTCTCTAGGTCATCCTATAGTAAAAATAATATTCATCTGGTTTCTAAAACGTCTTTGAGAAGATATGGTGTTTAATGATGAGGAGTACTTTTTAGGAACAGTCTAAGCATACCTGTTGAAGTCATTTTTTTTTCTCTTTTGTCATAAAACATAAGGACTTCCATTTGTCTGAAATGCTCCATAAACTGTCATCTTTAAGTCTTACTACAGCTAAAATGCTCTTTTTCCTAGATTAAGATACAGAAGGAATACTTTAGAACCTCTCATTGCAGTCCGTGTCCCCCATACGGGAGGTTTCTTTTCACTTGGCTGTCTGAAGGGTGTCAGACAAAACAGAAGTGAGTGAAATCTCAATGGGAACCCACGCAGCAATAAAAATATTTCAAGCAGAATGGGGATGAATTGGAACCTCTGCCATGTTTTTTAAACCAACCGAGCCAACAATTTTCTCATACAATGGCATAAAGCAAAACAAAGATTACATCATATGAGGCTAGGGGAGCGATAATGCTCTGCGCGGATTCTGGAAACAAAATGGCTGCTCTGACTGCGTCAGGCCGGGAGGTATCACAATAACAAAAGGGGTCTGGGTTTTTTACAAATGCAACAAGCAAACAGAGGAGCCAAGCAGTTCTCATCGGTCGCCTAACTCGACTTATTGATAGAAAAAGAACAGACTACCAGGCTGAGCTGCCAAGAGTCAGTCTGTGCGATCTCCCGGGATCAATGGTGGAGCGCCAGGCCACGGAATGGGAACAATTGTGCGGCGAACGAGCTGAGATGCCAAGCTTGTCCAGAATGGGCCAGGTGTGGGACACCTCTGGCAAAGTTGCCGTCACTGAATTACAGCTCATTATTCGGAGCCAGGCACGGTTTTTGCCGGAAAAAAGCCAGGGGAAGGATTTACAGAAAGAATGACGAGCTTTGATGCTTGGCATGGTTGGAAGAACTGAGAGGCCTGTAAACATGAATATTGTGGATTTGCTTACATATAAAACTAACACATTAAATATGTAATCCGCCATCAACAATTCCTTTCTATACACATTGCCCCACAGAGAAATTATTCTGTTCAATGGTAAGAGGCATAGCGGGCAGCAAATGCAGAAACCGCATTAAACACAGAATTTATAGGAACTTCTGATTATTCTGATGGCTGGTGTACGTTTCACAGTGATCCCTGAATATGCCATTGAAATATTCCAACTCCAGAACCTCTGCTCACCATACTGACACAATGTATAAACATATTTTTTTTATTCCAGAATAGTGACGGCCCATCAAGAACCGGAGGATTGGACTTTAGTAAAAATCTGACGTCCACATGTTCGTGGCGCACTGCCAGCTAGAGATGGTCAAATTTTTCGACTTGCTGACTTTGTGAGGTGATTGCAAAGCCTCTGAAAATTGTATCATCACCAAAATTGCTGGAGATGTAGAGAAGGGCTGTGGAAACATTTGAAGAAGAAAAAAAAAGTTTGGCTCTAGCACATGTAGTTCTTGCAAAAATTAAGTTCAAAGTCGATTTTTGAAATTTTTACTTGACTTTGAACTTCATTTATGCAAAAACTTTGTGTTAGAGACATACTTTTTTTGTAATATACCCCCAACCCTTTCTCTACATCTCCAGCAAATTTGGTGATGATACCATGCTCAGGGGCTTTGCAATTAACTCGAAACCGTCGAAAAGGTTGAATTTTTGAAACAAATATTCGACCATCTCTACTGCCAGCTCCAGCAGCCACTCTGTGTCCCTCTAAATGATCTTGACAGATGCTGGTGGTGTGGGTATTCTTCTGCCGGCCGGATCTTTTAAAATAATACCCACACAGCCGGTGTCTGTCAAGATAATTTTTTAGATCCCTCTGCGGCACAGCTTGGCTGATCCGGCTGGTGTTCAGTCAGATTGAGCCCCCCGAAATGAGCCTCCCCTGCTGCTGGATCTACATTATGTAATGACTTTAGGGGGAGGAGTTCACTCCTCTACACATGCTGCTGCTATGGACAGGGGACTCATCGAGATTAGCCTCCCAGTGTCACTGGCAGTTCATTCTGCTATCTCGAAGAGTTCGTCTCTAGTGATAAATCGGCCACCTAGATCACTGCGGCCGCACGTGCTCAGTACCAGGGGGGCTGATCTCGATGGGGAGGCACATCTTAATAGAACGCCGTGGAAGAACACCCACACTGCTTCGTTCTCCTGCAAGAAGAAGTTTGAACATGCCATGTTTGCTGCGGTCCCACGCACGAACATAGTGGCTATCCCTATTCCAGATGTATATAGACCAGGCTTGTGACATGCAGTAGCCTTTGGGATCTTGTGCTGGGGTGCTTCCTAATGTACAGGGCTGAAGTCCCCCTATGATATACTATTCCCATTGTGCACATTGTACATTAATGAAAACCTATTTAGGAGACCTGGTGGGGAGCTAAAGACAGGACCGGCTGAAGAGTAAGTAGTTACTTATTTAAAGTGAATATATACTGAAAATGTAAATTATATATGAAGAAAATTTTACTTTTGAGCTGGCATAATGGTCGAGAAGCACTTCACAATCATAAAAAAACATACGTACCCATTGTTCTGAGGGCTCATATGAGAGATTCTATGTGCTAGTTCTCTGAGGGGTTAATTAACTGCAATATTGTAACTGGCCACTGGGGCCAGTTAATGGTTTTCACTGGGAAAAATGTTTGTAGTTTTGCATACATATTTCAGGCTTTCACTTGCTCTTAAGGTGGGTTTACACGTGTAAATTTTTTGTTCAAACAACAAAGAACGAACAATTTTTTGGTTGATTGAACAAAAATGTGGAATGGCCAATTTGTTCGATGGAAAAATGTTGTTCGACCTCAAACAAAATACTGTTTGGAAGGTCATCAAACATGTTGGTAAATTTTTATCTGTCATAATTTTGAAAGTATTTCTATTCCACATCGGCGATGAACAAAAAATCTAATGTTACATTCAATAAATGAAAGAACGTTGATTAAAGAAAAAATCTACATGTGTAATCCCACCTTTAAGGTGGCCAAGCATGGTTTGATATTTTTTTTTCTTTTGATAGACTTAAAAAAAATTGATGGTTTAAAACTCTATTCCTGAATGGATTTACCATGAATGATTTAACATAAAATGGATGGAGCAGTGATCAGACATGTTGCTGAATTTCAGTCAATTGTACGGTAACTGATGGGGTTTCTTGATTATTTTAATCACTTTTGCATTCAATAGTACAATGGAGCATGCACACAGGGCTTAGGAAAGGAATTGATCAATTTTGGGTGGTATTACATTGGATTGATGTTAGGGCTTGTCCCCACTTGTGTGGTCGACTGCGGCAGACCGCTTCCATTCATTTAAACAGCCTTGTCTACACCTGGGCCAATAAAGAGAGCGCAAGTGGGGACAAGCCCTTAGACCAGTGGTTCCCAAACTAGGGGGCGCGAAGGTATTCCTGGGGGGGAGCAGGCCCTCATTCTTAACCTGTGTTTGAATAGGGAGGGGGGGCTCGATCATGTTAGAAAAGGGGGGCCCTGCAAGGAAAGTTTGGGAACCACTGCCTTAGACTGACAGATTATATTTCAATCCCACAAGCCGATCAAATCGATGATCGATCGAGCAAAAGTTGCTGCATGCATGGCTAGATTTAGAGATGTTGGGTTTTCTTCTCAGCAGCAGCACAGCATCATCAGAAGGGAGGGGCAACAAGGAACTTTCAGAATGATATTATTACAGGGAACTCCAAAACTACCATAAATTCCCTGTTGGGACTTTGGTTGGAGCAGAGACCCGGTGCAATAATCCTGATGTAGATTTATGTAGGTTGAGAAATAATACAATGTTTATTTGTGAACACTGTCACAACAAAAAAAACTAGCGTATGAAACAATACAGAGGTATAACAAATAAATTGCCAGCTATCCTGTAACATACATAAAGTATAGCGGCAAAAACATAAACCAGACAAACATGTAGGTGCAGGAAATAATAAGCAAGGTGCATAGGAGGCTGTTGAATTGTATTATTACAGGGAAGGACAGATCATACCTATTATGTGGCCAGGGACAACCATGCAATGTCCATGCAGCCTGCTGATAGGAGAAGAGAGGAGAGTGATAGAGCGGGGAGCATCTATTGCTTCACAGTTTGGAAGATGGACGTGGGAAGATGATCTTCTACAGCGGGGACAAATAGGTTACTGGTCCTGCCAGACAGAGCTATGTAAATCGCAGAACCAGATGGACAACACAAATCCTTTGCCAGGTCAAAAGCTCCTCTATGTATTTCATTCGTTTAATTTGTCTGACGTTAGCTTTAAAAGCGTGAGTAGAGTTTGAACTTTTGATTTGAAAGATTTGTTGACATTACATCCATGTTACAGGAAAAATATATGAGATCACCTAATGAATAGTGTGTCTGAAAGATAAGATCCTCAATATATCTGGAGTGTGTTTAAAACTGGACAAGTGCTAAGGTGCTACCACAGTGTCTAAAAGTCTGTCTATATCTTCGTGCTTGTGGCGTTCACCTCACAGGAAAATACTAACATTAGACAAGGAAATCTCACAAAAACATATAAGATTTGGTCATTTAATTATTGAAAAAGAAAATGATCCAATAACATATCTGTGTTTGAAAAAAGTGCCTAATGCTCTCAATATTTACAATGAAATATTTAAAGTAACTGTTGATCAGCCCTGCGCCTTAACTCCACAGCACTTTAATGGTATTAAAGTCAGGGCTTTGATTTGGTCATTCCAGAATATTCACTTTATTTTATTGTGTTTTGATATTCATTCTCCAGTATGCTTTGAAATCAATACTCCTACAATGATGTCAATCTGTCTAGATCATGGTTCCTTAAGCTACAGCTGCAGTGCCATATATGGACCCTGGAGCATAGCTGCCAAGTTTGAAAGAAAAAAAATAAATAAATGGGGGACATACAGAAAGTGGCATCACGGACGTCACTTCCGGTATACTGACCTTGGTTCTTCCCCGTTCACTTCCGGTAACGGGCTTACTTCTCCGCGTTACTCTCCCTGCTAATGTCCCACCCTGCTTATGCTGATAATGTGCAGAGTGGGACATTAGCAGGCAGAGTAACATCCTCTCCCTGCTAGATCAGCGCAATTTCAAGAATCCTTTTCTTGGATCGGGATTTGGCCAGGAAAGCCGCATAAAAAACATTACTTTCCTGGCCAAAACAGGAAGGTTGGCAGGTCTGCCCTGAAGAAGTAAATTTGATGGGGGCCAGACTAAAAGACTTCAGGGTCCATATATGGCTGTAATATACAAAAATAGTAATGGTGCCCTGAGGGCATCTTGCGGCAAAACATTGTATTGCAGGTAGATTAAAGAAAAGCTTTTAAAGCTTAAACATGTTAAGTAGCTGTATAAACATCTTGACTTTATCATGTATACACTACCATAATGGATTGTTCCAATGTTATTGTATATACAGTTTATGTCCATTGAATAACCGCAGGGAAAAGAATTACCTCCTGGCACTATTTTCGAGTGTAGCTCGAGGTAGATTTCCAATGCAAATATTGGTATCCCTGAGCTACACTTGAAGTTTCTTACCTGCTCCAGGCAAGCCAGCACCATCCTTTTGGGTTGGTGTCCGCTAAACTCGTCACCCAAAATTATGGGGGGAATGCCAGGGAGGTGTGGAAGTGCCCACACAATTCTCCTGCATTATAATGCAGGCATAGGCCTCCCAAGACCTCACATACCCGGTGTCAATGTAATCCGCCAGGGAGGTTTATCTAACTATTGAAGTTAGGGTGTGAAGTTTGGAGTAAGTATGCTCCATGGAAAATGATATATGCAAGGGTCCCCAAATCGAACTTCCCACCATTTAATTTTTTTTTACACTACAGCTTAGATATGTGCATGGGATTTTTTTCATTTTGTTCCAAACTTCAGCAAAAACTGGCCCCCTGTATAAAGAGTTTGAGGACCTCTGGTCTAGACCCAGATGCAGCAACAGGCCCAAGTCTGAAGACCACTACCACCATGTTCCCCAGAAGGGACAAGGAGACTGCTGAAATACTGTATTTTCTATTTCCAAACACTTTTTACTTAACGCAAAAAGTTCTAAGTTGGCTTCATCCAATTAACATTTTCCATTACAATTCTGGTTTGTCCATAACATTTACCTAGAAGACCAACTGCATCTTTTATTTTGCCCACTGTTTAAGGCTTCAACCGCCGTCCCCTGTCCACCTCTAAAAGGTTTCATCCATCCAGGTTTTCATCCATCAACTAACACTATTGAATATTTCTCCCTGTGTGGCCATTTGGGGTTGAAAATTCTCCTCATTCTAGTCTCAAAGACAACCAGTAGATCAGGTAAGCCAGATTCTAAACCTTCCTCACCCTACCCAAATACAATCTTAAGACCAGCTGAACTAAAATATATATTTCTTGGACCATTGAAAGAACCCATTACTGAACTAATGTGTGCTTTTACGGCTTTGCCTGGTCTTGTTCCTTCACACATGTGCAGTAGGAGGACCATAAGCAGACAGTGCTGATAGCTCTGTAAGACTTGCAGGCAGAATAACGCTAGTCTTCATGGCCCGAAAGTGTTACATGACATCATGCAAAACACAAAACTCTGAGCGTTTAAAACTGTCTTCAGTAATTACAGTTGGAATAAAGGAGGAAACTCAGAAGACTCAATGAACACTTGATTTGGCCACACAACAAGGAAAGGAACAATTTGACTAAGCCTGTGATTCATTCCTCAATGTCCCCAAATATTCTTCTTGAACAGTGACAATGCCGTTACTCAGCCTGGGAAAGAAAAGCACATTGCAACATTCAAGGGTCTATCGGTAACTACTGGAAAGTGACAAAAGCTTCTGTGCTTCATCAGGCCTACAGAACAAGGCCCAAAGCTTTGTCCAGAAAAACATGAGAAGCGCCAAGGACATGCTGTAACATTGGGCTTCAAATGGGACTCGGTTCACGCAACTATTTTTATGGTGGAAACTATCGCCGCTTCACGCTCATTGTCAGATTTGACAAACGTCTGATACTGCATTATGGCCTCATAAATGAGAAATAATGGGGAAAATTCTACAATAAAACAGCAATTTATACATCTGTGTCGAGTTACACTATAGATGTAAGACAATACAAACATTTCTTTGATCGTTCAAAGAGTACTTTTTTACTTCACTGGAAAACATTTTTGTATGATGCCTTAATGATGGCAGTGCTTCCAGGATGGTTCCTTTCAATGAAGGGGCTCCTACATGTTGGAGGGTTGGGAGGACATTTTACGAAGGAAAGTATTGAACATCATTGTAACAGACTCTTGGCTATAGCTATAGAACACAAGCTCCATAAAGTATCTCTTTATTGATCCTCGTCTGAAAATGCTGGCTCCTGGTTGCATCTGGCTTTGCGTACCAACTATGCCTGAAGGCCACCCATGAAGTAATGTGGCAACTTAATTGGTAAGATGGCATGAACAAGTATTTTCAGCACAGGATTAACACTGATTGCATCTGAGAGAAATATGAAGGTTAATTTCTGTAATCCGCTATAAGGGGGTCTTACGTAAGATTCATGCCCTATGAAGCCCAACTCCAATGGTGATAAGAACAGGAAGATTAGGATTGGCATAACCCCTCATTCTTCCTTGTCTATCAATATGATATGTATCCTCATATATCAATAGAGGGGCACAGAAATGTAAATACAATTAAGGTCTCCAGACCACATCTCCAGACAAGATGTGGTTCAAGACAATCTTTTTTTTTGTACTTCTCCAGGTCCCAACTACACACTCTACAGAAAGTCTATGTGGTTGTAAAAAGCAGGGACCACTGCATGTAAACATAGAAAGTATGTCTGGTTGTCAGGATCTCAAGTATTTATCGATGGGGGAGAAGAAAGGGTAATCTAGGTCAGAACAAAGAGATGGCTGAAAGGATATCAAGCACCATGCAAACAAGAAATGCCCTAACCAATTCTACATTTTACAAAATTGTTCTGTATGTTCTAGCCAGGTTTGTACATATAGATTTTTCTATAAATGGTTCATACTGCCATCTAGTGTTATGGCTGACTTAGTCCCCCTTATATCCATAATGAGGTTAAGTGCATCATCCACAACACTAGGTGGCAGTATAAGCAAATTATACAGAAATCAAAGCTTACAAACCAGGCAGTGACATAGGGAAGACTACAAATAGAGAAGGGTGCAATCACAAAGGAGACTCTGTGGCTAAATAGAGAAACTTAATGACTCTCATAGAAATAAAGACTAATTTTAAAATTTCATATCTACCACCAACTAGACCTGTTATGGGCAAACTATGGCCGGGGTGCCAGATCTGCCTGTTTTTAATCCAGCCCATAGTCACCTTGGTAAGAAGACACTCTAGGTCCTCTCCACTATTTCTATACAATATATATATATATATATATATATATATATATATATATATATATATATATATATATATATATATATATATATGAGCGTACTAAATGCTAGAGGCACTGGAAAGTCCACCCTATCTCTGCAGTGAACAAGTGCATTTTGACTGAAATATGGCAGTTTAGCAAAAAATGTTTTAAATATGTTTTTTTACCTTCCTACTAAAGGCAGTACAGGAAATTTTAAGATATCTCAATGGCCCTGCAGCATCTCCACAGAATCATCAATGATGCCAGGGATGCGAGGAATTGGGACAGCTTTGCCATCTGGTCATTACTGGGTCTTGGTGCGCCCCCTCTGCCAAAGGCCCATGAGAAAAAAAGTTTTCTCGACCCTGAACTAGACTTTTACCTCATCAGACTCATCAGACTTTTAGCTCATCATGAATGGTGCTGCTAGACTCATTAACTCCTCTAAATTCGCTTTATCTGCTGCTCCTTCTCTGCAAATCTCTACACTGGCTTCAGAAAAATCAAATGCTCACCTCCTGTACCACTTACATTTCTAACCTTGTACATAAATATACTCCTATCCAGCACCTTCACTCCTGTGACTGACCAATGACTCATTATCATATGAGCAGAAGACTTCTTTAGGGCTGTTCCTACTTTCTGGAACTCTCCCCCTCATCCCCTTAAACTTGCTCCCACATTTAAAACATTCAAAAAAGACCTGAAAATCCAGAATTAACATTAATACGTAAACATGTATTAAAGATTTCAGCGACTGGCTTTGCGTATACTTTTACAAAACCTCAAGCAGGGCTTCTAGCTACTTTTTTTCCCTTTTGTGGTCTGTTATTCATGTGGCCAAACATCCACTCGCCTTCTCCAGGGACAGGTCAGCTATACTACACCTTCAACACACATGCGCACGCCTGACAGTAGCTAAATCAACACACATTTCAAGACACGGGCAGTATGTCATTGATGATCCAAGAGAAGAAGAACCTCTGCTGATCAGAAAACCCAACAAAAATTCAATGTAAGATATTTAGGAGGATTGAAGAAAACAGCTAAGGGACGCATTTTCCTTAAACTTTCATCTGTAAGGTGTATAGAACGAACGACCTGTCAGTTGTAAAGGAGAGACCCCGATGAAATACCGACTAGCGAAATGTTAATATATTTCTCCTGTATTTCCAGGACTGCAAATGAAGCTACATATTTGCACTGATGATGTTGTTTTCTTTGGCCCCACCAGCCGAGTACCCTCTGGAATTTTGTATCAGAAGCCAGTCGCGAGTATTCGTGACTGCTGTATGGAATCGATTTGCTGCAGCGCAGAAATAGCAGCTGTTATAGTATGTCCTGAGAGGGATTACCGAATATTCTTAAATTGAACTTCAATCCATCTTTCCATAAAAACTATAAGTGGACGCCAAAAACGTAACGGCAGTATCAAGTGCACCTGAGGCATTTACAATACCCAGCAGGATTGTTACAACCAACCTTTAAAAAGACTTCTTTTTGAAATTTCATTATTCCAGTTGTTCCTTGCTTCTATATATCACACTGTATCAGATTTTTTCTGGCATATACTATGTGGAAACAGTGATATATTAAATGCAGTGATACATTGTTGAATTTCCACCAGGCCCCTAGTAACCTCTCAGGCTCCTGTACGGATTGTGACATCTAGTGGTCAGGAACATCCAGGCAGCTCCATAGTAAAGTGAAGATAGAGAATTCGGGGGCAGGCTGGTGGGTCCTATATGATGAGGGGTCATCGGGATGCTGCTGAATGTTTGGGGAAATTTAAATTCTACAAATGAATAAAAAAAAAAAAAGTGTTGAAAAAATTCAACATGATATGATCTTATTTTTGGGGGGTGCTGTGTTATTTCATTCAGTAGTATATGTCTTTGAAATACAAGTTAGAAGAATACTTCATTAATTAATGAAGCGTCAACCACAGTGACGGTTGTAATTTACAGACCTCCTTACCCTATGAAGTTGTTGATACTACTATTGTTAGGTTTAGTGTAACCTATAAGATTGTAAGCCTGATGGTGTAGGATCCTCAACTCCTTCTGCGTCATAACCTGTACCTGTGTTATCTCAACTCTAATTTAATGTACATCGCTGCGTAATATGTTGGTGCTATATAAATAAAAGTTAATAATAATAAAAGGATGTCCTAGTTTTGTGTTAGTTAATAACAATAACATAGGGTAATCATAATTTACTGTGTGTGTGTGTATATATATTTTTTTATTTTTATTCTTTTAAAGGATGCCAGAGATGGGTCCTGAACGGTATATATGTGTCAACCATTTTTGGGCTGGGTCACCTTTAAGGTAACCCTTAGGATGCTGGAGAAAGGTTGGCTTTAATATAAGGGTCAGGTGATCTCATCAGGGGGAACTCATGGTCTTGCTGAAAGACACGTCTATTAAGGACAAGCTAGATCGCTTCCCCCTGTGGACTACACAGACTGTTGGGACACATTGTCAAAAACCTGTAATACGCCTTATTTGGGGTATCTGTTTTGGGGTACATGACAGACTATTATTTTGGAACGGCTGCCATTAAGCCTTTTTGTTGTATGGTTGGCTCAATAAAGCATGCTTTGGGACATTTGCTTGACTCTAGTGTGGTGAAGGTGAAACCCCCCAAATTCACAATATATGTAACAGATAACTAGATATATGTATATATTAGTATTGATGGAGATCCCTCACAATAGCTATAGAAAGGGGAATTGTTTATTTAAATTAAAACAGAGGATATAGGATTCTGACAATGAACATGTACCACAAGTAAAGTGAGCTGAAACCGCAACATACACGCAATAATATGGGCTAGATCGATGGCCGCTTCGAGCGCCGTGTGCGCTTATGGCCATCTATCTTGCGCAAATCTAATGCAGCCACTCCTGTTTTGGAGCAGGATCAACCAATCCCGCTTGATAACAGGGTTATTGGACATGACCGAAAATCACGGTCGATGTCCAAAGTAATGGCCGTCACACAATCACACGATGCTCTGTGAGGCCGTCTGCAGCGGGAGGACCCAGCACTACATAGCAGTGATATATACCTTCCAATCACTATGCATTCTATCAGGGAGGACCCGGCACTACATAGCAGTGATATATATCTTCCAATCACTATGTATTCTATCAGGGAGGACCCAGCAGTACATAGCAGTGATATATACCTTCCAATCACTATGTATTCTATCAGGAAGGACCCGGCACTACATAGTTGTAGGTAGATCTAATGGAAATTGTATGGAGAGATCTTTAGGTGTATGTGGGGCTTAATTTCTGCAACTGACAAAAGTTACGTTGACAAACTGGCCAAGCTGTCTGGCAGAAGCGTGTAAGTCACAAGAACAGCCAAACAGAACTGCACGTCCAGGTAAACCAGTTCCAGTACATATGTGCTGTGTTTTGAAGTTTATAAATGCTGCTTGCCTGGGGTTTTGCTTTAACTCCCTCCAGAAGTACGACGTCTTCCAAGAAATGAAAGCAATGATTACTCGTTTTTATGAAAGCATCCTCCGAAACCACAGAACTGCTGCTATTCAGCTAGAACCACACACTTAAAGCGCCGGGCCTGCTTGTTCTCGTGTAGGAAATAAAAACCAGCGTGTTTTCTGATCCGGATCCAAGCAATGCACCATTGTTACATAGACTGCACCTCTCTCCACCAAACACCTCAATCACCTCCAGGAAAACTTAAAGGGCTCGGCAACGTATTCAGGAGCGCCATCACCTACTTGGCCTGGCGGAGCGAACACAACCACCGTACAAATCCCACCTATTTGTCTTAAATCCGCAATTACCGACGCTGCCAGTGATGGCAATCCCACCGGTGCATCCCGCCGCTCGGAATATGGATTTAAATGACATCACATCTGGTTTTAATACTTTGGGCACTTCTAAAAAGTGAGCTTATTGTACTTGAGCCACCAGTATAAACGCAGCACCTGCTGTAAAGAGCTGGACGTCTCAGTATGAAGGCTTGATATGTCTACGCAAAGCTGGAAGCTCAGTGAATGGTTTGAATTTAAATATGAACTTTAGGCAAATATTAGCAGTATAAGGCTTTTAAAGAGTCCAATGGAAAGATATAATCGGTTGGCTTCCTGTAACCTGTTAAGTTTGCAGAGGAACATCAAAAAAGAACATCAAAAAATAAAACAGTGTCTTATATACATTTTTGCTCCCAGAGATGGCCTAGGGGATCACTTAAAATGGCACAGGGGGGAATCAAAATGGCACAGGAGACTCAGAGGGGGGGGGGGGGATTACCATTTTAGTAACCCCGTCTGGTCCTCCTGTGTCATTTTGATTGCCCCCTCGGATCCCCCCTGTCCAGAGTTACAGTACCATATCTTCAGGGGTGACTTATATTTCAGCGTGAGGCAAAAATGTAATGGTGCCTTGTTTCGGGAAAACAGGGTATGTGCACTGGTTAGCTCTCCAGGAAAATGATAAAATGGACTCAGTGAAACAATGTCACCCATACTTATTCACCACACTCACACCACGCTAGCCTGGTCCTTCATACTTGTGTACTTACCTAATGACCTCTGCCTTTTCAACACTCTTGAGTCCTAATCCATGCTGAGTCCACCATGGTTTATTAAAGCGTCTCCAACCTTGGTGATCAGATCCAAAGAACCCAAAAGAAATCAGCTTTACTTATCACTTTATAAAATATTTTTATTGGACTGAAGATATGAGACTTTGGCACACTGTAAAATCATTGTACAGCTTTTATAAACGTACATTTGCTATCCCTTCAAATAACTAATCACACAGCCATTAATGTCTAAACCTATGGAAACTAAAGTGAGTACACCCCTAGGTAAAAAAGGTCTGAAAAGCACTTTTGTGAGGTAATGTATAATTAACATCAACATTCAACAATGAGGGTATGTTCCCACATAGGTGAATAATCGCCTCGCGATTTAAATCGCGTGCGCAATTGCGGTCGGCCGATCGCACGCGATTGACCAGGCGATTTGCACCCGCAATTTTTTTTTTTAAATTGCACCCATTATAAAAAACAAATCGCGTTCATTTTTCAATCCTGTCCATTCATGTCTATGGGCACGATCAGAAAAAAAAATTGTGGCCACCCGGTTCTAATCGCGCGATCACGGCCATCAGTTGAGTGTGGACAAGCCATTCTGAATGGATCCATTCAACTGAATGGATGCAATCAACGCCGATTTCCGTACACGATTAAAATCGCGAGTGTCAGACCAATAATCGCCTATGTTGCCGCCATGAGTAAACATCCCCTCTCTTATTATTATTTATATCTCGCAAAGTCAAATAGTGACATTCTCAAAATGAAATTCCACCATTTCTAGAAAAAAAATTTAACATTTCCACAAGATGGCGCTGCCCTGTTTTTACAGCCCAAGTCCAGCTCAGGATTACCACTTTCAGTTTGCAGAGAGAGAGAGTGGAGCAAGAAGCTGAGTTTGCAGCCTCTCCGACGCCACTGATGATGCGCAGCTTGCGATCTCTAGTATCCCCCCCCCCTAAGGGAGTGGACCCAGATTGGGAACAACTGCCTTAGATGAACTCACACTGCAAGAAGATTTGCGTAGATACAATAAACATATCTAGATATTCTCTGGAAGAAAAACTTGTCTTTTCTGATTTCAGGTAAATTTTAAACAGCATGTTTTGTCCATATTGTGCCATGAAGTTATCCGTTAAGCCTCTCACACACCTTTACATCACTCCATACAGTTTCCATTAGATCTATCAACAGCTATGTAGTGCCGGGTCCTCCCTGAACACAGCCCGATTATGACCCGAAAAGCAGGTGGCCCCACCTAGTGAGATAGACTTGGAATCTGCCGCATGTTGGATCCCATGGTGATCCGACATGCCGGTAAATTCCCAGTCAATCCCATTACTTTGAATGTGGACAGCAGTCCCATTCAAAGTAATGGCCGGTACACAAAGGGTGCCCACCAATCAGCTGAGAGGCCAGTTGCAGTGGGATGCCGTCATCCCGCTAAAGTCGATTTCTCTCAACTGCAGAATCACCTTGTGTATGGCTACCTTAAGGTGTATGGAGTCCTTTATCCTATTAAAATACAAGCCATGGCTTTGGAACATTTGATGCTCCTGATGGGGTGAATCTTGTCACCCTAGACTTGACCCAGGAACCCATAGACATGTGGAAGCTACATACAAGCTCCTACTCTGCACAGATCACTTTCTGTTGCATTGTTTTCACTTTGGCAAACTTTCTGGAATTTTTTTAGGACTACCAGCCAATTTACCAATGTAAAGTTCTCCTGTGCAGAGCGTTCCCTTCACCCTCCTCAATGGAACAGCCTTATGTCTACCTAATCACAGTCATTTACATCTTCGTCTAGACAGCATGAACTGCACTTGATCCCGTTGCCAAAAAAACTAAATCTGTAAGGATACTAAAGGCATTGATATTCTGCCTATATAGTGGAGCGATCTGGATCTGGAAAATCTATAAAGGTACTTCATGCATGAAAGTTATACAGTGTTCTAACCATCAATGACAAGAGCAGACAGGAAGCCATGTTAGTGTCTACAGCCGGCTAGCTGTGTGATCTCTGCCGCACACCTCCGATGAGTGGGCCTACGGACTATTTACCCTTTTTTTTATTGGTATTAAGGAATAAACAGCAGAGGGAATGGATTTATATAGCGGATACGTCTGCTGAAAGCCCAAGGTCAAATCTGGCAGCGCTTCTCCAAAGAATTTAAAGCTTTTCAAAATCAAAAGCTAATGCATTCATTAAAATACAATACAAGCTGCAGTTTGGGCAGGCGTCTAAATACACACCTGAAATAAGTATACATTCACATATATACTTGGCAGTCTGGTGATCCATGAAATCCCTGCTGGACAGAGCAGCCAAATTCTTGACCTCCAACGCAGTAATGATAGAACTTCAGAAAGTTGAAAGGAGCTGATAAAATGGTGAAGCAGAGTGTTCAGAAAGGTCATCTGTCTGCTCACTCTGTACTCTCCTACAGCCAGCATGTGTGCATTGCAGATTTACCCCTAGCGCCAGCGTTCTGCTGAGATGTCCTACCCGTTGATTTGTCCTACCCTGCCAACTGCACAGGACGAACGATTTATTCTACCCCGTAGTGATCTCCTTCCTTTGACAGCTGTAGATAGCCATGGTTTCGAGGATTTACAGGGCTCTGCATACGGGCTTCGGCTTTCAAAGTTAGGAGTTTTGGGGGGTTAAGAATAGGGGGGGGGTTGGCGTTTGACTTTGGGGCTGAGCTTCAGGGGTAAAGATAAAGGGGCTTGTGTGGGTTAAAATAAAATTAACCTCCCCTGTTCCCTAACCCTAACCTCCCCCAAAAACCCTAACTTTACCAGCCAAAGCCTGTAAGCAAAGCTCTCTGCAGCTGTCAAAAGTAGGAGATCTTGACGGGGTGGATCGTTGGCAGGGTAGGACAAATCGGCACAACCTAAGCATTTGGTATGAAGGTGATAATGGGAAGTTTATGACAAAAGAGCACAAGCTACTGTGTTTCCCCGAAAATAAGACAGTGTCTTACATAAATTTTTGCTCCCAAAGTCTTATTTTTACATGAAGAAGAATATGACACAGGGGTATCAGGGTGGGGAGAATGACACAGGCGGGATCAGAGGGGGGAATCAAACTGGCGCAGGAGACTCAAAGGGGGATTACCACTTTAGTAACCCCTTTTGATCCTCCTGTGTCATTTTGATTGCCCCCTCTGATCCCGCCTGTCCAGAGTTACAGTACCATATCTTCGGGGGTGCCTTATTTTTAGGGGGATGCCTTATATTTCAGCGTGAGGCAAAAATGTAAGGGTGCCTTATTTTCAGAGGATGTCTTATTTTTGGGGAAACAGGGTACCAGCATTTAATGCAAGGCTTTTTTTATGAATACATATATTTAATATTTGCATTGGCTGCTTCTATATATACCTGGACATCAGCCATCAGTTTATCTAAAATCTTACTTATCCTCTATGTCACCTACCTAGGAGGAAGAGCAGCAAGAAGACATCGGATGACGTCTAATGCCAAATAAGCAAGAAGGTAATAGAATGGGAAAAGTGGTGTGAGGTGTGAATCACAAGACAGACTGAGCAGAATTATAAACTTTTTAAGTAAAAAAAGTTTACATGCTACACATTTAACTATTTATGTACTGGTAGGTCTGTTTTTATGGAATTCTTTAAAACAATATTACTGTGTAGCATAAATATTCGTCTTTGAGATCGGAAGACTGCCTGATGATACATTCTCTTTCAATGATGTGGTAATAAAACAAATGTCTCGTAACCGATTGCTCCCATTTGTTGTATAAATGGAGGTGCTGATAGGAGGGAGATGGCTGATCAGTGCATCACTTCTTATCTGTCCAATCAGAAGGCTGCATGGAGGGAGGCAATGCCATTGTATTCTTCACCAAAAAAACTGTACAGAAATATGAATTTTAATACTATAGTATGCGTGTATTGTACTTGTATGTTGGTTGGGTATCATCTTTAAATGATAACTGTCTCTTAGTGTGAATCACTAGCAATAGAGCTGAATCCATCACAAGATGTGTCCAATGCAACCTTGTCATTACAGAGTAGACTTCGTCCGTAATATATATTAGACCAGTGTAAGCTATAAATTAACTTGAGCAACTAAGAAGACCCCATGTGTCAGAGCCATAGCACGTAGTGAGTCACATGACACTCGCTATTACCTTTAAAGCTTAGAAGTTAAGGTATCTATACGTTGCATGGAATGAGGGATTACATTTTTGTACTAAATGGCAAAAGCACATGTTTCCTATGAGTGATATCAAACGTTTTCAGAGTGCGGTCTACATGCTCCTCAACTCAACTGAAGTTCCAGATTTTGCAGTCCATACTTAAGGGTAACCTACAAGCCAGAATAAGCTCAATTTTCTATGGATATCCTCAAAGCAGATTCACATCTGAGGAACAACACAAGACTTTACACAGTGTTCATGAATGTCATGAGGTTCCTTGGTCAGTACCAGGTAGAGAGAGTTGAACAATTCTGACATCTAGAGCTCATTTATGGTACAGCACTACACTCAGCTGTTTTCCACAATAACCATTCCGTGCATGCTGGAATAGCAGATATAAGAGGAAAAATCTGTATGGCCAGCTCGATATTCCAAAAAACTATGATAATATACATTTAAAAGTTTAGTTATATTTTCTTTCCTGACATTCAACATCTCCAACAAAAAGTTGACATTCCTCCACGAGTACCAGCTGGTCGCACTTTATAACTCAATGTTTTTTCCTTTAATTTTAGGGTCCCCATACACCTTTATATTTCTCTGTCAGATTTCCTTTAGATCTCCTTTTGTTTTACCAAAACCATGTAATATGAGGGACTTTCTAAACAATCAAGTCTACCTGTGTTCAATTGCAAAGGATCCTATGCTACATAGTTGTTGGTAGATCTAAAGGATTCTGACAGAGAGATCTAATTAAATAAAAGTTCCAATTGAGGACCGGTTCTGTATGTACCCCCAATCACTGCCACAGTTTAAACATCTGCTATAGCTAGCTGGGAGCTATTTACCATTAAGATAATAATGAGGACACATTGAATTATTAATAGGAAGATATTTATAAAATCTGGACAACAAAAGCTTTTAAAACAAAGGATTCTACCTGTTCTACACTATTCGCCAATAAGATGGCTCCTCATCAAGATGAAACTTATATCAGCTTATGTAGGTAAACGTATTCCCTAAACTTTCCAAACAAAACAGAATCAAGAGTCCAAAAACAGCTGATTTACATATTATTATTATTTGAGATTGACGCTCACTCTTTCACATAGTAGCAAAAGTGTATTGTATGCCAAAAAAACAAACTACCATGCATTTATGACTTTTGGGGAAAATGGTCCGGAATATGTGAAAAAAAATGTGTAGAACATTCTGGGAGCAATAGCTGTAATGGCACCAGCAATACCCATTCTCTGAAACCACTGACTTACTTACTTATGGAGAGACAAATTTTACAACCTGGCAAGAACAACTTACCCAAGAGAACCTATTTACATATAAGATGGTAAGCTTAGTTTGTGTAACATAGTTTTCTTAACTGCAAAATGTAAACGTAATTCATCCACACAACTCACGCTATCAAAACTTCAACTCAATCAGCTATTAATGCTGTGAGTAGTGATGGCCGAACCTCGGCCATGTTTGTCCGCGGACGGGCGGAGCGGACTTTTAAAAAAGTCCGCCGTCCGCCCGTTCGCGGACAGATTCAAATTCCCCACTGCTAGGCGGGGAATTAGAATCGGAAAACCCGACGTCACATCCGGCACCTGGAACGCATCCTGGTGTGCTTACCGGATGTGACGTCACTGACGTCACATCCGGGTGTGCGAGCTGGCTTTCCACTGAAAGACCGGGTTCTCTACCCGGTCTTCAGTGGAAACATTCTTCCTGCGGCGGGATCTCGCTGCGTATGATCCCACCGGAGGAAGAATAGAGGGCTCCTTCACGCCGGCGGACAGGGTGGGTCGAACACCCGTACTGTCCACTGGCGGGAAGGAGGGCGAACATGCTTGTTCGTGGCCGAACTGTCCGCCTTGCGGGCAGTTCGGCCATCACTAGCTGTGAGCTCAGACTGTTGCTGTGAATATATGATGTAACGTCTCCCATATGTAAATAGCTGGTTAAAAGCTGGGTGAACAAGGGATATTTAGATTGAACCTATTTACATTGACATTCTGCATTACAATAACAACATATCTGGCACAAATACCTTTCTTTTCTTATAGTAAATAGCTGTTCATGGTTGATAGTGGTAGATTGTAAAATGTGTCTCTTCAAAGGTTGGTCAGTGGGTTCAGAGAATGGGTACTGCTATTGTATAGTCACATGCTAACGTTTCAGCTTTGCACACTCTGCAGGAACTAGGCTGTATCTCCTGGCACTGGCCTTTTGACTTGGCTGGAGAAATTGACAGTTGGCCATGGAATAGTCCAGTGAACTACCATTACCTCCATTCCACAAAACACAACACAGAGAACTGCATTAAGTTGATCTTGGAAAATTGATTCCTTTGGGGTTTTTGGATGTATGGAAATGGAACATAAAATGGATGGAGCAGTAATCGGTCAGGTTGGTAAATATCAGTCGATGGAACGAGGATCTGATGGGTTATCTTGGTATTTGGATGGTTTGTATCTATGGTACTATGGAGCACGTGCACACACCTAAGGAAAGGAATGAATCTATTTTGAATCCATCGCATTATGTGGTGGTAAAAAAAATGTATACAATTGACTTCATAAGGATCGAAAAAATTGAAGCGCGTATAGCCACCTTTAGGGTACTATTGCATTAGCTGTCTGTTAAAGTACCACTTACAATGAATAGCAAACACTAATACCACTCACTGTGCTGTAGTCAAACCAATTATATCTCTAGAAATGACAATTTTTGAAATGATAGCCAGTGGACATTTGCACATCAAAGAGCATCAGCAAATTAGATTAATTTCTCCACGTCGGACACGTGCATTGCATATAAAATCTACATCCAATACCGTAAAGCATCTATAAGTAGAAGGTGTATGGGAGGTTAGGGATAACTGCTGCTCATTGGGTCCAAGATCAAAATCACACCCCTGAACTTTTGTGGTGCTGCTTGAGGCATCTTACCACTTGGCCACCAATAATTTTCGATTTTCTGATATAAACACACTAAAGTCGGTCAAACACAGCCCAATTTTTAATTCAATTCCTGAACGATCAATCACGCTTCAAGGAAATATTGATCGAACAGGGATCTGACATGTTAGATTTGGATGGGGACCAAGGGTAACTTATTGACCAGGGGTCGATACCCCCAGATGCAGTGCGCATTGATTCCTTAAGCGATCGGTTGGCCATTTTTCCATAGCCATGCTGCGACTGCACAATGATCTCAGGGGGATCGAGCCATGTATGGCCAGCTTAATACTGCAGGCAAAACATTTATTTGTTAGGCTTGGGACTTACATGGTGCAGTGGACTCTATTTCCAGCCACAATGACAGTAATAGGCACCTGAGCAGCTAATTGCCAAGTATCACTTGCTCCCTGGAGTAATGGAGGAAGGAGAAGTTTGTATATGGGTCCAGTGTTCCTACCATCAATGTAAACGTGTCCGTTAGCTCTGCAAGCCTTTGGAGAAAAATGGAATACACAACATTTTTAAAAGTTAAAGATAGTTTGATGAAACTTCCATGCAGTAGGGGGCGCCATAAGGCAATATAAAATACAGCTCCCCAACATCTACGACACCACAAGGACTTATTATTAGCCTTTAACATTTACTGCAAAGTAAACATTTCATTTTTCTCCTGAAGATTTAAGCATTTGTCATGTAGTCATTTTAGACAATATCATAAGAGGACAATATCATAATTTAATCTTAGGCTTCTATCCAGATTTGTATGGCTGGGAAAGATTAGCTAGTGATGTGATTAAAGTTCCATCAACAAGGCTCACATCCATCAGAGTAGGCAGCAGGGAACGGGTATCTTTGTTTTGTGTCTAGACACTGCAGACTATGTAGGAGCCATTCTCCTTCATTAATACACAACCAACAGCTGAAGAAATGATCTCTTGTATTACTGGAGACAGAGTGGTGGGCTGTCCTAAACACAACTATTTTTTAACAATCGATTTGTTTTGAAGCCTGCATCACGCTAAAGTCGGTCTCATCTATCGAGGGAGAATCTGCCTGTGTATGGGCTCCTTCATTTTAGGTGTCATAGAAAGGTATTTCCAATTATTCAACCTTCCAGCCTTCAGACATTGACAGACAGAATGATAAGTATCCCCACCTGCGCAATGTCACACCATCTAGTGCAGTGGTCCCTGCAAAGTTATTTACCTGGCCCTCGCACCTGCTGTGACCACGATACTGCATCAGTCATGTCCTGAGCATGGACGGAGCCTCCACAGTTCACAAAGCTAAGCGAATTTGTTATTTTTTCAAATTATAGTCTAGTGCGCCAACAGTCTAAGGGAACGGAAACCGGCCCCTTGTTGTTAATGTTTGATGACCCCCGATCTAGATGATTGTTTAAATATTAAACTGAGATAAATGGATCAAGCCCCATCAAGGAAGTGGCTGATGTAATTCAGTTCTTTGTAAAGCATTGCATGGGAAATGGATATGTAAATATGGATCAAGAAAACTGCCATGGCTGGGCTGATGAAGCAGCCATGGGAAGACTTGAATTTGAGGTCAAATAGATATTAGGGGTAAAAATAAAAAAAATTATAAAAAAATGAAAAAGAAAAAGTTATGAAACAGATACTTTACAAAGTGAGGTGGAAGGAAGATGTTAAAAGTATTTGCAGAGCTCCAGAACTTTGAGCCATTGATAAAGTCGGTTCAGACTAATCAGGTTTTCCACTCACTGGGAAAATTAAGCAATGAATCATGTTAAAACAAATATAAAATGTAAATCTATAAAATATATATGTAAAATGAAAGTTTGACTTGTTCCCTGGAATCTTCTGAGATATTCCATGTTGATTTTCCAGGGTTAACCTCAGGGGTGCAATATCATGAGTGGCCACTTGGGGTGTTTAAAATGGTTTTCTATGTGCAAATTTGTGTAATTCGGTTTAATGTACCGGGCAGAGCGGAGGGGCTGCAAGGGACCTTGTTTAATAACATCTTACAGGTACATTGTTTTGTGCATTCCTCCCTATTATCGGCACTTCTAGTGCCATTATTGAAAAGATGAATTTATGGTGGTAGGTCCGCTTTAAGTAAAGCCCAACCAATTGTGAGTTATTGTTCAGTTTACTTAAAGGTTTTTTTTGCTTTTAAAAAAAATTATTGTTCTTTTTTATAAATATCTTCCATTGCACATTCATACATTTTCCCTATAATAGAAATTAGGATCAGGAGGTTTCACCAGTAGTCAACCCATCTGGCTCCCTTGAGAAGCCTAAGGGCCTTTTCACACTAGCAGTGCTGCAGGTGCGGTACAGCACTGTTTCCTATGAAAACTTGTGCATCGTTCACACTAGACTGAACGATTGTGTTTCTTGTTACACCCTGTGGCACTCTTTCTTCCAGGCACAGCGCAAGCATCTCCTATACACGAGTGGGTTTGCTGCTGGGCAGAAATTCCACTGCAGCCACATTGGATTTAGTGTGATAAGGCCCTCACACCATTGCCTATAATAACTGCTCTGATTAGTATAAAGAGGTGTTATTCCAATGTGACCCAGGTCCCTTCTCTCTAAAGCCTTGTACACAGTTTTTCGATAATTGTCACTGGGAACGATCCTTGTATATCTGAAGCAGCCAGAGGTCATCAGCACAGTAGAGTATTAGCACGGCATCTCCACAGCAGGTTGGGCCTACTTTAGTTTTGATCCTCTAGCAATTGGATCACTTTAAGTTGGTAATATCCAAGCATTAGCCTAATAAACCATTTAACTAATTAGATAAATTTTATAAATGCCTGTTGCCCCCTGAACTCTAGGCTAATTTGTCTTATCCGGCACGGTGCCGTGGATTTATGTGATGTATGAGAAACAAAGTAAAAGCATTTACATTCACTTTCAAGTCATGAAACCGAGGCAGTTAAATCAGAAAAACACCTAATGTATATAAAGTACATAAAGTAAAGTACTAAACTTTTTTTTATCTCTGATATCAGTGATCTCTGGTCACTTAAGAGTTCCATCTATGTCCTGTAGTATCTCTGGGAAAGGAAATCAAGGTTAATCTCACCAACAGGCAATTGAGTTCAGTTGGTTAGCACAGTTTATACTTCAGCCATTCTTTCTCTACTTCATATAAATCAAATACTTTATTTTGTGCTCTATCAAAATCACTTTTTCCCACCAAAATCTATGTGGAAATGTTAGTTTTTCTTACGGAGTGAATATAAAAATAAATAAATAAATAAATATTGGGTGTTTGCTTAACTCCCCAGGGCAGTAGGCTCCTAACAGCAGAAGGGTAAAGCATTTTCTAGCAGGGTGCACAACACTGTAACTTGATATTTACTAGGAGTAGAGCCTCTTCTCAGTACCCAGGGTAACTAAAAGAGATTTACTTCACAGTGATAGCTCACCCTGGAACATTCTATTTACATATTCACTCAGGAGGAGGGATGAGTCTCCAGCTGCCACAAGAGGTAATATATTCACTGTACTTGCAATTCCTTTTGTGGAAGGAGCCACTCATTAAGCATGCACATTAGCTGCTGTGACAGCCGAAGAGTAAGTATATAAATAAAAAGTTCCAGGGTAAACTACCAGTGTAAAGTAAGTTTCTATAAGCTACTCTCTGGGCTCTGAAACGTGGCTCAACTCCTAGTAAAAACCAATATACAGCATGTTCCAGCCCTGCACACCCTGCAGTCCCTGGGACATATAAGAAAATCCTGAAACTTCCAGCATGGGCCAGCCCTGCACTCTCTGCTAGAACATGCTGTATACTCACTTTATATGTGAATGAGTTTGTGAATGTTATTTTTTATTTTATTTTTTTCTAATTTCCTCTTCAGAAAAATTGGTCTTCTGATTTGCAAAATACGGTAATTAATTGACAAATCGTCAGACCTGCTTTCAATACAATTTGCTTACAAATGTTAGTGCTGCTGATAATTGTCAGCCTCTTTTAAACCCTTAATTATTTTATTTATGAATTTAGGTTTTGTTAGTTACTCATGTAAAGTCCGTGTAAACCTCTCAGATTGTGAGCTCCTTCAGGGAAGGGGCTGATGTAATTCAGTCTTTGTAAAGCATTACATAGGATGTGGATATGTAAATATGGAAGTGGATAAATAATGCATCATAACCGCAGTGCTGTGTATATACCGGGAAAGAAGAAAATCAGAAGATCCTAAAACTTTCTTTCTCTATGAAACCCCCCTCCCCGGTTTTTTTGAATTTTGACTGTGAATTTCATTTGTATTACCACCATTTGAAGCATATGCAGTTATCTTGTATTTCTGTACCATCACATTTAATCTAA
>CM070036.1:139355527-139377347 GCA_036250615.1 Ptychadena robeensis | reverse complement strand
TTCGAAAATGTTCCTTAATAGAAAGGGGGGCCCTGCAAGGAAAGTTTTGGGAACCAATGGTCTAGAGGGAGTGGAACAAAACCCTGCATCCTGGCATGGGCTTTTTGGCTTGGCAGGTGGAATTTAGGTTACACGCTGCCTAGCACAGACCCACCTACTTTACTTGAACATGCTGTATATTCACATTTTATGAGAACTGTGTTGTCCGCTTTTTAAACATTTTTTTTACATTTTCTCTCCATAACTATTGGCAAGTCTTATGGTCCAGTGTGTCTTATGGAGCGAAAAATACAGTATATAGAACAACCAGTTTCTTCCCAAAAAAAACTGAGACTCCTCTTATAATGAATATAATGCAATTATTTGCAGTGCATGAAATGAAAGTAAACAGTTTCAAAGAGGCCAAGTGTATAACCCACTAATCGGGTGACTTTCATATCCTACAGCTAGAGCTGCCCTTCATTATGGTTGCCGGTATCTTAACCTACTAAACAAATGCTGTTATCATACATGAAGGGGAGTATGCTGGTTCCAGAAAACCTCCCTTGGTGCCCATTGTATGCGAACACAAAACTCATTGCAAAATGGTTAAATAGGCCGATATGGACTACATACTTCACATAAGCAAACCTTTCCGAAATGTTTTCTAGTTAATGTTAAGAGTTCATCATTTCCATTGCTGTTGGAGGTTCATATTTTTTTTCTTCCTCATTCCAGGAGAGATAAGGTGTTATTACATAGCCAGGTTTTCTCAAACTAACCCCAACATCGAGATGTCTCTATGAAGAATGTGTGGAATACAGATGAAAACAAGGTTCGCTCCTTTAATCACATTGCTTGTCTCCTACCACCGTGCTATCTGTGCAGCCTCCTCCATCTCTCCCTCCTGATAATGTCACAATGAAATAAGTCAGCCGGCAAAGCCAAGACGACATAAACCCGGTGATTACCAGCTCTGGAAACTGAGCAACAGAAAGCAAATGTGTCCTCGTCTATAGACCAAGGAAGATTTACTCTATTTTCATTTGGTTTGTAGAACCTCAATGGCACTGGCAAAGAACCTCATCCAAGACCTATAGCACCCCCAACAAAGATCCTCCAGAGAAGTGTCCATGTCACTTTCTAGATCCAAGAGGGATGAAAAACAGCCCACAGTGTTATTATATTTGTGAAATGAGCCAATATTGCAAATATGCGATGTGTGTTTGTAATATCATATTTGATGGCACATGTGTTAAGCAGGGAACACACGCATAAATATGGGCCAGATCGATGCCCGATTTGAGCACCGTGCGCGCCCACAGCCATCTATCTGGCCCATATCTAATGTGGCAATGCCTGTTTTCGAGCGGAACCAATCAATCCCGCTCGAAAACAGGGATATCAGGCATTACCATAAACCATAGTCGATGTCCATTGCTTTGCATGGGGACCTCTAGCTCCTTTGATGTCAGGCCATCATCGCGCTGCTGCTGGGAACCTCAAACGGCTGGTATATGTACGAGCCGCATGTTCCCGGCTTTATAGTATTATACTTTGCTTCAAATGCAAAGTTAAACCTTTTGGGTGGTTAGCACAAGTTAGCTCAGGGTGAGTTTGTTTACTCACCCCAAAATAACCTGGGCCAAATTCGCCTATCTGGAGGGGGCCCCCAGTGTCCCTCCATATGAGCGGACCCGCCAGTCTTTCTGGGTACACCTTAATAACATCATCTATGATGCCGGAGAGGCAGGGAGTGGGAGGCACCATTGACCTTCATGTCAAGGTCTTTCCAGCACATCCCCTCCTTGTCAATAATGAAGGGGATGTGAAGGGGGGAGGAGGGAGCGTGCAGAATCATAGCAGATTACATTTTAATCCACCACAATTGCCTGTGGCGCACTCTTGAAGTGCGCCACCAGCAAAATGCCCAGAGGGTTAGACAAAAAAGGTTTGTTTCAAAAAAAGTTTGTTTCAAAATTAAAAGGTTCATCATTATATATGAAAAAAACCTAAATGTAATTTTTTTTATAAACATTAAGGCTGACCAGTGAATTTGTCTATTTTTATCACTGAGTTTGACACTCCTGATTTAGATGATGTTAACACATTGTATCAGCTGACTAGTGCTAGGGTTCCTACAAGAAACTGAAAGACACAGAGGACCAGACACTCTATCCACAATTGTCCATCACAGAGGTGGTGGGTAACGGTGGAAGAGGACACATAAAAGACAGAGCTCTTGTACCTGCAGTAGGGCTTCAACTTGGCTAATTTTAGTTTAAAAGTTTGCATGTATTTTGAGTATTCAAACTTCACTTGTAACCGTATGCCTGGCTCTGAACAGCTTCCTGAAAAGGGATGTGGTTCACACAAAAATGAGAACATTCAGGAATTAGACACTTAAGATAGCAATAGACAGGTTGATTTTTTGGTCAAGAAGTAAAATCAATTTAATGGCATGATTTAAAGTGATCAAAAGTGATAGAAATGGAGCAGAAAATGGAAACAGGCCATGATCGGTCAGGTTGGAAAATTTTCATCAATTGTTTATCCGATAGGTACTTTGGCGTTTCAATTGATTTGTATGCGATCAGATGTTGGAAAATGTGCAAAACTGGCAAGGAATGCGATGTGAGGAATTTGTTTTGCACTGTGTGGTGGTACCATTGAACGATAGTCAACGTTTCGATTTCACAAATTGAGTCAATAAAAAATTCAGGACCATATTTTTTGGTTAATAGGACGCTCTGCCGTATAGGATGCACCCATTACAGAGGAGTGTCTTATCCTAGTAAAAATACCGGAAACTGATACAGTTGTAATTCCAGGTTCCAAACAGTAGAATGGGAGTTAAAGGAGGCAGGGAAGCTGTTAGTGGCTCCTGGACCCGCTCTGCAGATGATCAGTCTATGGGGGGGGGGGGATAGTGTGTCTACAGAGCATGTGTATGTAAGCAGTGGCTGCAGCTTCACCAACACTGCTAACCTCAGTACTTAAACGCAGGGGGTGAGAAGGCATGACTTCCTGTGGCCGAACTATTGCCCTCAATATATGATGCACAGATTTTTTCCCATTACTTTCTTTGGGGGGAAGATGTACCTTCCTTATAGTCCAAAAAATGAGGTAAATCAATGCAAGCGAAAGTTGGGAACCAATCACTCAGGAGTCTGAAAACACCACTTTTCTAGGGATTACATGAGAACATTTCTGAATCCCCCCCCCCCCCACAGTACTTGCACGCGGAATGCTGCATTCACGCAGTACATCTCCTCTCTATGCAAGATAGCATTATGCAATGACAGGTTATCTCCATCTCTGCTCATCTCTCTTGTATCTGCAGATAAGACTTGACATGAAAAGCTGAAATCCATACACAATACAGTTCTCATGCAAATCTCATCTGACAGTCTCAGAATAGGGTCGGCCTTGAATAAAGCACACAATGTCCACAGTTACATAACGCATAGAACAATACACAAGGTAAGAAGCAGATGCTGGGAGGCCGGAGGGGAAACAATGAACTACAAAGCCAAGAAGGTGTAAAATCTAAAAACTAGACAAGATGCAGAACATGGCGGGGACTAGGGGGTCTGACCGCCTACGAGGTACAGAGACTGATCACAGAGGCACCTTTACCAGCAAAGTACCATCTGATGAATGTAGGAGGCAAGAAACTGCTGAGATTCAAGCTAGCGGCACCTGGAAACAAGGCAGACACCCGCCAACAGCAATCAGCAGGACAACCGCACTCACCAGGACATTACACTCCTCTTCCTGATACCACTGAGCTATGCAGAGGATGACACAGTCACAATATGTCTCATGCAGCTCAGTGAGGATCCTTGAAGAAAAAAAATGACATCCTTATTCAAACAATTTATGTATTTATTTCAAATAACGCTATATGCATACTACCTTCTGCTTATACTGAAATGTATTTATACCCTTAGGAGGATGCAGACAGTGGCGGTTTTAGGCATGGGCATTGGCTGTCAGAGGGGGGTGCGAATCTCCACCCACGATGCAGACCACTTAAAACTTAAAAGCACAGCAGTGACACATTAATCCTCAAACAGACTTATGGGCAATGCAGTAAAATGAGTGACTCCATGTGCCATAGTGTGATGATGCCGGACGTGATCAAGCTAAAATCAGGTACTGGTGAACTGGTGAAATAATAAAGAGATAATCCCAAACTTATTAGTCCTAAATCACTCACTTAAATCACTCCACACCTCCTGATCCCCACTGATAATCACATGCGCATCTTCAAGACTTCTCCAGGGCCCCTCCTACTCTCTGGAACTCTCTCCCTCACTCTATTTGACTTGCTCCTGCCTTTGGTACTTAAAAAAAAAAAGCACTGAAAACGAATCTCTTCAGTCTCTCCTACCCATCTTCTCATTCCTAACATCACAACCATGCCTGTCCCCCCCCCCCCCCCCCCCCCCCCCCCCCCCCCCACCTATTGTATACTCTGTTCCCCAACCTATTAGATTGTAAGCACAATCAGGCCGGGTCCATAACCTGTACCTGTGTGTTATCTTTTGTTGTATCTCAACTTTAATTTATTGTACAGCACTGTGTAATATGTTGGCGCTATATAAAAAAAATTATAATGAAAAATAGACCAGAGCTACAGTGAGCCACAGCCTGGGGGCAAGGACAAGAAAAAGTAGGACAAGAAAAATTAGCACCACTTAGCTGCTTACCAGAAAAGTCGGGTCACCAACCTAGCAGGGTTGTATTAGGGCTTGTTCCCACTAGCCATGCTGCACTTGCAGTTGAGGTATTTGGGCGTCCGGTATTTGCAAATTACGGCGTCCTGCTGCAGGGCGGTTACGCACAGCATTGCACATTACCAAGAATGCAAGTGCAGGGCTAATGTGAAAAGTGCACAGAATTCCTATGGACCAGTGGTGCTCAACCTGTGGGCCAGAACCACCTTGGGGGTTGAACGACCATTTCACAGGGGTTCGCCGAGTTCACTGAAGGCATCAGAGCTTCTGCTCACTAGAGCATTGCTGTTGCCCACAAAGGGGATGGAAACTTAGGAGGGTGAAAAATGCCCCTTCCTTCTACTTAGGAGTGAAGGGGATTTACTCTCCATTCTCATTTCCCATCCTGCACATCATTTGCACAAGCGGTGTGATAAAATATAAGGGAGGGGACATTACACTTACTTGATCGTGGGGGAAAATGTAGTGGAGTGGAACTTCTACGGGATCGACACTACACACCGGCACTTCTACGTAGCAAATACAGGAAGTGACACTTTGAGACATCACTTCCGGGGATCCGAATCTAAGGTTGAGAACCACTGCTATAGACAATATCCACGCTGGGATAAGGTACTATACCTCAACGCAGCACGGCTAGTGTGAATGAGCCCTGAATCTCTATTTAGCGGTTTTCCAGGAGTTCTGGAACAAGTTTTTCAGCGATCACATGGTGGAAGGCTCTGTTTTCAAACACAAAACAAAGACATATAATTTGTAGAGAAATTCTTGCATGGGCACAATTACAGCTCTCGCTGCAGAACTATGCAATCTTATCATTTGAAGAAGGCCGAGCTGCGCAAACACTGTGTGTAGAGGAGTCTGCATGGGCTGATGAAATGTATAATCATTCCGAAGATTACAACGAGCCGTCATCGGACAGATCCCTGCCCACCACAGACACACCATACACATCCCATACACCGCCTGTAATTATAGGGCTGCTCCGATACTGAACAAGACTTGCAATTATACCGACTGTTACAATTCTGTGTGTCTCAAGCTATTTGAGGGTTACAGTGAGAAACAAACCGGGTCGGAGATTACCGAATAACCATATTTGGCTGTATTACCAACATAACACCGTATTAAAAAGGCAAACTTCAGCCAAACTGCTCAGGTCCTGCATAGAGCTGAATACCACGGAAGCTTCATATAGATCTCTGGAGCACCAGGTAGGTATCAGGATGAGGATGTTTGGAAACCATCTCTACTTTATAATGACATTAAATAATGAGTCTTGCAATTCTCCTGAAAAACTGGAAATGGAAATGACAAATCTTTTTAGATTAGAATTGGATGAACAATTTACAAATTCCAAATTATTTTTAGTTGGTGAGGTTCCTCTAGGCTTCCATCTCAGAATTGTAGACAATTTCTTCTAAATAGTAGCAGCTGTTTGAAAATATCAGTAGAACACAGTGGGGTGTCACTTCTGATTTCTAAATCCCTGAAGTGATGTCCTGGGGTGTCACTTCCGCTTTCCAAATACAAGAAGTGACACTCCTTGATGCAACTTCCAGCACAAAAGTGTAATGTCCCCTCCCTCCTATTTTCCCACCCTAAAATGGTGTGTGGGGTACCAATTAAGGAAGGGGGGGGGGTACACTAACTTCTTACATCCCACCCTGCTTGTGAGCATCACAGCTGTTGCTTGTTAGCTTTCAGTGAATATATTCAACACCGTCCCGACCCATAGGTTGAGAACCGCTGCCTTTGAAGATGTTCTCCTCCAATACTGTTGCCAATCCCTTCATTTTTATCTTCTCATCATGTCTGTAGACAGCCACCAGGACACATATGGAGGAAAAGGAGCCGCCCCATACACCTTTAGATTTTTCTGTCAGATATTCTTTAGATCTCCTTTTGTTTTACCAAAACCATGTAATATGAGGGACTTTCTAAACAATCAAGCCTACCTGTGTTCAATCGCAGAGGACCCTATGCTACATAGTTGTTGGTAGATCTAAAGGATATCTAACAGAGATCTAAAGCTAACCACACACGGCTCAATGAAGTAACAGATGTCCCTCTAATCTGTTACTTCATCTGAGCCATCCATGTTTCCTTCGAGCAGGATCAATGGATCCTGCTCAAAGGAACTCGACTAAACAGGTTTCCAACATGTAGGAAAACCTTGGTCGAAATCCATTGCATTGAATAGGGACAGCTTCTCTGTGTGTGTGTGTGTGAAGGGGGTGTGGCCAGCCCTGACCCAACTCTGCCAGAAGAAGAGGAGGGGGGGGGGCTGGAGAAGCTGTCTGCTTCTGAGGCTGTGGAGAGACCGGGTAGGCCAGGAAACCGTGTCCCCATCTTACAGTAATTGATGTGCCCATGTGGTGCACATTGATTACTGTCCGATTAATCACCGATCAATCACATCGTGGTGACGTCACCATGCTGTAATTGATCGCCGGTTGATTGCATGGGAATCTACCCGTGTGTGGCCAGCTTAAAGGTGTATGGCTAGCTTAAATCTACCTACAAGACCCAACTGTTCCAAGCGCCACACTTACACAGGAGGACTCTTCTCGCCATAGCTCTGACAGTGTCATGTTTCATAAGCTAGAACTGGCTGGAAGAGGTGTTCAGCTAATTAGTTTGGAAATGCCTTTCTGTAGGGGTCATAGCTCAGCAACTCTGCTTCTGTAACCCTCTGGATACTGAGTGACAATGTGATAAATATCCCACCACTGGTGACAATCCAAATGTTAATGAAGTGCTGTTTTGTAACTCTTGGGTTATATTTCAAGTCAATGTAATTATAGGATATATTTATATCTAAGTAAAGAACGGTAATAGTAGTAATGTCTCAAGCCAACCGAGGCTCAGATAACTGTATGGGCTCAGGTCCGAGGGGAACAGTTCTACTTGTCCCCTTTCATCCGTCTGGTGGCTTAGATGTGTCCCAAAAGTGTGTGGAGTTAAAACAAGCCCGATGTCCCCAGCACTACATTGATGTGCCTGTTTCTAGTTGGACTTGTATCTTTAGCTCTCCATCACCCGTTGCTGTCACAAATCCTATAATTAGCGGGAGTCTGCCAGCACTTCTGCCGTGTGACAGATGTGAGACATCCCGCCAGTTTCCACGTTCTGTTTATAGCTATGTAAATCTGCTCGATGATTCCTCTCTTTCACGAGGGCCTCAACTATGCTGAAGACAGACCCGATCTTTTACCCCAACAATCATTTCTAGTTGATGTTTGAATGTGGAGAATAACTATAAGCAACAAATATTGCTAAAGATCAACTTCATCTTTTATTTACAATGTAAGTGAGTTATGGTGGCCATACATGTTAAAATTAGCGCAGATCCACCGCTAATCTAAAGTTTAAAGCTGTAATTCGGCCAAAAATCTGCCATGAAATCGATGTAAGCATGTGTAGATATGGTCCAGATCGATGGCCGCTTTGAGCGCCCTGCCCTCTCACGGCCATCTATCTGGCCCATATCATATGCGACCATCCCAGTTTTCGAGTGGGAACAGGGATATCAGACATGACCATACACCACGGTCGATGCCCGTTGCTTTGCATGGAAACCACGGGTCTCTCTGCAAAGCATCGGCTGAGCTGGAGAGAGAGCAGAGCTGTACCTCCTGCTCCTCCAGAGCTGCTCCTCCGATATCTGATATCATCACGCTGCTGCAGGGAACATTGGACGGCTCCAATATCAAGCCGTGTGTTCCCTGCTTTAAATCGTTTGCATTTCTTTGGATGGGGAACCGCGTCCCCATCCAAAGTAAGTGACGGCACACAAAGGGAGCTTTAGATTTCTCTGTCAGATTTCCTTTAGATCTCCTTTTGTTTTACCAAAAACATGTCATATGAGTGATTTTCTAAACCATCAAGTCTACCTGTGTTCAATCGCAGAGGATCCGGCACTACAGAGTTATTGGTAGATCTAAAGGATATCTGACAGAGAGATCTAAAGGTGTATGGCCAGCTTAAGTGCCATGACCTCCGGTCCTACCGGTGACATGGACAGCAGAGGTACATAGTAGGTGAAGTGAAATCCTCCTCCTCCTCTCCTCATACATTCCAATCTGTCTGGAATGTGACATGCTCAACAAACCATCCTGCTAAACATCTATGAGAAAATACAATGTCCTATGACAGTCTGGGAATTCACAGCAAGACTACATCAAGGGGTCCCAACCAAACACACAAGGGTCAGGCTTCCAGGGAAATTCCCTTAAGGGCCTGTTCACACTTGTGCTGCTTCCCAAAGTTCAACACACAACTTACTGCAACCAAATCAACTTCCTACAAACAACGGAATGCAGGTAATCCAAAAAGGAAATCAAGTGAAGGTCGCTGTGCTAGAGTATTGGTGGAGTTGGCAATTGGGCCGGACCAAGAGCCTGTAATGTCCATGGGTGTGGCAATCGCCTGCATCACTTATGATGGTGGTGATGTGTAATTGGCAACTTGTGACAGGGATGTTGTTATCTTTTTAAATTTCCTGCTTTAAAAAAAAATTGCAACGAGCAGAGATCATGCCTAGAGACTGTCTGTTATGGCCACGAGGATGCGTCCACAGTGTAATGATCACGCCACTGCATCATCCCCAAGGCAATGTTTGGACACCTCTAGACATTATGTGAACTAATTGCAGAGAACAAGTGGAGGGGAGCATCTTTTCAACATGGTGACAGAGGGCCACAAAAAAATTGCTAAATGGGCTGGATCAGGCACCCGGACCTTAAGGCACCCGGACCCCCATACACCTTTAGATCACTCCATACAATCTTCTTTAGATCTACCAACAACTATGTAGTATAGTATCCTCCCTAATCGCATACATAGTGATTGCAAGGTTTAGAAAGATCCTTATATTACATGGTTTTGGTAGAAGAAAATTGTATGGTAAGATTGTATGGGGGCCTTAAGTTTGCCCACCCCTAGCCTAGACTGTCATTCTAGTATGACACACTTTACAACCAAATGCTGCACACTTCGAGCTGTCTCTGAAATGCGAGGGTCAGCCTTGTATTACGAGAGTCCTTGTTGTCACTCCTGTAATAAACGCCCTCCACATCCTTCATACGTGGCCTCTTAAGACATACAGCTGCTAAAACAAACTGACAACCACTTACTGCCCATCAGTCACAAGGAAGCTCAGTGCTTCCGAACAGAAAGAACTTCAAATGAGGGTGTTCGGTTACGGGGGAAGGAAACAATCTACGGTGCTAATTGGGATAATCGGGCTCTTGTGTCAAGCAGTAAATAACCTTCATGCCATTTCAGATCTCGTAAAGAACCAAAGTGTGAGCATCATTCATACCGTAAAAATTTTATAGTTTCCAAGGGAGTTCCTCCTGAACTCCATAAAGGGGCAGAAAGAAAAAAACTCCTTTCCTGTTACAATGGTGAAATTTGATTTGCTGTAAGGTTAAGCTTTGGTCAAGTTGTTCTTCCATTAATTCCTTAGGATATGGCAACTGCACAAGCCTACACTCCTTAAATCCAACTAAAAACAGCCATACGTTGCTCATGTGCAGCTCTGTACCACCATCTCTATGGATGGCCATACTCATGGAGGACTCCGGTGGAATATTGCCCCCATACATATGGAACCATGTCATCCATTATCAGGAAAAAGATAAATGGCCATGGCGATGCATTTTTAAATGTGACATGACCATAATCAATATTTATCACAAAAAGCAAATAATCAGTGCACATTTCTGGAACTATGAACATCCTATGAAACTATGGACACCCTATTTTTATTATTTACTTTTATTTCTATAGTGCCAACATGTTCTGCAGTGCTGTATATTAAATTAGGGTTAAATTAGGGTTTGAACACAGGTACAAGGTTATGACACAGGAGGAGGTGAGGACCCTGGCCTATCGGGCTTACAATCTAATTGGTAGGTGTGAGTGAATGGGACTGGTAAGATGGTGATGCTAGAAATGAGAAGATGAGTAGGCCAGACTGAATAGGGGGGATTTCAGGGCTTTTTTTAAAAGTGTTAAAAGTAGGAACAAATCTATTGGTACGAGAGTTCCAGAGAGTAGGAGCGACCCTAGAAGTATTGAAGCCGCGCATGTGATGATGTTATGAGTGGGGATGTCACTAGTAGATCAGTGGAGGAGCGGAGAGGGCGGTTAGGGGTGTATTTATGTACCTGGTTGGAGATGTAAGTGGGGCAGGAGGTGTGGAGTGATATAAAGGCAAGGCACAGAACTTTGAATTTGATTCTCTGGACAATAGGAAGCCAGTGGAGAGATTTGCGGAGAGGAGCAGCAGATGAGGAGCGGTTAGAGGAGAAAATGGTGTAGCAACACCTGAGGTATCAGTCTAGATAAAGCAATGGTTCCCAAGCTGGGGGCGCGTGGAGGTATTCGGGGGGGGGGGGGGGGGGGGGGGGGGGGGGGGGGGGGGGGGGGGGGGGACAGCCATTGTGACACTGACACCTCTGTTTGAGAATTGCTCTGTCAGCCAAAGAGAGGGGAGAAAGATTTACAGAACTTTGACTTTTGGCTCTCCCCTCACATCTCACACGTCACATCCCTTCTCCCTCTGTGGATTGCACACAGTACACCCACCCTCCCCTACCACTGGCAGTAAATCAGAAGACAAAGAGAGGGAGAAGCAGAAAGACAACCCTAGGGGAACTAGCTGAAGACAGTAAGAAGAGTGCATTAAATGTGTGTCTCTATGTGAATGTTTCTTAATTACAAATGGCCTTTAATCTGAACCTGTGTGGTTTGAATGGGGGTAGGGTTTGATAATGTTCCTATTTTGAAAAGGGGGGCTCTGCAGGGAAATTTTGGGAACCACTGAGATAGAGGAAGGTTAGAGAGGATGATGTTGCAGTAGCCTAGACGAGAAATGATGTGAGCGTGTACCAGAACTTTATTGGTCTCTGGGGATAGGAAGGGGCATATCTTGAACAAGTTGCGCATGTAGAAATGTGATGGACCCGGATGACCGAGTGCTGTTGCATGATCCGCCATACCCAGAAGTACAAGGATATTCTTTGGATACTGGCCATGAATGGTGGAGGAAATAAAGAAAATCGGAGTATATGCTACAGCAGAGGTGAAATCAAACCAGTTTAAAAAAGCAAATGTCAAACGTCATGCTAAAAATGTTTGAATTGCCAGTATTAACATAAAGGCCTTGTTTCCATTATACGTCGGGACCACCTCTGCTAAGCGCATTGCTTGGCAGGGATTCCGACGGAGCATGTAGACTTTGTGTGCTTGGAGGATCCTCTGTTGACACATCCGCCGATGCAGAGGCTCAACGCACTCGACTACGATAAGCCTTGCATCAGCGGGACGGCTCGGCGCAGTGAAGACACAGTATCCGCCGAGCAGGTAAGTAAATGTGCTCCGTCGTGACCTCCCACCAAGCAATACGTTTAGCAGAGGGGGTCCCGACGTATGTGGAAACATAGCCAAAGAATGGTAATCCACGAAGGCCTTTCCTATTAATAATTTACCACCCTGGACTTCCAAGATTATAAAAGGAGACAACATCAGCAGCAGGAGGGAGAATTTCTACATAATGGCTTTAATAAGAAACTAAAGAAAGGCAATTAATGTAACTTTGATGAGCAACACAAGTATAAATAATAAGAATATGTGATAAACATGCAGAGGGAATCACAATTAGAGAAAAACACATCGCTCCGGCTAAATCAGTAATCCTTACACAGCTAATAGAACTAAATTATGTCAACATAAAATCTTGTTGAAAATAAAAAAAAAAACCCTGCGCACAATCTATGACACATTGTGCATTTCTACACAACAAAGCTGGATGGGAGGGAGAGCAGGTATGATATAATGTTCCAATTTAGCTCTGACTAACTCTTCTACGAAGAACCTGCAGTGGCATCATAAATCAGGCCAATCGCTCAGCCTCAATAACAGGACAGGAAGAATAAATCTAACGACCAAATTCAATTTGTATAATGTAATACTTTATTAAATGAAGCTTCGCCGCTGTTAGAGGCGCACATCCCCATAAAGGTTATCAGCAGCGAACAGCCGTGCACATTATGGGATGTATGCAAGGAGAGAGGGCTGCGCTGCTGTATGATGGTGCGAACCTTTAATGGAATGTAAATGTATAGGGCATACATACAATTATAAGTTATATGAGTACAGGTTATTTACTATACAATCCATCCGCCTGTATACATAAACCCCATGGTACAAGAAAGCGTCATTGATCTACTTATAAGGAAATAATAATTTTATTTTACTTCATGACTTAAATTGTATGTAAACCACTTTACCTGCCTCTAGACCAGTGTTGGGCAAACTAAGGCCCGGGGGGCTGGATTCAGCACGTTTAGCTTTCTTTTCTGTCCCATTGTCACCTGGTTGAAAATATGCGTCCGCTTGTTCTCTGCAATGACTATACATAATGCCTAGAGGTGTAAAAAAGGTGCCTTGGGGGCACGATCATGACACTGTGGACGAATTCTTATGATGACCACAGACACTCTAGAAATTAGCATTTCTTTAAGTTCAGGAAATTTTAAAAGATAACAATGTCCCTGTCACATGTCACCTATTACACATGACCGCCATGATGGCAGTGATGCATGGAATTGGCACACCTACAGCAGGTCAGCCATTACAGGCTCTTGGTCCGGCCCTTTTATCACATTTAAGAAGCCAATGTAGCCCACAAATAAAAAAGTTTGGCACACCCCAAAGTTTAAGAAACAACTATCTGATGGTTTCTGCACAAAGTAGACAAATGCTAACCTGGAAGTTTCAGCCTGGATTTCTCAGGGAGAGGTGACCAATCGAGACCTTTGAACCACAGGGATTTAAGCCCCCCATACACCTTAAGATTGATCCACACAATTTCCATTAGATCTACCAACAACTGTGTAGTATAGTGGCCTCCCTGATAGAATAAATAGTGATTGGAAGGTATATATCACTGCTATGTAGTGCCGGGTCCTCCCTGATAGAATACATAGTGATTGGAAGGATTAGAAAGGTCCTCATATTACATGGTTTTGGTAGAAGAAATTGTAGGGAAAGATTGTAAGGTGTATGGGGGCCTTAAGGCCGAGCTTTAGATGTAGCAAGGAAGTGGTCAAGTAACAGAAGAAGCAGGACTTATGAAACCATAGAGAGAACATGTATTATACAAATACTTCTGGCACAACTGTATAGTAAATAAAAGAGGACCTCTAGAAAAATGTAATTTATTGTCCCTTACTACCCAATACACATCATTCATGTTGTGCCATGTATGGCGGACATGCTGTATTTATTAATACTTCCCCTGATGTAACCCGAAGATTATAAATTGTTTGATGTGGGATATTGCTCAGCTGTAATCCAGTTGGGTGGCAATGAATGTTGGCGACGTAGAGTTCTTTGGTTGGCACCAGCCGATGATCAGCCACATATAGGAAATTAGGGCAAAACCAGCTTTGTAAAGATAGTGGATGTTTATGCAATAACAAATAAATTATTTTGCTGGAAGGTACAGAAATGATCACTTCCACTTTGGCAGACCAACAATTGGAAGCGATTTCAACAGTCACGCTTTGTGCATACAAGTATGAACGCTATTATCGGTGTTTGCTGTCTCGCAGAGTGAAAGTCTATTACGGAAACCCTCGGAGAGCACTTTAGAGTTAATCTCCCATACATAAGGGTTGTATGAAAAGTCTTGACAACAACACGGCAACGCTTGCTTTTTAAAAGGAAACTTGTATACTAAATAATATGCATTAATAGGTAACGGTAACACATACATATCATGCACCGTATCATGCCACTGTCTCATTTAGCTACTGTTCATTTAGCTACTGTTCTCTTCTGGGTTGAATCACAGCCGACCCCAATTACACAAATTCCGGTGAGCTTAGGGGGTCAGGGCTTTACCGCTCAGAGGACAATCATTAGGTTGCACCACTCTCAGCTCCATCCTCCACCAAAAGAAGATGATATAATACAGCCCCCCCCCCCCCTTTTTTTTAAATAGGAACATTATGGACCCCCCAAACAACATTTAACACTAGCCTTGTTTGTATTGCACAAACCAAAATTATTCACAGACAGAGAGACACATTGTAATGATCTAGGTTCAGGCTTGGATTCCAGTAGTTGAAAACAGCAACTCAGATGCAGGCCGGATCGATGCACAAACAGGGGTAGATGGGAGGCAGCAAGCAGAAGACAAGTCAGGAACAAGCGTAGGTCAATAGCCAATGGTGTCAGGTAAGTAATGGAGCAACAGCATGCATAGTCGGATAATACAAGCCAAGGGTTGGTACACAGATAATAATAATATTGATAACACAGGAAGCAGCTGAAAGGAGCAAGATATTGGCAGGAAGCACAATGTTCTGTCAATGAGGCAGAGCAAGGGCGTGGCTTTTAAATGAAGTACATGGGAGGAGCCAGGAGTTCAGGGTTCAACAAGGAACTTGGAAGCAAAGTGTCATTGTGCAAGAGATACAACAAGCATCACCAGGTTCGACACACACATTATAAGCACTCATATTTATGTTGAAGACATACTTGCTGTCTTAAGCTAGTTTCCCTATGGTTGTCTTCCCGCTTCTCCCTCCCTTAGAATTCTGATTGGCTGGCAGTGGTAGGAGAGGGTGTGTGAACTGTGTGCAATCCACAGGGAGACAAGAACTGACAGTGGGGAGAGCCAATAGGCAAAGTCCTCTGGCTGATGGTGCAATTCTCACACAGAGGTCTTACAGTGCCATCTTGGCTGACACCCTTGCTTCCCCCCCCCCTCCCCGGAACTGCCCCCCAGTTTGGGAACTACTGATCTAGTGGGACCTAAGACACCATTTTCAAGTTTTGGGGTGGTCCCAAAGACATTGGAAGAGATGAAAAAAGTGAGGGTCTTTTGGCAAGCCCGGAGTTGGGCTTTGACTTTTTTTATTCTTGTGAAGGCCCAGGTGTATATTTTGGAAGATCGCTGCTATAAAACGATGAAAGACAAACTAATTATTATTCTGTGAAATTATATCTGACAGCGCCACGCTGGAATAGGTCTCGTGACTATTTTCCACATCTTTTTATCTTCAGGATACCAGATGGCCAGGGAGCACCGAGGGCATGGTGAGTCATTTCTGGTGCTTCCATTTTAGCTGGAGGACAAAAGGTTATTTTCTTCCATTTTAATGTTGTGGTTTTATTACCTTTCCTCTTCACGTGCATGCCTGTCAGTTATCTGACCTTCCGCTTGGCGGCAGTCCCAGGAGGGCCCCCCCCCCCATTTAAAATTCCTAAGCTGTACCAAAGGAAAGAAGTACAAATACAAAATACATAGAGGGGACAGGACACCTGCTAAATCTTGTCTATTTCTGTCCATCCATTCCTGTTCTGTCACAGAGTAAAAAAAAGGAGACCAGATTCTGCTACTGTGCCAGTGATGGCGAACCTATGGCACTCGGAGCCCTCTCGGGTGGGCATGCGAGCTGTCGGCCAGCACAGAGGAGAGAACTGCAGCCTATTGGCTCTCAATGCTATCAGCTCTCTTCTGGTTACACACAGCGCCCTATAACCTCTTCTATCTCATAGGAAAGAGTTTGTGTTTACGTGTTGTGTAATTCAGGTTAAATTGCCATGATACAATAAAGAATTGGGGTTTGGGTTTCTATTTGGGTACTCGTTCTCTAAAAGGTTCGCCATCATTTGTAAAAGCAAACCAGAATATATGCTTAAGTACTAAATTTTACCAAAAGGCCTGGAAAAACATCATGACTCAAGTATAAGCCTAGGAAATGCAGCAGCTATGGTTGTGAAATTTTAACTATCTGAATTTGCAAGTTAATTGCAACGCCCCTGAACATAATATCATCAAAGTTGCTGGAGATGTAGAAAAGTATGTAGATCTAGCACATGCAGTTTTTGCATCAATTTTGTTTAAAGTCAAGGCAAAATGTTTTAAGTCGATTTGAAACCAATTTATTCAAAAACTACATGTGTTAGGAGCATGCTATTTCACAAGTGTTTCTGCGACCCTTCTCTACATCTCCAATTCAGTGATGATGCCTTGTTCAGGGGCTTTGCAATGAATTCACAAATTCTCACACTTTATTTCACGACTTTCATCTCTTGGCTCGAGTATATGCCAAATATAATTTTTTCAACACATTTTGGGTGCAGAAAAATTCAGCTCATCGTCGAGCATATACGGTATACCCCCAAAATTTTTTACTGTAGAGCTACAACTTTTATATTTTATTTATGCCTACTTAAGCTAGCCATACACCCGTCCATTCGATCGAAATAAAAACGATAGTATTCATTCGATCATTTGAAAATCTAAATTTGCATCAAAATTCAAATCAATCTTGGTAAATTTCAATTGGTTGTTCACAGTGCAGTTTCTAGCTCTTTGGGGGCCCTATGCGAGACAGCATTGTACCCCCCATTCCTCGCCCTACTGTTCCCCCTGGCAGAGGCAAGAAAGGACACATCGCATTGCACTACCACCTAACCGCCCCCCTGCCGACAGGAGGAAGAGAGGAAGAAAGTGAATCCCGTGGCTTATGGAGTGGAGCTTGGGAACCCAGTGGTCCCTCGGGCCTTTTGCACATGCATATTCAGCATATGGCAAGAAACAGCCCTGATTGTACAAGTATCTGATGGGTTTTCTAGGTATTTCAATCAATCTAATCGTGCTATGGAGTATGTGCACAGGACTAAAAAAGGAATCGATCAGTTTTAAATGGATCACATTACGTGGTGCTAAAAACAATCCAATTGTAATATGATCACACCTTGTATAGTGGAAAAATTAGCCAAGTAAGTACATCCGGCTCCTGTTCCCAGGGCTCTCACTATTGCTGCAATGACTTCACATTGGCTTTGCCATTACTATAGTGACTTTATAGGAAAAAGAAAAGACGTTTCTTAGCAATCTTGTTGAAGTAACCGTAATGTTTATCTGAAATCCCTTTTGGGATCAAGTCAAAGAGGCAATTTGAATCCAGAACTACATACAGACTGCATACAAACTGTGAAAATACAGAGTTGTAGTAACATGCCATGCTACCATGAGCACATTACCCTTTATACAGATGCCATCATCATGCCAAGCAACATATCATGTGGTCCCCAAACTGACCACAATCCTGGCAATTCAAGCTAAGCATATACAACCCTTGAGTTACAACCTGCTTGACATAAGGTCAACTTGAGATACAACCAAAATGTTAGTTTTAACTTTCAACCAAAGATTTGCCAAGGCTAAAACATGTTACTGCTTTGTGTGGTGGCATTCATCCATCTCACCAATCTACAAATGTCTTCAAAGCCAGATTCCTGATGTTCTTATGGAAGGGGACTCTCCTTCTCAACCACCTTCCATTTCAGCCTCTCTCCTTGAAAGCCAAATATGTCACCTTGAATTGCAATTTTTCTGGTAAGGGACATTTTAACTTTTTGGAGGGAACATTGGGAAAATTATTGTCATTTCTGGTAAATTACAACAATGCTTTTTTTTCTAATGAAAAGGTAATGTAAGGGGGGCTTTGGGGGTTCAGAACACATAATGGTCATGTTCATTATTTCTAATGGAAAAAATAATTTTGACTTACAACCAACTTAATTTACAACCAGTCCTTGGGAACAAATTACATTTCTAAGTCAAGGGTCCACAGTAGTGGAAATACGAGTCAGCGGAGATTATATTTGGGTGAAAGCTGCAGGTCAAGAATGACAAGTATATCCAGAAATATGTGATGCTGACGTTTTATGAAAATCTTACATTTTTCTGTGAAGTCCAGCTTAAACCCTTATACCACCTTCTGATCATTAATGGCCACCCATTGCCAGCTAGAATCTAGTGAAGTAAAAAAAGCAAAATCAACATTAGTATATACCTTCAGCTTTCTGTATTTCTCAATCTGATGATTGTTCTAACATTTTCATAGACAACCTCTGCTTACGCAATTGTCACATCACGTGTAGACTTTTAACTTCGTTAACTGTAAACACAACTGTACAGTTGACAGTTTAAGATGGAATTTATGTGATCCCGTTCTTTATTACAATATTTTCCCTGACTTATGGCCAAAAGAAGAAGATACAAAAGTTGAGTCAGGCCATTTAGCAAGCCACAATGTAACCGAAGAAAAGTCCAAAGAGAAGTGAGCTGAAGATGGAAGATAGCTGCAGATAGCAATAACAGCCATCTCTATGATTACATACTCCTGCCCCAAATACCACTTGTCCCTACAACCTGTAGGTACCCTTTTACCTAACATTCATTAGCTCACAGTTCCCTCGGGGGTCCATTTCAAAGATGACCCTACACACACTGAAAGCAGCTGCTCTGTTGCCCACAAGCAGGGTGGGAGGTTAGGAGGTAGAACAATGCCCCCTCCCTACGTCCCTACCTGACATCAAGGAATGTCACTTCTAGTATTTGAAATGCAAAAGTGACACCCCAGGATGTCACTTTGGGGGCACGGATCTAAAAAGGTTGAGAACCACTGCATTAGCTGGTAACCACCTTCATCCACCAAAGCTCATAACTTAACACACGAAAGCCTCATGCACTAATGGACAGATCAATTGCAGAAACTATCTACATGTTGTACACCCAATGGTTTACGGGAAACGGATGGAATCAGCAGAGGCCTTGTCCAATGAAATTGTTCACCAACGGATGTGGGGTGACTGAGACAGTTCATGTAAAGTTAGAGTTGCTCTTTAACCAACAACCACTAAATCAGTGGCTCTCAACCTTTTAAGATCTGTGATGTGGGGTTTGGAAGTTCCAGCGTGGAGTGTCACTTCCGTGTTCCAAAAACACGTCGATTCCAGCATGATCAGGTAAGTGTAATGAGCCCTCCATCCTATTTTCCCACCCTGCTTGTGCAAATGTTGTGTAGGGTGGGAAGAAATGGCCCAAAACCTCTTAACTTAAACAGGGTACACACATGAAGATATGGGCCAGATCGATGGCTGCTTCGAGCATGGTGCACACTCACGGCCATCTGTCTGGCCCATATCATAGGCAGCCATCCCAGTTTTCGAGCGGGACCAATCAATCACTCTTGAAAACTGGGATATCAGTCATCAGACCATTAAATGCAGCTGATGTCCATTGCTTTGCATGGTCTCCATGCAAAGCATCAGCTGAGATGGAGAGAGAGCAGAGCTGTCTCTCCAGCTCCGCCAATGACATCATCACGCTGCTGCAGGGAACATCGGACGGCTCCAATATCGAGCCGTGTGTTCCCAGCTTTACTTTCCTTTTCTTTCCATTCTTCCCACCCAAGTTTTGGGCATCAGCACAGCACTAAGCAGCAGCTCTGATGCTTTCAGTAAACACGCCGACCCTTGTAAAACGGTCATTGGACCCCCAAGGGGGTCCTAACCCACACTGCACTAAACTATCAACAAACTTCCTCTATTACTTCACTTGAGCTGCACACCATTGCAATGGCTCACCTTAAATAACCTACAGCTCCGAGTCAATTTACTGCACTTGATAGCTTGTGTAACATTACAACAGCGCCATTAATGAATCCTGACGAAGATATAAGTGAGGCCATGAAATGAACTGAAGTGCTTCATTAGGCATAATTTGTTCTCCATTTAAACACTGACAGACTACATTGCCCAGGTTACTGCAGACAGACTAAATTGAAAGCGTGCTCCTCATAGAAAGAGCTTTTATCACAATGTAGTTTTATAAGAGGCAAGAACTGTGAGCACGTAACCCAACATAGACCAAATGACCAGAAAAACAACCTGTTCAGTGTTTCACCTAAACTCAGTAAGATATCACTTATCTACACAACTGGAAATACACGTTTTTAATCATTAAGGAATGCTGATAGGTATCTACATCTGATTAGAAAACAATTTGTAATCCTAGAAAAACACCACTTGTAGAAGTCATGACGTTATAGAAGAACTTATAACTATAAGGACCTGTATGTGGTCACTACTTCTCTAAGCAGGCTTTACAACGGGTGGGATGGGTACAGGTATCAACCTAGACAAAGGGTGCCCAAACTTTTTCCAGGTGAGGTAAAAATGTGTTGAGGCTGACCACTCAGTCTGACCTTCCACAAACCATTAACATTAAATACAAATTAACTATACAATCTCTTCCTTTACACACTTGGCATTATTTTTGCAACGCATTAGCCATCAACTGCCAGGATAAAGACTGTCCTTCAGCATGCTGGGACTTTTAGTGCTCCCAGGTGTCCAGCTGTATTTCACCTAAACTGAAAAGACCTGAACATTCCTCTATCTATGACATATGGATAATCAGTGAGAAGTGATGTCTCACCATAGAGGTAACCCTCCCATGTCCCCTTGCATCCGACAGCCAGTCATATCTGAATCCAGCGACGCTCCGCCCTTTCTGAGCCATTCAGATGCAGATTGGTGGAGGGAGCGAGGCCGGATGGAGGGAGTCTCGCTCCTCCATCTTGTAAACTGGAGGACTCCAGATATGATGGCTCGAGAGCAAGCCAGCAGCAAAGATAAGCATTTTTTTCTTTAGGGGTCGCTGTCCCCCCATGAAAGCTGCATGTAGCTGAGTTATAGGTATATGTTTATTGTTTTTATTTTTTTATGTTTACAGTTTACATCCACTTTAATTCTGCATTCTAATATGAGGGATAATCGGCAGGTTGAAGCAGCCATACAGGTTAAAGCAGCAGACATGGCTGCAGGCAGAGCTCGCAACTGTACCATTCATTGGCTGTCACACTGATATTGCAGCTGTGGTTCTTGCTGACTTGCACTTGTAGCAAGACCTTTTACCATGTATAGCAATTAAAACAAAAATAAAAGTACCTTGTTAGAAAGTTTGGTTTCTCCTCTGGAAGTGAACTTGTGTCACCTCATTGCAGGTTACCTGTGCATATAATTTATTTTATGACTGAGGCTGCAGGCCTTTGGAAACTTGAACACAGGCCACAATTGGGCTGGACTTTATACATGCCTGACCTAAAACAAGGGACAGACTAAAGCTGGCCATCAAATGTAGCCCACTTAAAACAATCAATATGATATAGAAAAAGCTGCACTATTTAAGTATAAAAGGCCAACATCCCAAAATTATA
>CM070036.1:139322969-139353924 GCA_036250615.1 Ptychadena robeensis | reverse complement strand
AAATCGAATCGGAGGTTGGACGAAACAAAAATCTTGACGTGTAAACCCACCTTTAGGCTACGTTTCAATTAGGTCAGGACCCCTCCACTAAGCGTATATGCGTCCCCGACGTAGCAGATAGACTTACCAGCTCGGCAGAGATTCTCTTCACTGCGCCAAGCCGCTCCGCCGATGCAAGGCTGAACGTAGTAGCGTTTTGTTCAGCCTCTGCACCAGTGGATGTGTAAACAGACCATCCGCCGAGCAGGCAATGTCTGTTCCATTCTATGCAACCAAGCCAAAAACTACTGCCAAGAAGAGGTCTTATCTGCATTAGCACTAGCAGTTCTCTAAACACACTGACCAACTTATGAAGAGACACATTTCACAATTAGATGGCATGGGTTGTGTATTTAAGTTAACATTCTGCATTGCAATAAATACATTTTGTGACAAAGACTCATATCTCCTCCTATATGTAAATAGCTGCTCATGGGTAAGTTGTTCATTGTCAGATTTTAATATGTGTCTCTTCAAAAGTTGGTTAGTGTGTTCAGAGAATAGGTACTGCTAGTGTATAGACTAGTGTATAGACAGCCCTGACACTCTGCTGCGGCAAAGACCTCTCTCCTGGCACTGGGCTTTTGGCTGGAGGAATACAGAGTGAATACTGCATGGTCTAGTCCTGCCCACTTTGCTGGAACATTCTGTATATTCACTTGATATCTAAATAGCAGTCTCTGGTTTTTTTTTCCATAATTTTCTCTTAAAAACTTTGGGTGCGTCTTATGGTCCAAAAATATGGTACTTGTACACTGGACTTCTAACTCACAGTCCACATGTCAGCGGGGTCAGTTCACATTATAATTTAGATTAAAATATACTTCCTTTTTACCACAAATACAAAAGTGAGATACCAGGTCAGGCCCTCAGTATGGTGACTGACTACCAACCAGATATGGCTTCCCAATATTCTGTACCAGCAGTACCAAAAATGATGGCGTCTACATGAGTACATAGAGAAGAGGCTTGGCTGCTTTAGAATAGGAATATTTCGTATAATTTCTGGATGCACAAGGAAATGTATATTTTCGTATAAATTCACACAGGATGCACAAGGAAATGGACAAATACCAAAATCAGGTGGAAAATATTTGTGCGTCTAGCCAATTACAACCAACAAGAACAGATAGGACCAGGAAGCATGGAGGACAAGACATCAAAACTACCATTGAAAACCACAAAATGACTTATTGCCTTGTATAGAAATTTATACTAAAAGGTGGGAAGGTTAACCCCACCATTAGTAGAGGTTCCCCCCGAATAAAATTCAGGGGCAAGGGGACTTTAACGGCCAACACTGTTGATGGTAGGTGAAATAAGAGTAGATATATCTATATAGGTAAAATATTTAGATCATGTTTAATACATAATGATGGTAAAAACATACAGTATGGCATGGCAATATTGGCTGACAATCAATGTGTAACAAAAATAAAGTATAAGAGATATCTGTTATTGATTCATCATGTAAAAGCATAAAAATTCAAGTTCACAGTTCACAAATATTCACTGTATTAAAATGCAAGGATAAGGGATCCTGTAACACACAGGGTCCACCCCACCCCAACGCGCGTTTCGTGTATGTCCTTCATCAGGGGGTGTCTTTATCCAAGAGAGTTCTGTATTATTTTTTGCTGTTAGTCAGCATCAAAACATTGTATAAGGTAAAAAGGTAATCGAGTACATCAATCAAGGTTCACTCACTTGTGTGAATATTAAGTAAGCCAGGTTGGTGGAACATGGTGGACTTATTGCCTTGCCGTGTCACGATAGTATTGTCATCCCAGCCACTAGGGGACTTTAGAGGCATTGTAACAAAAATTTTATTTAGATGAGTAAAGTAACAAAGATCATCAAGTATGCTGCACTTGTGTATATAATAAACTCGACGCGTCTCAGCTGCAGATTAGACTGGATTGATGGTGGTAAATAGAACATTGACTCAAATATAAGAAGCAATTCCATTTAAAATGCCTTTATGAAAGCAAAATTTAGGCTGATATTCAAGTAAACCAGTGGTTCCCAAACTGAAGGTATTTCAGGGGTGCTGGCTCTCATTCCTTACCTGTGTTTGAATAGGGAGGGGGGGAGCAATAATGTTCCTAAATAGAAAAGGGGGGCCCTGCAGGGAAAGTTTGGGAACCACTGAAGTAAACAGTTTTTAAAAATAAGCTTACTACTCCCCGAAGATTGCCTTAGGTATAATCTATTACACTCACACAAAGCAAGCCATACATGCATCATTGTTAAATGGCCGATCGCAGTGTGCTTACAGCAAAGTTGGCAATTGAACGATTGTTCTGCGAAATGATACGCGCCACTTTGGGTGCTCCATCCCTGGGCGACACATTGGATGGGGATCAATGGTCCTCATCCAAAGTAATGGCAACCCAACAGGGATTTACCAACATGTCAGATCACTGATTTTGCTTGAGCCAACGCTCAAGATGGGCAGCATTCGATTTCCGAATGATCGATCACCACGCATGCCAATTGATCGTTTAGAAAGCGAACTGTGTAATGCAGATTGTGTGCATTGATGGGAGGACCCAACAGTGAACGGCTGTTAAGACCCAAAATCAAGCTAAAGGTCCCCATACATGGGTCGATATCTATTTAAACAATGGTTGGGATATGTTGGCAAATCCCTGTTGCTCTCACCATCAAAGTATCAAATAGGAATCTATTGGACACTAAGTGGTGCGCATAGATTCCCGTTTAATTGATAAGCATTCGAGGGAAGCGTGGTGAGGTCACCACGCTGAGCTTGAGCGGGTCATCGATTGAACGGGTATTGACCCGTGTATGGGGACCTTAAGAGCTAGGTGGTCCTAGGACATAAAAGCATGTGGTTCGGCAGTGGTGAAGATGTGCCCATTGGTAACCACTAATAGTGGACTTCCAGCATCCACATCTCAGCCGATGGGTTACATGGTCTATGGTTGAAAAAGAGCCTCCACTCGAAATGCGTCCCATTGTTCCTGTTGAGCCCTCCAGCATCTGTAAGCAGGAAGTGATCTCATCCCCAACCAGGAAGTGAGGTCATCCTGGAAAGCACATGGCCCTGAGAGATCGATCCTTGTAAACCTCCTTTAATGTGAGTATCTTGCCTGTTTTGTTATGTTTTATTCTATTCCATATTATTTAACCATTTACAGCACCTAACTTTGTTGTACTAGGTTGTGCGCCTCTGTCCTTGTTCTTATTTGTCTGTTACAGGGGGTCACACTCCATTTTGAGAGCTGCACACCTACACACAACTTAAACACCCATCCCTCATACTGACTCCATTTTACTCTGCAATCTGTGCTCAGGCCCCATACAACCACTAAGGGCCTTTCTGGCCACTGATATCACTGTAACTGTGTAATCACTGCTGAAGGTTGTGCGCAACTATTTATTATCTTTCTTAGTTTGTTATACATTGTCTATGTATGTAGTTTTTGCAAGGGCAATGTTATGGAAGATTGACCCCTTACTACACCTGAAAAAACTTGTCTCTATGAACAGAGTCGGCAACTTTGACATAAAGTTACTTTTCTTCTTTAGATTTTACAGTCCTTGCAAAAAAGATATCCTATGTAAACAGAATAGATATTTCACATAACTGTTACATTATAAAATGCTACTGAAAGCTTCTTCATCCAAGAGGTCACGGAGAGACTCAAACTCCTGTAAACCCATTGCAAGGTCTTCTTACAACACAGACAATACAAACACATGCCGCAAACGTTGACATACAAGATTCTCATTATGCGATGGCATATTTCACATACCACACGTATATTGGGATCTCTGCAGCGCGGTTAGGAATACAAAACCTTCCAGTAATTACTTCTAACAAGAGTGAGCCCTCTTGATGATATCTGTCAAGGAGCTTACATGTTGCTGTACAGGTTTTTCAGAATGCCAGTCGATAATGACTTGCAATGTCCCAGATCAACCTCCATAGGGGGCCTCCAGCTCATAGTTATAGTTGCTTGTAGGTCCTGGCACTAGACGCCAATAATGATAGAGCTAGACGGGGGTCTGCAACCTGTGGCCCTGGAGCCGCATTCGGCTCTGTAGCCTCATTGTTGTGGTTCCAGACTATTTTTCTTTAGTAAAAGAGGGGAAAAATGGCTCTTAAGATATGAGTAAAGCAGGGAACACACAGCACGATATTGGAACCGTCGATGTTCCCTGCAGCAGCGTGATGACGTCATCATGCTATTGTCATATATCTGATGATGCTTTGCCTGGAGACCCGCGGTTTCCATGCAAAGCAACGGACATTGATTGTGGTTTACAGTCATGTTAGATATCCCTGTTTTCGAGCGGGATTGATTGGTCCAGCTCAAAGACTCAAATGGCTGCATATGATTTGGGCCAGATAGATGGCCATAAGCGTGCAGGGCACTGACTCCCTGCACACAAAAGCTAAGAACCCTTCAAGCATCCAAGAAAAGAAGGTAATGGCAACATAAAAAAACATGGTCTCCTCCAGTATGATCATTTCTTACCACTTCTGACATCCAATCATATTCTCCATATCAAGTGTGAAGGTCGGCATACCAGAAATCAGGAGATGGTTTCACTGGCCAGGGTAAGAGACAATCGCTATTCCCTCAGGCACTTCCAGAAGTTCAGAGGAAAAACTATCATTCCAGATGACGGACTGCGAAGGTGGATGGTTTTATTAATTCTTACAGTGCAGCCGGTTTTGCACGACTGCATATTGTAACCATGGCACCTCACTATATATAGCCCTCTTCCAGAACTGTATTCACAATGACTGTACTCCGAGAAAAGGGCCCGTTAATCTGTGACAGATTCATGTTGTCAAACTTCAACATGTACTGAATATAAATATAAATTCATTAAAATACAGAAAGGTAATGCAAATGTAGCCCAGCCAAAAGGGAATATCATCCAATTGACTAAAACCATAAAACCAGCCTTGTCTTCATTTTTGTTGCTAATAGACTCTCACAGACCAAGATGATGCAGGAACCATGGAAGCGAGTGTTCCCCAGGGGTGTTGTCAGGCCAAGACAGGGGGCCCACCAGGCCCAGATGTGACCAGTCGATGCCTTGCCCACCGCTGTTGTTGTGGCGTCAGCATGACAACCGGGTTCCCATCCTGGGGCCCAGTATGGGACCCCAAAATTTCTGATGTGGTCCTGGTGCTCCCACCTAGTCCTCACTAGCCACCATAACGATCAATGGCTTCAGCAATGTAAATTCCCCTTATGTGTCAATGTGTTTAACCTCCCTAGCGCACTGCTGAGGTCCAGATTTCTGTACCAAATGTGCACCATAGACACTAATGGAAGTTTTTGGTTAAATGTTGTAAGCCTGTAACATCCCAAAATATGTCCATACAGGGGTCTAGTAGATATTCTGAATATAATAATGTTTGAAAAAATTATTAAAAAGGTAAAACAAGGTCTGAATGATAAAATCTCAAAAAATACCTTTTTGGTATGAAAGATTTCAAAATCATATTTATGTTTAGTTTATACTACAATTTTTATTACAATTGGATATGTCTTTTGTGTGTTTTTTTTTTACTTACTTATCACTATATCCAGCACAATTCCCTTTGGCACTCTCTCTCCTCTGGTGTGATAAACACACCAGGGGAGGGGAGGGTTAACTTCAAAAGGGCACATCTGGGGAATCACACTGAAATAGTCTTCTGCATAGAAAACCATTTCTTGTGCAATTTATATTTGAATCTCCGGCTGCCTCCCCGCCTCCCCCCGATGTGTGTGTGTGTGTGTGGGGGGGGGGGGCATCGGCTTCAGTGAAGAAGCCTGTACAGAAGGTCGGAGCCACCTGAATAGCAGAGAACGGCGAGTATGCACTGCCGAGGCTCTGATCTTTGCTACACGGCACCATCTCGTCCAGAGCAGTACTAACAGAACATTTGCTAATTCAAAAAAAGGTTTCCAAAACTTTTTTGCCTCTTTATAGAGTGGCCAGGGGGCTCCCTAGCCGATGCTCACTGTTCCCTCCTTACATCAAGAGGCTCCCCCTTGGATAGACGGGGGTAACAACCTCCTTATGGTGCACTATAAGGAGGTTGTTACCCCCCCCCTCTACCCAAAGGGGGTGGGCTCTTGATGTAAGGAAGGAACAGAGGCAAAAAGTTTTGGGAACCTTTATTTGAATTGGCAAATTAATGTTCTTAATTGATGACAGATTTTAGAAATATTTAATACATTTATTTAATTTTATATGTGTTTTTATTTTCCTTGGAAACGCTTGCCTGTTTGTTTTTGCTCAGCCCTTGCAGGCTCTTGGTCCGGCACCTATGTTACATTAAACCTCCCTAGTGCTCTGTTGAGGTCCAGATTTCTGTACCAAAAGCGCACCATAGACTTTTTTATGTTGCAGGCCTGCAACTTCCCAAAATATGTCCATACAAGGGTCTAGTAGACATCCTCAATATAATAATGTTTGAAACACACAATTATGTAAAAAAAAAAATTACATTAACAAAAATTATATATATATAATAAAAAGTATTATTTGAATGATAAAATCTCTAAAATACTTATTTCGTATGAAAGATTTCAAAACAGTATGTATTCATATTTATGTTTTTTTTAATATTCATAATAAAAATTTTATTCAATTGGAAATGTGTTTTTTTTTACTTTGAATTGTATTGGATACATGTATCACTATATCCAATACAATGCCCTTTGGCACTCTCTCTGCCAATGAACACACCAGGGGAGAAAGTGTCAACTGCAAAGAGCACATCTGGAAATCACACTGGGAATAGAAGACTGTTCTGATGTGATTTCCATGTGAATCTCCCGCTGCCCCACCCCCCTGATGTGACGTCATCACGTCACTGAGGGGGGGAAAGGGGTCAGTTCGCCTCCTCCAGCTTCTCCTTCAGATCGGAGCCCCCTAGCAGCACAGAATAGTAGATCTGTGCTACCAAGGCTCTGATCTTCTGACCTGACAGCTCTATCTTGTCCATTGCTATACTGACAAGTCAGCGCTGGAGATGCAGGAATGGCAGGGGGGTTAAAAACCCATTGTGGCCCACAAGTCAAAAAGTTTGCCCACCCCTGCTTTAGTCTATCTATGTTGAGAACATAGTGAATATGAAAGATACAAGTATTACATTACTACAAAAAATGTGGAAAAGTGAGAAACGTAAAGCTTATTATGAAATCATTTTAATTGTGTGAGAACAAAGCTGTGCAGAGGAAGATGGGCAACCTATGACTAAGGGTAAGACGTGATGGAACGTGTATCAAGTAAAAAAAAAAAAAAATGCTGGAGAGGTACAAGTTGCTCGCTCCGGCTACAATCATAAATTATACAGGAACTCCAAAAAAATATAGCAAGCGCAGATGAAGAGACATCCATGCTACCACTGAATACATATTACAGCGTACCTTGCTACAAATCCCTGCAGGACCTATTAGGCAGGACATGTCAGGACACAGCATGGTCCAGGAGTACCTGTCACTGGACATGCAGGACAGTGAGCGCCAGTTAAATATTTTCATCTCTCCTGGGGAGTTATTAAAGATGAAAAGAAGTAATAAAATTGCATTTTCTCTTCTGAGATACAAAAAAAATTTATATTTCTATTTCTAGAGGATGAACAGTCAGAAAATACACGCCATCAGCGTAATTTAAAGCCCAAAACCTAATTTCGAGACACCACAGGAAAGAATTAGGAGCTCGGATTTTTATTACTTTCTGTATCCCTGTAGATTTTCCATCATTTCCTTTTTCTTCCAGGATAGGAAGTCAGACATGATCTCTCCAATTAAAGGTTCCTGTTTGAAGTGTTTGTCCTCTTCCTTGCTGACCAGTGACACTTTGAGTGTTAAGTCCCCCATACACCTTAAGAGGAGTCCATTAGGACTACCAACAACTATGTAGTGCCAGGTCCTCCCTGATAGAATACATAGTGATTGGAAGGTATATATCACTGCTATGTAGTGCCGGGTCCTCCCTGATAGAATACATAGTGATTGGAAGGTATATATCCCTGCTATGTAGTGCTGGGTCCTCCCTGATAGAATACATAGTGATTGGAAGGTATATATCACTGCTATGTAGTGCCGGCTTCTCCCTGATAGAATACATAGTGATTGGAAGGTATATATATCTGCTATGTAGTGCCGGGTCCTCACTGATAGAATACATGGTGATTGGAAGGTTTACAAGGGCCCTCATATTACATGGTTTTGGTAGAACAAAAGTGGATTGTACAGAAATTGTATGGCAATATTGTAAGGTGTATGGGGGGCCTAACGGTCTTGTAGGGTGTCACCAATGAAGCAACGTGCCCTGGGTTCTCTGAAGACGTACCTTTTCTTATTTATAGGACAAACATACTGGAAGCATTTTTTGCAGCCTTGAAATGAATATCCAAATATCTCATAGGTGTGGTCTGCACGACAAGTTTAATGACTTGTCTTCGCTTGATTCTCCTTGTTACACAAGAAGTAGTGTTTAACTCTGTTAAAATGCATGTTCACAAATCATTTAAATAGTGTAATAAATTAAACAACAGTAGTTTCACTATATATTGATTTTAAGCTTTTTGGGTTTCTTTTATACTTTTTGGTTGGTTAATTTTTCAGCCATGATATGGTTTTGTTCTCCAGAAGTAGGAGCGACTCCATAAAGCCCAGGTGCCCAGCATGCGGCCCTTTGGTCTTTCTTTGGCGGCCCCCCTTAGTCCTCTACCTGTGGCCCCCATAACCTGTTAATGCATAAGGCAAAAGAACTCACCTGTCCACCAATCCCACGCTGACAGGCCCACGTCTAGGATCTACTTAGAGTGGGAAGAGAAGGAGAGGCGATAAACTTATGTGAAAAGCCAATCATTAACGAGATGGCGCTTGAGCAAATCCCTCGCCTCTCTTCATCTAGTGTTGGCGGGGGATCAGCAGACTGATTCCACCAATAAACAGGGGGTGATTGTACAGTATACATTGAGGTACATAACCTTTGACGATGTATATGACACAATGCATTACCATGCTGCAGTGCTCCCTAATGCTTGAAATATCATTTAAAACAAGTTTTGTTATTTAATAACTAAAAACTATGTCTTCTAGCTATGCATGTTATTCTTTATTATAAAACGTTTATACAAGTCAGTATAGATTGAAAATGTTATGTGTGGCCCTTTGGTAATGCTGAGGGCAGCACTAGTAGCCCTCCATATCAGCTCGGTTGGCCATCACTGCCCTAAAGGAAAGACAGCGATGTGACATCACACATTGACTAGGTCAATTTCAGAACCTCTGTCAACTTTTTACTATTGTCCATTCTCTGTCTAGCAGAAACAAATTACAGGTGTAAACAGAGCCACAGATAGCAGCAAAGTCTCCACACCAAAAACGTTTTATCAACTAATTATAACCTTAGGCTAATCATACAGGGGACAATTATTTAGTGTTTCAAGGGTCGATTTGACTTAAGTTTGATTTTAGATCCGAATTTAGAATTTATTGTTTAATTTAAAGAAATTTATTTTCGATTTTGATCACTTTTGGTCATTTGCACCAGGTGGGTAGAAATTGAAATTCTATTTGATCGACTTAAAAATCACTAGTTTTAAGTCGCAAAAATGTAAATGGACATCTTAATGGATAGGATATGAAGGAGGTGTTAATTCTCCCCAAAGCTATTCTTACATTCTTTAAAGGTTTCCTTAGGTATTTTAGAGCCATGCAGATCCAATGAACATTTATTAATTATCACATTATCAGTCATTTTCTGATGACACATTAGGATTAGGTCACCTGTTCTGAGGGAAACATCACAGTTTGCGCACCCCTAACTTGCAGCCATCCATCTTGTTACCTACCATAAGCTTTGTTCCAGGTTGCAGCAACACCAAACTCCTACGGAGCAAGAAAATTGCTTTGTATTCATTTCCAACGTTAGTCCATAATGATTGTGGCCTCCAGCCATTCACAGAAGCATAGAGCTAAAAATAATAATGAATGACAAAGTATTATGTGTGCAAAGGTAGATAGCAAAGGGCACAACTGGTTCTTCATTTACTAATTATTTTTGGCTGCAATGCTAACCTTCAATCCTGAGCCTACCGCAAGGTTTGGTGAACGGGTGAACGGGTGTTTTACTTACCTGTTCCCTTGCTCCTGATAGTATCTTCTCTACTCGTACTCTACACAAGTTCACATTTTCATCACCAAAGGTCCCCCATACATTGGTCGATACCAGCTTGACCAATGAATGCTCATGTTGCAATGACATCACCACACTGCACAAGAGCATTCGTCTATTAAACTGTTATATCAAGGATGGCTATAGGACCAAGCAGTCAGCAAACAACCCGACAATTTCTAAGAGTAAAGCCCCCCCCCCCATATATGTTTAGAATTCTTGTCGATCTCCCGGCAGATCGACCGCGCATGATGAGGTCATGACGCACGACCAGTATTGCCGACATTCGAGCCACACACCCTTTGCATTTACTTTGGATGGGGTCCGTAATGTCTTAAATCATATTGTGGCCCAATCCATGGCCCAATTTAAGGAGGACGCTTTTAACCCGCGGCAGATCGATTGCTGCGAGTGCACAGTCAATTGGTTGCGAATCGAAACATTTGGGGGGGTCTAAAAATATACTGGGATCAGGGGAAGTGAGTTCAAGGGTACCAGACATTAAACAGAGGACATCCAGTTGGAAGAATTTTTGGATTGAAGCTGAATACAGCAAACATTGTGTTGTAATCTTTTAATGGTCAGTTTATTTTTATGTTTTTTTTTTTTTGAGGGGAGGCCTTCTGCTTCAGATGTATACTAGATAATAAAAAGCCATAAAAGTCTAACAAGATAACAAAATAAAAAAAACTGTTATGATTCCTTAAGCTGGGCACACACGTACCAATTCCTGCACGTTCTGATCCCTGATCGGATGCCGTGCGCACTCCTGCATCCCTTAAGGATCGGGTCGTGCAGAAATTGGAGGCTGCAACTGACGAGGATTGGGCTGAAATCAGCCGTCCTGTCGGATCGCACAGATTGGGCTGCCCCCAGCCGAAGTAATGAGCTGCAGATGAAGAGTGCCGTCCGATTCTCGGCACTAGCGGGCGGGTGTGATGACGTCATCACGTCGCTCCTAGTGCACAGAATCGGATAGAGAATAGACGGTACATCGTACCGTCTATTCCCAGCTTTAGTCACAAGCAAAATAAACTTCCATCATGAATAGATAATGCAAATATATGGTTGGCAGCATTTAGAGTTTCTGTACTTTAGCAATACAAGATGGCCACTGGTTGCCTTCTCATAAAAAAAAGGAAATTACTTTTTAATCTAATATGCCTGTCCATGCTAGAGACAATTTTTTATTAGTCTCTGGTACGGACATCTGCATTACCAGGTCTGAACATCTGCTGACACAATCTTGGGCATCCTGTAATTTATGGGGGGACCTAGAGGTCAAATGTAAACGCTTTTCATTTAGAAAAATCTGTGATGTGATGAGTTATTGGACCAAAAATTAGAGAAAAAAGTGTATTCTTCTAGTTACATGATAACAGGTGGTGGGCTATGCTGCAAATAAAGACAACCAGAGGTCTCTACACCCAAAGATGAGATGCCCAGACATCTATAACCAGCCTAAAAGTAGGATAGAACATATCTGAGGGTCTCAAGAAGAATAAATATCAAGAATCTAAATTTACCAGAACTACAATATCAACATTCAATGCAGAACTTTACATGTAAAATAAAAAACACCATACTGGTCCAAATACCTGTGCCCCAAAACTCAAGGTTATTACTAAATATCAGCAAACAGGCAAAGCTCCAACAGTTCTTGGAAGACCAAACTGAAAATCCCATCCATGAAGGGCAGAAAACGTGTGACATAACGGCTTGGGATGGGGCTAGAGTGGACATGTAGATAGGTATGTGCACCTCAACATTATACCTTCCTCATGTTTCTTTCCTCTGCTCTTTCCGCATGGAAATATGAATAACTATGAAAGGTTGCAGTAAGGGGTGTGAAATTGGGAATGTAAATTAATAATCCAAAAAAACTGGTGTTGGATATCTGGGGGATGAAAGTCAGAGTAGGCATATGTAAAGGTAAAATCTGACAAGAGAAAATCAATGTGTGATAGCTGGAATATGGCTATGATAGGTTGACATTTGGACTGCTGGTAGTCTTAGGGGTTAGTTACTAAGCCAGAAAATTTCAGGTATGAGATCTGGGGGTTCAAACATGTTGTACTGTGAGAGTGACATGTGACCCAAAGCCAGCTGGTGACCAGTGGATGGAGACAGCTAATCGGAGGATCAATCAGGAACAGGGAGGCCCATCTGCAGCAGAACCTACCATGCAGGAAGCTGACACAGAAGATAGTGAGGGGGACAGTGAGGAAGACCACGCTACATATGGAGTGAGTACCAAACACCATCTCCTGGTACTCATCTGAGTTATGCGCACCTCTGTATATAATAATCTTATTTTCCAACTAAGAACATTCATTCTGCATCTCCCAGAGGTATCCTGCTGCTGTACCAGGAAGACTCAGGGGTGGACACATACCAAATCCATCTTGGTGCTTCAGATGGCCGGATGCCAGATGGATGATTCCGATTATTATTAAACATTACACAGTAACGGAATTTAAATTTTTGAATCATATCTTCTCTAGAAAATAACCGTGAAATGGATCCATCACATCCTGGGCATCACCTCGGTAAATAATTAAGAGCCCTCTAGCAGACATGGGGTTAAGAGACCTGCCAGCTCTGGAAATTACCTGAACTGCTCACTCAAGAGGTGTTCCTTGGCAAGGAGCCTGGAGCTGGCACTGTGACGCTAGCTCAATCTACGCTCCAGGCTTAGATATCCATTTCACGTCGAGGAAAGTGAGATGAGGAGACGTATTTCTATTTTATCTTGTCTGAGAACACCAATATCTTTAAAGCTGAACTTCTGGTACACAGATCACTATGCATTGATATGCAATATGCATGACCTCTAGATACCATAGCTAGCATATATATGTGATAAGTTTAAGAGAAAAGTATTGAACCCCTCCACTGTCTAAGAGAATCCCAATTTGCTGTGAAATAAATTGAAACGGACAGAAGTAATTGAAACAAATGAAAAAGGCATGATCACGCTTCTTGGGATCCCTTAGAAGTTTATTGGCATCATTGGATTTTAGCGAGTTTTGAAACAGACTATTCAAGTTTAAACAGCTTCACATGAGTCTTCCATCTTATAATTAGTCACTTAATCCCATTTAGGCAGAGGAAAGAGGCATTTGTATCACTGGATGCAGTACACGGAGCACGAACAAGACATGCCCCGTGTAAGAAAGCTTTGTCCTAGCCACAGGTCATGGGTCTTCCAGCTGGAAAAGGAGCCAAAGCACGCATATTACAGAACCTAAAGCTGGTCATACACGGGTCAATTCCTGTGCAATTCATGAACGATCGCAACACAACTAATCAGTTGCGTCACCACGTTGCGATCAATCATCAATCACACAGGAATCGACCAGTGATACGCACCTGTGATTGTTCATCAATCGTATGGGAAGCGACTGGTGATTGCTCATCAATTGCATGGGAAAGCATCGCAGGATGAGCACCACCTTTGGCAATCAATCCCTTGACATTACTTTGGATGGGGACCATTGGTTCCCATCCAAAGTAATGGTGATCTAACAGGGATATACCAACATGTTGGATCCCTGTTTCATTGACATTTTCTTGAAATGAATGAAAGAAAGAAAAACTTTGTTCTGAAGTAGTTTTTAGGCTATGTTCCCACTTTGCTGGCAGTTATTTGCCTGAGGTGGCGATTTTCAATCCTATCAATGGGGACAAGTCCATTGAAAGTAGTGTAGGCAATTGGCAGGCGATTAACTGCCAGCGCAGGCGATAAATCGCTTCAGTGGGAACATAGGCTTAAATCAGGGGTAAAGCCTTGTACACACGCCAGACAATTGTCAGGCCAAGGTGATCGACTCGCCAAGTATCTCAGATGAGGTAGTTGATTGATCAGACATGATTGGTCTGTCAGGTGCATTAATGTACACAACTCTAACTACAATAATGTCTTTTTATTATTATTAAAAAATAAATAATATATATATATATATAAAAAACAGAAAAGAAAGCAATTTATTTACAATGGCCAAAAACACAGACTTTTGAGGTAGATTGTACGAGAAGGAAGGGGAAGAGACTTTTGGCGTCTCCCCACCACACGGACTTGAAGTGCAGAAGAGGATACAAGGTGCAAAGATGAACATGTTCGGGGCGATACAAATTCGTCTTTGCCAAATACAACCTCATCTATGAATCTCCATAGGATTGTTTTCCTGTACAATGATGGACTTCCCGATTCATCTAAAGCAGCTGAATGGAGAACTTTTTTTTACCCCTGGGCTTCCAAATGATGTATATTGACATACCCTGAATAGGTATGAACAACAAACACCTTTGTGCTGGTAGTGAGGATGTTTCCCAGTCCATGCTGTAGGTAGATGTGTCACCTGCTCTCCGATACTCTTCCGACCTGGGCTTACATTCTACCCGAGACCCAAAGTCTTTTACGGGGGGGGGGGGGGGGGGGGGGGGGGGGGCGATGAAGAAGTGTGCAGCTCACTTCTCCTCCCCTGTTCATAGGACAGAACAAGAACAACCAAAATTGGAGATTATTACATATGTATGAAAGAAGTGATTTAACCCAGTGAGAGAAAAAACATAAAAATGGGTGGGAAGGATAATTTAGTCACACTTCAATTGACCCCTCTGTCAAGTCTAGGCTTTTAGGTGTCTGAGCAACAGAGAATCATATAGGAACTAATTAAGGCTAGATATACACTGTCAGTCCGCAGCAGCCTAGAAAACGGCTCGTCTCGAGCGCCTGCAAACTTATGCAGGTGCTCAAGGGTAATTTTGATAATGACACTATGACAGGTCTATCAGACAAAAGCCCAAAAACTGACCGCCTGACACATAATGTCGCCTCCGATTGCTCGTTTATCGTAAAAAAAAACGATCATATAAACAAGCCCTTAATCAGCATGTTTCGGTTACATTGACTTACATTGTCTGGCCTGGTCTTAGAATGGGCTCATTGGCATTGTAAAACTTTATCTAAAGAAAAAGGTTAATTTCACAATTGTGAGCAATTCAAAAGATTTTTCATCATTGTCTTCCCAGTATACACAAAAGTAACTCTCCAAAGTGATGTAATCCCCTTTCCAACAGTTGTCAAAGCTGGTTTTGCCATTGCAAGACTTCCTCTTTATTGCTGTTCTCATGACAACTAAAATGTATTAGATTTTCCTCGCTTTTGGTCCTTATGATAACTACCACCAGGACGAATGAATCAGAATATTAACTTGGTGATAAAAGGAGGTTCTTTCCTGTAATCAGTAGAAAGAAAAACAACTGAGGCCTTCCATGGTCCTTCAGCAACAAATCATTTCATTTACAGCTACATAAGAGCAGCGGGAGAGTTCATTAGATGTATTCAGGCGTCAATAAGCTAGGAGCTTTATGTTCTGCTTGTGTTTGTATGGGTTTCCTCCGCAGGCTTCAGTTTCCTCCAAAAACATGCTGTTTGATTACATGACTTGTACTGAAGCTGGCCTACTGTGTGACGGTAGTAGGGTATTACTCTGCTCCAGAACTGTAGGCAATTATGTGCGTGCTGAGCACGGTGCCAAAGTATGTTGGTACAATATAAATACGCTGAATCAGTAGTATATTTACACATCTCCAACAACAGATGATCCCCAGATTTGGCATATGTTTTTATAGATGTTGTCTCCACTTCAATGTTCTATTTATGCAGTTTTGCTCATCACAGTATCAACAGGATTTGGAGAGTAGGACATGTCAAATTTGTTGAGGACGCAGCTGGGAGAGCAGAGAACGCTATATTTATTTGCCTACGTTAAAATGTATGAATTTAGATTCAAACTAATTTCCCACTGGATTCTACAGAATGATATAAGCCAGTGGTACCCAAACTGGGGGGCGGGTCATTCTTAACCTGTGTTTGAATGGAGGGGGGGCTTGATTATGTTCCTAAATAGAAAAGGGAGCCCCTGCAAGGAAAGTTTGGGAACCACTGATATAAGCCACGTTCTAGAGAAAGGGATAGAATGCACCAAAACAAAAAGACTTTGTTGCTGGGATAATGCTATCAATCATTGTTATATAAAGGAAGCAAGTATCAGATACAAGTTCGCAGGCGCTTGGCAGCAGGATCGCTCAGTCATTTTCCGGGCTGCTGCTGACTGACAGCAGCAGAGTAAACGTCCATGTAAATCTAGCCATGCTAGCTACCCCCTTCAACCAACTGGGATAGGAACTTACTCTATAGACTGAAACCATAAAATACAAAAGCCAGACAGTTGTCTTCAGAACATAATTTACTGCAGAGGGATGGTCTTTCCAACACAATACACCTTGCAGTACAAATAAGTGTGAAGACCCCGCAGCACTGCTCACCTTAAAGCAGACCTGCTACCTGGGAAGTCACTCAGGCCGATACTACGGAGATCCTTGCTGACAGCAGAAGGGGCGCTTGTTCCGAGTGCGCCCCTCCAACTGCCTTACGTCGTGCCAGCCGAAATGGAACACGTCTCCCAGGCTCGTCAGCAGCTGATTTCCCCCCTCCACACACCGCCCCCCCCCCCACCCCCCACAGAGGGGGGGGGGAGAGAGGGGGCAGTGAGAGCGAAAGCAGCTACACTTCTCCAAGATGCCAGCTTCAGAACTGAAAGTAAAGAAGGGGAGTATGTTGTGAGGGGGTTTTTTTGTGTAGCAGTTTTCCAGCATCTGAACTCCTGACAGGTGAGTATTGTGTCTATTTCATGTATGTGTGTGTGTTTTTTTTATTTGTGTTTAAAACTAGATGCTGCTATTAGAATAATCTGTAAGTAAAACAGCTAGCACAGACAGGCACAACACAGGGCAGTAGGCACAGCTCAGTGTGAAATCATGACTGTGCCTTTCTGGGGGAGGGGGCAAGCCAAAGACTGTGATGCAGATGTCACATGGACAACTCAGCTGGGGTTTAAGGGGAAGATTGGAGTCATCTTGCTGACTTGCACTTAATAAATTACTTTAGCCACGTATACATAAAAATGATTTGTATAAAGATATTATGAGAGGGCGGGGGGGATCCGATCGCTGCATACCACCTTGTCCGAGTGATCGCGTCCAATTGATCGGGGGCTCAGAATTGGATCAGAATTGGATCCGACAGAGAACCAACATGTTGGTTCTCTGTCGGATCCAATTCTGAGCCCCCGATCAATTGGACGTGATCACTCGGACAAGGTGGTATGCAGCGATCGGATCCTCTTAAGTGGCTGATTGATTGCAGCTCCCATTCCCGCTGAGATCGCCGGAATCAATTGGGTGAGTGATCAATTGGCCATGGAATCCGACACGTGTATGGCTAGCTTATGGGCGCAATGCCCATGAGGTTAAACACTGGACTTCGGCCCAAACTTTGGACCTGCCTGGCTTGAGCTGGTTTCATATATTTAAATATTATCTGATTTGTCCTTCCGCTGGTGGCTATATTGGTATCTTCAAAGTTCTGTGTATGGACCATACTTGTTTGGTTCGATGAGAAAGGACAACTATGGAAATGGGGTAGAAGACAAAGTCAAAGACAGTACCCTTGGCTTCCCTTTACATCTCTTTAAGAGAAACTACCACACTATAAGTGATGCCAAGAATATTCTCATCACTCGATAGAACTGCAGACTACTTTTTTTTTTACTTAAACCTAGATTTCCTTTCAACTACCCCACCAACCTTTGTGGTCTTTAGGGCTAGTGGTGCCAAGGAACCCTCCTAATCGCACACAGTTTAGAACTGTTGACCAAGCAGTGTGGTTTGTTCAAGCGGACCCAATATCACTACCATATCCTTGTGTGATATGAAGACCCGTGGACGGTACTATATGTCCGTCAGGAGACCAAAGATCTGACACTGCCGAAATGTGAATAAAGAAGATTCTCCATGGATTTTAAAGGGTGCGCAAATCTGCAACAGCGGGGTGGTGGAACAGATAACTCATCTTCACAGGGTATCATTTCTAATGAAGTGTCAGGAGTGCTTTAAGATCAGATATTTTACAAGATGTAAAGTTATAAAGCAATCTCTGCAGGGTGAATGATTCATGGCTGTGGTTGGAGGATGAGGTCACTCCTTGTATCCTGACTCAGGCTGTCATCAGACCAGTATTTATCCTCATCCTGCAGTTGTTTGGCTGCCCTCTACAGCCATCTGCCCATTCAGTCATGTTTCATCGTAAACCAAGTTTGATTGGGTCATCTTGATCTCTAAATGTCAGCTGGCCAGGAAGATGTAATTTTTAAAAGATCCTCCTTCCGAGTTATATAAAAGTGACTTTTCTAATATACATTTATTTCTAAAATGAATTACCACTTTTTCATGAAGAAGTAAGAATGACCCCCAACACACACCACCACCATGACATCTCGCTGTACCCTGCTAACTTCTAATAAATGGCTTCTAATGCTGAACTGTGCTTCATAACATATTCCAAGGTCATATAATAGCTCAGTGATCAGACGCCTGGGCGTCTGATCATACAATCTCTGCTGAAGTCAGCCACCATGCTGTAAACGTGGTGATTAAATGCCTCTACATTACTATCAGCCCCCAATGCCCTTTGGCTCACACGACAAATAGATATCCCAGTATTTTCTACAGCACAGGCAAGTTGAGAAAGTTTTAAAAAATAATTCCGAAAAAAATGTGCTTGTAACTAAAAAGACACCCTATTGGTCAGCAGACCAATCTCTACGGGCTAAAGCCAAGCACACACGGCTCGACTTCCCTACACCTCTTGGGCTAAATTTACATGGTTGTTAGCCCAGGAAATGATCGGGCGCCTGCAAACCTGTGCAGGCCCTTGCAGGTTGTTGAGCTTACAAGAGTTGAAAACCTACAGGCGGACACCTAATGTTGTGTTTGCCGTGTAGTTGCGCGAATTGGTCATTTACCGGGTGGTTAAAAACGATCCATGTTAATGAGCCCTCAAGGTGACCTACTCAGGGGAAAACCTGATATGCAAATAGTATCAGGCTTTCATGGTTTACAGCATTGGGGGCTTTTACACACTACCCCCACCCTTACTATTGGTGTTTAAGTTATACCCATTAGGCTCATGATGTTTGAGAAGTGTGAAGGGATAGGCCAGGCCTAGGAGGCATAGAAACTGGTTTCCATTTGCACATTGGACTCCTTTACTATTAAAGGCCCCCATACACGTCTAGATTTTTTGTTCAATCAACTAAATGCAATCAATTTTTTTGGTTGATTGGTTGAAAATCGATGGCAGTCCACATGGTTACATCGATCTCAAACTATTAAAATTGGGAAAAATCTCAATTGAAAAATTATCAGACATGCTGGAAAATTTTAATCCGTTGTAATGAATGTAACCTTAATTCAATTACACTTTCAGTCGATCCAAAAAAATGTTATCAAAAATCTGTTACTACAGTTGGCATAGATTACAATTAAAACAGATTTCCCTGACCCAAAAAATGTATCTTTTTAAGTTGATTGAAAGGAAAATCTAGATGTGTATGGGGGTCTTAAGGCTGCCATGCACGGGTTGATGGCTGTGAGATAGATGAGCCATTGAGCTCAGAGCCAGCTATCGAAGAAGCTCTAGGCGCAGCACTGCTGCGTGATCAAGCTCAGCCAATGCATTGCATGCGGAGCCACAGTCCCCATCCAAAGCAATGGAGATCAACGGTGATTAACGGTCATCTCTGATAACCCTGTCTTCGAGTGGGATTAATCCCACTTGAAGACAGGGGTGGCCGCATTGATATGCGCTAGATAGCAGACGTTCTAGCGCATATCTATGCGCGTATGGGAAGCTTTAGAGTACTTTAAATACACTAATAAACCACTTCTAACATATGAATATGACAAGATTTCTGCTTACCAAGATGTTCAAGATTGGGGATGGGAAGTTCTCCAAGGAAATGTACTCCTGCAAGAGAATTGATGGAGAAGCCAAAACCTATTTGATCAGCTAATTAATGAAAGTACTGCTCTAAGTGTTTGACCCTCTTTTAACCTCCACAGGAAGAAGAAATGAGATATGATGAAATAATATTGACCAGAGAATCAAAGAAGATTAACCCAATCATCTGATCAAATTGATCATCTGCTCTCTATGAGTTCTCTTGTAGAAAGACTTTTCATAGGAGACCTTACCAACTCTATCCGAAACGGAATTCACTTTTACTGTGAGTATATATAGAGTATATATTTTACACAGATTTGAATTGTGCCATAAGTAAATGTAGGAAAAGGGACAGAGAGGATACTTGAAAACCTTCCTGAAAGCAGGCGCAATTATTTCCTGTTCTAAGCAGAAAAAGGAAAGTGAAGTCAAGGATAATAGATGATCCGGAAGCTACAGAAATGTATTAATGTGTTCATATGCATAGCTGCTGGTGTTGGACAATGTCTCCCCTCTGTATATAAACAGTAGGGACAACCGGTGGCCAATGCACCACTCCAAAGGTGATCCAAACATTGAGAAACATGGAAGCAGATCACAATCCCACAGCCCTACTAATACAGAGGCCAAAAACAACTATTCTTACCCGTACATGGAAACACCAGAGGATTGAACTGGTGTCGAGTAAGAAGGAACGTCATGGGTAAATCAATTGGTCATAGTGGTGTAGTCTATAGCTTTATAGGTGGCAATAAACGGTTCAATATTTCTGTTGGATCGACTTAAAATGATCGATTTTTTATCTATCTATCAAAGAAAATCGATTCCTGCCCACCTGGTACGATTGACCAAAAGTAAGATCGATCGGAAAAAGTTTTTCTAGGTATTTCAATTGATTTGTTTATGATTGTATGTGGAATCAGAATAACGTTCGTATTTGGAATCTGCATTAGAATCATAATTACAATCATATTGGGAATAATAATTAAGATCGTATTTAGAATCATACTTCCGATCGTATCCAGAATTATTATTACGATTGGAATCAGAATAACGATTGTATTTGGAATCTGCATTAGAATCATAATTATAATCATATTGGGAATCATAATTAGGATTGTATTCAGAATCATAATTGAGATGGTATTTGGAATCGGAATTACAATCGGAATCCAAATAATGATCGTATTTACAATCGTACTATGCATGTGCTCCATAGTATGATCTTAATTGTGGAAGTACAATTGATCTTTGTTAGACTGGTGTACAACTGTAAAATCACACAACACCATCATATCTAAGTCGATGCGTGTATGGCTAGCTTTACACAGACACGATCTCTGTGCCACGCATCTCTTTCCTATACATTAGAACATTACCAATTGCCATGCCCTGATCAGGTACTTTCCACGACATAATAGAATTGTTTACGACCAATTTAGAAAAGACAAACCAAATGTAAATGACTCTTATCAATGTCCCTAATCTCAGGCAGATGTTCTGCCATTCACCACTCCCCACCCCCATTAATTCTGATTGTATTCCCTTCTCCCAGCAGATCACCAAGGCAGATGGCTCAAATGTTCCAGCATAAAAATCAAAGAACTTCCCATTGTCTTCAGATTGACACTAATCTCAAACAGTAGCAACCCGTTGTCTGTGGTGCAGGAAATGTGATTTCTCAGTCTGCGCGACAGGCAAGCGACACAGCAGGCATAAAGACATACGAGCCGGAATATTCCGTAAATGACCTCGTTTCTCGTCTTTTATATGCCGCTTCAAAGAAAGCTGTAATTCGAGTGGGAAAAAGATGAACGTCCCGAGCCATGTAACGTAATATGGATTGCTGGGGAAAAAACGTGACCTAAGTACCCACCACATCGCACGGCTTTTTGTTTACTGCGTTCTTATTTTGCAGAACTATCATCATAATGTTAGTAAATCACTCTGACTGCAGAAGATAATTCAATAGAGTCTCCCGACAGTCAGCTACCGTGTACTCTGGAGATAAAGAGCAAGCAGGAGAGAAAGTTTTACAGAGAGACAAAAGTGAGTGGGAGGGAGCGAGAATCAGAAAGTGCTGAAAAGAAAAGGAAAACATTTAACAGAGAAAATGTGAGCAGTGGAGAAGGTATGGCCACTCGAGGAACTGAAAAAGACTACCTCCATGGATATTGTCCTAGTAAAAGCCGACCTACCACCTCTGATTGTGCCTTCTATTATACACACCTTATAGGTCAATTATAAAATCGGAGGTGAAATTTAAAAAATAAAACTTAAGGTAGCCATACACGGGTTGATCACCGTGCGTGTTAACGAGATCGATCAGAATCGGGTTCTGCTCACCCTGCCCGATCGACAAAACAATTTATCAGAATTAACTAAAAATCGTACCGGACATTGAACAGACGTGTTGTTTATTTTTTTGGTAGATCGTTTGGCAATCGGAGTACCTTGGTGGGTCCATAGCTCCCTATGCAGCAGCCTTTCCGATCAATGGATTTTGTGAAATCGGCCATTTTGGAGATCAGCTCCTGTCCAAATCCACCACAAATCGGATTCCCAAGTTGGTGTTCCATCAATTCCCGATCCGATCAATCATGATTTCCGATCACTTGGAAAGATCGGATCAGGAACTGATCGGCGATTTCTCGGTGACAAATCGGCCCATGTATGGCTACCTTTAACTGGTGAATCTTTAAAAATCCAGCGACGCTCAACCTCCACTGTGACATCATGCCATGGCAGCCCCAAGGAATATGGAAAATAAGACGTTACTTCTGGCGTCTACTTTTCCATGTCCTTATGCGCCTGCAACCAGCAGCATCTGAATCAGGTGAGGGGCAGAGCATTACCAGATTTAGATGCAGATAGATGGATGTAGGAAGGCCGCAAGAGTCTCACACCTCCATCATGAAGCCTGGAGGGCTGGACACTCCAGGCATGGCGCTGCGGGACCGAGCACTCAGGAAAGGTATGTTTCTTTTTTCTTTTTAGGGGTTGCTGTCCCTGGACAAAGACCCAGTGTAGTTGAGTAATATGTATATGTTTATTTTTTTATGTTTTGTTAAATCCGCTTTAAGAAACCTGAGACTTCAGCACTGCTGAGTAACAGCTATGACTCCCTACCAACCATGCTGCCCCGTAAGGGTATGTTTTGATGGTGCTATCGGCTCTGTTGGGTCCCCTTGCGCTAAGCGCAGTCGGTGCTGTAGGTAGGTATTGTAAACCGGCTCCATCAGGTCCCTGCCAAGGAATGCGCTTAGTGGAGGAGGACCCAATGGAGCAGATAGCGTCGTGGAAACATACCCTAAGTCAGGTATCTTTCTGTTACAACAGAACCTACTACAATACCAGGGTGGGGTCGGGGGGCAATCTTCCCAGAACTCTTTAGCAATTTTGGTGATGATAGCATGTTTAGGAAAAATTCGACTAGCTCTGAAACTTAGTGGTTTACCTAAAAAGAATGTACTGCTAGTTTAATGATCCTCTGATTAGGCTTCTTTTACATTATTTTCTCCTGGTGATCCTGTCGGTAACAAAATCCTAAATGACACTACCTCTGTAGTCATCAGAACCCACCCAGGCTTCACAGAAATTCGGCACCAACTTCTCCGGACTTTTTCCCCCACCAGGTGTCTACTATCGTATACATTAGCAGAGGCGGCTGCTGGAATCCGGCTGATATCAGATGTACATGTATCTGAGCTGGCCAACACATTCTACATTCAGTGACTTGTGGCTAATGGAACCGGAGATGTTCTCTGCGAAGCACTCCGGATCACTGGAGCCCCCAACGTGACCCCTGAATATTAGAAAAACAATCTAAATTCTGAATGGCTTTATATAAGATAGGTTATTCTTTGTGTTGCATACATTAAGATACAAAAAAGAGTTAAATTAAGTGTATATACATTTGAAAGGATTTGTGATTCCTTTTAAGCCCCCCATACACCACATACAATTACCATGCAATTTCTGTACAATCAACTTTTCTTCTACCAAAACCATGTAATATGAGGACCTTTCTCCACCTTCCAATCACTATGTTTTCTATCAGGAAGGTCACTATACTACATAGTTGTTGGTAGATCTGATGGAAATTGTATGGAGGAATCTGAAGGTGTATGGGGGGCTTTAGTTTTGAATGCTCAAGAACAGAGTGGTGACGTCACTCGAGCGCTCATCACTTGGAAGGCACATCCAAAGTAACGGCAATCGAACAGGAATTTACCAACATGTTCGATTGAGCTTCAATCAATCACTGCGAACACACACATATTCAATCAATTCAATAGATGAATGATGGAGTGGGACGTGGTGACATCATCTTGATGTTGGTCGGGGAATCGACCAGTGTATGGGAGGCTTAAGACATGTGCACATCAATAAAGCCAGACCGACTCCAAACACTCCATATGCCTGTCTGGTGCTGACACATTAATTAGGAGTATATGCTAGCTTCATAAAAGCAGAAAACGTAAATCCTCCCGCAGACAAATAAATTGTTACTAAATTCACGTAAACCACAACTACTTCCACAGAGCAAAGCAAGAGTGAATGGGTGCAAGTGTCACTAAAATGAACTTAAATGATTCCCAGAGCACTATGGCTTAGCTAAAAGACAACAGCAGACAAAGGCTTAAGGCTGGGATACAAGACTAGATTTTTGAGCCGACAGAGAGATCTCGGCAGTACCCGGATTCCCCGATATCAGGAACCAGCTGCCAGCCCGTCTACACTTTGAATGGGGAACCGCGGGTCCCTATTCAAAGTATAGGCTATCGAACAAGGTTTACCAACATGTTGGTAACCTGTTTGGCCAAGCAAGGAAAACGGCATACACGGGTAGATTTTTTCCCAGATTTGTGCACAGCTCAGTTCCGTCAACGTGCATGGGGCTCGGCTGTGCAGAAATCTGGGAAAAATCGACCCGTGTATTCCTACCTTTAGTCTCCATGGTGTCAAAACCCAGGGATTTCGGCATAGGGATGCAAAGTTTTTTTATGGGTCTATTATGTATCTTTATACAAAGGTACGCCATAGCTCGCGATGTGCCACGTGATGTGTATGATTTTCAATGGACCTGTCCAGTGACAGGAACAATACGCATGTACACCTACAGTATGTGTAATACCTATAGGTTTTAAATGGTGTTGCCTCTGAGTTATTGCAAAGGCAGATATAAATGTGCCCTAAAGCAGGGCAAAAGGCGCCAAAACTACCCACTGGGTGCCCTGGACCCATCACACAGATACTTCTAGGACACCCAGTAGAGAGTAGGCAAGGTCACTTTTAGAGAAACCTCAAACTTAGCATTCTGATAAGAGATACGTCGCTACCATAATGGTTCATTCACTGGGCTTCTTTTTCAGGTTTAACATTAAAGAAACTCACATCAAGTCACATCTCCCGGAGACTGGAAATCACAGAAATGTATTTTATACTTAGAAGACTAATACAAAAATCTACATTTATTCAGAGACTTCAAATTCATTACAAAGTGAATCTGCCCATCATCCTTACAAGCCAGATAAGAAGATTCAATGTACTGGCCGGTGTGTAGGCGCCATGAAATACGTCAGATTCGTTATCGGTGTGCCGCCTCTCCCCACAACGCTCAAACCTCTTCGTAAAAGTGTAATAAAGAAGAAGCTGAAAACAAGACAGCGATCCCGCCACTTACTCATCAAGTGACAGATCCTGCGCAAGTAATGTGATTTACTGTATGATGATTTAATAAACTGCTGAGGAGGACTGAATTATTCCCAATCTACCCTTCAGTCTAGGACATATGCGGATGATGATATCTACAAGGCATATAAAAGACACAACTAAAGTAGAACTCCAGCCATCTGATGCAGCAATCCTGAAGTAAAATCAATAAAGAAGGTTCAATTTGTACTAAAGACGTCTCTATATGTTAACCAGGAGCCATGATGAGGATAATAATTAGTGATAATAGAACTAAAAAACATGTGACCAAAAGCTAGTAATTTTATGATTTATGAAGGGTAGAATTAGAGGGCAGGGTGGCTGATTTTCTGTTTTCACAAAGATCATGTGACCAAATGTTTAATAGTTTGCTGTTTGGGTTAAATAATTGGGTGTTGTGGGATACAGGGTTGATATCAGTCCGGTACAAGGGGCCCTCCTGGCTCGGGCCTAACCATCTAGGGGGATCCAGGGGTCTGATACCAGGTCGGTGCCATGCCTGCTGGTGTTGTTGTTGGGGGGGGGGCAAAAATGACCAAGTATGGGGCCCAGAAATTCCTGATAGTGGCCCTGGTGGGATTCCTTGCAGCGGTTTGTGTAAAAAGAGGAGCTCGTTATCGGTCTTCTGCTTTCAGCAATGAATGTTGATCTAGTGTCTATGCTTTATTTCTAGTAAGTAAAAAAAGGCCATCCTACCATAAAATCTATCAATTCTGATCCCAATTTTTGGAAAATGAGATCATCTAGACTGCTCCTGTCTTCATGGATCTAAAGAAACCTGGGGAAAGATTTGGCGACATACTGATAGGTGATAATTGAAAAAAGATGTACCTGTGGATCTGCAATGCAAGTATCTTCCTGAAATTTTATCCCTCTTCTTGCATGTAATTTAATTTTCCCACCAATGACCAGAGTAGACAAATCCAAACTCTGTAACCAAATTGGCCACTTCCACCAAGTAATGGCCAAGCCATAGTGTAGAACGAGGCATCGGAAATGCTCTACTGCAATGAATTAATAGGCTCCAATGTCACCCACTGTTTCCACAGTTTAGGACACTTGTGCCAGCCCACACAGGAAGGGGTGAAAGATCCCTAACTTTTAAGACTAAAAGGTAGCCATACATGGGTTGATTTTTAGTTAAATTCCTGAACAGTAGATCACTGTGTTCGCAGTGATCAATTGTTCTGGAATTGAACGCCGCCACCCTTTCTTCGATCAGGATCGATTGAAGAAAGCTTGACAGGTAACCAAGATGTTGGTAAATCCCAGATTAATTGCCATTGATTTGCTGTTTAATTGGCGAATGCTCAAGCACAGCGTAATCCTGGCATCATCACGCTGGGCTCGAACATTTATTGATCGAGCAGGTATCAACCCGTGTATAGGAACCCTAAAGGTAGGAATACACGGGTCGATTTGTCCCAGATTTCTGCACAGCTGAGTGCCATGTGCGTTCATGGCACTGAGCTGTGCACAAATCTGGGAAAAAATCTACCCGTGTATGCCAATTTCCAAGCGAGATCAATAGATCTTGCTTGGCCAAACAGGTTACCAACATGTTGGTAAACCTTGTTTGATATCCTATACTTTGAATAGGGAACCACTGGCTGACAGCTGGCTCCCGATATCGGGGAAGCCGGGCAGTAGAGTGATGACGTCATCACGCTCCTGCCGAGATCTCTCTGTCGGCTCAAAAATCTAGCCGTGTATTCCAGCCGTTCGGCCATGTTTCCACATGTGGCTAGTTTTTTTAATGCACTGTAAACACATACTTAGTCAATGGAATGGTTTCCACTTCCTCTGTACAACGCATCCCTTCACATGATGGAAGCATAGCCTACAGCCATGTTTCCATGGCATCAAAAAGCATGAGATTGCTGCACTTTTTTTAACGCACCATAAATGCATCAAATGCTATAGTTTTCATGGTATGGAACTCCACCGCACCTACAGTGAATACATTGGGTACGTCAAAAACATAAGGGTAAGCGTTTTTCATGTGCGCAGTAAAAGGGGGCAGCGTAAAGGGAGGTATTTTGTTAATGCAAGGCATCCCTTAAGGCCGTGGAAACAGCCTTTAAGGATACCACTAAAGTAGGGCATGCAAGTTCCTTTTCCTTGGTGTAATAACTTTATCACATCCAAACAACCCTCAGCCTGAGATCTCAGACCCAGAAGCAGCTGCATAGTAGACTCTATAAACATATTTCCCCATCTTCTTCTTACCGCTGATTTACTCACTCAAATCTTTGCGGTGCTAGAAGCGCCATTCTGTGTACTAGTCTCCACTAATTACCTCCTCATGCTGCGTTATCTCTTCAAGTATGATGGTACCAGATCAATATCTGCCTGCACAGAGAGGGCTCCGAACGTCAAGAGCGCCAATTTAGATTCAGCGCTGGCATGTGAGACACAGACAGTGCCCAAGGCAACTTTCCAAAGAAAAACAATCATGGAAGAAATAATAGAAGCGCGATGTCCTCGGAAGAATACAGGAATGTGGAGCGATGATTAGAAGGTCCTGACATTCCAAACAAACCCTGACAACAGGAAACCAGCAATAGCCATGGGAATGTACACCGGCAGGTGGCTGACCCCGGGGACAGACATGGAACAGGTTACAGCTCACATCTGACGGTATCTCTAGGGACACCCTGGTAATACACGGGGTTAAAGGGCAACTCCATCAATAGTTCATCACTAATACAACTATCTAAAACTAACTATTTTATATATGAATTCACTTGTTTTGTAACACGTATACTTTACTGTATCACTTATATGCTACCATTAAAGTCCATTGTGGCTAACATTGGAGACTTAGTTCTATAATTTAGCAGGGTGCCCTTTGATTTTGTACTATATTAATTTATTGGATGTAGGTAGCAACTAAAGCACATTGGATGTTTGGGTGTACCAACTCTCTTATTCATAATATAACTATAATGTTCCCCTTAAAGTGTTATTTCAATTTTCCTTTGAGCCAAAATAAATGTCAACAGATCTTTAAACTCTAAATCACGTTTTTTTTTCATTCAAAGAAATACCCACAGAAGAAAAAATGGTGGCATTTCAATGTGTGCAGCCTCTCTTTACATGATTCCATACCATCACCTATTCATTATAGATCATTGACAGAGAGAACCCTAAGAGGCCCCGAAGGACCCTTTTGTACTAAATGGGGCCTTTAAAAGCCAAGTCATGGGATAGTCATGTTGTATAAAATATAAAAGGTCTTCATTTCGATACCAAACAGGACTATTGGCCCAATATTGGGCAATTTCATTAAAAAAGACACAATAGAAATACATCATAAAAAATTGCTATGACAGATATGATTAAAGCAGGGTACAGACAGCTCAACATTTGAGCCGTCTGATGTTCACTGCAGCAGTGCGATGACGCATCAAGCTGCTGTCAGATATCGGTGGAGCTGGGGAGACAGCTCTGTTCTCTCCCTGGCTCAGCCGATGAGGGAGACCCGCAGTTTCCATGTAAAGCAACAGACATCCGCCGTATTTAACCGTCATGTCCAACATGGCTGTTTTAAAGCGGAATCCCGCTCGAAAACAGCGATGGCCGCATATGATATGGGCCAGATAGATGGTCATGAGCGCGCATGACGCTCGAAGCGGCCATCGATCTGGCCCATATCTACACGTCTGTACTCTGCTTTAGGCAGACCATCAATTTAAGTGGTGGGTCTGCATTGCCTGACGCGTTTCTATCACTGTATGAACTTCCTCAGGGAAATAATATCATGGAATGGAGATGAATCTAAAAACAAATGTTTATAGATAATAGTCTAATCATGGAACCAGGGCTGCCGTCAGAAATCATGGGGCCCGGTACAGCAAAAATGTCTGGGCCCCATGACAAGACTTGTTGAAGGGGGGGGGGGAGCCTGATCGGCAGTCCTCTGCTCACAGCACCCTCTGCTCACTCTCACTGTGTTCCCGGACTGCCACTGTGTACAGTGTGCGGTCGGCAGTCCGGGAACACAGTGAGAGTGAGCAGAGGGTGCTGTGAGCAGAGGACTGGCGATTAGGCAGCACACCGGGGCGCCTACGTGCTCACCGTTGGGGCCCCCCTAGCTGCCCGGGCCCGGGACAGTAGTCCCCTCTGTCCGACAGCGGCCCTGCATGGAACCTTCTAATACATGAAGAGGATGAAAATCCGGCATATAAAAATCAACCTGCAAATACAAAGCATCACAAGATATTCCCAAAGGCATCACAGAAAAGAAATCCTTAGCTTTCCCACAATACCACGAAAAGGTCCAATGGCGCCACCATCGCACCCAAGTAAAGCAGCCAGAAGAAAGATTTGTTGTTTTACTACTAATGGAAAGGTCATCTTACAGTATAACCAGCATTATAAAAGGTTGGGGGAGGGGTACATGGATGTATATCTTAATTTAAACTTTTAGGGGTACAAATGCTCTCCAACAACAGAATTCATTAGGCCAGTGGTTCCCAGATTGGGGGGCAGGCCCCTCTTGGGGGGGCACAAAGGTATTCCAGGGGGGCCCTGGTCCTCATTCTGAATTCTCAGTGTTTTTCGCCGCAGTTCTTTCTTTCTAATATATTTTCAGTCCATTGACGTCAAAAACCCCTCCAGAACCACATTCATTTCCCGCCCTTTGAAATCAATAAATGCAGCCACGAGTTTCAGAAGCGGATGAACCACTCCCCATGATTTTCAATGGTTTAGTTCTCGGAGGCGTGGCGCTGTAGCGCAGCAGTCTGCTTAAAAAAATGCAGCTTACCACATCCCAAACGGCCTGACTTTCCCATTCAAAACAATGGGTGCGAATCAGACGCAGAATGCATTTGTTTTTTTTAAGCCACAAATCCCTGTTTTCCAAAATTTGTCTAAAACACAAGTTTTTTTTTACAAGTTTAAAAAAACTCAATGGAGTTCCAGCCTTTATTGTGGGCAAATTAAAAACCTCTTTCATAACTTTACGGCCACCAGCAGTCATATCAACTTCTGCATCAGGATGACATTACAAAAACAAATTTCATTAGCAGCATAGTCATCTTATGTGGAGGCAGCACAGCCACCAACTAAAGGGGTATACATGGCAGGCTGACAACATAAATGCATTAACTTAAGCCCCCCACACACCTTAAGATCGCTCCATACAATTTCTATCAGATCTACCAACAACTATGTAGT
>CM070036.1:139288610-139300180 GCA_036250615.1 Ptychadena robeensis | reverse complement strand
GTGGGGGGAGAAGGGGTTAAAGGTAAAGGTACAGGGTCTCAGTAATCCCTGGGTCATGATGTACTGGCCTGTCTCCTGGTAGCGCCTCCATTCTCTGGACAATACGCTGACAGACACAGAAAACCTTTGCTTAAGTCCAGGTGTGGGAGAAGATCCCTCGGGGGACCATCCCCCACCTCATCAGGAACATGCTTAGGTATTGTAGGGAGGTCATACAGGCATGTGGAGGTCACACACACTACTGAGCCTCATTTGAAATGGGTTTAAGGACATTACAGACCTCCATGGGGTGATACATTTCCATTGATCATTTTTGTGTGATTTTGTTATCAGCACATTCAATTACGTAAAGAAAAAAAAAAAGACTTTTTTTGTTTCATTCATTCAGTACCTTTTTGTTTCATTCATTCAGTTTTAGGATGTCTTATTTTTTCCTTCCCTTCATTTTTTTGAGCAATGTATTGAGCTCAATGCATGAGCATTGCCTTGATAACTGGGTTCTGTCATTGGCATTCTGATGACAATACTTTACGCTCACCCCAGCCTGGATTAAGCTAAAAGTCAGCCCATGCTCATAAGGCCCCCATACACGTGTCGGATTCGCACCGGATTCCGGCACGATCGATTCCGGGCGCGTGCATGCGAAACGATCGTGCCGGAATCGCATGCAGCCCACCTGGTCCGATCGTTCGCGTCTGATTGATCAGGGGCTCAGAATCGGATCCGACGGAGAACCAACATGTTGGTCTTTCTCATGCGATTCTGTCCGGATCAGGGGGAGTTGCCATTTGTGAGGTGGACAATCGGACACGGATCCGTCCCGGAATCCGTTGGACAAGGTGGTATGCTGCGATGGATACTCTTAATTGGCCGATTGATCACACCTGCGATTCCCGCCAGAATCGCCGGAATCGATCGGATGATGAATCGATTGGACATGGAATCCGACTGTGTATGGCTAGCTATAGACTTTATAAAAGTACAACACTTTCTCTCTACACCTCATCTTCCTGTGGTAACCCTCTAAGTTATACAAGGGAATTAATAACATGTTCCAGCTGCACGTTGCACAGCAGTTTAAGGTATAAAGATACAAAATATATATCCTGACAAGTTCGCCCTGAAAATCCTGCAAATAGAAGACTTTTCAAAGACAGTTAGGAACATCCTTTTTAGTAATAATTATTGGCTGTTGCATGCATGTCAGACATGGCATGGCAAGTATAATCAGTGATATGTAGAGGTGAGCCACACTGAGGTGACACCATTTCACACCCACAGAAGGGGCAACACCAAACGTTTTCAACCAATGCTGTATTGTTAAAATTTTGTTTTGTTTTGGCTAAACTTGCATTGATAGCACTACAGTGGCTTGCAAAAGTACTCAGCCCCCTTGAACTTTTCCACATTATGTCACATTACAGCCACAAACATGACTCAATTTTATTGGAATTCCACGTGAAAGACCAATACAAAGTGGTGGGAACGAAAATCAAACATGATTCCAAACATTTTTTACAAATAAATAACTGCAAAGTGCGGTGTGCGTACTACAAGGGTTAGAGGACTGGAGCAAACGAGATTTGCTGTAGATTATCGCTACTAAACATAACGTAGGTGTCCGGATTTTACAGGAATGGTTTTTTTAATTTTATCTGGACCACTCCAAATCAATCCAATCCCATATTCAATCGTTACATGAAATTGCCAATAAATCAAAGAAGATAATTGGTTCTTCCTCTTGGTTGGACTGGTTTTGAGCTGGCTGCCAGATTTGATGTTGGGTGAACAGTTATTATTCAGTATTGTATCATTAATTGCTTCCTTGATTATTTTATGTTATTGTATCCAATGTATTTCCTTCCCTTATACAAACATTCACGCTATGTGTCCAAAGTCCCATAGATCCTGGCCCAAAAATATGCTATTTACCCTCTCTATGTTGGAAGAAAATCGTCATGTTCATGACTTAAAGGGGGATTATTGAAGTGGTTAACCTAGCTGAATTTTCTCTGCCTATAATATGTATGCTTATGTAATGGAATGTTAATCCCCTTCCTCCCTTGGGTTAAATGTAACCAGATGGTGGAACGTACATTCCTTTAGATACAATGTAATGTTGTGAATTCCTAATATGGTTATAGCTTGACTAATGTTGCAATGACAAACACAGTATTTCTTGATCTAAATAGAACACAGCACTTTTAATAAAGATTACAAGTCGTCTTGAACACAATATTGTCCTGTGTGATTTGGACGGCTCTCCTGGGACCAGCTTCGCTTACAACGGAGAAGTCATGGTGCCTCGGATATAGGAACAGAAGATCTCTTACATTAGCAACCTACAGCGTCTGACAACCCAAATTCCTTTCCAGGATACACATCATGGGACCCGTTCCTGCCTGCCATGTATGTATCCATAGTGATAGATAAAACAGTCTGTCACAATGTCAAAAAGTTAAGAAGCAGACCAAAAAATATTTGGGATATGTATCTCTGACCATCATTAAACTGAAAAAAATGGTGGTGAAGAGGCGTGTTGAATGAGCAAAAACTTGGTCCAGGTCTTTTCAGTGTCCAATGCTTTTGGTGAGATGGCCACAAAGTTAAGAGTTGGCCATGTGCAGCATGATAACATGCATTGCCACATCGTTGCTTCTATAATAGACCATGCCCTTGTCACTGGACATCTATAGACCCCCTTCAGGATTGGTGGAACAGAAGATTAAGGTCATGGAGATGCGCCAACAGAATTTTGAGGGATGTTCACCTTTCCCCAAATAAAGCCACACTCACATAGCCTGCAATAGATTTGGCAGTAGAACATGTTGCCAGTCTGGTGAGTCGGGTTTCCTAGTGGAAACAATTCATATGGCAAGGCCAGAATTTGGTATCAACAAAATACATAGATTTCCATCCTTCCTCGTATTATGGTTTCAGGGCCTGATGGTGGTGTCACGGGATAAGGGAGTTTCTTTGGCACCCATTGGACTTATACAATGAAGTATTGTTGTTGACCATGTCTCATCTCTCTATAGGACCGGGTCAGCGTATCTATCTTCTGATTGCACATTTAGCAGATACAAGTCCTGTCCAAGCTCGATCATCTCTCTGGTTCCTCTACACCAGGTAGCTTCCAGATCACCAGATCTTTTGTAGAACCCCTTTTGGGTAGTGAAATTGAAGATTAAGATCAGGAGATGCAGCAACAGTATGATTGCTGTCTCCTTTCAGCCATAAAGCCCCAACTCACACAGGATGGTTTCTAGTTGGAAGATTCACATGTTGGTTTGGGTCAGAATTTGGTCGCAACAGAAAACATAGTCTACCCTGCCTCGTATTAGGTTCAAGCCTAGGTGATGTCATGGTAACGGAAAGATATATACAATGACTATTGTTGCTGAACATTCCATCCCCTTTATGACCTAGTGTACCTATCTTCTGATGGACACATTCCGCACCATAACATGCAATATCTCAAGCTCAGATCATCATCTCTGGTTCCTCTGTGCACTTTCGGAGCCTCCAGAGTCACCAGGTATGGTGGAACCAAAGATTTAGATCATAGTGGTGCAGCAACAGATTTGAGGATTCACCTTTCATAGCCAAATAAAGCCAAAACTCACACGGTTGATAAGATTTGGCAGTAGAACCTTAGAATATGTTGCCAGGTCTGGTTGAGTCTTAGTTTTCTAGTGGAACATTCACATGGTTGGTCCGAATTTTGGTCTGAACAGAATAACATAGATTCCATCCTCCGTCCTGCCCCGATGGTGGATGTCACGTGAAGGGAACACAGGAACCCACCCCAGTTTTCTTGTGGACATTCAATGGTAGGACAGAATTTGGTATCAACAGAAAAAACATAGATCCATCCCTGCCTCGTATTAATGGTTCAGACAGAGGTGGTGCCCACGTAAAGGAAAGATAATCCTTGGCACCCGTGGACTTATACAATGAGTAATTGTTGCTGACCATATCCATCCCTACAGGACCCTCAACTACCTATCTTCGATGGACACATTCAGCCGGATAACAGGCTGCCCAGCTCAGATCATCTTCTCTGGTTCCTTGGCACCCAGGGAGCCTTCCCAGATTCACCAGATCTCTCCTATAAAATACCTTTGGGCTGGTGGAACAGAAGACTCAGATCATGGAGAGGCAATCCTAACGACTTAAGGATTTCCCTTCAGCCATAAAGCCAAACTCACACAGGCTAATATGATTTGGCAGTAGAACATCGGTAAATGTTGAGAGGTCTGGTGAGTCTTGGTTTCTAATGGAGCAATTCATATGGCACGGCCAGAATTTGGTAGCCAACAGAAAACTAGATACATCCTGCCGTCGCATTAATGGTTCAGGCTGATGGGACCACGGTAAAGGTATGGACCCAGTGGACTTATACACTGGACTTATCAATGAGTATTGGTTGCTGACCCATATCCATTCCCTATAGGACCTCAGCTACCTATCTCCTGATGACACATTCAGCAGGATAACTCCATGTCCCAACCTCAGATCACTTCTCTGGTTCCTCTACACCTCGGAGCCTCCAAGTCACCAGATCTTCTGTAGAACCCCTTTGAGTTGGTGGAATTGAAGATTCAGAGCAATTGACGTGCAGCCAAACATTTGCATGGTGCTACTAATCCTCCACATGGACCAAAATCCTGAGGACAATTCCAGAACCTTTCTAGATCTAGGGCATGAAGAATATGGAAGTCCGAAAGCATCATGCGTACATACGTAAGCGTCCACTGCGTGTCCATGCCTTGTTTTCATAATATATTGAATTGTTCGTATCTTAGCCTGGTGGTGCTTGGCATGGTGACAGGTCCTCTTAACCCCGATCACAAGACTAGAGGCAGGAGACGGAAGTTTTTTGCCGCAAGTTTGCTTAATGTGGAAGGAAGTTGGCAAACATTCCTGGACACACTTGCAGCCCTGATTCTGGGTGTTTTGGCAGGAAGAAAACTAAATATGAAACGGAGGAGTGCCCAAGGTGAAGGCCTAGATGCCCCCGGGGCCCCCCGCCAGAACATTCATTCTGCTTTCTTCTGTGAGGGAGACCTCCTCTTCTTACATAATATGGAGCACAAAGAAAACGAAAGAGAGAAATCCCCATTTTTGTGTTGTCACCAGAACCGGAATGAAAGTAATCTTTCGATGGGGACACTGCTGGGCTGTACGGCATATTACAGGGTGAACTTACTCTACAATAGAGAATGTCGAATTTTTCTGACTTTCTAACTTGTGACTGATTTGGCAAAGCCCTGCCATGGGTATCATCACCAAAATTGCTGGAGATGTAGAGAAGGGTTTGTGGGAACATTTTGAACAATAAAGTTCGGCTCAGCGCATGTAGTTTTTGCATAAATTAAGTTCAAAGTTAAAGTCGAAAGGGTCAGATTTTTTTCTTTGTCGAATTTTTACTATGACTTTGAACTTAATTTATGCACCAACATTTGTGCTAGAGACATACTTTCTTTTTTGGAGTAATACCCCCCAACCCTTCTCTACATCTCCAGAACTTTTGGTGATGATACCATGTCAGGGGTTTGCAATTAAAACTCAAAATAAATCGTTCGAAATGGGTTGAATTTTTTTAAAAAAATTTCGACCATCTCTACTGGAATGACAACATACCCGTATTTCGTTTACCTCCACTTCTGTCCTGCTGACACAATTTCACCAGAACAGGAATGAAGGGTAATCTTTTATGGGGCACAGATAGTAGATAAATGCATCCAAAAGTATTCACTACAAAGCGTTTCCTACAGTCCCAGCCATTCCAAAATGGAATTAAATTCCTTTTTTTTTCTCCTCAGAATTCTACACACAACACCTCATAATGGCAACGTGACAAAAGTTTACTGGAGGTTCTGACAAATTTATTAATAAAAAAAAATAAAATAAATGAGAAAGCACATGTACATAAGTATTCACAGCCTTTGCAATGAGCTCAAAGGAGCTCAGGTGCATCCTGTTTCCTCCCCCCTGATCATCCTTGAGAAGGCCTTCTGCAGATAGTTTGGAGTCACCTGTGGGTACATTCGATGATTGGACATGATTTGGGTGGGGGGGGGGGAGCCCCAACCTGTCTATAGGAGGTCCCACAGGTGACAGTTTCATGTCAGAGCACAACCAGCTTAAGTCAACAGGCAGGGCTGCCCTTCAGAAGCTATGGGGCCCCGTACACCAAAACAGCCGGGCCCCATACGGTTGAGCGGAAAGGGGGGGGCTAGCAGAAAAACAAAAAAAAAACAAAAACTAGTACAAAACCCCCCCCCCCCCCCCTCGGCGTGCAGCAGCGTGTCACGTCGTACACAGTGGCAGTCCGGGCTGACAGTGACAGCAGAGGCTGTACCAATCCAGGCACACGCCGGGCCCCTACTTGCAGGCCGTCGGGCCCCTCTAGCTGCCTGGGCCCGGACGAAGTCCCCTCTGTCCCACCCCTGACGGCGGGCCCGGGTCCAGGATTTGTCTGTAGGATATCCAAGGCAGGATATGTCTGGAGGCACGAATCTGGGGAAGGTTTTACAGAAACATTTCTGCTGCTTTGAAGGTCACAATGAGCACAGTGGTCTACGTCATCTGTAAGTGGAAAAGTTACACCCACCATGACTCTTCCTAGAGATGCCGACCATCTCACCTGACGACGGGGGAGGGGGCCTTAGCAGGGAGGTGACCAAGAAACCCGATGGTCACTTCTGTCAGATCTCCAGAATCTCCTCTGTGGGAAAGGAGAACCTTCTAGAATGACAACCATCTCGGCAGCAATCCACCAATCAACGCTGTATGGGGGCGGGGCCAGACGAAAGCCCACCTCCTTTAGTAATACACATGGCAAGCCGCCTTGATTTTACAGAAAGCACTGAAGGACTCTCATACCACGAGAACACACAATCCTCTGCTCTATGAGACAAAGTTTAAAAACCTCTTTGTGTGAATCCAGGTGTCATGTTTGGTGGAAACCATACACCACTCATCAACCAAGGCACTACATTGATTTCCTTCAGTGAAGCATGGTGGTGGCACATCAGGCTGTTGGGGGTGTAGGCGCAGGACTGGGAGACACTATCAGGATAAAGGGAAAGATTACGGCAGCATGTACAGGACTCCTGGAATGAAATTCCTGCTCAGGCCAACTTGTCTCTGACTGGAGAGAGGGTTCATCTTTTAGCAAGGACAGCAACCCTAACACACAGCCACGTATCAGAGGAGCAGCTTCAGGAACAACTCTAAAGCCCCCCATACCTTTAGATTCCTCCATAACAATTTCCATCAGATCTACCAACAATATGAGTCTAGTGGCCTCCCTGATGAATACATAGTGATTGGACGTTATAATATCACTGCTATGTAGTGCCGGGTCCTCCCTGATCGAATACATATGATTGGAAGGTATTTATTAAATCGCACTGTGTGTAGTGCCGGTTCCTCCTGATAGATACCTAGTGATTGGAAGATATATACTCACTGCCTGTAGTGCGGGTCTCCCGGATAGAATACATGGTGATTGGAGGTATATACAACTGCTATGTAGTGCTGGGTCTCTCGCCCTGATGAATAACATAGTATTTGGAAGGTATAATCACTGCTTTGTAGTGCCGGGTCCTCCCTGTGAATACATGGTGATTGGAAGTATATATCACACTGCTATGATGTATGCTGGGTCCTCCCTTATAATACATGTATTGGACGGTATAATATCACTTCTATTAGTCGCCGGGTCCTGCCCTCCCTGATAGAATAACATAGTGATTGGAAGATATATATCACTGCTATGTAGTGCCGGGTCCCTCCTGATAGAATACAATGGTGTTGGAAGTATATAATCACTGCTATGTAGGCTGGGTCCTCCCTGATAGAATACATAGTGATTGGAACGGTATATATCACTTCTATGTAGTGCCGGGTCCTCCCTGATAGAATACATAGGATGGAAGGTATATATCACTGCTACTGTAGTGGCCTGGTCTCCCTGATACAATCATAGTGATTGGAAGGTATAATATACTGCATTAGTGCTGGGTCCCTCCCTGATAGAATACATAGTGATTGGAAGGTATATATCATGCTATGTCTGGTCCGGGGGTCCTCCCTGATAGAATACATAGTGATTGGAAGGTATATATCACTACATGTAGTGTCGGGTCCTCCCTGACAGATACATAGTGATTGAAGATATATATCACTGCTATGTAGTGCGCGGTCGTCCCTGAGCGAATCCATAGTTAAAAAAAAAAATCAAAAAGAATTGGAAGGTATATATCCCTGCTGGTTAGTGCCGGGTCCTCCCTGATAGAATACATAGTGATTGGGAAGGTTATATCACTGCTATGTAGTGCGGGGCCCATCTCCTGATGAATACATAGTGTTGGAAGTGTAGAAAGGTCCTCATATTAATGAGTTTTGGTAGAAGCAAAGTTGATTGTACAAAATGCATGGTAATTGTATGTGGTGGAATGGGGGGGCTTAGATTGACCCAGCCGAGCCCAGACTGGGATGTGATTGAGTCATAAAATGGACTGCACCTCCATCCAAGCCTGATGGAAGCTTGAGAGTTCTACGGGAGGCATGGGCGGGGCCAAGGATAGGTGCGTCCAAGCAGCATAATCACACGCTGTAATCTGCTGCCCAAAGGGGGCGTCGCCAAAGTTAGTGAGGGCAAGGCTGTGAGTGGCAATTCCTGGATGCGCTACAAATCAGTGACGCCTGGAGTTCACCCAGGTGGTCAGTAGTTGGTTCATTCACCCCCCCTGACGCACTCGCGTTCCCTGCCAAGATATTAACTCCTCACATCTGAAATCACTGACTGATCATTAATGGCGTCTGGTTCCGAGATTTCCTGCTTGTCAAAATAACCGTTCCTCCCAGAACAATGTTACATAAAGTTTATACTAACCACCCATTCCATTATTTTAATTGGGACTGGGGAGCACCCACTCTGTCCCCACTGAAAACACATGCCCCAAAATATCAAGGACAATAGCATAATACACCGCGCACCTGTATTATAAGTTGTATATACACAGCTCACCCACTCATAATCATATATACAGAGCTCCCCCGTAATCATAGTCATATATACACAGCTTACCATACCCTTATCATAGTCATATTACAACACAGCGCAAACCTGTATCATAGTCATTATTACACAGCCACTGTGATTAAAGGTTTTATATACAACAGCTTCCCCATACATAATCATATATACAAAGAAGGCTTCCCTGTATCATAGTCATATATACACAGCTTACCTTTCCATATTGTATATACACAGCGGCACCACCCATATCATAATTATATATACAGACTTCCCTGTATCATAGTCATATATACCACTTACCTGTATTAGTTGTAATATACAACAGCTCAACCCTACATAATCATATATAACAGAGCTTCCCTGTCATCATAGTCATATATACACAGCTTTTCCCTTTATTTCGTTGTATATACACAGCTTCCCCATATCATAACATATCAACAGAGCTTCCCTGTATCATAGTCATATATACACCACAGCACCTGTATTACAGTTGTATATACACAGCTCACCACATACATAATTATATATACAGATCTTCCCTGATCTAGAGTCCGATATACACCGCTTACTGTATTATAGTTGTATATACAAAGCTCACACCCATATCAATAATCATATATACAGAGCTTCCCTGTATCATAGTCATATATACACAAAGCTTCCCCTTTATTAATATGTTTGTATATACTAGCTCACCCATATCTAATCTATATACACACAACTTATCCCCCCATATCATAATCATATATACAGAGGCTTCCCTGTATCATAGTCATATTTACACACAGCTTCCCGATATCATAGTCATATATACAGAGCTCCCCTGTACAATCAGTTATATTCCGCCTCACCCATATCATAAATCAATATATACCGAGCCCCCCCCTTTTCATCAGTCATATACCGTAACCAGCTCCCCTGTATCATATCAAGCGCCTTTCTGTATCATAGCATATATATTATATATCACGTGCCCCTGTATCAAAGCATAATTTTACCACAGCTTACCCATATCATAATCATATATACACAACCCCCCATATCATAGCTTATATATACCACATTTTCCCCTGGATAATAAGTCATAATCAGAGCTCCCTGTATCATAGTCATATATACACAGCTTCCCCCCATATCATAGTCATATATACACAGTTTTCCCCTGCTAAATCATAGTCCTATATACAGAGCTCACCTGTATCATAGTCCTCTATACCACAGCTCCCCCATATCATAATCATATCTACCAACTCCCCCATATCATAACCATATATAACAGAGCGTCCCGTATCGTAGTCATATATACAACAGGGCTCCCCAATCTCAAATGGTCACTTATAGAACTACAGAATTTGTCTGACGAGAGCCAATCCCTACAAGGTAAACGCTCTGTACATTGTGTGATTGTGACATACAGTTGCTCATTGCACTGAAGGGGGGGGGGTTGCAGCCCTGGAGAGGCGGAGGCAGGATGTATCTTTATATGGGGTCAGAGCATTGCAGCACGCAGGGGGGGGGGGGCTGCCAGTACTAGATGGGGGTCAGTACTGGCGGGGGAGGCATGCAACTGGAGAGGGGGGAGTATTCGCCAATCATTGAAAAAGTAGAGGGGTCAGGATTGCACAGACTGGAGGGGTCGGATTGCAGCCTTGAGGGGCGCAGAATTCGCCAGCACTGGAGGGGGGGGTCAGGATTGCATCACGGGAAGGGGGTTAGGGATTGCAGTTCTGGAGAAGGGGCAGTATTGCAGTACTAGAGGGGGAGTCAGGATGCCAGCACACTGAGGGGGGGGGCAGTATTGCAGCATTGGAGGGGTCAGGATTGCAAAGCACCTGAGAGGGTCAGGATTGCAGCACTGGAGGAGAAAGTGCTGGGAATGCTGCCTGTATACACTGATATCGCTGCTGTACACTGCTGTGTATATAAAATAACATATAGCACTGGAGGGGGGGGGGGGGGGCAGGATTGCAGCACTGGAGGGGGGGGCAGTTAATTGGCAGACTTTGGAGGGGTCAGGATTGCAGCACTGGAGGGGGGTCAGGATTGCAGCACTGGGGGGGCAGTAGTGCAAGCATTGGAGGGGTCATGATTGCAGCACTGGAGGGGGTTCAGGATTGCACGCACCTGGGGGGGGGGCAGTATTGCAGAATTGGAGGGGTCAGGATTGCAGCACTGGAGGGGGGTCAGGATTGCAGCACTGGAGGGGGGGCAGTATTGCAGCATTGGAGGGGTCAGGATTGCAGCACTGGAGGGGGAAAGTCGCTGGTGCATCACTGATATCGCTGCCCCTTACACTGCTGTGTATATAACAATAACATTATGCACTGGAGGGGGGGGGGCCAGGATTGCAGCACTGGAGAGGGGGCAGGATTGCAGCACTGGAGGGGCAGGATTGCAGCACTGGAGGGGGGTCAGGATTGCAGTTCTGGGAAGGGGGCAATATTGCAGCACTAGAGAGGGAGGCAGGATGCAGCACTGGGGGGGGGGACAGGGATGCAGATTGGCGGGGGGT
>CM070036.1:139253713-139263950 GCA_036250615.1 Ptychadena robeensis | reverse complement strand
CCCTCAATGCAAGTTAAACATATATTCGCGAATATATAAAATTCGTGACATTCGCATAAACCCGCCGATATTCGCAATAAGAAGAATATTGCAGAATGCGAATATTTTCCGAATGTTTTCCCAAAAATTCGCGGCATGCCGCGAATACGAATGTTGCCTATGCCGCTCATCACTACATCTGGGCATCAGAAAATATGTTCAATGCCTCCCTTGCATCAAGCGTAAGGTGCCCGAGGAGGAAGAAGCTCGTCACCGGAGTCTGTTAGTCTATGACTCACAAGCATGGCCTCCCTCCCTGATAGGTGCTCATTCTGAGGCCAAGGAGCCAGAGGGGATGCTGCCCAGGGAGCTGATCTGCCTAGGACCGTCCCTGGTCACATGAGAGCTCCTTTCTCCTTCTCTCTCCATCAAACATCCACCTGAGGCCGCTGAAATAAAGAGCACCGCCCTTCTCTAGCACCCGGGTGCACTGCACTTACCGTGGTGAATCAGGGGACAACAATGACCTCACCCCTCTATTGCCACGGACTCCCTCCAGGCCTCCACGAGCATATACCTCCCTTCAATCCAAGGGGCAGCCAGGCCCCACGGTCCTCTCTTGCAACAGCAGCTGAGCGGCCTTTCTTGTAGTTAGCAGGTCCTTGCGCACATGCGGCAAAAAGGGTCCATGACAGGTCAGCTTGGTGTGAATACGGTGCCCCTTTATTGCAATAACATCACAGTGCCAATTACACTCCATTTTCTCCTTGGGAGCAACAGTTTCTACCCAAACCTTTTTCATCTGAGTGACTATCCCTAGGCTAGGGGTGCCCTTGCCCCAGCAGGGGACAAGGGTGAGGCCTTAGTTAAGCTTCAGTTCAGGCCTGGTCTTCGAATCTGCAGGCCTCAGGCCTGCTCCCCACTGGATCCATTACACCCCTTATCTGTTCTCTCCTGCTGCTACGAAGACCACATTACCCACAAGCTTATATAACCTTCTTGTCTCCTCCCAAATGGCTCACAAGGTCACAACATCACAGGTTACCTTGTCACCTCCCACCCTATGTTTTGCCCAACAACAGCACAAACACATTTATTGACATTTTCATAGGAACATTGTTAACCCCTTAATGACCATGGTACAGTACACTTTATTTCTTGGTCCACCTTCCTACACCACCATGAGTACAACTTACCTGTAGACATAAGTGGACCCGCAGTGTGATAATCCAATATGGAGGACAGGCTGTGTGATTTGGAGCAGGGCTAAGTATCAAACATGGTGGTCAATACTCAATGAAGGCAAAGTTGTACTGTCAGGATCAGGTACAGAGGGGGTGACCCAGGCATGAAGCCAGGGAAAGCATGAAATCAAGACAGGAAAACAACAACAATGAACAGCAAGCGTGGTCTGGATGAAGCACACCTAAATAGCCCTAAGCTAAGGAGGTAGGTGTGAGCTTCACCCAGCCCACGCCTGCAGGGAGCCACCTGCTGGTGACTGTGGGACCAACCCATGGATGGGCAATCACAGTGCCACCAGCAGGCAGTGACCGGAACAGCCGGGGTCCTCACATCTACTTTCAGAAAGTGAAAAAAGATGCTCTCCCTATGTATACATCATGAAAAGGTCTTCAAGCTCCTCCCACCTAGATTAAAATCTATGATGGAAAATATGAAAATTTGGAATAAATAGTAGACAGGACTTCTAGACATTAAGGGGGCCTGCTTAGAGGTTTGTTCTTCTCAATTCAGCCTACTAAGTTATCTCAGCCGGCCACCGAGAAATGTGTGAAGGTAGGTGGTGGTGGTTGTTCAGTAACCAAATAGGAACAAGGACACGAGGCGCACAACCTAGTGCAACAAAGTAAAGTACTGTAAATGATCAAATAAAATAGAATAAAAGACAAAATACTTCCATTAAAGGAGGTTTGCAGGCTTAGCAAGGATTGCTCTCAGGGACGTTTGATGGTTGACAAAGAGCTGCCGCTCGAACTGCATCCCATTGATCCTGCTGAGCCCTCCAGCACCTGTAACCAGGAAGTGATCCCATCCGTAACCAGGAAGTGACATCATCCTGATAACCACACGGCCCAATCCTTGCTAAACCTCCTGCAACGTGAGTATTTTGTCTTTTGCTTTATCATTATCATGCTTATCAATAACCTACTAGCCGGTGTGAAAGTTGGTGAAACTTTGTGATATAATCCTAACTCATAGTGCTGGAGGCCGAAGTTAATCATTTGAGGGGTTCAAAGTATAAATTATTGTTAAATACAATACCCTGCACTTACCTCCTGCATTGACCTCTGCACCTGGCTCTCCCACACTGACCTTGGCACCTGGCTCTCCCACACTGACCTCTGTACCTGACTCTCCCACAATGACCTCCACACCTTGCTCTCCCACACTGACCTCGGCACCTGGCTCTCACGACCTCTTCCCTGGCCTACCCAACTGACCACTCTCCCACCCCTTCTTGCTCTCCTCCTCCCCTTACCTCCACTCACCTTGTCTCGTCCGCCCGCTATTTCCCGCATCCCCACCTATTCTCTCTTCCACACTCCCCGCACCTGCTCCACCACGGATTTACCTAAGCACTTTTCCTACTCCACCTCCTTACCCTTACGAAGGGTGCGAACCTGAAGGCCGACCAAAAACCTTGGTCTCGCCCACACTGACCTCCACACCTGCTCCCCACACTAACCTCGGCAACCTTGCGCTCTCACCACTTCGTGACCTCCAACACCTTGCTCTTCAGCCACTGGATACCCTCGAACCGCTGCTCTCCCACAAATGGACCTCGGTGCCTGAACTCTTCCCCACAATGACCTCCACACCTTGCTCTCCCACACTAACCTCGGCAACCTTCTCTCCCACACTTAAACTCGTGGCACCTGGCCCCCCCTCCCACAAGACTGACCCTCCAAACCTTGCTCTCCGCACATTGACCCTCCACACCCTTGCCTCTCCCACATTGACCCTCCACACCTTGCGATCTTCCACCGCACTTTGAACCCTCACACCTTGCTCCCACCGACACCTACCTCGACATGCCGTTTCTCTCACTAACCTGACCTCCACACCTGTCTCTCCCACACTGACCTCCACCCTGGCTTCTCCCCCACTAACCTCGGCCACCGTGCTCTCACCCTCTGACTCACAACCATTTGCTCTCCCACCTGACCCTCCACATCCTTGGCTCTCCCAACTGAACCTGGGCCTCGGTACCTTAACTCTCCCACCAGGGCCGGGGACAAGGCCGAGGCAGAAGAGGCCCACGTGCCTCTGAGCGCTTGCTGAATTGGGCGCTGCTTAGGGGGTTCACTCCCCTGAGTCAGCCGTAGAAACGGGATCGTGTTTACACGCATATCTCCCCTTGCAAGGCAAGATGCTGAGCTGCCCAATCAAGGACGCCCCCCCTCCTCCACCGGTCAAGCGGGGGGGGGGGACCCGCCCGATTTCCCACATGCCTCCCCGTCCCCGTGCCTCAATCCCCCCCCCCCCCCCCCCGCTTCTGACCGGCTGAGGGAGTTAGTTGCTTCTCCAGCCGGTCCCAGAGCGTGGGGTGGGTGGGGGGGTGTAGAGCACACGGGGACGTAGCATGTGTGATCTGCGAGGTTCCCCAGCCCCCCCCCCTCTCTGACCGGCTGGGAGAGGGGGTGGCGCCACTTGGGGGGCAGCTCAGCCTCTGCTCAGCTTTCCGCCTTGTCGCCGGTCCTGTCTCCCACCCTTGACCTTCACACCTTCTTCTCCACACTGACCTCGGCACCTGAACTCCCACACTAACCTCCCACCCTGGCCTCTCCCACACTGACCCTCTGCACCTTTTCCTCTCACAAACACTGGACCTCCCACAACCGTGCACCTCCCCGTCCACACCTTGCTCCGCACCCACTTTCCTTCTGTGCACCTTGCCCTCTCACACACTGACCTCCCACCTGTCTCTCACACCACTGACCCTCTGCCCGACCTCTGCACCTTGCTCGTCCCACACTAACCTCCCACACCTTGCTCTCAAACACACTGACCTCTGACAACCTGCCTCTCACAACACTGAAACCTCTGCCCTTGCTCTCCCCACTAACCTCCACACCTTGCGCGCACACACTGAGACCGACCTCCCACACCTTGCCTCCTTCACCAGACCCTGAGACCTCTGCACCTTGCTCCTCTCCCACACTAACCTCCACCCCTTCTCTCACCACGAACCTCTGCCCCTTGCCATCCTCGACCACACTGAACTCTCACCTTGCGCTCACAACATGACCTCCACACCCGTTGCTCTCCTCTCCCCAACCCTTACCTCGGCAAACCTTGCTCTCCCACAAAAACGCCCTGACCTTTCACACCTTTGCTCTCCCCTCCCACGGACCCTCGGCACCTTGCCCTCTCACACACTGACCTTCCCACCTGCTCTCACACACTGACCTCGGCACCTTACTCTCCCCACATCCCCACACTGACCTCTGCACCTTGCTCTCGACCAACACTGTAACCCTCCCAACCCTTGCCCTCCCACACTGACCTCGGCACCCTTACCTCCCACACGAACCTCCACAGCCCGTGCTTCTCCCACACTGACCTCTGCAACGGTGCTCCTCCCACATGACCTCTGCACCTTGCTCTCCCACACTGACCTCTGCAACCTTGCTCTCACACACTGACCTCTGCACCTTGGCTCTCCCACCTGAGACCTCGCGCACCTTGCTCTCCTCCACACTACCTCTACACCTTTTGCCTTCTCCCACACTGACCTCGACCCTTGCTTCTCGGCTCCACAACACTGAACGTCACACCTGCTCTCCCCACTGACCCTCGGTCAACTTTGCCTCTCACACAACTGACCTTCACACACTGACTCCTCGCCACACTGACCCCCCTCTACCCCTGTGCTCTCCCACACTTACCTCGGCACCTTACTCTCCCACACTTGACTCCCTCTTGCTCCTTTGCTCTTGCCTCCCACACTGACCCTCCTTACAACCTGCCTCTCTCCCAACACTGACCTCGTGCACCTTGCTCCTTCCCCACACTTGACCCTCTGCACCCTTGCCTCTCCCACACTGACCTCGACCACCTTTTCCTCTCACAACTCTGCGAACCTCCCCCCCTATGCTCCTGCCTCCCAGCCACACGTTTCCTCTGCACCTTGCTCTCCCACAACTGACCCATCCACACACCTTGCTCCCCCACACTGACCTCTGCCCTTGCTCTCCACACTGAAACCTCGCACCTGGGCTCTCCCACAACTGACCCTCGGCACCTTTGCTCTCCCACACTGACACCTCGGCACCTTGCTCTCACAACACTGACCTCACACCTTCCTCTCCCCACACTGAACCTCTGCACCTTGCCTCCCCACACTGACCTCGGCACCTTGCTCTCACACACTGACCACCTTCCACACCTTGCTCTCCTCCCACACTGACCTCTGCACCTTGCTCCCCACAGCTGACCTTCGGCACCTTGCCTCCCCACACTGACCTCCACACCTGGCTCTCCAACTGACCTTCGCAAACCTTTGCCCCTCTCGACACACTGACCCCACTGGACCATCCACAACCTGCTCTCCCACACGGAACCTCTTGCACCTTTTGCTCTCCCACACGACCTCTTGCACCTTGCTCTCCCACACTGACCTCTGCTCACCTTTGCCTCTCACACACTGACCTCCACCCCTTGCTCTCCCCACTCCTAAACTCGTCACCTTGCTCTCACACCTGACCTTCCACACACCCTTGCTCTCACACACTAACCTCGGCACGCGCTTTGCTTCTCCCACACTTGAGACCCTCTAGCCCTTGCTCTCTCCCACATGACTCCACACTTGCCCCTCTCCCCACGACCCTTCCACAACCTGGCTCTTCCACATGACCTCTGCGACTTGGCTCTCCCCACACTGACCCCTCGCCCTGGCGCACACACGCTGAACCTCCACCACCTTTTTGATTGCTCATCCCCCCACTGACCCCTCCACACCTGCTCCCTCCCACACTAAACCTCTGCACTTTGCTCGTCCCACACTGACCTCGCCAACCTGTACCCTCATCTCCCACACTTACACCTGAACCTCTAGGCACCATGCTCTCACACACAACTGACCTCCTGCACCTTGCCGCTTCCCACTGACCTCGGGGGGCACGCGGGGGGGGTTACTCTGTCGTCCCACCTAACCGGTCCACACCTGGCTCTCCCACCTAGGGACCTCCACAAACCTTGCTCCTCACACACTGAACCTCCACACCTTGTCCTCTCCCACACTTGACCTCGGGCACCCTTACTCTCCACAACTAACTCCACACCCTGGCTCTCCCAACCTACACCTCCACACCCTTTGTTCTCTCACACACTGACCTCCACAACCTGCTCCTCCACACTAACCTTCTTGCAACCTTGCTCTCCCCACACTAACCCACCTCGGCACCTTATACTCTCCCACACGTGACCCTCGGGGCAACTTGCGTCCTCACAACACTTACCCTCTGCACCTTGCTCTCCCCACCACTGACCGCTCAGGCACCTTATCTCCCACGCTAACCTCCACAACCTGGCTCTCCCACAACTACCGTCCACACCTTTGCTCTTCAAACACTGAACCTCCAACACCTGGCCTCTCCCCAACTGACCTCTGCAACACCTTTGCCTTTTCTCCCACACTACCTCTGGCACCTTTAAACTCTCCCCACACTGACCCGTGCACCTTGCTCTCACACACGACCCCTCTGCAACCTTGCTCCTCCCACACTGACCTCCACACCTGTCTTCTCCCCACACTAACTCTTTGCACTTGCTCCTCCCACACTGACCTCGACACCTTACTCTATTACTTCTCCCACCACTGAAACCTCGGCCACCCGTTGCTCTTCACACACTGACCTCTTCACCTTGCTCCCCCTCCCCACCACTGACCTCGGCAAACCTTACTGCCTCTCCCACAACTAACCCTCACATCACCTGCCTCTCACACACTAACCTCCACACCTTGCGCTCACACCCTTGACCTCCCAACACCTTGCTCCTCGCCACACGTGACCGTCTGCACCTTGCTCTCCCCCACTGACCCTCGGCACCATTACACTCTTCCCACACTGACCTCGGTCACCCGTTGCTCTACGCACTGACCTCTGCCCCCTTGCCTCGACACACTGACCTCCCACAAACTTGCCTCTCACAACACCTGCCCTCTGCAACCCTGCTCCCTCACAGCACTAACCTCAGGCACCTTGCTCTCACAACAACTGACCCATCCACACCTATGCTCTCCTACACTAACCTCGGCACTTGCCTCTCCCACACTGACCTTCACACCTTACTCTCGCACACTAACCTCTCACCTTGCTCACTCCTCTCCTCCCCACACTGACCTCTACACTTGCCCCCCCCCTCTCCCCCCACACTAACCTCGGCACCCTTGCTCTCAACACCCTGAACCTTCCACACCTGTCCTCCTCACCACACTAATACCACCGCGTCGGCACCTTTCTCTCCCCACACTGACCTCCTTCACGCTTGCCTTCTCACACACTAACCTCGCAAAACCCCTGGCGTCATCACCCACTGAACCTCCACACCTGCTCCCTCCCACACTGACCGCTGCACCTTTGCCTCCCTCCCCCACACGACCTCGGCCCTTTGCTCCACACAACACGGACCTCCACACCGTGCTCTCCCACACTGACCCTCCACAACCTGGCCCTCTCCCGACATAACCTCTTGCACTTGCTCTGCCCACACTGACCCTCGAAACCTTTAACTCTCCCACCTGACCCTCGGCAAACCGTTGCTCCTCACTCACAACACACACGACCTTTTGCAACCTTGCCTCTCCCACAAACTTACCCTCGCAACCTTACTGCTCCGGGGACACTAACCTCCACAACCTGGCCTCTCCCACACTACCTCCACACCTTGCCTCTCACCACTGAACCCACTGAAGCCTCCACAACCTGGCCCCTCCACACACTGAACTCTGCACCTTGCTCTCCCCACCCCTGACCTCGGCCACCTTCACGCTCTTATACTCGTCCCACCCTGACCACCTCGTCACCTTGCTGCTTCTCACACACTGACCTCTGCACCTTCTCTCACCACTGACTCCACACCTTTCTCTCACACACTAACCTCTGCCACTTTGCTCTCCACACCCCCAACTGACCCTCGGCACACCTTTGCTCTCACACACGCCGGTCGGCACCCGAGTTGAACTCCCTCCCCTAACTCCCCCCTTTTGCATCTCTCCCACACTAAACCCTAACTAACCTCTGGCACCTTGCTCTCCCACCTGACCTTCACACCTGAACTCTCAGCACACTACCTCTGGTCACCTTTGCTCTTCCACAAAACTGACCTCCTACAAGTACACCCTTTTGGGGGTGTGGGCTTCTCACACACTAAAACCCACAAATAACCCCTCGGGTCCACCTTACCTCTCCCCCCTTTAATACTCTCCCCCACTGACCTCCACACGCTGCTCCTCACACACTAACCAACTCTGCACTTGCTCTCCACCCCCCCCCCCACAACTGGACCCAGACACCACTTGCTCTTCCCACACTGACCTCGGCACCTTTGCCTCCCCCACTGACCCTCATCGGCACCTACTCTCACCACACTTGGTAAAAACTCAACCTCCAACCCCTTGCTCTCCCCCACCAAGTAAAACCCGGCACCTTGCTCTCCCACTCTGACCTCACAACCTTGCTCTGCGCACACTAAACCTCCACACACACCTTGCCTTCTCTTCTCCACCACTGACCTCGGCCCTTAATTTTCCCACACTGACCCCTCGGCACCCGTTGCTCTCACAAAATACCACTGGACCCCTGCACCTGGTCCTCCCACACTAACCTCGGCACCTTGCTCCGCCCCCACCTACCTCCACACCTGCTCTCTCTCCCACACTAACCTCTGGCACCTTGCTCTCCCACAGTACTAACCCCACCCTTTTCTCTCACCACAAGAACGTGAACCTCCACACCTTGGTCTACCTCACACCCTGAACTTCCCACCTGCATCTCTCACACTGGACCCTCTTCACCCTGCTCTCCACAACTACACTACTCCCACCGTTTGCTCTCACACACTGACCCTCTGCACCTTTGGCTCTCCCCCCACACTGTACCTTCTGGCACTTTGCCTCTCGGGGGCACAACAAGTCTGACATCTGCACTCCTTATCTCCACACGGACCTCTGCACCTTGCTCTCGGGGCCACCTGACCCTCGGCACCTTGCTCTCCACACTGACCCTGTTCCACACCATGTGCCTGTCTACACGACTGACCCCTCTGCCCCCAGTGTCCTCTCAAAACCCTGAAGGCGCGGCTCCACACCTTGGCTCCTCACAAACACCCTCCAGCTCTGCGAACCCTTGGTCTCCCCACACTGAACCTCCACCCTGGCTCTCCCCCACACTGACCCTTCGGCACCTTGGCGTTCTCACACCACTGACCTCCACACTTGCCTCTCACACACGACCTCTGCACCTTGCTCTCCCACACACGGACCTCCACACCTTGCTCTCACACACTGACCTCTGCACCTTGCTCTCACACCACTAAACCTCTGGCACCTTGCTTCTCCCTCACTGACTCCACAACCTTGCCCCCCACACTGACCTCTGCAAACCTTGCTTTCTCCCTCCACACTGACCCTCGTCACCCTATGCCTCTTCACCCACTGACCCCTCCCTGCCCCCCCCCTTGCTCTCACCCCACGAAGAACCTCTTCACCTTGCTCTGTTCCAAGCCGCCCCTTACCGTCCACAAACCTTTCTTCTCCCCCAGCTGACCTCTGCACCTGCCTCCCCACCTGACCTCATGCACCTTGCTCTATCCCACACTAACCTCCCTCACCTGCCTCTTCAACACTGACCTCCCACACCCTGCTCTCCCACACTTGATCCCTAACACCTGACTCTCCAACACTGACCTTCACACAAACCTTGTCCTCCCACCACTAACCTCCACACCTTGCTCTCCCACACTAAACCTATGCACCTTGCTCTCCCACACTAACCTCTGCACCTTTGCTCTCCCACACTAAACGCTCTGCACCTTAGCCTCCTCCCCACATTAACCTCGACACCTTGGCCTCCACACTCCACTAACCTCTGCACCTTTGCCTCTCCCACACTAACCTCTTGCAACCTTGCTCGCCCACACTAACCTCTTGGCACCTTGGCTCTTCCCTCCTCCTCGGCCACACAACCTCCACGACCCTGGCTCTCCCGGCTCCCCACTAACCTTTGCCACCCCC
>CM070036.1:139178061-139205330 GCA_036250615.1 Ptychadena robeensis | reverse complement strand
CAAAGGGTGCCTGGCCGATTGTGGGGCCCCAGAATGCAGTGGGAGGCTAACGTGATGACGATATCGGAGGGCGCTATCGCTCCAGCTCGGCATGTGAATGGCCGGCATTAGTATAGTTCTGTGGAAGGGGAGTTTTTAGGGGAACTACATGGTCCAGCATGCGGTATTGGCCCAGTGATAGTTGAAGTGGCTCTGGAGCTGAGGCTTGCTGTTCCTAGCTTTCTGTAATAGGTGATCTGAGTGTCCTGTGGGAAAAAGTCCCCAGGTATGATATCCTAAGTGAAGCTCTAGGCAAGGTGAGATTTTTAGGGGAACTACAAAGCTCAGCATGCAGTATTGACGCAGGGTTGTGCCTATTTTTCTGTAAAATGTGATCTAAATGTCCTATGGGAAGTCCCCAGGTATGATATCCTTAGTGTAGGTCTAGGTAAGGTGGAATTTGTTGCAGAACTACAAGGACCAGCATGCAGTATTGGTGCAGGGATAGTTGCAGTGTTTCTGTAGCTGAGGCTCGCGATGCTTAGCTTCTTGTAAAAGGTGATCTGAGTGTTGTTATGGGGAAAGTCCCCAGATATGTTATCCTTAGTGTAGTTCTAGGCAAGATGTGATTTTAAGGATAACTACAAAGCTCAGCATGCAGCATTGGCCTAGGGTAGTGCCTAGTTTTCTGTAATGTGTGATTTGAGTGTCCTGTGGGGAAAAAGTCCCCAGGTATGATATCCTTCGTGTAGTTCTAGGCAGGGTGAGATTTTTAGGGGAACTACATGGACCAGCATGCAGTATTGACACAGGGAGCGTTGCAGTGCTTCTGTAGCGGAGGCTTGCTATGCTTAGCTTCTTGTAAAAGGTGATCTAAGTGTCCTAATGGGAAAGGTCAGCAGGTATAATATTCTTAGTATAGTTTGGGGTAAGGTGGAAATTTAGGGGAACTACAAAGCCCAGCATGCAATATTGGTTAGGGATAGTTGAAGTGGCTCTGGAGCTGAGGCTTGCTGTGCCTAGCTTTCTGTAATATGTGATCTGAGTGTCTTATGGGAAAATTTCCCCAGGTATGAAAGTCTTAGTATAGTTCTGGGCAAGTTGAAGTGTTTCTGTAGCTGGGGCTCTCAATGCTTAGTTTTTGTAAAAGGGGATCTGAGTGTCCTAATGGGAAAACTCTCCAGTTATGTTATCCTGAGTATAGACCTGTGGAAGGTGGAATTTTTAGGGGAACTACAAAGCTCAGCAAGCTGTATTGTCCCAGGGTTGTGCCTAGTTTTCTGTAATATGTGATCTGTGTGTCCTATGGGAAAAAGTCCCCAGGTATGAAAGTCTTAGTATAGTTCTGGGGAATGGGGAATTTTTAGTGGAACTACAAAGCCCAGCATGCAGTATTGGCCCAGGTATGTTTGAAGTGGCTCTGTAGCTGAGGCATGCTCTGTCTAACTTTATGTAATGGGTTATCTGAGTGTTCTGTGGAAAATGTCATGTATAGGTTAGGGGAGGGTGAATTATTGGTGAAACTAGCTGAGGCAATCTAATAGGTGATCTGAGTGTGGGGAACAAGTCTGCAGGTACTGTGCTCTTGGTGTAAATATGCAGAAGGTGTCTTCTTTGGGGTAACTAGCTCAGCATACTGTATTAGACCAGGGATAGTGCAGTGTCTCTGTGGCAGGTGCTCACTGTACCTGGATGCTTGTGAGAGGCGATGTGAGTGTTCTGTAGGATAACATAATTATACATCTAGGGAAGATGGATTCTGTGGAAGATCTACAATGACCAGTATGTTGGTTATTGTGGAATCTAAGTAGTTTACTAATCCTTGGTTCCCGTTGTATGTGAGCGGAGTGTCCTGGTGGAAGATGTCTTTAGGATATATCATTAGTATATGTCTGTGGTGTCTAATTACTATAACGCTCAGCCCACAAAAATGGCTAGGAGGTAATTGAAGTACCTATAGTGTTGGGACTCACCTCTTATTACAGGTGATCAGGTTGTCCTGGAGGAAGATGCCTTTATGGTTTTAAGCATGGAACATCCAGCTCGATATAGGAGCCATTCGAGGTTCCCTGCAGCTGCTGCCTGATATCGGAGGAGCTGGGGGGCGCAGCACTGCTGTGTCTCCAGCTCAGCCGATGCTTTGCATGGAGACCCCCGTTTCCCATGCAAAGCAATGGACATTGACCGTGGTTTAGGGTTATGTCCGATATCCCTGTTCGAGCGATCAATCCTGCTCAAAAACAGGGATGGCCACATATTATATGGGCCATATAGATGGCTGTGAGACGGCCATTGATCTGGCCCATATCTACACGTGTGTTCCCAGCAGTCTAGATTGGCAGGTAGAGCTACCATAACCAGCATGCAGCTCGGCATTAGATAAGTGTGCATGTTGTTTAGTGTTGTACTCCAGTAGTTTACTAAAGCTCGATTGGCTGTTATGGGCAATCAGGGGGGAATATCATTATAGATCTGGTAAGACTATGATTCTGTGGGTGTACTACAAAGGCCGTCACGCCACATTATTAGTATAGAGTAAGTCTAATTGCGCTGGAGAACTACACGATCCAGCACTGGCAATACAGAAATGTGCATGCATCAGCAGCTCACTATCTAGCTTTGATCAGTAAGATGTGTAGTTAAAAACCTAAGTGGTGCTTCATGGCTTTAGAATAAATCATTAATAAAAAGTTGACACAGGATTGATTCTGCTACAGAACAACTCGGCCCAGCAATCTGTAGTGGTCTTAAAGGGCCGCCGTCATGTATGCTGGTATTTGTGGTAGCCCATTAAACCTGTTAGAGGTGATCTCTGCGTTGCTGGTGGGAATATCTTCAGGGTTTTTTGTTATTATAAACTGGTCAAGGACTGCTTCATGTAGAAAACACCATATGCCTGCTGGTAATTGTGGTTCTCCAGTAGCTCAATAAGCCTACCTTGCTTTTGTAGGGTATATGCATGTCCTGTTGGTTTTAGGAATTTTATCATGGTAGATGTAGTTCACTGAATCCAAATAATTTTTGGTCTAAAGGCCCCCATACATGGGTCCGTTTCCCATCGGATTCCGGGACGATCGATTCCGGGTGCGTGCACGCAAAATGATCGTCCCGGAATCGCGTGAAGCCCACCTTGTCTGTTCGATCACGTCCGATCGTTCGGGGGCCCAGAATCGGATCGGACAGAGAACCAACATGTTGGTCTTTCTGATCCGATTCTGCACACATCAGGGGGAGTTGCCATTTGTGAAGTAAGCGATCAGACACGGAATCGTCCAGGAATCCGTGGGACAAGGTGGTATGTAGCGATCGGACACACTCCGATTCCCGCTGAGATCGCCGTAATCGATCGGATAGGTGATCGATCGGCCATGGAATCCGACTGTGTATGGCTAGCTTTAGATGATCTTGGTGTTTTTTAGAATATGTACCCAAGTGTCTTCATGGCAATAGATTATATTGTAGGTGTAGATTTGGGAAAAGATGTTTCTACTGATGCACTACAAACCACAAAGTGCATTAGTGGTCCAGAGCTGATTGGACTCCCTGTGTAGATAGCGTTTGACTAAATTGCCTTTCAACAGTGATCTATTGAGAATTTTTTTTGGAATATTGTGGTTATTAGTATAGATCTAAAAAAAATTATTCAGCTGCAGAACAGTTCAGTAAAGCAGCAATGGCTTTAAAGAGAATGCATGCTGGTTATTCTGGTACCCCAGCATATCGCAGATTCCATTATCATATTAGAAGTCTAAAGGTTACAATATTATCATTAGTATTGATATAGAGAAAGCTGGGGTTGGTTTGGGGAGCTGTATGGTCTAGAAGTATGCATAGCGGTAACTAGTACCCTATACCTCAATGGGCATACTTTCCTGTCATAGGTTAGCTGAGTGGCTTTTAAAATTCTTTTTCGGTTGTTAAAGTCTGTAGGTTATTAGAATAAATCTTCAGCCTCCCATACACCTTACAATCTTAACATACAATTTCTGTACAATCAGCTTTTCTTCTACCAAAACCATGTAATATGAGGAGCTCTCTAAACCTTCCAACCACTATGTATTCTATCAGGGAGGACCTGGCACTACATAGCAGTGATAGAATACATAGTGATTGGAAGGTATATATCAGGGAGGACCCGGCACTACATAGCAGTGATATATACCTTCCAATCACTATGTATTCTATCAGGGAGGACCTGGCACTACATAGCAGTGATATATACCTTCCAATCACGATGTATTCTATTAGGGAGGACCCGGCACTACATAGCAGGGATATATACCTTCCAATCACCATGTATTAGGGAGGACCTGGCACTACATAGCAGTGATATATACCTTCCAATCACAATGTATTCTATTAGGGAGGACCCGGCACTACATAGCAGGGATATATACCTTCCAATAACTATGTCTTCTATAAGGGAGCACCCACCACTGCAAAGCAGTATATACCTTCTAATCACTCTGTATTCTATCAGGGAGGACCCGGCACTACATAGCAGTCATATATACCTTCTAATCGCTATGTATTCTACCAGGTCAGGGAGCTACCAGCACTACATAGTTGGTGGTAGAACTTAAGGAAATTGTGGTGTTATGTATGGGTATGTTATAATTAGTTTTAAAACAGGTTAATTGCAGGAATAGTCTTCAGAGTATTGGATTATTACTAGAGATCTGATTCTGCTGGAGGAATGCATGGTCCAGCATGCAGCTTTGGTTCAGTAGCGCATACATGCTGGTAGTTACTGTACTGTGCTAAGAATGAAAATGTGAATAAAATACAAATCCTCGGATTTACTATCATCCCTTTGCAGAAGCGATCACTCTGGATGTCTAGGTGGTTTCAATTGTGGCTCCTGACATTGTTATTGATCAAATGTAATGTGACAGAAGATGGGGAAATCCATTGGCTATCGGCTATAGAGTGTGATGGTAGTTAGACAGCAAAATTTAGATGAAAATCTATTTAATCAACTGGGTTCTTGGCGAGGAACATTTGCATTAAGCTTTAGGTTATTAATTGGTAAACGTTTTACTTTTTAAAATGATAGTTAAACACTGTAAATTTTGTTTAAAAAAAACCTACCATGCTGAAGCTCACTAACAAGATGTCTCTATTGATTTCTTACATTAACCTCCTGAGCGCACTGCCTGTATCGCGCCGGATACGAGCGATAGAGGCAGTGTACACAGTACACTGCCTGTCATTTCCGGCTTCGGTCCGGAGCTCTTCACGCAGCTGGTGTCATTACTGACACCAGCTGCGTGAGAGGGAAAGCCGGCGCTCCTCCATTAACATGGAGGTCTATGGCGCCGCCCCCTTCCGCGGCACCTTGACGCGATCGGGGCGGTGACGCAAACCCGGAAATGCTGCAGCGATGAAGACAATCGCTGCAGCTTTCCGGGGAGGCATCGGGTCTCCCCGCTGCCGGCTTCCCCTGCGGTTGAGACAACCCTGAACAGCGAACCAACAGGGTTCGTCTCAACCGCTAGGGAGGTTAAGGGCCATTTAACACTATTTGCGTTGCGGTGCATTTTTTTTTTACCACATGCGTTTTTTTACTGCATGCGTTTTTACGTAGACAACCAATGTTACCATTCACACTGTATGCGTTGCATTTGTGAAGGTAGGTGGTTGGTCCTTTTTGTTAGTGGAAGTCGCTCAACAGATACAGGGCTGCCATAATTCTATTTTCTTGTGTGTGAACTAGTTCTTAGCCAATGACTGACTTCAAACCAAAGTGTCACTATGACTAGCATGACATGCTGTTAGCATCTGTTACTAATTATGGTAGATTAATTGTATCTGTATTCTTTATTAGTTTCAGGTTATTAGGAGGTTCCACATTTTCTGTGACAGATTTGAAAGTCAGCGTACACTATTTTAATTATTTCAACTTAGGTCAATGGAAGTCATAGAATGTACTTTTTGAAAGCAGTCCAAAGTGCTTTAAAGCCTACTGAAAGCTTATCCTAAATAGGTTCTGTCAGAATGCATTAACACATAGCAATCAATTAGTGTTTATTACTTTGTTTTAGCAAATTAAGAGGTTTGTTCTAATATTGTCCCTTAACAGCGCAGATGTTTACTCCATAGAGTAATCCTGGTCCATTGAGCACCTGGTAACAGAATACACCTTGTACTTCCAATGTCGGAAATGCAGGTCTTGTGGCACTAGGCCAGTCACCAAGTTCATAGTCCTGTGTGCTCCATGTTATGGCCCTGATAACTTGTATAGGTGGCTTCAACTACAGTGACATCCTCCTGGGCAGAGGAGATTACAGGAGACCTTTCACTTGTCACTGCACAAGGACCACATTAAATCTGGTTTGCTAATTTAGGTTAATGCACTTTGCACGTCACTCATCCCGTTCAGTCTTACTAGATAAGCTTGTTTTTATCTTTATTTATCTTCACCACTACCTTGTGCTAAGTAATTCTAATGCAGTCATCTTGGACTTTGCCTTTTCTGCATTAGAAATTAAATCTAGAATTAATGGATTGGTGATTATTTTATGTATTCTTTAAATATTATTTTGGGTGAATTCCAGTCTAAGCCCCTTGTATATAGACAAAAATAGCCAATGGGGCAACTAGAGGTACAAGCTAGCAGTTTAGGTTCCTCCATAGGTTTTCAGGCAATTTGTTTTGAGTTATTTGTATTTGGAAAGTCGGAACTTAGGGAAATTAAGACCAGGGATACACTATGCGATTGGATGGATTGACTTCGGCGCATTCAACAAGCACAAGCCCTCCCCTTTTGCTCCATCAAGGCCGTGCTAAGTAGCGCAACCGATAACGACCCTTGTAAGTCAATGGGATGACATATGACCTGCCTGTGCATGATATTTTTAGGTCAGTATGTATTGACTTTCAGTGGATGCATCATATGCCAAGCCTCCAATGCGTTCATGTCGACGAGGAGGACTGCGTTGATATAAACGCAATGGGGGCTTTGACCGACAGATCGGGGGCTATGACGGGCTGTGTAGACAGCCCTGTGAAAGCCCTATTGCAGTCAATGGGCGGCTTGTCCACTGCGCTAGAATCCTTGTGTTCAGCGAAGGGGTTTTTGTGCAAGTGTAGCTATAGGCTGAAGGTTCAACAGAAAGGTCCCAGATTTGAATCTCAGTCGGAACCCTATCTGCATTCTGCTGTAAATTTTTCTTGCGTTTGTCGTCTTCCTCTCACATCTCCTGAGCATACCATTAGATTAATTGTTTTCTTAAAATCTAATGTTGGTCTATGGTCATCCCATTAGATTCACGAGGCAGTGAGAAATATGAATATGGACTCTAATATGTTGGCAATATATAACTACGTAGTAAAGAATCTCCGTTAGCTTTTGCTATCAGTTTACTGCTGGGTTATCATTTCCCCTTCCTGCCCCAGATGCAACATGGAAGTTGAAAGGAAATCTTCAAATGTTTCGGAATCTCTATCGGCGTTCTCTCCGAATGCACTGTCATTAGATGATTCCACCTCACCTACTGTTCTAGTGACTGTTGTTAAACATTTGATTTCCGCTCACATCTTCTTGGTGATATTGATCAGCTGGACAAAATAAGGTTTTTTATCTACCTAGTGGGTAGTCATATATATGAATTGGGGGTTAGGGGATATATGATCACACAACTGGACAGCATCTACATTTCTAGCTGTATCTTTACTGAGATAAAAATGGCAGAGAAGTACAAGGAGAGGAATAGATCTCCGCTTATACAAACTTCCTGTAATTGTGGTGTAAGTTTAATGCAATATTCTATGAGGGATGCCTACCAACTACAGGAGCAGGGAGACAGATTTCTTCATGGGTTGAGTTTCATTGTGAAGGAGAGATGTAAAATGTTAGTAGTAATGGAAAGTTTTGGAAGATTTTTAGAATTGAGTGATTTGCCATGGTTTTGCCAATCACTTTGGCTGAAGCTTCATAATGTACTAGCAAGAACGATTTCAGCAGAAGATAGTGGAGCCTGAGCCAAAGTGGTTTGCAAAACCATGGCAGTCACTCAGTTTGTAGTCACGGAAAATGACAATTAAGTTAGTATAGTGCCTTATTCCAGTTTTGCAGTGTGTTTTTAGAGATGTGTATTTTTTTTTTTTCTTTCAGGCTCTTAAATATTCATCAAAGGGACACCCAAGCAGTGGTGATCACCGTCATGACAAAATGCGAGACTCTGCAGATCCGTCTCCCCCAAACAAGATGCGAAGATCAGACAGCCCTGAGAAATATGCTGACAGTGTTGGACATGGGAAGGCCAAGAGTATGCACGTTCACAGGGTCCGAGAGAGGGATGGAGGTAGGTTCCATGGTTTTACACGACTTGAATTAATAAAAATCTCCAACCAAAGATGATAACTTCAAAGATTTTAGTCAACCTTATTGGGAAGATGAACACTTTCTGTTCAGTGAATCAAGCAGCGTGTAAGTGACTAGAAATGTGTAGGGTATGCCTCTGTGCGCTATTGGTTAAAAGTTAATCCCTCAGTGAAAGTGGCACTATGGATTGTTTATAAACTGTTTTAAGACTAGACTTTTTCCTGTAAACGAATGTCCAGAAAAAGTATCGAGACAATGACAAAAGCAGGAAGTTCAATTACACAAGCCATGGAATGAAGTTCAATGTAACCCTGCAAAAGCTTTGAATCCCTGCACAGCTGTAAATGTTGCAAACTTAATTCAGTACAGAAATAAACAAGCCTACCTAAGTGAATACTCATTTAGGTAAGAAAATGATAAATTGTGGTATATGTGTACAAAAACTCCCAAAGAATGAAAACCATTTTCATCAGTACCGCTATTTATTTTTTTAAAGCCTTTTTAAACACATAAAGAAAACAAACATACTAACCTACACGGAGTCTTGATCCAGGCAAAGCGATCCCTGTAGAGGAAAACCTTCATCGCTGCAGCATTTCCGGGGTTTTGGCACCGCCCCGATCGTGTCATGGTGATGTGGGGGGGGGGGTCAGCGCCATAGACCTACATGTTAGTGGAGGAGCCCGGGCTTTTCCGTCTACACAGCCGGCGTCAATAATGACACTGGCTGTCTGGAGAGGGGCAGAGGGAGAGAGGAAATGACAGGCATCGATTGCCCGTACCACGCCGTTGAAAACGGCGCGATATGTGCAGTGCGCTAGGAGGTTAATCTGGTGATACTCCGCTCCTCCAACGTCCCTGGATTCAGATCATGCTGCAAGGCACACAGCGATTATGGGCAGCAGACAGGAGTGATGTCTACTTTCCCAATATCCACATGCGGGCATCCGTCACAGGAGGGGCGGTGCACTACCGCATTTTAACAGCTAACACCAAGTTTTTTTTTTTGCCTCGATCTGCCCTATTATGGGCACCTCCGATAATGGGAAGCAGATACTGAGGTGGTAAAATGCATCCTAAACAGGCGCATAGCATATTTGATGCATAAAATGCCATGCCAACTGGGATGTTAACGCATTTATGTACATGTTGTCCATTGATTTTGACGTGGCCCAATCTTGACATGTCTGTGTACGCATTCATTTATTCACATTAGATGCACTAGGAATACCACCCCTTTTTTATATTTTTAAAAGCAAACTTTTATTAGAAAAAATTCATTTTAACAAGAAATATCCTGTAAAAGAAAAAATGGGTATAAAGGTAGCCATACTCTGGCCGATTTGTCACCGATCAATTGCCGATCTGATCTATCCAGGCGATCGGATCGGCAATTGCTGCAACACCACCGTGGGAATCCAATTTGTGGCTGATTTGGACATGAGACTATCTCCAAAATGCCCGATTCCATAAAATCCAGGGATAAATCAACCTGTATATGGCTACCTAAAACATAGAGGGAAACCGCCCTTTGACGCACATCAAAGGCGATTATTTTAGCGCAGTGGACGCAAGGCCTTGTCTGTACAAATGACACTCTGTGTAAAAACAGAGACAGTAGGAAAAAACCCCCAATCCTACTGCAGCATCTGAGATTAATGCAGAACAGAACAATATTGAAGCATAATTAATAATTGAGAATGGTATCCTACCAGAACATACTCTGCCAAATACAGGCTGCACTGCAGTCGTTGTCTAGAATGGTAATGTGAATATAGTTATACTCGCAAAATTTCAGAAGGAAGCCACCTTCAAAAGCATGGATGTGTAATATGGATGTGTTAATGCGCTTGCTGGAGCATCGTAGTATTTGCTTAATGATTTTAGTTGCTGTTGGATGGGTTCAGCCATAATAATTCTGGAAATTCTCATCGTGGTCAAAACTAAGACCTCCTCATCCAGACTAAAATTTTGCTACAGTGACGTACTTGTTAAAACTACACTTCAGCCATTAGAATATATAACCATTTCTATGGGGAAGTCCCTGTCCTGGAAGTGATGGATTGTACTGGGGGTTGAGGAATCGGCTGTGATGCTGCTTTCTTCCTCTTTCTGACAATCTTCAACCACAACAAACGACTAATCCACAGAAACGTCTTCCCTCCCTCCTACTGTGATATATCATTGTGCATAATGCAGGACCAGCGGATTTGCATTGCACAATAGTGCAGGAGGGCAATCGGTGAGCATATGCTATTTTATTGGGGAGAGGAACCCCTATCAGACTTCATTTCACTCCAGTGTAATGAAACCTGATGCTTGGCCTGCTGTAGAGCGTTATAGTGGAAAGCTAGAAATGCTTGAATAATATTCAAGCATATTGTATTTATCACTGCATAGTTAGGTGAGCTTTATTTTTATATATATATATATATATGTGTGTTTTTATTTATGCAGTGGAACGGTTTGGACAAATGTGAAGTTCTCATGTCTTAAGCCCCCCATACACGTTCCGATTATTCTCCCGACTGATTTTTCGTCCGATCGTGGCCCCCGATTTTTACCTAAGATGTTATGGTCGTTCGGTCGGCTGGCACGAAAAATCTGAATTGGAATTATCACCGATAATAATCTATCAGCCTGTCACTATTTATTAACAGAAGATCGACCAAAATTTACGGACAGGTCCGAAGTGGTCCCGACCGATTTTTCATCCGATTTTCAGAAATCTGGATCGGTTGGGTACATAATTCCACATCCGATTAATCTCCCGATCGACTAATCTCCCGATCATGTTGGTCGGTCGGGCAAAATTCGTACGAAAAATCGGAACGTGTATGGGGGGCTTTAAGTTTAGTATTGATGTTGGGGCATAGCACAGTGACTGATGTATAAGGCTGGGCATACACAGGGGGGTTAAACGTTTGTTTCCCGAGTGCTCAATTGACATGCGCATTCAGGAACGCCCACCTGGAGCAATTGATTCTGCTCGATCGAACAGGGGCGCACTTGTGGCCCTTCATATCAACTGATTATTTTTAGTGGCCCTCTGTATTTAACTACAGCAAGTCACCCTGCAGATGATTGTATATAGTTAGCAGAATAAGTATTTGTGGGATAGGTCACCATCGATCAGGCGTATAAATCGAATCCCGAACATGGTGCACTTTTTGATGTACGACATTGGATCCAAGCTAGCAGTCACATGTCACAATGGATTCATAAATCGATCGTGTGGAAATCTAAGCGTCTGTGGTCAACTTTAGTCATTTGAAATGCACAACATTTATAAACCCCTAATACCACATTGACCGTAAAATTTTAATTTTATGTTTTTGGAATAAATAGATCAGAGCTCTTAGCTGTGACATGGAACAAAGAGAACAAATGAACTGTCTTGTTCTCTTGGTCATTTTTCTTTTATTTATGGATAGTGCATTTCTCCTGCAAATGGAAAGTATTGGTATATAGGAATATCAGTCTATTAGCAAGTGATTTTTAAGTTCATCTTAATTTCCTTGTAGTGGGAACAAGTTTGAAATCCATTTATAACCCTGACTGCCTGACCTTAAATCATTCATTTGTGTCTCATGTAACACCCCCTTCCAGTCACTGTTGTCCAGTAGGTTTTCGGGCCTGCAGTGCGATTCCTGGCCTGTAACAGACTAGCTAGCGGTATCGCTACTGCAGATGCTACCCATGTCTGATACCAGTGCACAGTGGTATTGTGCTGCGCTGCATGTGCAGTGCAACTAGTGTGAAAGGGCCCTGAATGGCCAAGGCAATGCTGTCAATCCAGAAAGTGGTGGGCATAAACAGAGGGCAACTTTCTATATTCTATTGTAGTGCAAACAATTCTGATCTTTAAAGCAGTGCAGCGTCCTTGCTGCCCCATCGTAGGTAGCATGAAAGGCTCAATCTGCTCACCCCACTCCACCTCATCTCTACTTGCATTACTGCTTATGCTTCAATTTGGCATAAATAAAACAAATAGGAAAAAGTTTTTCAAAATGTCAAAACACCTCTACCTTTTTAGTCTGCAAAAATCCTGACAACTAAATGATAGAATTTGCATTCTAACCTTCATTAAAATGACACTGAGTATTCCCACAACCAGTGCAGTGTTTCCAAGCATGGGTTTCAGCTGTGATAAAGCAAAAAAGGACTTGCTACACTGTCCTAGAGTTAGTATGGGGGTCATGGGTATAGATCACATGTTTTACTGGCTTCTATAGCTACAAATCGGATGCGCCCACTAGGACAGATCGACCAGGATCTCACCGCAAGTGAGTGATCTGACTTGTTGCTAAATTCCTGGCCTATCGCATTACTTTGGGGACCAGCATCCCTGTCCAAAGTAATGTCCGGCACACAAACGGTGTGATCCGATCCCCCTCCGTGACCGTCTGCAGTGTGATCTCATCACGCTGCAATCGGCTGCTAAAGAATCGGGCCAGGATTGTAGCATGTATGGCTGCCGACAGCAACACTTGTTAGAGGGGTTATTCATTATAGCGTCCCATGGCTTCAAAGTCGGCCTGTCAGATCTAAATTATAATCAAAAAAGAAATCGCTCATACATGGTTTGATATTTCTGTTAGATTTACTATATCTGTTTGAAAATCGGTTCCTTTTTTCCTGAACTGAAATGAATCAAAATGAAACCTAAAATCGTTTGAGCAGTGATCATGCCTGTTTGTACATTTCTGTCATCATGTGATACGAGTATGTGATGAGTTTTCTAGGTATTTGGATGGATTTGTATCTGATGGTACTATGGAGCATGTGCACAGGGTTTGGGAAAGCAATCAATTGATCACACTGTTTGGTGATACTATAAATTAATGTTAAACTGACAGTCCAAATTTTTAATTGAATATTTAAATGTTTGTGTATGTTTACCATTAATTGGTGCATATTCAACAAATCAGTCATTTAGCTATTTTCTAAAAATGTAATCTACATTGTCATTATTTAACAATACCAAATAAACCAAAATAAAATAACCATGTGAGGAAACGTAAGTGCCACTGATAATGCAGTGACTTAAATATTAAACATAGTAGTTTTACCTCCCACCTGTGAAATAACATAGGACATACTCTGTATTGCCTGGTCTGCCGGGGATGGGAAGGGGGGAGGAGGGAGGGCTGAGAATTGCCATTGCACTTGGCGCTTTTAACCTCCCTAGTGGTACACCTGTATCGTGCCGTTTGTCCTTCCACCCTCCCCTCTACACATCCCAGGCATAATCTATGTTGGACTGGAGGTCATTGGCAACAACCCACCTAACACAATGACCTTGAACAGGCCCTGGTGAATGGCGAGTCGGAAAACAACTTACCCCAAGCTACACTAGGGATACTGCCAGGGAGGTTAAAAAAGCAATGCCAAAGTTATGCCATGAGGGTTAAGCCACATTGCGTGGGCCCTTGTACTTGGCATTGTGTAAAAGCACCTGAATGATCCACACCAGCAAACTGCAAAAATATCTTCTCTTGTAGAGATGATCACAATTACTTCAGTGCGATTAGGAGGTTCTCCTTCCCTTTTGATTCCTATGGAATTGATATGTTTAGACACTGCTTCATGGTAGAGTAGGGAGGTTAATGTAGACTGATTCATGTTGTCACTGCAGGTAGCGGTGTGTCACCTTTTCTTGTTCCATATCATCTAAAGCCTTGTACAGACACTAGATAATTGTAATCATAGATCATCCCGGGCCACTACCATTTGTTGTGTACACTGCTTAAGCTGCGAAAACCTGCATGTTCCATCTAATATTCAGCTGACTTTCTATACATGTTTAATCATATTATAGAGACCATCCTAGAGAGCATCTTGTTAGTCAATGAAAGATTTGTCTGGTTTGTTGTAGTATCTGCTTGTATACTATCCATTTATATCAGGCCCAGTAAGCCCCAAGTCATTTCATTGTTTTGAGTCTTTGGGATGATTCATGTGCTGAGAATGGTCAGTACATGGTGTTATGTATATGATGGAGTGCAAACTTTGTGCCCCCCCAATTGTATCCTGATCGAGGGAAGAGGTGGTGGTCTGTGAGTTTCCTATCCTTACAACTGCGCTCGTGCACATAGCCCTAGTTTTTGGGCTTTTCAGGGTTAATCTTACAAGTTTCGGCTGTCAAAGTTAGGGGGTTCTGAGGGTTAAGGTTAGGGGATTGGGGGGGAGAAGAGTCATTTTAACTCCCCCCCCCCCCCCCCCCCCCCCCCCCCCCCCCCCCCCCCCCCCCCCCCCCCCCCCCCCCCCCCCCCCCCGCCACAAACATAATCCCCCAACCTCCAAAACTCACCCCTACTATCAACCCCCCCAACAACGGAAATCTGTAATATTACCCTGAAATACCCCAAAACTAGGGCCATCTGGACATGCAGAGTTGTAAGGGTAGGAAAATAACTCAGAACAGCGGCATACATAACTTCAGTTCAGGTTTGTTTGCATCACAGAACAACATCTGCAGACTCACCAATGCTGTCTGTTGATGAACAAAGGTCAATGACCTCCCACCACCTATCTGAATGTTAAGTTATTAACATTTATTTTTTGACTTATTTTATTTATAGCACACGCCATGGACTTGGCGTGGTCGTGTATGCATTTAGGCAGCATTTATAATAACTTTAAAAGACACATGAATGGCATAATGTCTGGTTCCTCCTCCGTCCAGCAGGAAATGTCATGTCTGCTCCATTTCTGTGTTGCTGGATAATGGGTGAGCGTAGATACCCGAGGGATTGCTTGTAGGGAAGGGGGGGGGGGGGGCTGTGCTTTGTCATTGGCAAGGGCCGTAATATGACAACACTCGGTGTAGCTGTGTACAGTTGGCTTGCTGATGTCATTGTTTTGGCCATGCGGTCTTTCTCACGATGTATACACAAAGGAGAGAGCAGTAAAAGGTGGACACCTTCTGTTTACTTGGCAAACACAACAGGTTGAGAATGGGTTTTCATAGTCATCTAATACAATACGAGAAATATATGCCTGTACAAGGCAAATGTTTCTGCTCTCAGGACCACACAGGGTTTTCAGCAGTGACTAAATCAAATTTAGAATATAACCCAGTTCTATCTTACGTATACAGTCAATGTCCCTATATACTGGTTGATTTTTTTTTTTTTATGTGAACGCTGCTCCATAGTACCATCAGATACAAATCCTTCCAAATACCTAGAAAACCCATGACATACTTGTATATGAGGACAGAAATGTACAAACTGGCATGATCACTGCTCAAACGATTTTAGGTTTCAATTAGATTTTCAAAAAAGATATAGTAAATCGAACGGAAATATCAAACCATGTATGGGAGTGATTTCTTTTTTAATTATAATTAGATCTGACAGGCCCACTTAGAAGCCATGTTATGGGCACCCTTATTACTGAAAACAGTGCTGCCTAATTTAAAATGTTTTTGCAATCCATTTAGAATAGTTCACTTTCTGCACAGATGTTCATTTTAGATTCACTAATACACCTGACATCACCCCCTGTGCTCAATTATGGTTTACAATTACAACCTACCTTACTGATTCGACGGCAATCGGACACCCTGTACTCAGTGAAATGTAAGCTGACCTGCGGGAATATACAATAAACAATCCATATGTTCTGGATAGATAATGGTGTATATCAATATTCAGAGTATACGTACCAGACCTGCTGCTTTTAGTTATATTTAAGTTGCCATACAATCTACAGTAGAAGTCAAATTTTTTAGGACCCAGATTTTGCTGAAATTTTTTTTACCGGTCTTAAACTCGCGTCATGTGATGACAATTTCTCATTTTGGTGGGCAGAATTAGTGGGTTAATTGCAAAGCCCCCAAACACAATAACCAACCAATAATAATCACTAACATTACTGAAGATGTTTAAGTAAAGTATTGCGCTAGCTCACATAGTTTTGCAAAAATTAGGTTTATAGTCAAGTCTAAAGGTACCCATACACGTTGCGATTTTTCGTGCGATTTTAGCCCTTCCGACTGATCCGGTCGGGTAGGTCGATCGTTCGGGATTCCTAACATGCAAATGTAGGCCGACCGATGCTGTTTTTAGAAAAATCGGCTGAAAAGTCGGTCGGGTCCCGAATGAGGATGCCTGTAATTTTTGGTCGGTCGGCCACTCTTAAAAGATTCCCAATCCAACCAGCCGATCGGTTGAAAAATCGGGCATCCGACCGACTTTTAAAAATAGCACTAAAGCAAAAATCGGGCATCGAAATCAAATACCGCATCGGTCCCCGAAAAATCGCAACGTGTATGGGTACCTTAACATTTTAACGTGGACTTCACTTTGAATATTATGCAAAAACTACATGAGCGCTGGCAATAATTGGTGATGTCATGTTCAGGGGCTTTGCATGTAACTCACAAATCAGATAGTTGAAAAAATCAGAAAATGAAAAAAAAGTTGCATTTTCCACCCCAATTTTATACTCGAGTCATTCACTTTTTTATAGGTTTGCTGGGTAAAATTAGGTACCTCTGCCTGTATTCGGGTCGGCTTATACTCAGGTAGATTTGGACTCAAATGAAGATTTACTTTAGGAAATATAGGAAAGGCCACATCTGCAACATCTTAAGGTGTCCATACACAGGTTGTTTGTTCACAGTGATCGATTGTTCTCAAATCGATTGCATTCAGCCTTTCCTCAAAGAAAGTTCATTGGAACTGGAATCCAAGATGTTGGTAAATCCCTGATTTGATTGCCATTCCCACAGGGCTGTGAAGTCGGAGTCGGAGACATTTTTGGGTCCCTGGAGTCTGAGTCGGCAAAAAATGGACCGACTCCGACTCCTACTAAATTTTAATGGGAATAAAAATTTTTTTTTTAAATGAAAAGAAATTACTTCAAATGTCGCAATTAACAAACAGTCATAATGAACATAATGACTTCTCTGCTATTGGAATAAATGCATGCAGCGCATAACATTACAGCGCCCACTGTGACCCGAGCCTAAAGGCCCCCACACACGTACCGAGTGGGGGCCGACAGACCAGCTCAGATCTGCTCTAGAGTGCAGAGTGATGACGTCATCACGCTGCTCTCCAGAGCGGATGCCGGTCTTCATTGAGACTAACAGCATCGGCCAGAGATTATCGGACATGTCCGTTCTCTGGCCAGCCGAGCTGTGGGGCGTCAGGGATCTGTCACCCCATGTGGGCTCCCCCGATTGGCATACACACACGCCCATTGGTCGGCAGCAAAATTGGCCGCCGCTCGGTGCGTGTATGGCAGCCTTAACTCTCTCTGATAATGAAGTAAATGTGTTTTGCCGGAGACGCTTGTATAAGTGAAGGTAATGGATCGCCAATAGTTCAGGACTGAACCGTAAAGCATTTGGAAAACCGCTGTCATTCAGCTGAGGCGACAAATACTAAAGCTAGCCATACACGTGTCGGATTCCATGGCCAATTGATCACTCACCCAATTGATTCCGGCGATCTCAGCGGGAATGGGAGCTGCAATCAATCAGCCACTTAAGAGGATCCGATCGCTGCATACCACCTTGTCTGAGTGATCGCGTCCAATTGATCGGGGGCTCAGAATTGGATCCGACAGAGAACCAACATGTTCAGCAGAAGATCAGAACACTAAAGCTTGGCGCACACACGGGTAGATCTGTAACAAGATTTGTGTACAATCGCACGGTGATTGATTGTACTCTAATCTGTTTACAAACCTACCCGTGTGTGCCTTCCTTCGGGCGGGATCAATAGAGCCGGCTTGAAGAAACTTGCTTGAACGGGGTTCCAACATGTTGAAAAGACCCTGTTCAATCTCCAATACTTTGCATGGAGATGTGAGTCTTCATGGAAAGTATTGAGACAGCTGCGGCTCCTGCCTCCTCCACAGCCGTTGGCTGTCAGTGTGAAGGGGACCGGAGCCAGCACTCCTCACTTGGAAGCTGTGTGAGTGAGGCAGCTGTATGAGACAGGCTCCCCAGCTTATGGCGTGTTGTAAATCACACACTGCATGCTGGGGAGAACGGGTCCCCATTAAATAGGAATCGATGTGCCCATGTGGTGAACATTGATTTCCATTCATTTGATCCCCGATCACAGCGTGGTGCCTAGCTTAAGGAAAAAGCAGCAGCATCTTCTGCCTAACTCCCTTTCTCTGCTTTAATTGGCCATTACAGTGTTGGTTTCCTGGCCAGTAGTTTTGTAGTTAGTGTATGTCGCCTTCCTTCCCTTCAATGGATGGATACAATACATTAGCATATTACATACAGAGGAGTTGGAGTTGAGGAGTCGGAAGAATCTGAAACTGAGGAGTCTGAGTCGGGGAATTTATCGACCGACTCCACAGCCCTGCATTCCCATCCAAAGTATTGAATGAGATCTACTGCACAAAGTTCAATAGAAGAACGATTGAGTGCAGCCTAGTGATCTTGCCGGCCTAGGAGAAAACTGCAGCCTATTGGCTCTCAATGTGTTCAGTTCTCTTCCCTCTCTCTTCTGATTGCAGACAGCACCCTATACCCTCTACTATTCTATCTTATATGAAAGTTCAATGTGTGTTTACATGTTTTGTTTGTGTATGAGTTGTGTAATTCAGGGTATATTACCATGCCGGCACTTTGAGAAAAAAAAAATTGGGTTTCAGTTTGGGCTCTGAAAGAGTCGTCATCACTGACCTATGTGGTCTCTGTGTACTGTGCAATACCTGCGTTGCTGCTACACAATGCAGTGCTTATAGTGTGAAAGAGCCTTGATTATTTTTCTTGCAATCTACAACTTTGCTTCCCCTATAACAAGGCCAGGTCTTTTTTGTTATTATTAATTTCCAAAGATCCATTAGGGCATTCTTGAACTAAAAATAAACTTTTATTTAATTCTAGTCATGTGATCACATCCTGGAATATTATCATAACTTTCCAAACCCTGAATTGCTGTTAATTCACTTGGTGTTTCAGATTACATTTGGTGATGTTCTATTGCTCATTGATATTACTTTGTTATAGCTGCCTGGGCACGATTTGCTGTATAAGCTGAGTTTTTCAGCACAAAAAACTTGGTGATAAAGCCCCCCTGGCTTATACTCGAGTCAGGGTCCCACTTGCGTATCCAGGTTTTCGCTGGTCTCCCTGCAGGCATCAGCAGCCTCTGTGGGTGGTCCAATGACAGACCTTCCTTCTGTATTTGGTATTGTATCTGCGGTGGTCCCGAGCTGGATGGTGAAATGTAAACAAACTTGGGCAGCAGTGCCATCCTGTGGACATTTTGTTAATTTTTACTGGAGATGATTGAAATTACTCCACTATCTGACATTGAAAGTAGGTGCTTCCTTTACCACCTTAGGCTTATACTCGAGGCAATACGTTTCTAAGTTTTTGTAGATAAAATTGGCTACCTCGGCTACCTTTGGGTCAGCTTATACTCGCAGTATTGAAGAACTGTAACAAGGGCTTATTTTTGGAGTAGGGCTTATATTTTGAAATCTCAAAAATCCTGAAAAGTAATGGTAGGGCCAATTTTTGAAGTAGGTCTGATTCAGGAAGTAATGGAAATTCTCTACAATGGGCAGACAGAGCAAACACATTCAGTAATATGAGAAAGGTTAGTTCTAACAATGTTATATTGCTTTCCTTTCTTGTATGGTCATTGTGTTGTTGCAGGGGAAGAAAAGAAGCTGTAGTATAATCGTAGAGACAATTCTAAGGTCTACTTTATACATAACTATATAAAAGTGTTTTTAATCTATTTGCTGTTACTGTGTTGTACGGACTACATAATATACACCATTATTGATAATTATGTTTGCTGTCATTGGTATATCTATGTTGGCAGCACTCCCATTAGAGAACAGCTGTCCTGTGTAGTACAGTACTTGGACATTGAAGCAGGATCAAGTTTCTGTGGGCTGAACTGCATGCTGTGTTTAGAGTCTCAACATGGAGGACTTACAGGTTCTTACAAATACCTGGAATTCTGTGCATTTCTGTAGTAAATTCCTAGGGCCTGATATCGTATATTTCCTGCTTGTCTGGTGTTGGGGGGGGGACATAAAGGTAAACACACAGGGTGTAGCAGTGCAGGTTTGATTAGTGCTTACATACAGATCTGACACATTTAATGACAATTCAAGAAAGTTTATTGCTGTGCATCTGAATTTAAGGAGAGGTCACACCAGAAATGATGAAGTTTAGATGGATAAGAGTTTTGTAATATGCTCTAACCCCTAGGTGCCCAACCTGCGACCCTTTGGGTGTTCTTTGGTGGCCCCGCCACTTGCGGCCCTAACTGAAACCTAACTGTTAATGTATAGGTCATAGGAACTCACCTGTCCGCAGAGTCTTTGCTCGGAATCTTCTAGAGCAGAAAGAGGAGGAGAGGCGAGGGACTACCATCTACTGATATTAGATATATAGTCCATATTTTAATTGTAAAAGTCCATCAAGATAATTTTTAGGTCTGTGTGACTAGCTTTAAGCTGTGTACAGACTACTGATTTTATGCGCTGGGACTGATCATTCGTGGTTATTCTCAGCAACGTTAGAGCAAACACTTTGCAAGCATGGCAGGAGATGTCCTCCATAGGAAAGGTGTTTGTGTAGGGCAGATCAGTCATTCAGTGATCAGTCTTTCCGGAATGCTCAACAACCATCCCCGACAGCTGTACAGACGCTAGATATTCACTATTGTTTTAGGTCACTTTTATCCACCATCTGTACAGACCTTTATCCTCCAGCCTATCTGAGGGCGAGTGCAGATGGTGTTAAGTTTTGCGCTTCCATACAGGTCTCAGTTGAGGCAGGTAATCTGTGTATGTACAGCTGGAGGGAGCCTCATACCAAATACCGAAAAGACTGGACGCGGTCCGACCCATGAGCAGAATGATTCGCATTTTTGATCACTCGCTATAGGGTTATATGTGCACGGTTAATCGCAGTGGGGGGGGGAGTCCTTAAACAACGAGTCTAATCGCGGGAGATCACTGGGTGCCAGCGATCTCTTGTGGTCTCCACGCTGCGATAAGACTCGCTGAGCGCTAATGTGGGAACAAGTCCTTGTACTTTCTGGAGTGTGAACAGTCTGCAGCAGCCCAGACTGCGCTAAAGTCAATGCTTCCTTAATGATTTCCTATTGATCTTCTGTATCACTATCAACATATTGAAAAAAAAACATCATTAGACTGATCTTTCTGCATTGTGGGATATATGATTGTAAAGGCATAAGGGAGATCAGGCTTTATGCTTGGAAAAAAAGCTGCAGCTCAAAACGCATCCAGTTGATCCTACTGAACACCGAGACCTCCCTGCCGGCAGCACTCGCAACCTAGGATGTGGTGACCTCCATAACCAGGAAGTGACATCATCTGGTGTTCACATTGCTGTAGTGACACACTTTGGCTGAGACTCCACTAGTGCGTTCAAGGTGTCCATTTATTTTAATGGCCCAGATTCCACTGCCAGTGTATTTATAAACGCGGCTTACAGAGTTTTTTAATTCACCCATACATTATGAATGGATAGGACCAAAAGAACATATTGAAAATCGGCTAAAAAAATTAGAATGAATAGTTATGCTAAATAAACACGCCTAGACACACCCTTTAAAAAACACATGCTTTTTAGATAAGTGGCATTAGCATAAGTGGAGACATGGCCATACACATCAATTCCTTGCATTGCACATCTTTTCCTTAACCATGAACACTAACGTTTGTTGCACCAGATCATGCACCTTGTATCCTTTTTACTATCTGGGGGGCACACTTCCCTTTCATATTGAGAGCAGCACACACCCACATAATTTAATCACCCCTCTTTCTGACTCCTTTCCCATTTCATGACATTTGATTGAACCCTGTGAGTCTCCCCCTGTTCTTTACATCACCTATAGGTCTTTCTGGCCACTGACATCCTACTGTGTCATCACCGCTGACAGTTGTGCACAACTATTCATTTCTTTTGTTTTGCCTTAAAACCACCTTCCTGCCCCAGTGTGCAGTGGTTAACAGTAAGCTTGCACTTTGTCGGTTGCCAGATATGGATATCCACCCCCTATCTTATCCTAATAAGCATTTGCCCTAAAACAGCTGGGTAACTCCCTAATATCACGTTTCTCAAACAAAATCGTATTTTGCCCGGTCCCTTATTGAAGTTTCTGTGCTAGGTATCATGCGAGTTGGAAATAAACATACAAGGGCTAAAAGGTTTAAATGATTTTATGAATAAGGCAGCATATGTAATGATTGCGTAATTAGGGAATGTGTTTTTTATTATTATTAAATGTCTGAAAGGTTAGAGAAATGTGTTGGACAACTAGACAAACACTTGCCCATTTGGTCATTTTGTTTTAACTGTTTTACATTTCATGATGTAGTTGGCTTTTACTAGAATATAAAGTTATATGTTGGTGTTCAGAGACCACAATGTCCCCCTTTTGACAATTTCAAGCTAATTGCGAAGCACCTGAACCTTGTATCATAACCAAACTTGCTGGCGATGTACAGAAGGGTTGGGGGTATACTACAACAAAAATATTGCTCTAACACAAATAGTTTTTTCACAAAGTTCAAAGTCAAGATTTCGACAATCGGATTTTTGATTTTGATTTTGAACCTAATTTATGCAAAAACTACATGAGCTAGAGCAAAACATCGTTTTTCCACAGCCCTTCTCTACATCTCCAGCAATTTTGGTGATACCATGTTCAGGGGCTTTGCAATCAGCTCACAAAAGTTAGCAAATTGAAAAATTCGACCATCTTTAAGCCCCCCATACATCTTTAGATCACTCCATACAATTTCTGTTAGATCTACCAACAACTCTGTAGTATAGTGACCTCCCTGATAGAATACATAATGATTGGGAGGTTTAGAAAGGTCATCATATTACATGGTTTTGGTAGAAGAAAAGTGAATTGTACAGAAATTGTATGGAAAGATTGTAAGGTGTATGGGGGGCTTTAGTTAGCAGCACTGTTTCTTGGACATGTTTTGTGCATTTTTGTTTTGTGTTTACATTGTTTTCATAATATTGTGTTTTGTTTTCCAGGGACCAGCTTTTCTCCTCAAGAAAATTCCCATAACCACAGTGCTCTTCATAGCTCAAATTCACATTCTTCTACTCCAAGCAAGACATCTGATTCTGTAAGTAGTGCTTGCAGCTTCCGATGTGAATTGTTGATGAAAAACTTTAGTGTATATATATTGTCTTTTTATTAAGATAAAGTGGGTAATGGTTCATGCCAGTGTCATTTTATTTCCGGCATGTCCTTTTGCGAATATTTGCTTAGATGGTGTGTCCAGAGATTTAACTCAAAGTGTGAGGGGTGTTTCATCGGCTACACAACAAATTAAAATACAAAATGTAGTCTTATGCTGTCAGAGGTTATGAAGACCTACACTTATTGTACTGGTAACTTGGCAGAGGTTTTTATCCCATCATTACATGGTAGAAAATAAAGTTTTGGCTTTATGTATTTTATAACATCCCTTCTCGCCATAACCTTCATGGTTGTTGCTCTTTGTTTTGCTCCCAAGCCCTACTCCATAAAGCCATGGTTTCCATGCACGGGACTGATGGCCAACAAGCCTGAAACGGCTGTATGCAGTTTGGGTTATGTCTCTGTACCAGAAGGCTATATTTGCACTGTACACCCGCGGTTCTGCATGTGCATCTGGCTGATGGGGCGTAAAGGAATAATTTGCATGGCTGCACTGCTCGAGTTGAAGCCTTTTTTATTCCTTTAATCCCTTATCACTAGAGATGCTCCGATCAGCATTTTTGGGGCCGATCACCGATTATCGGATCAACAAGATATGAATCTGCCGTTGCCGCATCACTGACCGCAATACAAAAATCGCCAGGGGGGAAGGAACCTGTATATATGGGGGGCAGAGGTGCACTGTATATATGGCACAGAGGTGCGTTGCATATATGGGGGGCATGAGGTGCGCTGCATATTGGGGGGCAGAGGGTGCGCTGCATATATAGGGGGCAGAGGTGGCGCTGTATATATGAGGGGGGGATGTCGGGAGGCAGAGGTCCAATGTATATTCTGGCCAGCGTCCGGAAGTGCAGCGTGCTGCCGCCAAACGTCAACCGGAGGGAGGGTGACTACCAGACGGTGATGGTGAGGTTTGGGGACGCAGGGAGTGTGAAGATGGCGAGGGAGGAAACAGGCAGGAGGAAAACAGGGGTAAGTGGAGGAGCTCCAGAGACAGGCTTCATGCAGCTCCCGGCGTCAGGCCACGGGGCCCCCCGTGATCGGCTTTGTCTTTTTTAGCGCCGATCATGATATTTAAGCCAAATCGGCCGATCATGATCGGCGGTCCATCAATCGGAGCATCACTACTTATCACCCCCTTACCCTTCATGGTTGTCGTTCTTCTCCCCCCCCCCCCATAATATAGTTTTTTTTTAATCATTTCTGCAGCTGCTCTTTATTTATTCCATGCTGTTTGAAACCTGTAAGTAGGCATAATATTTACTTAGACATTGTTAGGATAGTACCAGGAAATAGGACATTGCTGTCAATCACAACCATCCCGTTTCTAAGATCCACGTTCTATAGGGTTATGTAGGCAGCTCAGTGTATTACCTCGGCGGTGTACTTGAACCCAGCTGCGGTCGGGTGCACTCGCCTATTCTCGGCAAGCCTATGGAAATTCTGCACTGCTGCCGACTCACCAATTGCATCTGTCGCTGCGTCTTCAGCATCGCCAGTGACGCAGAAGAGATGGGGAGGGGGTGTTAGGTTGGCGCCATTAAAAGAGGGACATTCCTTACCTGGCATACATCGCCTGTGTCATCTATGATGTGTAGAGGGGAGGAGGGAGTGTGGGGGAAGAGCAGCAGAGTACTGTGTAAATGACTCCATACTAGCATACCGCTAGGGAAGTTAAGAGTGGCAGAGGTGTAATTAATCTCCTGGGTGTTTACCTTGCAAACTCACTCTGAGAATACACTCAAAGATATTGCCTATCCTAAAGAGGCACGCGTGATTGTGAATATGGGAGTCAATGATCTTTGCTGGATCAGCCACAGTTGATGCTGAAGAAGCGGTGGCATTGACCTACATGTTGACAATGAAAATGTAGAGGCAGTGTTGGTTTTCAGCCCCACTTATGTCGGTGATGTGAAGGGAGGGTGGGGACTTATTTTTTTTTTTTTAAAGAGCTACAGGCGAAACGTCCAGAGGGTCAACTACTGTATAAACCTGAATATAAGCAGAATATAATTTTACACAAAAAAATTTATTGCACATTAAGGGCTTGTTTCCACTGCGTTTTTCAATCCATCAAGGTCCCTCTGTCAACGGAAGGGTGCATCCGTCAGTGTATCCGTCAGGCATCCTTCAGTGCATCCGTCAGTGACAGATTACACCCCTCCGTTGCGTCAAAATAAACATAGTGATCTACGTAAATTTTAACGCAACGGAGACCAACGGATTGCACTGACGGATGTTGGGACAGGCTCATTTGATATAATGGGCTACGTCAAAATCCCTCCGTCTGACATAAGTCAGACGGGGGGATTTTGACTCGGTGGAAACTAACCCTTAATTGAACATTGCATGGCCACCAAAATTACTGGAGACGTCAGGAAGTGTGGGATCATTGTAGAGCAAAAAATATATATTTTTTCGGGGTCAGCTGCCGATGTAAACAAAGCTCTCCTACCTGTTCCCCAGGTATGAAGCCTTCACCCTGAGTGTGTCCAGCTGTCAACGGGGGAGGGAAAGAAATTTCCAAAACAAACCTTTTACTCCTCCGTGACCCACCCAGGGGGTTAAAGAACTTTTCAAGATAAATAGCTGATTGTTTGCATTTGTGTTTTAAGCTTTATGTATCTTTGTGTTTGACACTCAGAGTGTAGGTCAGCAGAGAAACTCCTCATGCATACTCCGGCCTGTCTAGATGCAACCACAGGCTTTGTTCTTTTTAGTGGTTACTGTAGACAGGTCTGCTTTTTGTGTGTGTTGTGGAACAGGAATAAGAGCAGACATGAGGGTAGACTAGCTTCAGTTTCTGTATGAGGATAGAATATGCAATCGTGAGCCGGTAATGCTAGCCATACACAGCCCGATAAATAGCCCAATCGACCAAGCCCGAAAAAAAAATCGGTGTTTTCTCGGATGATCGAACAAAAAATCCCCGCATAGAAAAATGATTTTTGAACGATGTAACAGTTTTGATCGTACATCATAGTCGGAGTTTATCGTCCTTTTTGTCGTCCAATTTTTCATTCAATGGGAAGTAATAGTAATATCGGGGATGATCGGTGTTCATTTAGTCGGGCGTAGTAGAACGATGTAACCGGACCGATTAAAATTTTCCAACATGTCCGATCATGTGATGGCCGATTTTCTGCAAAATTTTAATCGGGAAAGCTCTGTCGGACCATGTGGGCAAAACCCGATTTATGCCCGTTTAACGAAAAACTTCGATCGGGCTATTTATCGGGCTGTGTATGGCTAGCATAATGTACAATAGACTGCTGTATTGTGGATTTTGAAGTAGACATTACAGCCACAAAACATGACTCCATTTTATTGGAATTCCACGTGAAAGACCAATACAAAGTTCTGTACATGTGAGAAATGGAAGAAAAATCATACATGATTCCAAACCTTTTTTACAAAAAAATAACTGCAAAGTGGGGTGTGTGTTATTATTCAGCCCCCTTGAGTCAATACTTTGTAGAAGCACCTTTTTGCTGCAATTCCAGCTGCCAGTCTTTTAGGGTATGTCTCCACCAGCTTTGCACATCTAGAGACTGAAATCCTTGCCCATTCTTCTTTGCAAAACAGCTCCAGCTCAGTCAGATTAGATCAAGAGCGTCTGTGAACAGCAGTTTTCAGATCTTGCCACAGATTCTCGATTGGATTTAGATCTGGACTTTGACTGGGCCATTCTAACATGTGGATATGACTCCAAGAGGTTTTCTTCCAAGATTGCCCTGTATTTGGCTCCATCCATCTTCTCATCA
>CM070036.1:139155673-139170852 GCA_036250615.1 Ptychadena robeensis | reverse complement strand
TAATATGTCCGTGTCATGTATGTGGGGGATTTTTTTTTTGAGTTTACTTCCGCTTTAACCGCTTAGTGGTTGTCGCCTTAACCGCTTTTACCTTGCCGCATTACGTCCCATTAAGTGAAGCATACAGTCAATGAAAAGCATTGTAATGGAGGTCTATAGTGCGCCCCCCCCCACGACACCGAAGGGGTGGATCCAGAACCTCGGAAATGCTGCGCCGATATAGAGAAAGAGCTCCAGTAGTGGTTGAGAAAAAACCAAACTCTGTAACTCATGCCTTACAGGATGTCCTTATGCGTCATAGATACATTAGATTAAATACATTAGACGGAGGTGAAAATACAGACGCTGCGGGAAAAATAGCCTTCTTGCCAAAGTATTTTCAGATTTGGTCCACAGTCCTTGGCACTCTCACACACTGGTTACTCTATTTTCTGCTGTTGCATGATTGCTTCTTGTGCCAGCTCTCTAGACAGTTGATTGTGATTTTCTGTCCTTTTGGGAGAGTAGAGGCGAGGTTAACGAAAGTGATTTCCGAACGAGGAATGACTCATGAATGTTCTCTGTAAGGACCTATTACAACCTGTTTTTATAGTTTTATTACAATACACTCAAAACACTGGTTTGTTGTCTGAAATCTAAATAGTATATTGAAGTTGCTCCATCAGGTTTTTATTTTATGAATGGGTTTAAGCAAGCAAGCAAGCCACTAGGGAAATTTAAACTGATGTCATGAAAATGTTGACTAGCATGTGATTAACCTCCCTAGCATACTGCCCAGACAGTACATTGTACACTGCTTAAAATTCATCAATGATGGCAGTGACGTGGGCTGGGAGACTGACGCCCCTCCGTTACCATGGAGGTCTATGGCGTGTCCACCCCCTCTTGCCCCTTTCTGCATCACTGTAACCCCTGTCTGAATCGCTGCAGTTTTCTGGGGATATATCTGGTTCGCCCAATCACCGGTCACTTAGCGCTTGGGATGGACCCAAGCACCAAACAAACTTAATTTGGCTCAAACGCTAGGCAGGTTAATAATGATTCACAAATCCTATATAAGCATCCCAGGTACCAGGAGATTTATTGTCATGCAAATACAACTTTGGTTCCTAACATTATAGGATGCTTCTACTTGTCTGTTTTCTTTAAATTTTCCTACACGAACCCACCTGTCCTCCATTGCAGGAAGATGGAGCCTTAAATTGCTTGAAAATAGAACATAACACAGCATAGCGATATTTGTGGCTCACAGTGCTGTGCTAGATCTGTAACAATACATAGACAGCAGATGGTTGGCTCTCAATATTTTGGGGTTGAAATGTATGCCATCCGTTTTTCCCTTTGCTGTCCTGTAACTTCAGTGTTGGCAGGAAAGGTGGATTCGCATTTAAGAACTATTTATACAATTCTTCTGTTGCTGATTGTATGTACCCAATTGTACTTTCACAGGGAACAGCGCCAGAAGGAGTCCAGTAAAGTGGCCATCAACAGTTTCCCCAAAGACAGAGACTACAGAAGAGAAGCAATGCAAGCAACAGCTACGGGTGAGTTTACTCCATTTGTTTCATTATTTAAATGTTGACTTTGTGATTTGTTGGAATGGAATTGTTTCATCCATCATCTATATGTCCTGAGTGATCTGTTTGAGACATTGGCTTGGTTTTTGGGGGGGTGGGTTTCCCTCTCTGTAAATATTTCCTTGAACTGGTCCCTATTTTTATTTCTACATGTGTTATAATGGTGTGCATGAAGGTTGTATACTTTCTTAGATTGTGTTACTGGGAGGTTTGAAGTTGTGCTATACCTAGAGAGGGTTGAAATTGTATTTTTGGGGTTGAAAATTTGACTACGTGAAATTGAAATTTTGACTTTGAACCTGATTTATGCAAAAACTATGAATGCTAGAGCCAGAGGGAGATCGCTGGGTGCTAGCGATCTCCCTCAGCTCTAGGCTGTCATTAGATTCACCTATGTGGGAACATAGCCTAAGAGGCAGAGACTTAGATTAGTGAACTCCTCTCAGGAGTGCCTTCAAAATAAATTAGTCGGTTAAGGCCCTCCCCTGACTTATAACAAAAGCAACAAAGCTTGATGCTAAAAATGTAAATGTATTTAATACTAGACTTGTTTCTGGAGATGAGCGGGATGTATAAATGACCATTCATAGCTCTGCCTCTCCTCTACAGCGGGTGGATAGAAGACCAGTCAGCCTCTAGTGATTGGATCGCAGCTTTGATTTCTTCCCTGACTTGTTCTTAATAAACTGTTTGTTTTGATGGTAAGCAAAATTGAATCTGATTTTGTTTTCTGTGTGTTAATATCTCCAATCAGTGGATGAGAAACATTCCAATGACGCCAGCGGCATGCTTCCACAGAACATTTTGTCTCAGACAAGCCGGCACAATGACAGAGACTACAGACTCCCCAGAACAGAGACTCACAGCAGTGCAGCCCCAGTGCAGCACACCATTAAGCCGGTGGTTCACCCGTCTGCTGCCACAAGCAGCGTTACTTCTAGTACTTTTACAGTACAGCCTGACCACCCTCCTCCAAAGAAGTCATTTGATGCAAATGGAGCAGCAGCATTGTCAAAACTGCCTATCCCCACATCTTCCATCCCAGCACAGAAATCGGACAGAAAAGGTAAATGGAATATGTTAGAGGGTGTTGAAATGTTGAGTTTTTGTTGTATTCCTGATCAGACACCAACTTGTGTTGGTGTCATCATCTGATGGTGGTGGTGGAACCTCGAGGCTGTATAGTCCATGTTATCATCATTCATAATTTGTTGTGGCGTTGGAACCTGCTTAGTTTCTTGCAGGACTTTCCAGGCCCAAGCGCTCATGTAGTGCCTATGCATGCAAGTACTAGCTGGAAGCACGTAGTGTACCTGTAAGCAAATTATTGGGCCCAGGGTAGAACAATAGTAAAAAATCCCCACCAGTTCAAGTAAATTTTGCAGAGGACTGCACACTCATAAAAACATACAAAATTGTGTTCTCCTGGCTAAGGAAGTTGGTGACTCCAATTGGTACCTAAACAAAGATGGCACACCTGCAAAATTGCAGCAGGTGTGCCTTTTGCACACATCCCATTCATTTGGAATAGACAAGTACCCGTGATGTGTGGGCATCCCATCATGGCATGATTTTTAAAAATTCAGTTTACCTAATAGTCACACCATGATGGTAGCAGCACACATTGCAGGTAATAGTAATACCTTATGTTGCTATCTGAGATTGTATTACTGGGAGGTAACTAGACATGTGTTTTTTTGTTTTATGTTGAAAATTTGCCTAATTCTAATTTGTATGTTAATTGCAAAGCCCCTGAATCATCACCAAACATGCCAAAGACATGGAAAAGCAGCACCCAAACAGCATCGAGTGCTTATTTTTTGTGCCTTGCAGACACATCCATTGATCTTCAATGGACATGTCAGTGGCGGCACCAGGTGGTGCTGCATTTGCAATAATGCAGCTGATAAACTTGTCTGTGACAACAGAAAAAGAAAAAGCATTTTGGTGTGAGCTGTGTTTGCATCTCCGAGATGCTTTCACTGGGCCTGCAAAATGCGGGCTGTTGGTGGTACTTGGTAGTATTTTCTTATTGAAACCTGTGTACCTTGTGTTGACCCTAGCTGCGCTGTGGTTTTATAATGCACTGCAGCTGCAACGCAGCTAGTGTGAACAAGTCTTTAAAGCTGGCCATACACAGGTTAATACCAGTGCGATTGACTATCACGGAGTGGCGATTTTTAAAGATTCAGTTACCGACATGTTGAAACCCTGTTCGATGGACAACAACGAACAAGGTGGTCCGCATTCCATCCACAAACACGCTAATGTTAGTTCTGGAAGAAACAAAAAATCGTACCGGAGTCATGAAGGAATTTACTGGCAGGTTCAACAGGTATTTAAGCTTGCATGGACACATGTATTTTTACCAAGTCTGCAGGGTCCCTAGTGAAAACCGATAGTTGTATCATAATTGTTGTAGCATGGCTTTATGTAACCTTATTTTTTTCTGTTTTACAGAATCTGCGTCCGATAAGCCATCCTGTACTACCCCTTCCACATCATCCGCTCCTGGACTAAACCCCTCTGCTGCTCCCACCTCCTCTTCTACAGTCCCCGTGTCACCAGTGCCACAATCACCAATTCCTCCCATACTGCAGGACCCCAACCTCCTGCGACAGCTGCTCCCCGCCTTGCAAGCCACTCTGCAGATTAATAATTCTAATGTGGATATATCCAAAATTAATGAAGGTACGAGCTGCAGTTTGCCTGACACTGCTTGTTGGGTAACGGTGTAGTGGTGTATGAAGAATGATTGGATCCTTTTAGAGATTTGTTTGAAAGAGGAACAACGTGAATCGTTTTAATTGCTGTTCATATTGCAAGATGTCAGTATGGTGATGATTGTCGTTCAGCTGGCAAAATGTGACGAGGAGAAAGTGATCGGTAATGATTGTAATAGCTGGCAGCACTTCTGAGAATTTTTTCTTGAATTTCGGTTAGCAGTAGTGCGGAGGACTGATGAATCTGTACCTCCAGCCCTGACAGTTCTGTGCGTTTCTGTTCAGAGACATATAGATGTTGCTGATTTTTCATTTTAAGAACTCTGTTCTGGTCTCTTGGATGGTTAGACCAGAGGACAGTAGTATGACAAAATGCAGTATGCGGTATATCTTCAAAACACTGCAGTGCGTTGCTGGACAATGCCTATTGGCATTCATGATATTGAAGGATATACATTACAATATAGTTTGGCAACAATTCAAAAGCTAAAATGGTATTGTATTTAAGAAATGCCATTTGGTTTAATACAACCCCTGCATCCCAAATGTAAAGATATGGTTCTCACTATGTGCAGCCAGCACCTTGTGCACTGCTGCCACTCACCTAGGCAGCATCACAGCTCATACATTGTCTGCCTGGATCAGGGAAGGTTTGGTGTTTGGTTGTCTTTAACGAAGGCTACTTTACTTTACCACTCAAGGTTGAGTTTTATTTTTTTTGTTGCTTTGTGCCAATGAATGCGTTTGTTTGATCATGGTTATAACTCCGCCGTCCTCAGTTTGATCCTTGTCATGGTCTCCAAAATAGAAAATTGTCATCATGGTCACTAGCTGAACCTAATGGTCTGTGGTCAAACGCAACCACAGTGTCTGATCTATTTAATTTCTTACGTGATTTTATGCAGCCGATCATTTGCATCACGATAGATTCAGTCATGTAACTTGGCTTTTACATAAAGGGTGATGCATCTAGATCTCTTTTCCCTTGAGGCATTACTTACACAGGAGCTGTCTAGGCTGGTCACTGTTGGCAGCAACCTGGAAAGTGGTTGGACGCTCCTATGGGCTAGTGCCTGTATACTCTGTTCATAAATGCCCACATGTTTACCCTGTAGTGCAAGGGACCAAAAACTGCCGGGTAACAGGACACGGGGTGCTTTTATCCGGCAATTGACAGCTGCCTTAAGGAGCCCTAAATCTGTAGTCATTTATCTAAATTCATGAGAGAGGTGAAATATTTTGACATGGTTATGTGGTGTTGTAGGACATAACTTTAAACAATCTTATGGCTGCCATACACATGCAGATAAGCGGCTGATTTTTCACCTGACCAACGGGCGTGCGCGCTCGCGCCGTCGGTCAGCGGAAAAATCTGCCACTAATCGGCATGTGCCCACACAGCTCGGCTGGATGGAAGCCAAGTGCATCAGCTTCAATGAAGACCGGCGTCTTCATTGAAGCTAATGGCCGGCACACAAAGGGTGCTGGCTGACTGAAGGGGCCCCATAATGCACCGGGGTGCAAACGGGGTGCAATCGGGTTTGTCTGCACCCGTCGGGGTGTGTATGGCAGCCATTAACTGGATTGAGTCACAAGCCCCTAAGTTAGTCAATGATGTCATTACAGATAAAGGAACACAAGTGTCAATCAGTAAACAAATTTGATTAAAGTCTGCAAAATGAACAGTCAACATGACAATTAAACAAAAATGTGGGTACAGTGTAAACTGCAGCATTGTCATTCTAAAATAAAATATAAGACACTGGCTTTCATGCTTTTCAAGAAGAGAGGGATTAACCCCCCCCCTGACTGTACTCGGCTGGGACTCCCCACCCTCCACTCTACAACATCAATGATGCCGGGAAAGGGACTCCCCTCCATTATAATGAAGGTCTATGGCACAGCACCATATGTATTTTCTATCTACTATAGATTTGAGGTGTGCCGCTTGGATTTCACAGGACAACCCTTAAACCCTAGGTGCCCAACCTGTGGCCCGGGAGCCACATGTGGCCCTTTGGGCGTTGTTCGGCAGTCCCTCCTCCACATGTGGCCCCCAAAACCAAACCATTAATGCATAGGGCATAGCAACTCACCTCTAAAGTGGTCACACGCTGACCCAGCTTTCCTAATAATTTTTGGCGGTCCTACATCAGTAAAATTGGCAATGTTGATCAGGTCTATATATGAGTTCTGCAACCGGGGGCAGGAGGGGGTGGGTGCTGCTGAGATATATCGACTGGGGGAGGGTCTGCATCGATGTTATGTGTGGCCCTTTAGTGATGCTGAGGGATGCACTTGTAGCCCTAAATATCAACTCAGTTGCCCACCACTGCCTTAAACAAAGCGACCGCTGCCTGCAGACTTTCACCCGCTTGGAGCTGCTGTGCTTTGTGCGTAGTATATTTCAGCCCATTGTTGGTAATTGTTGTAACTCTAGATAAAATTTTGAGGAATACTACAGTTAAGAACTGTCATTTTTGATGTGCTGAGGAGGCTATTCCACAACAAATCACCTAATAGTTCTGAAGCAGTCTTAGGTTACTGTTTGTATGGAAAAGTTTAAAGCCAACTAAACTGACATGCTGCAGAAGTGGAAGGGATCACCCCTGCTGCTTCTGGGATCAGGGTGGATAAAAATCTATGATTTTTTTTTTTTTTAAATCTGATTTTTTTAAAATAAAGTGCTTTTTGAGGAGAACTTATTACCATCCCAAGGTTATTCCATGATGAAATAAAGATTTGTTTTTTATTATGTAGAATAAGGCTTTATATGTTACATTGTTTTGGTAAATAAATTCCTTTAATCCATTCACAATGTCACGCTCTTCCAGAGGTGTTTGTAAGATTTTATAATCAAACGAAACTCTCAGATGTAAAGCGGCCGACATCCCAAAACAATAGACAGAAGTTGATAATGACATAAACACATCACCCCAAATTTCCCCTTGAATAGACAAGGAAGAGGGGACTTTAGGGGCCACTCACTATGTAAAAGCAATACATGCATTATACACAGTTCAAAAGATGAAGTAATGAACATCTTATCAATCAGGCACAATGCACAATGTTGCTGATTTACACATCTGTACATGTGATGTTAGACAATTAAAATAGTCCAAATGGTGCAAATTTCACCCCAATGTGCGTTTTGTTGAAGACTTCTTCATGGGGTACGATATGTAATTTCATCGCCAAATCTACATAACACAAACAGCCAGCACAAGGGGATCAGTCATATTGAATAACCAAATCGACATAAAAGTGGACACAGACCCTCAGGGGTTACTCACTTTCGATGATCAATATACGGGGAAAGACATGATTTCTCAAGATGGTGTCCCCACCGCACCGACACCAGTGGGGAACCGAGACACAGACAGAGTTTAACCACATAAATGCCATAGTGATCTGCGTACAACAAGATCGATTTTTAATACATTTACTTTGGTAAACCTGATCAGTTGATTGTTTGGGTCGGTCTTGTTAGCAGATCACCAGAGGGGACGCCATCTTCAGAAATCATGTCTTTCCACTCTATATTGATCTATGGATGTGAGTAACCCCTGAGGGTCGGTGTCCACTTTAATGTCAATTTGGTTATTCATTATGACTGATCCCCTTGTGCTGGTTTGTTAGGTAGATTTGGTTTAAATTACATATCGTACCCCCTAAATAAGTCTTCAACGAAACGCGCCTTGGGGTGAAATTTGTGCCATTAGGACTATTTTAATAGTCCAAGCACGTGTACAGATGTGTACATCTGCAGCATTGCGCATTGTTTTTGATAAATATGATAGGCATTACTTTATTTTTTGCACAGTGTATAATAAATGTATTGCTTTTGTGTCGGCTTAACCATGTCTATTCGGAAATGTTGGGTGATGTGCTTATACCATCATCAAGTTCTGTCTGTTTCTGTAAGATTATTGAGCAGTTTCTCTGCCGACAAGTTAATATCACAGATGCTTGGTTTACTTTTGCAGTTCTCAAAACTAAGTGCAACAGAAAAGTTGTCCAAATATGCATTATTAACCTAAACTGGGGATAAAAAAACCAATATGGAAAGTTGTTGTTCTAAAAATCTTCATCTACTTGCATTTTAAAGTTATACCGGCAAGAATGATTGCTTTAAATCGGTTTGATTTAAATCGAGCCTTACTGACTAGTGATTTAAATCAAATCCACCCTGTCTGGGATAGATGTCTTTGTAGGATTGGTGTTGCACTGGTTGGCCGGCCTTGCCATTCCTATTACCTGCAGTATCACTGCTGTACTCGAGTTATGGTGCGGGGTGTTGTAGACAGTACCTAATCTAGGACTTTGAGACTGAAGGACAGTAGAAGAGTGAAATAAATGTTGGTTAATAGAATGTAAAATTTCTAATGCTTTCTGAAGTAATTCTTTTCCTCCTAGATTTCAAGAGCATTCATAAAGCTCAACTCCATGATCAGCACATAAATGGGTGTTCTAGAATTAAATGTTGTGCGTTCTGTGTGTAGAACTGGCCATACGCCTTTAGATCTCGCTGTCCGATATCCTTTAGATCTACCAACAACTATGTCGTACAGGGTCCTCTGTGATGGAACACAGGTAGACTTCATTGTTTTAGAAAGTCCCTCATATTACATGATTTTGGTAAAACAAAAGGAGATCTAAAGAATATCTGACAGAAATCCAAAGGTGTATCGGGACCCTTAAGCGTGCCACACATAGTTCGATTTTAGCGTTCAATCGATGTTTTTCGAGGAAAAATTTGGTCAATTGAAAGAATAGTTTTTCTGCCCACATAGTACAATCTACGATTATTGATTGATTTTTGTCAAATCGTGGATTGAATTGTGTACGGACGGGTTGGAAAATGTTGGTCGAGTCAATGATACTCGATGTATGTGGCTACTTCCCTTTAACACATCACTTCTGATTAAAACTAAAATCTTAAGAGGAATTCAATCAATTTCTGATTACTACGATGAACTTTTCAGTCGAAATTGAACAATAATCGTACTCCCTATGTGGTGTACATCGATTAAATTAAAATAGTTTTTCTATTTATTTATTTATTTATTTCTCTATCGAACTACAAAATCTAATCGAATCGAACGCCGATGCTCTGTAGTGGGTACAGACACCAGCCCAGGGAATGTGTAAGAATACTTTTAGAAGGTAGCACATTGAGTTTTAAATTGGGTCTATGTGTGTGGATTTTAGCTATGAATAGTTCTCAAAATGTTTTTGATCAGTTCATTAATGGGCTGTGTTCGCCTTCCTGCAGCAAATGCAAAAAAAAACCCACTCAAACTGAAGAGACCACATGGCCACTTTTTTTATATCCTGTCTTTTGGAAGTACACACCATGCACATTGGGCGGTTTACCCAAAGTGTGAATGTGTTTTGCGACTCCAGACTATTTTTCTTTAATGAACAGGGGGATCAAAATGGCTTTTTGAATGCTGACCCCTGATGTAGATAGTAAGGCCTTGGTAGAACCTTTTTGAGATACAACTGTGATAACGCACATGATTGCTGAGAATGTGAATTTGTCTTGTAAATTCCATATTGTATGACAGATCTCTATGTGTGAAGGTATGGAAAAGTGTACAACGATCACAGCGCACACCTCCTTGGGGTATGGACTTCTGCTCATGAATTTGGATAAGGACCCTTGATCCCCATTCAAAGAAACTAATTGAACAGGAAATACTGACACATTGGATCACTGTTGGATTCTGGTTGATCACTCAAAGTGGGCAACCATCGATTCCCTAACAATTGATTGCTGCGAATGTGTGGCAGTCCGTCGTTCGGGAATCAAATGAAAAGTCAACTCAAGTATGACGATCTTAACATTCATGAAGCCTTAAGAAGATCCTGTTATAGTGTGATGTTATGAAAGTCTGAGCATAGACTAAAAGATAAAGTCCTATTAGTTTCCATAGTACTTTGTTTAGCATTATGTAATACCAGCATCAAATAACAAGTATAGCAATGTGTAGAAATGAGTAGGTTCTCTGATTTCCCTATAGCTATAAATTGCCTTTTTGGCTTGTGTTTTAGGCTCAGGTTATATTTAGAATATATATTACCAAATGTAACCTTAGTTTTGCTTTCCTTTTCCCATGCAGCGTGTAGGTGTGACCAGCACACATGTATATGGCTCTGTCATGTGCTGCTACCGCCACCTAGTGGCTGCATGGTGTGATGCTTATATCTGGTTACTGGATATGATTTCCTTAGGTTGTGTTTGCTTGGACTGTTGCATGCATATATACCACTGGATGATAAACATTCATATAACCTTTGCAAAAGCTGCTAGTATCACTAAAGCTGGGAATAGACTGGACGATTTCCCGTCAACCTTTGTGTGCCGCCCATTACTTCAGCTGGGGATCAGCCGTCCCCATCCGAACTAATGGGATTGGCTCAAAATTATCTGTCATGTCGAATCACTGTGCGATCCAACATGACAGCTGATTTTAGTCCAATCTTGTAAGTTGGCGCACCCGATTCCATGCCATCCCGATCGGATGCGGGAATGTGACACACACACACCCTAAATTTAGATACAATGGGTCACAAAGTTTAAAAAGTCTTCGCCATTTTTCTGTTCTGAGTAAACCTTCATATGTATACAATTAGACACCACCTGCTTTTCTCAGCCCTTCTGAATGCGGTTCACCCCTCCTATGGGGCTTATTAAGGAGCTACAAAGCACTTGGGACAAGCAGAGATTGAATAATGTGATTACAAGGAGGCAGCTGTTTAAAGTCTTTTTTTCTGTAAAAACACAAAACAAGATGTGATATAATACCTCAAAAATTGTGCTTAAAATGTTCACATAAACATTAAAGGTAGATTTAATGTTTGGTAATTTACAGTTTTCAGTCAACAAGGAATCACGTTTAACCTCTCTAGCTTTCAACCCCTAACGGTGCGGTACTGGCGATTGCAGCGAGTGTTAGCTCTGACGCTGGCGACGTGGCCTAGGAAACAGATGGACATGGAAGTCTATGGCGCAGCTTTCTAGGAGTATAGTGGTTTTTCCCGCTCCCGTAGTGGTTGGGACAAACCCAAACAGCGGACCAGTTTGTCTCAACCGATAGGGAGGTTAAGCATGCTAGTCTTAATACTTTGCAGAAAGTTACCTTTGCCCTTCATAGTAGAAGTGATGGTGGAACTTTAAGGCTTATGTGGTACCTATGACATTGGTGCAGTCTTTAAACATTTGCAAAAAAAAATGGAAACCAACGTTGTGTAACAAAATAATATTATAATTTTAAATATTATATAAATATTTAACTTTCATCTTCAAGGTTCTTCTGCTTTTGAAAGTGTTTGCTGCATTTTAAGTAATATTAGGCCAGTGCTATGCTATTCACCATGCAACAAATGTTTTTAAAGAGCTGATATAACGAAGCTGGCAAAATAGAGCAAGACTTCAAATCTTCTTATGTGTTTTATTCAATGAAAATAACTTTTCGTTCTGTTTAGCTAAATGAGGGTTGTAAAATAACTCAATCCAGCATATTCAAATAGTGCAAAAAGTGTTGTATTCTCAGCAGCCAGTATTCTACAATGCACCAATCTTGTTTTATTAAAGTCAGTAATTATTGGTTCTATAGATAATGGGTTGTGTGGTTTATATACTAAGTATGACTCTCTGTATTATTTCTGTACTTTTCCTACTTATAACCCTTTAACAAAGATGTCTTGTTTCAGTTCTTACAGCTGCTGTGACACAAGCCTCCTTACAGTCAATACTTCACAAGATCATCACCGCCGGGCCCTCTTTCAACATCACTTCTCTAATCTCCCAAGTTGCACAGTTATCAGCACAAGGTGAGGACCCCCCAGCCAATCACTTCAGCTTGCATACTACCCTCCAAAATGGGGCTATGCCGTTATAATTAAGTGGCTTTGTTAATATGCATTTGCATTGTAAAGATGCTTTCACTTGCTGTCATGTGCAAAGGTTGTTCCTAAGTCAGGAAGTGAGGGGACCTGTGACAGCCAAAATCTAATTTTTTTTTCTTTGTGCAGACTCTGTCTCCAGAAAGTGAGATCTCTTTGATTTAGTTCTGTACAGCAGTCAATCCTTAGAGGGCTTTAAACCTCCTGGGCATTGCACGCAGCACGCGCAATCATGGCGGAGCTCAACTTGCTCCGTCATGGTTTCCTGCCCACGCGGAGGTCCCATGCATAACTCCGGCAAGTTATGCTGTAAAAAGGCGTAGCCCCTCCATTTACATGGAAGTCTATCTCACTGCCTACCCCCGCCCCTTTCGTGTCACCGGTGACATTATCAGGGGCAGACCCGGAAGCATCGCCGTACATGCCAATGCTCCCGAACACCGGGGGAATCTGGCAGACAGGTGAGCTTCTCACTAGTTAACCAGCCCTAGTTGGGCCAAACACCCAGGAGGTTAAAGAGATGGATCATGGAAACATTGCAGAAAAATATGCACTGTCGCACACATGCCATTAAATTATCAGATACAATCTGTGTAAGATTCCAGGGGACAGCATTTTGATAATGTGACCAGGATCTGTGCTATTTCAGTGACCATAGATACTTGGCTGAAAAAGGTGGGTCCTGGGTCCCCAAAGTGGAGTTTTTCCATGTCTGTCATGTGTGTTTTATTATGCCATCTCTAATCAAGTATTAGGCTAGGGATAGACTATGCGCTTGGATAGCGCAGCTCATAATGCGGCCCCTTTAAATCACTTGGCTGACGAATTATTAATGTGCCTGGTGCTCCGTGTCGTCATAAACGCGGCAGAGGCTCAGACTGACGGATCAGGGGCTATGACGAGCTGTATAGACACTGCGCACTGTTCCTAGTAAGAGATGGGGCATTTACCACATTGGTTTGCCACTCTCTGAAGCTCTCTGTAGGTAACAGTGAAACCTGCAGGTTGCATAATAAATCTTACTAGGATATGAGTACTGTTACAGATAAATGTAATCGGAAGAAGAAAACCTTCTGTTGGTTTGTGAGCTTAACCTATCCCAATGAATCCATATGATGATTTGTTTTCATGCAAAGCCATTTGAAGTTGTATCTGTCATCTAGAGAGTTTGGAGTTCAAGTGATACCGTTTATTGGCTAACTGAAGTCATTAGAGAAGCAAGCTTTCGGGATATCGCAGATCCCTTCTTCAGGCTAAGGGATCTGCGATATCCCGAAAGCTTGCTTCTCTAATGACTTCAGTTAGCCAATAAACGGTATCACTTGAACTCCAAACTCTCTATATTTATCGATGGCTAACACGGTACAACACTCTACTATCTGTCATCTAGAAATACAAAGGATTTTAATTATTTTGAAAACGTTTCTTGTTTCAGCAACACAATCCAATCAGTCACCTATGTCTTTGACGTCTGATGCCTCATCACCAAGGTCATATGTGTCTCCCCGAATCAGCACACCGCAAACTAACACTGTTCCCCATAAACCTTTGATAAACACCACGCCTGTATCTTCACAGCCAAAGGTATAAACCTCTCTGACGCTTCATTAAATGATCGGCACATTCCATAACAATGGTGGTAAAAAAAACTTGTCGTTTTTAGGCCAGTACTGCAGTTGGTGCTAAACAAGGACCATCTACACAGACAGTACCACAGCAGTCAACGACTGCGGAGAAATCCCAAGGACATGAACCCGCCTCCCCCAGAAACCTTCAACGTCAGAGGTAAGTTTCAGTGGTTTTACAAGTCTTTCTCTTGATTACTTTTTATATCTGTTCTGTCTGCAAACGATGGGTTTAGATCATAAGCTTAGTATTGAAATACATCACTACTGTTGTCAAAATAAAATCCAGCTTCACCTGGATGAAGAATGCTGGTTGCCTGCTTCTGTCTGTTGTGGCCGGCCAGCAGATGTACACCAGTCAAGTAAATACGTTGTGCTCCATTGCTTACCCCTCCTATGTGTTTATTGGCTAAAACGTAATGTATATACTCAAGTATAACCTAAGTTTTTCGGCACAAAAAAACTTGGACAGCAGTGCCACCTTGTGGACATATTGTTTATTTTTTACTGGAGATGGTGGCATTTCAATGAGAACTTCACTATATGGCTTTGCATTTCCCACCCTCTGCTTATACTTGAGTCAACACATTTTCCCAGTTTTGTAGATAAAATCAGGTACGTCTGTTTATTGTGGAATATATATGGTATGTTTGGTTCCACTACTTTTTAAAGTTTATTTAAAAACCTGTTTAAAGATATTTTCTTGTATGTGCTGCATAGTTGGTCTTGATTGTGACTTAGTGAACTTTTTAAAGAAAAAAAGATTGGAGCCCTGGCAGGCTCTGTGTTTTGTTATAAAGGTGTACTTCTGTGCGTGGCTAGATGCCATAAGATCAGTGATCCAGTCATTATTTGTAAATATAAAGCCTTTGTGTGACCCAGTCTTTCAAAACCTATTTGAATTAAAAATTTTGCTTTTAGCTGCGTGCGATCCGTCGGGGACCCCCTGTGTTAAGTGCTTGTCGTGGGGTCCCGACGGAGCACATACACATTACCTGCCTGGCAGATCCTTTTCTCACCGGGTGCTGCTGATTCGCTGACATACTGCACTATGTTGACCTTCCGGCCGGCGAATCTGCGGAAGAAAGTGAGAACAGCTGGTGCTTGGTTGAGCAGTCAGCAGCCTGTATCTCATAGCTCAGATATAGTGAGTAGCTGTATTTTTTCAAAGATTGGTCGTTTCTATATGGAGGCTGGTGCTTACTACATTTATGGGCACCTGATGAGTTGTGTAGCACTATAGGGTCTGTTTTTGATTTCTACATAAAGTAGTTTGACTAAAGCCCCCCCCCCCATACACCTTTAGATCACTCTGTACAATTTCCATTAGATCTACCAACAAC
>CM070036.1:139121744-139141329 GCA_036250615.1 Ptychadena robeensis | reverse complement strand
CCCTGATAGAATACATAGTGATTGGAAGGTATATATCACTGCTATGCAGTGCCGGGTCATTCCTGATAGAATGCATAGTGATTGGAAGGTATATATCACTGCTATGCAGTGCCGGGTCATTCCTGATAGAATACATAGTGATTGGAAGGTTTAGAAAGGTCCTCATATAACATGGTTTGGGTAGAATAAAAGTTGATTGTACAGAAATTGTATGGTACGATTGTACGGTGTATGGGGGCTTTAACATTGGAGAATATTTTATTTTGGGGAAGCCAATTAACCTACTGCATGTCTTTGGAGCATGGGAGGAAATCAGAGCACCTGGAGGAAACCCACACAGACACAGGGAGAACATGCAAACTCCTTGCAGATAGTGCCCAGGACGGGATTTGAACCTAGAGCTGCATGGCCAGAGCGAAAGCCACCTCTCTTGGTTGTCACCCTGAACCATTGTAAAGTATGTGTATTATACTCAGCTGTGATATGCCACCTATACCCGGATCCTGACCCTTTCCTGTGACGTAACTATTGAAGTGATTTGGCAACTCGAGTGTAAATAAAAGGTGACTGAGGACATGGGTGGAGGTTAGGAGCCGTCTGTCCTGCTGGAACCTTTCTCCACGTCCCCGCTCAAGCCTGCCATCTGTCTCCCTCTCTCACCAGGCATGTCAGGACAGGCAGCGGTGAATGAAACCCTTCTCAATGTTGACACATGGCCGTGTCTATAAAGTGATGGTGACACGGAGTCTCGTGTACTCCAGCACAGAAAGAGACCTCTGTCCTGAAATGAAAGTCCGGCCGGTGTGACAAATGTTCAGCCAACATATCCAGTGTAAACCTTCTGCCATTGTGTATCATTTCCATTATTTGTATACTGTCCTTCTCTGAATTTCAGACTTATACAACTTCCTGTCTACATGCGCTGTGTTATTGGCCGCAGACTTAGTTGGGACAAGAAAAAGGTCACTTGTAGTCAGAACTGTTTATCCTGATATGCGGAGTATGCAGGCGCATAGGGACCTGGGGGCCCGCTGGTCATTATTGAACACTGTAGCCTTTTGTGTCATGTGTACATTAGAATGTGTTTTTTTATGCAGCCCAATGTAATAACCGACATTAGAATGTGAAGTGACAGTCATTGTCTATTACCTTCTTGCCCAGGGCACCATGAAGCCTAGGACCTCCCCAGGATGCAGTAGTCACATGTAGACCTGGTTTTCCTGATCAACAATGACACTTTTATTGATATCATTAGGAGCACCAAAGTTGATTAGGAAAGCCGGGTCAGCGTGGGCCTCTCCTCCTCTTCCTAAGAAGATCCTGGATGAGGACACATTAGCAGGGGGTCGGCAAACAGGGGATTTTCTATGCTCTATGCATTAACAGTTAATTCTTAGGGGCCACAAGTGGAGCACCATGGGGGGCGCTGAAGAACACCTAAAGGGGCGCAGGTTAGGCACCTGGTGTGTAGACCCACAAGTTCTTGAATGGTTCTCCAGATTAGTGTTGAGCTCGAATATTCGAATTTCGAATATATTCGGCGAATATCGGCTATTCGAGAATTCGCGAATATGGCAGTGGATATTCGCAATCCCGAATATTTGCATTGGGATGCTTATGGGCATGGATTGCGAATATATATTTGCAATGTGAAAATAGATGGCACATGTGACCATTCATTTTAAAGGTAATTACAAGGCGATTAATTGCGAATCTAGACGTGATTAGTATAATTATTTGCGAAATATCGCAAATTCGAATATTGCCTATGCCGCTCAACACTACTCCACATAGCAGACATACTGGTCAGGACTGTTGGTCTGTCCCTGTTCCCACCAAAACCAGAATGTTGTTACTTGACAGTTTAGGTGTTGATCTGTCATCTGGTGTTCTAGTGATCTCCTACTCTATATTTGCCATCCCGGAAATCCCTTGGTTTTGTCTTCCTGGTTGGAAAACTGATTGGATGATATGGTGTTAGTTGTCACTTAAGGTCCCCACACACGCGGCCCTCGGTCGGCAGCAAAATCGCCCCCCGATCGCGGGTGCCCACATGGCTCAGTCGGCTAGAGAATGGTCATGTCCATAAATCTCTGGCCGATGACATTAGTTTCAATGGGGACCGGCATCCCCATTCAAACTAACGGCCGGCAAACAAAGGGTGTGCGCTGATGCTTTGAGCGATGGAGAGCAGAGCTCATCTGTCGGTCCCCACTCGATACGTGTGTGGGAACCTTTAGCTCTATAAGCCAAAACATGGAGATGTGTCTGTAGAAGACATTCCTTTCTCTGAGTGACCATATTGTATGACCATGTCATCACCATCTGAGGTCAGTAGGCACCTCCTGGTTATCCACCTGAACCGGACTGAACATTTTCTTTGGTGAAGACTGGTTTGTGAACTAAAAGTGAACTTTAATACTTGTAAACATGTCTAATCTTTACAGAGATGATAAGGGTTTGTTAAATGTTGACAGCAATGTTCCTGTGTCATCTTCTAAAGTCACTTAGACCAACAGCAAATATTTGGAGGACCTTCCTGATTTCTCAGACATCCCGGCAATGTTTGACTACTGTTCACTTTGAGTGTTTAATGGGACAGGAAATGTTCAGGTATGATGGCGTCTTCCAGGAGACAGTATGTTGTAGATTGTTCTTCTTACAAACTGTGTGACCTGTTGGGTTGAGAGGTCAGCGTTGGCCATACACTTGCTGGAGAAGCTGGATGTGCCCCGGGGTTGTGTGCTGCCTACAAGAATTCGGCTGCTTAGGTGCCATCAAAGAGTCATCACTGGAGATGGCCAATGAGATGCCAACATGTTGACATGAAACTGGGTCAGTCAAGGTTATCAGTTGTTGATTACAATTTGCATGGTAATGTCTGGGTTTCGCCATCTCATTGACCATCTCTAGTGAACACATCTGATGAACCAATATCCTTCAGTAGAGATGGTCGACTAGCTGACTTTGTGAGCTTATTGCAAAGTCCCTGAACATGGTATCATCAGCGAAATTACCTGGAGATGTAGAGAAGGGTTGGGGGAACATTGGAAAAAAAAAGTTTTGCTCTAGCACATGTTTTTGCAAAAATTAAGTTAAAATTTGGACTTGACTTTGAACTTAATTTATGCAAAAACATTTGTGTTAAAGTCATACTTTTTTCCCAATGTTCCCACAACCCTTCTCTACATCTCCAGCAAGTTTGGTGATCATACCATGCTCAGGGGCTTTGCAATTAACTCAAAAAGGCAGAATAAAAAAATAAAATCTCTATTCTTTAGCTCATTTGAATTGAATGCCAGACACACCACAACGATATACAATGTAATATCTGTAACCACCAATCACATCTCTCCATATTAATATGGTGAAATCTCATTGGCTGCCGAGGACAATATCCACCCTACTCCCTCTTTATTTTTCATTTGGACGAAGATAACAATGTGTGGTCGGTATGGCTGCCGTAACCCGAGTGGTAATTATTGCACTATGAGATATCCCAACTCTTGAGCTGATCCATTTACTAGGGTCGGATTTATTTTCCTAGCCGTAGCCCGGAGTCTGATCGTATGTTCGCCATCGATAGGAAAATAAACAAATTGTGTTGGAGAAGTTTATTTAACGAAGAAGCTGAGACTGAATAAATATTTCGTTAGTTACACAGCTACTGGAGAGACGTGGAATTATGATGAGTGGAAGGTTCGGAGCCTCTCCAGTGCTTAGACTTGAAGGACAAAAATCATGTTGTTTTATCAGACTCCATGAAAAAAAATTTAATACCGTATATACTCGAGTATAAGCCGACCCGCATATTGTATAAGCTGAGGCACCTTATTTTATCTACAAAAACTGGGAAAACTTTTTTGACACAAGTAAAAGCCTAGGGTGGGAAATGTAAGTGGGAGTTTTATAAATGAGAAAAATATATAGAAAACACCCTAGACCTGGGGTACTCAATAGGCGGACCCAGGTCCGGATCCGGACTCAAATAGGGTAGCATGTGGACCGGCGGCTCCTGCTTGCCCCCTGCTCATTCCTCCCCTCCATACTCACTAGTGAGAGCCTGAGCCGATTGCTTCCGCCCCCGCACCGCCACGCCTCCTCCCCCGCACTGCATTACAGCCAGAAAGGAGTGCTAGTGGTATGGGGCCCCGAAAAATTACCTAGTATGGGGCTCCGAAATCTCTGATGGCGGCCCTGCACAGGAAGGTTAATAAAAGCTTGAATTTATATCACTATTTCCTAAAGGAAGCTTTGTGAGCAGAGATAATGGCCATCCCAGGGCTCCTCAGGTCCTCCTACCCCTTTTACCCACCACTGACCCCTCAATATATACTTGTGAGGTGCCCCTTGTCTAGCAATTAAATACATATGTTTGAGACTGTGTCCTGTAAAGACGATAGGGAGAATATTTATATAAATGTGCCGATCCACTGGCAGTGCGAGGTAAAATTCCAAACTCCTCCGACTAATAGAAATTTAGTAAGTGGACCTTCAAATTTATATTTAGTTTTTATATTTAACATTTTTATATAGCGCCAGCATATTACCAGCGTTGTCTAAAATTAGAGTGGAGATACAAACACAGTTAACACACAGTACTAATGACACAGGAGAGTGGACCCTGCCCGGACGGGCTTACTCTATAGTTGGGACAAGTTACAATAGGTGGGGGGATGGGACTGGCATGGTGTGATTTAGGAAAGATGGGTAGGAGGCTGAGAGTTGGTTTTTTAGAGCTTTTTGAAGGTGCAAAGGTAGGAGCAAGTCTGATGGGCGAGGAGGGGTTCCAGAGAGTAGGAGCAGCCCTATAGAATTTGACCGTGTGTGATGAGGTTTGAGGGGGAGTCTTAGTAGCAGGGGAGCGGAGGGGCGTTTGGGGTGGAATTTGTTGTACCAGGTTGGAGAGTAAGGAGGACAGGGTGGGGGTGATTTAAAGCAAGACACAGGACTTAATGTAATTTCGGGCAATGGGAAGCCATGTAGAGATTTGCAAGAGGCAGAGATTGGATGGTGAGGAGTAGTGATCTAGCACAGCATCATGACTGAAGAGGCAAAAGTTTAGTGAGAGGAGACCAAGAGATGATGTTACGTAGTCCAGACGAGAGATGAAGCGTGTACCAGGACTTTGGTGGACTCTGGGGAGAGGAGGGGAGGATTTTGGAGATGTTGCGGAGAGAGTGGCAGGATCTACGATGTTCTGTATGGGAGAAAGGAGAGTGCAGAGTCGAGGTGACACCAGGCAGCGAGCTGTGATATGGGAGAGACGGTGTTTAACTGTAAGTGGATGTTGGGGGAAGGAGGCTTGGAAGGTGATGGAGGAAAGATAATGAGTTCAGTTTTGCTCAGATTAAGTTTCGGAAATCTGTCAGCCATCCATGAAGAGATGGCCAATAGGCACTGAGAGATGTTGTCCAGGACAGGGGAGTGAAGGCGGCGGTGGTAGAAAGATAGATTTGGGTGTCATAAGCATATAGATTGTTATTGCAGACCAAAGGATGAGATTAGTTTGCCAAGGGAGGAGGTATATAGGGGAGAGAAAAGGACCGGCCCAAGGACGGAGCCTTGTGGGACGCCAACAGGGATGGGGGGGGTGGGTGTGTGGAAGAAGAGGAGCCACTGAAGAGGTTTTGGAAGGATCGGTCTGTCAAGTAGGAGGAAAACCAGGAGAGTGCAAGTCACGAATACCATATAGCGTGCAGGTCGTAGAAGAAGAGGGTGGTCAACAGTTGTCAAAGGCAGAAGAGAGATCCACAGAAGAAGAGTTGCCTTTGGCCTTGGCAGTGAGCAGGTCATTGGCAACTCTAGGATGGCTGTCTCAGTGGAATGAGAAGTCGGAAGCCGGATTGGAGGGGGTTAAGAGGGGAATTCACAGTCAAATAGTCGGTGAGTCTTGTGTATACAAGGTGTTCAGCAGTTTGGAAGCAAAGGAAGAGAGAGAATCGGTCGGTAGTTGGAGGGAGAAGAGGAGGGGTCAAGTGATGGCTTCTTCAGTATGGGGGAGGATTGTGGCATGTTTGAAAGTGATGGGAAACACCAGAGGGAGAGGAGATGTTGAAATAGTTCAGTCAGTGCCGGGGCAATGGGTGGGGAATGGGTCTTTAGTAAGTCAGCGGGGTATAAGGGTCGAGTGGGCAGGTGGTGGAGGGAGAGGATGCGAAGCAGAGAGTGACTTCCTCCAGACTGGCAGGGTAAGTGAGGTGAGGGAAGAATTTACAGGAGGATAGGATTGGGAATGGGGGTGAGGGAAGAGTTACAGGAGGGGTGGGATTGGAGGATGATGGGGTGGAGGGAAGAGTTACAGAAGGTGGGATTGGAGGAGAAGGAGTGGTGCGGGGTTGAAGAAATTGCAATTCGGATTGCTTAATTTTGTCTTGAAAGTATGTGGCCAGGTAGGTCTTGGGCAGAGAAGTGGCAGTGGGAGGGTGTGTTAGGATTGGCAGAGAGTTGAAGGTGGATGGAGAGAGGCAGCGAGGTTGGATGCTTGTGAGGATATGAGGGAGGAGAAGTATGTTTGTTTTGGCAGCAGTTAAGTCAGCATTGAATTGCTGTGAAGTTTGGCCTGTAGATGAGAAAGTCGCTGTTCTGACCAACTTTCTCCATTTGCGCTCTGCCCTGCGAGCGTCTTGTTGTAGGCGGAGGTGCTTACCGTGCCAGGGACGGGGGTTGGGGGGGGGGGAGAGCGGAGGGTGGCAGGAGCAGTTTATTTAGGACAGATTGAAGGGTGAGATTTAGTGAGAGGCAGCTTGTCGGAGATGTGAGATTAGAGATAGTGGAGGCAAGTGAGATAAGGAGTCATTGAGAATGCAGAGTGGTCCAGGTTGTGGAGGTCTCTGTGCCAACATTCAGGTCGGGGAGGGTGGGGGTGGATAAAGGGCAAGAATTAGTGTTCACATTGAAGTTTAGAAGATGGTGGTAGAGGAGGGAAGCGGAGTTGTCCAGGTGGGTGAGGGTGCAAAGTTGGTAAACACCAGGTCAGCAGTGTGTGCCAGCGGGGTGTGGGGGTGTGTTATGTGCTGGGTCAGGCCAAGGGGTCTGTTTAAAGAGAGAAGTTGGCAGATGGGGGGTTGCTGGGGTCATCCATGGCTAGGTTGAAGTCACCAAGGATAAGAAGTAATAGGTCATGGGCAAGAATGTGTGGGAGCCAAGAGGTGAAGTTGTCAAAGAATTGGGAGTGTAGGGCCAGGGTGGCGATAGATTACAGAGCAACGATGAGGTGGCACAGGGGTTGTGAAACAGACGGATTGTGTGTGAGCCTCAAGGAAGAGAAAGCGGAGTGAGGGAGGGTGAGTTGTAGTACAGTGTAGGTGCAGCGAGGAGAGAGGAAGAGACCTACACCACCACCGGCCGTTGTCAGGTCTGGGAGTGTGAGTGAAGTGCAGCCTCCATAGGATAGAGCAGCAGCAGAGGCAGTTCAGAGGTAGAGAGCCGGTTTCAGTGAGAGCCAGGAGGTTTAGAGACTTAAAGGAAAGGATTGTGAGATGGAAGACGTTTGTTACACAACAGATCTGGCATTCCAGAGACCACATGAGAGTAGGGGTGCAGCTTCTATGGGAAGGGTGGATAGGTATCAGGTTAGAGAGGGTGGTTCCTGTAGAGAGCAGAGAAGGAGGGTAGACAGGCAGTGAGGAGGGCCAGGGTTGGGGAGATGTCCCCAGCAAAGAAGAGAAGCGGAGCAAGAAGGCAAGTGGAGAACTACAGAAATGGTCAGCATGTGGAGGTGTAACAGGGAAGAAGATAAGAAGGCAGACTGGGAGGATGAGGAGAGTTTAGCAGCAGGGGAGGCAGAGGGAGGGGATAATTGTAAAGTACAGAATAGCACAACAAGGGGAGAGGATGGTATACATATTAAAGTTACAGATATAGACACAATGGGAGATGATGGTGGGTAGTAGTATAGCTGATGATCCAATATGGAGCAGAGTTTGAGGTGTGCATCGTCCTTGGTCTTCAGGTGAAGCGGTCAGTCCATGGTGTTCCTTTGTGGGGTTTCGGTAGCAGCAGGCTGGGTTGTTTGGCCACCTGGCCAATTCCCACTGCACTTAAATCGGCACTTTAAACAAGGCACCGACTAAGTCACAAGCGATTGGAGATTGTTAATGGAGTTAAGCTGACTAGGCTGGTGAGGACTGTGTTTCCAAAACAGTTTACCATGGGGTGTGGAGATTGAAAACAGGCCAGGTTGTAAATATGGTGTTCGCTGAGATGGAACCTGGGGGGGGTGGTAATAAATCCTCTAGTGTTCTTGGCCTAAGCCCCTTAACACAGAATGGAAGGTTCAACATTAGGATGACAGAAGGGACGTCCATTAACCACAGAATGGAAGGTTCAATCGATTAGGATGGCAGAAGGACGTACCATTAACACACAGATATGGACGTTTCAATCGTTAGGATGGCAGAGGGACGTACCATTAAACAGATGGAGGGTCAATTGTTAGGTGGCAGAAGGGCGTACCATTAACCACAGATATGGAAGGGTTTAATCGATTAGGAGACAGAAGGGACGTACCATTAACACACCTATGGACGGTTCAATCGATTGGATGCAGAAGGGACTAATAACACACAATATGGACGGGTTCAACGATAGGATGGCAGAAGGGACGTACATTAACACACAGATATGGAAGGGTCAATTGATAGGATGGCAGAAGGGACTACCATAACACAGTAGGAAGGGTTTAAATGATTAGGATGCAGAAGGGCGTACCATTACACAAGATATGGACGGTTAATCGAAGGATGGAGAAGGGACATACCATTAACACAGATATGGAGGGTTCAATCGATAGGAGAGAGGGACTACCATTAACCACAATAGGAGGGTTCAATCGTAGATGGCAAGTGGACGTACCATTAACACAAGTATGAAGGGTTCAATCGATTGGATGGCAGAAGGGAGTACCATTACACAAGATATGGCGGGTTCAATCATAGGATGGCAGAAGGGACTACCATTACCACAATAGGGAAGGTTAATCGATTAGGATGACGAAGGGACGTACCATAACACACAGATATGACGGGTTCAATCGATTAGGATGGAAAGGGACGTACCATTCACACAGATATGGAAGGGTTCAATTGATTAGGATGGAGAAGGGACGTACATAACACACAATAGGATGTTTAATCGATTGATGAAGAAGGGAGTACCATTAACACACAGATATGGACGGGTTCAATCGATTCGGATGGCAGAAGGGACATACCATTAACACAGATTGGAAGGTTCATCGTTGGATGCAGAAGGGACGTACCATTAACACACGATGGAGGTTCAATCGATTAGGATGGCAGAAGGGACGTACCATTACACACACAGATATGGAAGGGTTCAATCGATAGATGGCAGACGAAGGGACGTACATTAACACAAGATAGGAGGGTTCAATCGATTAGATGGCAGAAGGGACGTACATTAACACAGATATGAGGGTTAATCGATTGGATGCAGAAGGGACGTACCATTACACACGATATGGAGGGTTTAATCGATTAGGATGCAGAGGGATACCATTAACACACAGATTGAAGGGTTCAATCATTAGAATGCAGAGGGACACCATTAACACACAGAATGGAAGGGTTCATCTTAGATGGCAGAGGACTACCATAACACACAATATGGAAGGGTTTCAATGATTAGGATGCAGAAGGACGTACCATACACACAGATATGGAAGGGTAATCGTTAGGATGGAAGAGGGACTCCATCACAAAGATATGGAAGGTTCAACGATTAGGATGGCAGAAGGGACTACATTAAAACAGATTGGAAGGGTTCAATCATTAGGGGCAGAAGGACGTACCATTACACACAGATATGGAAGGGTTCAATCGATTAGGATGGCAGAAGGGTACCATTAACACACGATATGGAAAGGGTTCAAGATTAGGAGGCAGAAGGGACGTACCATTAACACACAGATTGGAAGGTCAATCGATTAGGATGGCAAAGGGACGTGCATCAGAACACACAGATATGGAAGGGTTCAATCATAGGATGGCAAGGGAGTCCATAACACACAAGATGGAGGGTTCAATCGATTAGAGGCAGAAGGACGTACCATTAACACACAGATTGAAGGGTTAATCGATTAGGATGCAGAGGGATCCATTAACACGATATGGAGGGTTAATCGATTAGATACAGAAGGACACCATACACAAGATTGGACGGTTCAATCGATTAGGATGGCGAAGGTGTTGAGAGGATGAGAGAAGTGGAGATTAGATGATGGCAGGATGGCAAGTGACTTCAGTATGCAATGCAATAGATCTCATTCCCTGGATAATTCCCACGTTGCACTTAAAATCGGCACTTTAAACAAGGCACGCGACTAAAGTCACAAGCGACTTAGGGAGATTGTTATATGGAGTTAAGCCTGACCTAGGCTGGTGAAGGACTGTAGCCCTGCCTTAGACCCTAGCACCCTTTACTAGAGAGAACACAGGTTCATTGTTATAACAGGATGGGTTTTTCAAGGCAATTGAAAATCTAGCTTCTCCAGTAATATGAATAAGCCGTCTACTAGATGGCGGTGTGGTGCCGCTTGTTTACATTTCAATGAGCCGATCCATCAGATCATTCAAAGAGGCTGCCGATGCCTGCAGGGAGACCACTGAACACCCAGCACAGGTAAGTGGCACCCTGTCTCGAGTATAGGCCAAGGGGGGCTTTTTCAGCACGTTTTTTGGGTTATACTCAAGTTTATACGGTACTCTCTGTAAAGGTAATTCAAATTAAGGCGTGTTAAAAAAATTGCAAGGTAACTTTCAACCAAATTTATGGAAAAACAAGAGCAAGAGTGATACTTTGTTTTATTATAAAAAACCTGCCTACATTGCCAGCAATTTTGGTGATGATTTCACGTTCAGCGGCTTTGTAATTATTTCAATAATAAGAAGAAATTTTAATTCAGTGCTGAAATTAGGGACTTACCCGGCTGTTACTGCACTCAGAGATGCCAGGGTCTTCTGGGGGTGCCACAACGCACATCATCAGGGCCAGAAAGACCTTTTTGCATCCCTTCTTATTATCTGCACTTCTGGTACAATTCATCCAAACTTAAATTTCTGGTGGTAGGTACACTTTAAATCAGCAGTCAGCATAATTTTTATTATTAGCATCATAACAGCACTCAGGATCAGACCTCTGTAGAGAGACCTCTGCTTCCTCAAGCTTTTGAACTGACTCTATGACTTCTTTCTAATGAGAGCAATCTGTATCTTTTGATTTGATGTACCTGAACAGATTTAATCGATTAAACCTTGAGTGCAGCTAAAGCTAAATGCAGCCTCAATGTACACGAACGCCTTCCGCGCCGCGCTCTGAGATGATAAATGTCCCTAAACTTCGGTTTCTGCAGCGAACGACTACGACAATATTTAGTTTGATCCCTCCGGTAATATGTACTGTGGTGGGGGAAGGCCAGAGACGTTACAAGAAAATACTCACACTCCGTATGTCTTCAATCATCCCGTCTATTCTACAATTCAGCATTTATGTGAGCGCTGCGGCCGGCAGCGTCTGTTTTCTTGTTTATTCTCACCAGAAAACTGTTTTCCACAAGTCGCCGACAATGATGTATTAGATTTCACGTGGAACGCGCGTTTTGCTGACAGCTGCTTATATACAAAGCGCTTGTGAATGGGACGCTCTTTATAGTTTTTTTTAATCATTTATGAACATGTCTGAATATGATTCATGGGTCCGCCGGAGCCGGGAGGAACTCCGCAGCTGGTACCAGAATACCGGGGGCCCCGAGGGACAGCAAACCTATACAGCAGCCTGGGCGTATGGGCATCAAGGATTTCAAATGAACTAAGATTTCTATGTCGGTGGGTGAAACAATGCTGACTTTATCGGTTCAGAACTCAAGCGCTTACATCTGCAACTTAGTAGGGACGTGCAAAACGAATGATTTCAATGTTTATATGTTATTGTGGGGTGTAGGGTTCAAGGTTTTAATGTCATCCAGGGCACTATCTGCAAAGAGTGTGTATGCCCTCCCCATGTCTCGGTTTGCTTTGGGTTCTCCAGTTTCACCCCGCACTCCAAACACATAGTGGTAGGTTGATTGACGTCCCCCTCAAAAACTGTCCTACGTTATGGTCCCAATACACCAGGACGAGCAACAGTGTGCAACGTGACGTCATCACGCTGCACTCTGACGCTTTGTGTGCTGGCCGTTACTTTGGCCAACCAAGCTTTGGGGAGACAACGATCTGTCACCCCATGTGGACACCTGCGAGCACGCATGCACATTGGTCGACCAAAAAATCAGCCGCAGCTCGCTAGGTGTATGGGGGCCTTTAGTCACACATGACTTAAGCTGGCCATACACCTTTAGACCTCTCTGTCAGATATCCTTTAGATCTACCAACAACTATGCAGTATAGGGTCCTCTGCAATCTGATTGTTTAGAAAGTCCCTCATATTACATGGTTTTGGTAAAACAAAAGGAGATCTAAAGGAAATCTGACAGAGAAGTCTAAAGGTGTATGGGGGCCAGCACAGGTGTCACTTGTGGCTTCCGACCACGTCCTCTGAGATTTGCCACAGTGCGGAACATCTTGTATTTTTTAAATAATACTTTCCACTGTAGCCACTGGGACTTTTGAAAACATTTAGATATGGCCTTGTAGCCCTTCCCTGACTTTCCAGAAACTGTGACAGTTTGTGAAGGGTATGAACAATTTTGGACACTTTTTATGGACCTCATACTTTTTATTAAATACAACTCCCTTTTTAATACACACCGATCATGCAAAGACATGCATCATATATACACACACACGAATCATACATTTATCATTCACATAACACACAGCAAACAGAGAAACACACATAACATTCACCCTACCTATTGACTGCAGCTCGTTCCTGCATGGTTGTCTACCTGCTTGTCCATCCCTCAGGCTTGTCTGATTGGCTGACAGTGGTAAGGGAGGATGAGTGAACTGTGCGAAATACCCAGAGGGAGAAGAGAACTGACAGCTGGGAGATCCAATAGGCAGCTGAAGATCTCTTTCTCCTCTCGCTGGCTGACATAGAGGGGTCATAGTGCCACCTCCCTCAGTTGGCCTCCTGTGCCCCCAGTTTGCAAACCATTGCATTAAAGCATCCTTTTTTTGGGTTCTTGGTTAAAAAATGACAGGCACTCCTGGCCTACAGTAAACAGAAGACGCCCGCTGAAACCAATATCACACAAAGCAAACATATCAACATGAAGTCTGCGAAAAGAAACTTCCTTAAGATATCAGCTGGTTGTGATGTTGTTACAGAGTTGGGTTCCCTGTGCTGGCCCCTCTCAGTGTTCCTGCTCTGCAGACCACCAGCACTGGGTAAGCCGATAGCTCAGCAATTGCTGCTTTTCAGATGCTGGGGTCTCCGCTGAGCTGCCATATGTCAGTGCGGTTTGGTGATGTAAACATATGTCTACAGTGTAATGGACTCGGATGACAAGTCACTGCGGATGAAGTTAACAGCACAGTGGTAGCACTTACAGAGGCGATACGCCATAGGACCCTTCGCTTCCATTACCGCGCTGACTGGTGCAGAAGTGATGGAGGAGACTCCATAGCCTGATAATTGAGACGCATTTCAGCCATCACTCGAGCAGCATTAGCAAACATGGTGGGCGCCTGCAAGAGAAGGAGATAGATAAGGAGTCTGCAAAAAGTGCTTCAAATAAGTAGTCTTCAAAATTCGTCTCCGAGAGATGAAAGTACTGTAAGTGGTTCTAGGTAACAGAGATCTGATTTCTGGAAGATATTACATCTACTTACCCTACCGGTCGTATCTAGTGCTAATGGCGTACGTGGAATCTCAGACAGTAACATTTATTTATATTGCTTAATATGATTTCATTGTGAAGTATTGTGAAGAGGAGGGAAAAGTGCACATGACCTTTGGATCACTCTAATTAACCATCAAAAGCACTAAAATAGCTCTACAATTCAGATAATGTTATTACCTGGAAGCTGCGATGAGGTGCCCTATGGTAGCAAGATTTTGCTGATTCGGCAGAGTATTGGAGCCCTGGCCTTAGAAACCATGATGGAACTGCTATCTCTATGGTGAATCTGCCGTTTATACTGGAGCTGACTGAATTAACATCCAAAATTCCTGCTGTCTACTATTGTATGACATTGTGAACATTATAGTGGGAGCAGTGATGCCATAAGGGGAGTATGGCCTGCTCCGGGTGGCACCATTTTACTTCCAGAGGAGGGGCTGCAATGTTAAGGTGGGTTTACATGTGTAGATTTTTTGTTCGATCAACTGCCGATTACATTTTTTGATAGATTTTTTTGTCAAACATCGTTCGCCCATTTATCGAATGTAACATTCGATTTTTTTGTTCGTTCATTCCGATATCGAATGAAAATACATTCAGAATTACTAGGACCGATAAAAATTTACCAACATGTTCCATGACCTTTTGAACGATTTTTTGTTCGAGATCGAACAAAATTTATCCATCGAACAAATTGGCCATTCTAGATTTTTGTTCAATCAACTAAAAAATCATTTGTTCTTCATTGATTGGACGAAAAAATCTACAGGTGTAAACCCACCTTTAGTGTGACAGATGCAGTACATTTTTTGGACTTTCCCCTGCCCCTTGTAAATGCTATAGTCCTGAGTCCTGGTTCCTTCAGCATCTCAGTTTGCAAGGTTGTCCCCCCCCCCACCTACGGATCGGTGACTTGGCCAACTGCCATAGATGTATAGATCCCTTAACCACCCGGTAAACGAGAAAAATCACAATCAACCGTCTGACATTAGGCAACTGCTGGTCAGTTTTCGGGCTTTAGCCCAATAGACCTGTAATGGGGTCGTTTAACCTCCCTAGCGCACTGCTGAGTTTCAGATTTCCAAAAGGGCACCATAGACTTCAATGGAATTAAATTTTTATGTTGTAGGCCTGTAATTTCCCAAAATCTGTCCGTACAAGGGTCTAGTAGACATCCTGAATAAAATTATGTTTGAAACACACAATTATGTAAAAACAAATTACATAAAAAAATAAATAAATAAAAGGTATAATTTGAATGATAAAATCTCTAAAATACGCATTTTGTATGGTAGATCTCAAAACAGTATGTATTCATATTTATATTTTTGTTTATAATAACATTTTTATTCAATTGAAAATGTGATTTGTGTTTTTTTTTTACTTTGAATTGTATTGGATACAGTTATCACTGTATCCAGAACAATTCTCTTTGGCACCCTCTCTCCTCTGGTGTGATGCACACAAGGGGTGAAAGGGGCACATCTACATAGAAAACTGTTTTCATGAGACTTAAGCTAGCCATACACGTGTCGGATTCCATGTCCAATCGATTCATCATCCGATCGATTCCGGCGATTCTGCCGGGAATCGCAGGTGTGATCAATTGGCCAATTAAGAGTATCCATCGCTGCATACCACCTTGTCCAACGGATTCCGGCACGATTCCGGGACGATTCCGTGTCCGATTCCACCTCACAAATGGCAACTCCCCCTGATCTGTGCAGAATCGGATCAAAAAGACCAACATGTTGGTTCTCTGACGGATCCGATTCTGGGCCCCTGAACGATCGGACGTGATCGGACGGACAAGGTGGGCTGCACACGATTCCGGCACGATCGATTCACGTGCACGCGCCCGGAATCGATCGGCCCGGAATCCGGCCGGAATCCGACCCGTGTATGGGGGCCTTTACTTTTCAATCTCCTGCCAATACAGCCCCCCCCCCATGTAACGTCATCACGTAACTCAGGGTGGGGGAGAGGGTTCCACTCTCCTCCAGCAGTCTACTCATTATATCGGAGCTGCCGTATCAGGACGGAAAGGTAAATCTGCTCCAATGTTCGCGGGATGGCTCCATCTTGTCCAGTGCAGTACTGACAGGACAAAGATGGACGAGATGGAGCTGTCAGGAACGGCAGGGGGGTTAAACAACCCTCCAGGGTCTGCACAATTTTGCAAGCGCTTGTGACAGGTCATTTTCCGCAGGGCTGCGGCTGACTGAAAGCAGCCCGGAAAACGACAATGTAAATTAAGTGAAGCATTCTGCCTGAGTTGTAGGACCACCTTGCCTAAAGACCAAGCATGGGGGCTTTGGTAAGGGTTAGGTCCAAGAATGGGGAAGTAAACCTTAGGTGTCAAGTATCAAGTTATCATATCGACATTTAGGCTCAGTTCACAGTGGCACATGACTGAGCATATATTTATTGCAAATATATGTACATGCGAATATTGCCATGTCATGAAGACATTTAGAATGTGAAAGAGAAGCTGCAGTGTGATCACCCCATGAGACAACACTCAGAAGTAATTATTTGTGAAAATCGGCACTTGTACATGCGAATATTGCGAACACAATGCATGGTACTTTCCCCAGAATCTTGAATATTCCAGATTACGAAGATATAGCACAATAACTGAGATCTTCACCAATTCACCAAGTGCTGATATTCGCAATAAAAAAAAATTGTTATTTGAATATTCGTGCTCAACACTACTATGTAGTGGTATTAAAGGTCACTTATCTGTCCTCTACTGTATGGATGGTGATGGTGATATGCCCCTAGAAATACACACAACAATGATATACATAACTTTCCAGGCATATTCATTAACTGCAAATGTGAACAGAGCTGCAATCACATAGATTTTTTGGAATGGGTTAAAAAATGACCAAAACCTTGAGTGAAGCAGGAACGTTGAATAATTCTGGCGGCCTCTGTTAGGTTGGTGAGTTATATAATCATCGGTCATACATAATTGTAAATCTTCCAGAAAGACACTTATTTGTCTTGTGTTACGGAATAGCCTCGCGCCTGCTGGAGAGAAGAGTTCCTCTAAGACAAGCAAAGTATCATCTTCGCTGTATATTTATTCTTCAGCCGGAGTGTACATACTGCAGCCTCGGAATTGAGCGCCGGTCGTGTCTATTTTGGCACCGTGAAGTATAGAGGAGAATAAATAATGCGATAAAAGACAGACTTCTCATATTGGACAGCCATTGATCAGCTGCGTGGGAAAAGCGTCATTCCCTGAAGATTCTAAAGGGGAACTACATGTGTGACTCTTATATTATTGAACGGCCGTGTGCTGGGGAGATGAATAACATACATGAAATAGCTGGAGGGCTTCACTATAGTCCACCGGGCTTCTTTCCTTGTATTTACAGTACAACTCAGACTGGGTGGTCATCATTTTGACCCAATCGGGGTTAGCTGGTTTAAAGGTGCTGTCTATGTAAAGCCCCCAAAACACCTTCAGACCCCCACACACATACCGAGTGGGGGCCGACACGTCATCACGCTGCACTCCGTATTGCCGGGCACCCTTTGTGTGCCAGCCGTTAGTTTCAATGGGGACACCGGTCTCCATTGAAACTAACAGCATCGGCCAGAGATTTTCGAACATGTCCATTCTCTGGGTGACCGAGCTTTGGGTGACATGGATCTGTCGCCCCATGTGGGCACCCCCGATTGGCCGCCGCACGGTGCCTTTACAATCTTACTATACAATTTCTGTACAATCAACTTTTCTTCTACCAAAACCATGTAATAGGAGGACCTTTCTAAAGCAGGGGTCACATGGCTCGATATAGGAGCCATTGGAGGTTTCCGGCAGCAGCGGGATGACATCAATCCCGCTGCTGCCTGATATTTGAGGATGCGGAGACATGGCACTGCTGTGTCTCCAGCTCAGCCATTGCTTTGCATAGAGACCCTGATGTCCCCATGCAAAGCAAAGGACATCAACCGCGGTTTACGCTCATGTACGATCTCCATGTCCTGCTCAAAAACAGGGATGGCCACATTAGATATGGGCCAAATAGATGGCTGTGAGCGTACACAGCGCTCAAAGTGGCCATCGATCTGGCCCATATCTATGCATGTGTTCCCAGCTTAAACTTTCCAATCACTATGTATTCTATCAGGGAGGACCCGGCACTACATAGTTGTTGGTAGATCTAAAGGAAATTGTATAGAGTGATCTAAAGGTGTATGGGGCTAACAAGGGGAGAGTTCAGGCCACAGTCAGGCACTTCCTATGATGGAGTGACAACGGTGGTCTGTTGTACTCTTGTTATCCTGTGACATTGTACCCTGGATGAGTATGCAATTGGCTATACCAACACATGTTTCATAGGCATAGTCAGTTTAATGTTGGCATCATCAGGAAACTGGTACAGAGCAATGTAGGCAGGAAGTGGATGGTGGGATATCAGCAGCACCTATAAAACAAGAGGAAATGTATGAAAAATGATGTGAGGGACCATTCACACAGGCATGGGGATTTATGGGATTTGATGCCAAACATTTATACAAAAACGACATGACCTAGGGAAATATTTTTGTTTTTGAGAGTCCCCACAACCCAACAGATTTTTGGTGATGACACCATATTCAGTCCGCCAGTCAAAAATGAAAACAACATTTGGACCATCTGTAATGGTTATCTATATTCTACTTCCCTTTCACTAGATATCCAGTGTGTAGACATCCCATCTGTCCAGTTTTGGACAGATGGGAATTTCTCAGCCAAATCCCAATTTCAATAAATCCCAGTAATTTAGGAGGGAGGGGTGTTAGTCTCCCTTCTTGGTTCCCACACCGATGTGCAGAGGATGTGCAGGGTGGGAATTTAGGCAGAGTAATGTCCCCTCCCTCCTAAATTAACCAGTTAATAGGAGTGATGTAAACCTCCCAATACAGGAAATTACACTCCACCTCAGCACTTCAACATTCCAAATGCCAAAAGTGATGTCCGTGATGTCACTTCATGTGTTTTTCCCTTATTAAACAAGGTATATTCAGTATTCACTCTCAATGACCACCAAATTATGTGCTGAAATATTAGCTCTAATCTGGTTTCTTCAGGGGAACTAAAGCCCCCCATACACCTTCAGATTCCTCCATACAACTTTCATGAGACCTACCAACAACTATGTAGTATAGTGACCTCCCTGATAGAATACATAGTGATTGGAAGGTGTAGAAATGTCCTCCATATTACATGGTTTTGGTAGAAGAAAAGTTGGTTGTACAGAAGTTGCATGGTAATTGTATGTGGTGTATGGGGGGCTTTACACTTGTGAATACTAGTGAATACTTGTGTGAAGACTCTGAGATCAAATGCAAACTTTGTGGACAAAACTGAAAAACTGGGGCATGAATCCTGCTGGTTGATGGAACTCATGTTAGGTTAGGTCTAGTAGTTGTACCTTAGTACAAGATTGCCACGTCTATATAACAAATTATTTCATAAAATATGGCGACAGCTTGTTTCTCAGTATAACAAATTATACATTGAAGTAGCAGATGGCAAAACCAGGGTGTACCAAAGAAAAAAAATCGAAAGCTACTGTTCTCTATGTATCGGATTACCAATTGGGAGGGGTATAAGCCATATATAGGGCTCATTGGCCCAACAACATGTCCACCCATTCCCTGTAATTAAATGTACCTACATACTTTAAAACAGTGAATCCCAAACTTTCCTTGCAGGACCTACCAACAACTGTGTAGTATTGTGGCCTCCCTGATAGAATACATAGTGATTGGAAG
>CM070036.1:139103321-139114231 GCA_036250615.1 Ptychadena robeensis | reverse complement strand
ATTCTATCAGGGAGGACCTGGCACTACATAGCAGTGATATATACCTTCCAATCACTAAATGATTCTATTATGTATCAAGTCTACCTGTGTTCCATCGTAGAGGACCCGGCACTACATAGTTGGTTTATCTAAAGAAGACTACTTCATAGTTGCTGGTAGATCTAAAGGATATCTGACAGAGAGATCTAAAGGTATATGGCCAGCTTATAAGTATATGGACAGCTGACCTCCCTGGCAATAATCCAGAGAGGGATTGCTTATCTTATCTAGAACATGTCCTTTGTGAATGGTTGGGCAGCCCTGACTGGGGCTGATTAAGGTGGCCATATATGGCTCCATATTTCTGTTTGATCGTCTTAAAGCGACTGTTTTTTAAGTCGATAATAGGGAAACGATTCCCACACTTGGTACAATCTACCAAAAATTCTAAATCTGACATCAAATTAATTGAAAGGCGATTGGTAAACTTTGTAAATCCATCAATCACACTGTGTAGTATAATTGATAGATGTCAGACTGTAAAAGTCAAGTCGCGTATGGCTAGATTTAGTCTTCTACAACTGGCTGGGCTACGTTCAGTAAATCATGAGGATTTGCTAGACAATCGTGAAACTAGTTTTAAACATTTCAAAACGTTTTTTTGGTTTTTTTTGGGGGGGGGGGGTTAATAACAATAACCAGTAACAATACAATTTCCAAAACGTAGTATACTGGTAATGTATAGAACAGGTTATTGTATATATATTAGTATATATTGGTGAAGCACTCTATTTCTATCCTTGGTGTATTCTGTACGATAAGCTCTGGAGTCACATGGAGGTTTATCTGGTGCTGGCCCTGGTGGGATGTAGATTGCAAGAACACATTTCACATTCCAAAGCGTGGTTTCCCCTAATTTTGAGAATTCTAAAGTGGCGGCATCGCTCCTGCTGTGCTAACTGGACGTCTGGTGCGGCAGACATTTCAGATAACTGATGCCACTCAAGAATGTTTCAAGGCATTTCTAATATTAGAAGGGCGGCTTTATAGAATGTGCACCTCCTAGGGCTATTGTGATGGCGCACACTCTAAATGAAGTATCGCAGAGAAACTTCTTACCCAGTAAACACAACTCCTTTTACTACTTTTTACTACTTTCTGGGTTCAGTTGTAGAGTGCTAGAGTTCAATGTCTCAAACTCCGGTATGCTGCCCAAATACTGGGAATTAAGCAGCCCATACACGGGTCAGATTTTCAGTCAATCGACTCAAAACGATCAATTTTTTAGTCGATTGATTGAGAATTGAGTTTTGCCCACCTAGTTAAATCGACTTAATCCGATCAAAATTGAGTGAAAATTCAGTTGTTTTTTGATCGGACTGGATGGTAATTTTTGATCGGTCAATTGAAAATTGGTTCAGTATTTTGAGAACCAAGTATGGTCAACCAATTTTTGATCGATTTTTTTTCTACCTATTCTACCTCACTTCTGATTGAAATTTCAATCGGACTATTTTGGATCGATTGTTATGTTGAGTGAAAAAAAAATCGATCAAAAATCTTGTACTACATATGGGGCATGATACAATCGACATACAATTTTATAACGACTTAAAAATTGATTGTTTTAAGTTGATTGATTGAAAATCTGACCCGTGTATGGCCTGCTTTAGCAGTCCAAATCCAGTTACTATTTGATTCACAAATCGCAAATACAATTTACCTTTACGGTGGGATTACATGTGTAGATTTTTTTTATCAACTGCCAATTCGATATTTTGTTCGATGTCGTTGTCGAACATCGTTTGTCCATTTATAGAATGTATAGGTAAGAACACACGGGTCAATTTTTTCCTGATTTTTGCACAGCCGAGCGCCGTGCGCGCTCATGGCACTGAGCTGTGCAGAAATCTGGGAAAAATCTACCCCGTGTATGCTGTTTTCCAACATGTTGGTAAAACATTGCTCGATAGCCTATACTTTGAATAGGGACCGGCGGTTCCCCATTCATTCATTCGGCTGACAGCTGACTCCCGATATCGGGGAAGCCGGCCGAGATCTCTCTGTCAGCGCAAAAATCGAGCCGTGTATTCCAGCCTTAACATTAGATTTTTTGTTCGCTCATTGCCGATATCGAATGAAAATACATTCTAAATTACAACGACAGATAAAAATTTACCAACATATTTTATGACCTTTTAAACAAATGTATCCATCGAACAAGTTGCCCATTCTAGATTTCTGTTCAATCAACCAAAAAATCGTTAGTTCTTCATTGATCGAACAAAAAAATCTACACGTGTAAACCTACCTTTACCTTTTTGAGTCAATGTCTCTGACCTTCACCTTCCCTAAAGGTGGGAACACATGGGTAGATTTTTTCGGTCGATAGATTCAAAAAGATAGATTTTTAATCGTTGGAACGAAAATCTAAAAGCGTTCGACCAACTTTTGAACAAAAGTGAACGATATCGAACAAAAAATCTATTGAAAGCTGATCGGACATGTTGGTAAATTTTCATCTATCTTGTAAAAAACGAATGTAAATCGAACGTACCATCGTTTCATTTGAAAATATTTGTTCCATCGAATGTATTTGAATGAAGCTATTTCTTGTTCCAAAATCGAACAAAATTTTCATTCGAGAACAGTCAGAACAAAATTTCATTCGGTCGAACGAAAATACATTGTATACATTCGATATAGGCACAATTGATATTGGATCAAAATACCGAACATCCTGATCGAATCTATCGTCGATTGTGCAAAAATCTTTACGTGTATTCCTACTTTAACAGTATGAGAGTATAAATACCAGGTCTCCCAATGGGTGTCCTGGGTCTCTTTTCGGATACATAGAACATACATTTTCTTGTCCCCATCCAAAGTAATGTTCAGCACACAAAGGGTGCGCTTTGATCCTGTGAGCGACCGGCTGCAGCGGGATGACATCATCACGCTTCAATCAGCCACTAGAGAATCGGGCGGGGATCGTAGCGTGTATGGCTACCTTTACAGCGATCGATCGTATCGCCACACAGTATGATCGAGATAAACACAATCGATTTACGATTGTACGGTGGAGCGCATGTGAAGAAGTGTAGTAAATCAATCGAAAAACAGATACTTTTACGATCTAGCAAAATTGACCAACACGTCCGATCACCTTACCTTTTTTTTCGTGATTTTTTGTTAAATTTTGGTCACCTTTGGTCAACCATATAATCAATTTCAATTTGAGGCACTCGGAGCTTAAAAATTTATTGTTTTGAGTAGATCGCACAGAAACATCTAACCATGTATGCCCACCGATAGCTGCATTAGGTGGGCTTACCTGGTGGGATTAACAGACATTTATTTATTTACTTATTCTAGTGTAGACTAAAGCTAGGCATACACAGTTCGATTTTAGCATTCAATTGACCTAAAACGGATTTAAATTGTATCGTTAATTCGATACCGATCAAAACATCGATCGGAAAGTGATAGGACATGTTGGAAAAATTTCACCGATTGTACAATGATGGAACTAAAATGGTAGCATTGTGTGTGTTGGTCGGGGCGATTGTATACGATGAACACATTTATATATGACTCTTTCCTGTGTTTTGTGATCGAAACTAAAATCAGCGATTTTGGTCTTATTACTATTGTATTACGATCGAACCTTCCATGTGGTACTACTTTGGATTCGCTTACGATCGGTGTCCGATAAAAAGATCAAGATCTAAAGGCCCCCATATGTGTCGGATTCGCACCGGATTCCGGCACGATCGAGTCCGGGCGCGTGCACGCGAAACGATCGTGCCGGAATCGCATGCAGCCCACCTTGTCCGTCCGATCACGTCCGATCGTTCAGGGGCCCAGAATCGGATCCGACGGAGAACCAACATGTTGGTCTTTCTCATCCGATTCTGCCCGGATCAGGGGGAGTTGCCATTTGTGAGGTGGAATCGGAGGTGGAATCGCACACGGAATCGTGCCGGAATCCGTTGGACAAGGTGGTATGCTGCGATGGATACTCTTAATTGGCCGATTGATCACACCTGCGATTCCTGGCAGAATCGCCGGAATCGATCGGATGATGAATCGATTGGACATGGAATCCGACACGTGTATGGCTAGCTTAAAGCTGATCGGAAATCGATCGTACTAAAATCGATTAATGTAAATGCAAGCTGCCAATTATTAGGAAGCCATAGTTCTACTTGAAGAGTGCATCATGTCTGAGGGTCTGACGTATTTACTGCACATAAAGAAAAAAAACTGATTCACATTTAAAGCATGTATCTGCGCAGGAAACAAGTTGACAGTTAGGGAGATAAAAAAAAAAAACAAGAGAAGATCTATCACATGGTATTTGTTCCAACATTTGTCGGTGAGCACTTATGTAAACCAGACATTCAGTTCAATAAACAATGTAAACTGTAATAATGTGACGCACAATGGTGTATGGTGAGCCTCAGGACATCAAACACTTAAGGTCCCCATACACGGGGTGATACCCATCAATCGATGACCTGCTCGATCAATAACATCACACTGTGCACATTCGCAGCCATCAATCGCATGGGTCATCGTGCCAGCTCAATCGAACATGGAACCAACATGTTGGTAAATCCCTGTTCGACCTCCATCCAAAGTATTGAATGGGAATCGGTTGTGCAAAGTGGTGCGCAGAGATTTCCGTTCAATGGATGAGTGCTCAAGCGGGTCATAGATTGAACAGGTATGGACCAGTGTATGGGGACCTTTACTTGGCTAATGCCTGAGATGACGTGGCTGGTATCAGGGTGGCTGACAACTGTCCCCATATTTTCCCTACAAGTGGCAAGTGGTCTCTGCCTGGCGGTCGTGGATGTAAAGGCCCCCACACATGTAGCGAGTGGGGGCCAACAGACGATCGACAGTAAAGGCGGGCACCCTTTGTGTGCCAGCCGTTAGTTTGAATGGGGATGCCAGTCCCCATTCAAACTAATGGCATCGGCCAGAGATTTACAGACATGTCCGTTCTTTGGCCGAACGAGCTTTGGAGCCTCAGGGATCATTACTTGTGTAGGGGCCTTAACAGTCGGATTGGATTGGCGAGGGGGTTCCCAACAGACTGTGTGAATTTGGACTAAGGAACTCATTGAAAGAAACTCAACGGCATTGCTGAACTGAATAATCATTTGGTGCAGCAGAATAAAGTTTTATGTTATATGTTAATCTCAAAATCAATAGACTTTATTTTAAACCATCACCACTGAATTAGAATTTTTATTCAAAAGGTTAATGAATCATCGTTATTTAATTTAACTTCAATTTTACTGGTGTACATATGAAGCTCAACATTAATAAGCTGATTTTGTATAGGTGATGGATGCAATCATTATGTATGGGCTTTATTTACCAAGAAAGACAAGGCGCGCCACTGAACTGAAAATCCAGTGGCTCCTCCCCCTGCACACTACAATGCTCCTCCCCTTACCCATCCAATTATAAATATCACGAATACAGGAAACAGTATAATAAATGCTTGGGAGGTTAGACGCAGCTTAATGGAAATGATCCCTCTGAGAGTTAACACTCAGTGATGAAGTTGGCCTTGCAGGTTTTATATTAGAGTGGAAAGCCCCTTTAAATGTCATTATATGAACAGACAGCAAGCCGTGACCTGCCTGAGCAAGAGTCATTAATGAGGTTGGGCTGTACGAGGCTAGTACAGTGGTGACAGGCTACACTTAATGACTAGGAATGTCAAACATTTGTTAAGTGCTCTTCTGGTCTATGTACACTTATCATTGTCTCCTTCTTTCTTCTAGTATCCTAAACACAACAGGCCGAGTAGTAGGAAGGGAGTCTGATGACCTAACAGCTGTTACTGCAGATGCTTTAAGTCTCTTAAACTCTGTTCATAATAAAGGGAAACTCAATACGGCATCATCAGGCACTCGGAGCTGGATTGACGGAATATAAAGGTTATAATGGACTGATGGATGGTCAAGCATGGTCCTGCATAGGTGACAATGAGCGTATCTAGGTATTAGAAGCACTTGTTATGATGTGCAGAAAATGTAAATGATATAGGAAGCTTTTTTAATCCTGGCAGCACGGGAGGTCTATGTCCAGGTCTTAAGGTCCAGGCCTTCTGATCAAGAACTTCAAGTCCAGGTTTTGGTCCAGGTCTTCACATCCAGATTTTCATGTCCAATTCTTTGGGTCTAGGTCCAGATCTTCACATCCAGGTCTTGAGTTCCAGGTCTTTACATCCAGTTCTAAGTCCAGGAGTACATAGCCAGGTCTACAGGTCCAGGTCTTCACATCCAAGTCTTCAGATTCAGGTCCCGGTCTTTACATTAAAGTTTCCAGTGGTCTTACCTACTTCCTGAGCAAGAGCATAGCAAACCACTATGAGAGCAAAGATCTGGCTTTTTAAATGCGCAGCAGCACACAGAACTGCACAGCAGCACATAGAACAACACAGCAGCACATAGAACAACACAGCAGCACATAGAACAACACAGCAGCACATAGAACAACACAGCAGCACATAGAACAACACAGCAGCACATAGAACAACACAGCAGCACATAGAACAACACAGCAGCACATAGAACAACACAGCAGCACATAGAACAACACAGCAGCACAAAGAGGTCTAAGAGGTCTGACTTTGAGAGGTGATTGCAAAGCATTACCAAAATTGCTGAAGATGTAGAGAGTTGTGGGGACATTGAAAAAAAAAAAACTTTGCTCTAGCACATGAAGTTTTTGCATAAATTAAGTTCAGAGTCGACTTTCGAAATTTTTACTTAATTTGAACTTCATTTATGCAAAAACTATTTGTGTTAGAGCAATACTTTCTTTTGTAGTATACCCCCGACCCTTCTCTACATCTCCAGCAAGTTTGGTGATGATACCATGCTCAGGGGCTTTGCAATCAGCCCCACAGAACTGTGCAGCAGCACACAGAACGGCACAGGAGCACACAGAACGGCACAGCAACACACAGAACCGCACAGCAGCAAATAGAACCGTACAGTAGTACATAGAACCGCACAGCAGCAGGCAGAACCAAAAAGCAGCACACAGAACCGCGCAGCAGCACATAGAACCATACAGTAGTACATTGAACTGCACAGTAGCACTCATAACTGCACAGCAGCACACAGAACCGCACAGCAGCACACAGAACCGCACAGCAGCACATTGAACTGCACAGTAGCACTCACAACTGCACAGCAGCACACAGAACCGCACAGCAGCACACAGAACCGCACAGCAGCACACAGAACCGCACAGCAGCACACAGAACCGCGCAGCAGAACATACAACCGTACAGCCGCACACAGAACCGCACAGCAGCACATAGAACCGCGCAGCAGCACATACAACCGTACAGCCGCACACAGAACCGCACAGCAGCACGCAGAACCACACAGCAGCACATACAACCGCACAGCAGCACACAGAACTGCACAGCCGCATGCAGAATCGCACAGCCGCATGCAGAATCGCACAGCAGCACATAGAACCGCACAGCAGCACATAGAACCGCACAGCAGTGCACATAACACAGAATCACACAGAACTGCACTGTTTGCTCCGCTGTGCCTTTTGATTTCCAAAATGCATTCTGCAGTGCGTTGGTGTGACTCCTTTAGTCCAAATTTCAAAGACATATTTGGGTAGAGTTAGGCTTTAAAAAAAATAGTCACCTGATAAAACATTTTTAAAAATGCAATTAAAATATTTGGGATGAAAAATATACAAATGTAATATTTTAGATATTTTAGTATAGTCCTTGTGCAATAAATGCAGTGTGTTAAAAATGTACACAACATAATAAAATGACTTTCCTATAAACATTACAATATGTTCAGGCTAAAAATACAATAAAGTTTCCTTTGAAGACGCAGACAAATACTTCTCTAAATAGTATAATTGCCTCTGTAAAGCTCACATTATATTTTATTGCACCAGCCTGACCATTGCACATCCCAAGGTGGATGAATTGTGTGATATGTCTTTATGACACCAGGGGGCAGAATACTCACAAGAAAAAGTTTCTGTGAATGTCAGAATTCCTTCACTACATTGACTCGCATAGACTTGTATACACTGCAGCTGTTAATGAGGATAATTGGTAGGTTTAGTTATTAAAGAGTCCCCAGCCAAAACACTTCTGGTGCCTAAATTCCCCCTCCAATACATGTGCAGTGCATTGGATAAGGATCTTGTGAGTAGTGATGTCGCGAACCCAAATTTTCGGGTTCGCGAACGGCGAACGCGAACTTTTTCCTAAAAGTTCGCGAACTCACGGCGAACACGTCGAACCACCCCGCCATTGACGTTCAATGGGATGGCGAATTTAAAAAACAAAGGGGTACCCTGTTCTTGGCATCACAATAGTGTTGGGCAAAGTTCTTCAAGGGGTCAAACAACACACCTGGAAATGACATTGACATGAGCCGAGGAATAGCCATGGCAAAACTCACACAGAAATGTTTTTTTTTCACACAATAAATACCGCACCAAAGATTTGCAAATGATAGGCAAAATGGATGACGCCGTCGGCATTGGGCGGTTTAGCGCTCATCTTCCCGTAGCGCGTGTGGCGGGTGTTTCCGCTTCGGCTCATGGCATTGAACACCACTGGGAACAATGACCATGACAGAGGGGAAATCCATGGCAAAAACTCCCAAGAAAAATTTTTTTGGCACCAAAATAAAGAAGAAAAAAAGTCAGACGAACACAGGAGAGGAAGCGTGAGAGCCTTCAGAGATGCCGAGTAGTGCCGGGCAAAGGGTGGATGCAGAACGTCGCTGAGTAACGGCGATTTCGCGTCATGATCTTCGCGTCGCGTTGTTCGGGTTTTCGGCGTCGTTTTCCTTCCGTCGTAACACTCATGGTTGCGATTGCCAGCGTGTCACCGACACCTTTGCCCGTGTCACACCACCATTGCCCGATGTCACAAAGGCGTGTACGGACCTTGTCAGGCAGCGAACGGTCAGGGCACTGAACCTTTGTCCGTGTCACTGACGCTTTAGTCCGTGTCACTACCATTGCCCTGTCACTGACTTTGTTCCGGGTCTCCACTCTCTCAGGGCAGCATGTGAATGCACTCTCTTGCTATGTTATAGAGGGTAGATGGTTCCGTGAGGTGGTGGGTGCTGTTTGCTGATATGCCTGCGACTGAGACTCACAGGGTCAAAGTTTGTTCAATGTAAAAAGATAGGGGGCGAACTATTTTTGCCCTGTGTTCGAGTATTCGCGCGAACGCGACATGCGTATTCGCCGTCGAAGCAGTTCGGCGGCGAACAGTTCGGGACATCTCTACTTGTGAGGAGGGAGGCTGTTATAATACTATTTATTGGAGGGAGTATGAAGGATTCTTAGCCAAAAAGCTGGTCCCACACTCCAGACAAATACATTGTCTACAAGAGAAGTGTCTATACCCTATTTACTTGCAATAACCCACCTCCTTCCCTAGGAGTGTGTAATGTACAGCACAGCTCACAAATTGTAGAAGTAAGGATTGTGTAATGTACAGCACAGATCACAAATTGTAGAAGTAAGGATTGTGTAATGTACAGCACAGGCCACAAATTGTAGAAGTAAGGATTGTGTAATGTACAGCACAGATCACAACTTGTAGAAGTAAGGATTGTGTAATGTACAGCACAGGCCACAAATTGTAAAAGTAAGGATTGTGTAATATACAGCACAGGCCACAAATTGTAGAAGTAAGGATTGTGTAATGTACAGCACAGATCACAACTTGTAGAAGTAAGGATTGTGTAATGTACAGCACAGCTTACAAATTGTAGAAGTAAGGATTGTGTAATATACAGCACAGGTCACAAATTGTAGAAGTTAGGAGTATGTAATGTACAGCACAGCTCACAAAATGTAGAAGTAAGGATTGTGTAATGTACAGCACAGCTAACAAATTGTAGAAGTAAGGATTGTGTAATGTACAGCACAGCTCACAAATTGTAGAAGTAAGGATTGTGTAATGTACAGCACAGGCCACAAAATAAGGAAGTCATGGGGTATGTAATGTACAGCACAGGTCACAGAGTGTAGACTTAGGGTTGTGTAATGTACAGTACAGGTCACGGAGTATAGAGGTCATGTGGTATGTCATATACAGCACAGGTCACAGAGTGTATAAAGTCAGGAAAATGTAATACACAGCACAGGACAATGTAATGTACAGCGCAATGTTCAGGGTGCAGTAGTCCAGAGAATGTAATGTATGACAGAGTGTAGAAACGATATTTGTTGTAATGTTATTAAAATGAATTCCAATATTTTATTAAATAAAACCATTAAAAATGTCACAATGCTGCTGAAGCTGGGGCACATGTGTGGTTGCATTTCTTGTACGAAACCCTGTGGGACCACATGGCAGCCAAAGCCCTTGTCTTCTCTTAGGCTTTGTTTCCACATACGTCGGAACCACCTTTACTAAGCGTACCAGACGGAGCACATTCACTAACTTGCTCGGCGAATGCTGAGCCTTCATTGCTCCGAGCCGTTCCACTGATGCAAGGCTGAAAGTAGTGAAGTACGTTGAGTCTCTGCATTGGCGGATGTCTAAACACAGCATCCGCGGAGCAGGCAAAGTCTATGTGCTCTGTCGGGATCCCCACCAAGCAATATGCTTAGCAGAGGAGGTCCCCACGTATAGTAGAAACAAGCCCTTAATGCCATGATTAAAGTAGAACTAAGCTACAACACCATGAAACATGGTCATATTACCTGTTGATCCTGCCAGACAGTCTCTTTTTCACGGCTTCCTCTGCATTGAACAAATGAACAATAAACAATGACAGCTCGGCCGAACAGGGAACCAACATGTTGGAAAACCTTCTTTGATTTACATTACTTTGTAAAGGCCCCCATACACCTTACAATCTTTCCATACAATTTCTGTACAATCA
>CM070036.1:139068637-139088457 GCA_036250615.1 Ptychadena robeensis | reverse complement strand
CCACTCTTCCCTTTTCTTGCTATTTATATATGGGACGTGGCACCTCACCTGAAGGTGGAATAAATCTAGGGTCTCTTACACTATACCGATTCCTATCAGATCAAATAGATTGCATGCTTCTCTGAGTTCTCCAGCAGTAAGGCATTTGGGACAGGAACTTGCCATCTTACTTTTTTAACCCATTGCATAGATCCACTATGATCTGTATAAATGATGTGTATCTGAAACTGCTACAGTTGTCACAGAATTTGAATAAAATATAATATGCGGTAGAGACACCAGATATAATGACAAGTGTCAAAAGCCAAGTGTAAACCAGACTTTGGAAGATTTTTACTTATATCCTCTATTACTTGTGAAAGGATGTAAAGAAACATTTTATTAACACGAACTTGAACTCACCTGATATACTCACCTTGTTGGCAAACCCCTAATTATTGTAATGCTCTTTAAAAAAAATAAAAGATAAAAAAAATGACCTGTATGGAATTATTCTTACATGCCCCCCTTCGATCCTCTGCTTCTTTGCAAAATTGCTGTAAATGCAAAGACAGTCAGGGAAATCTTAAGCTAGGCACACGGGTAGATTTGTAAAACGATTCAAGTACAATCAATCAACGCGCGCGGTCACGGTGATTGATTGTACTCGAATCTGCTTACAATCCTTCCTGTGTGTGCTGTCCTTCGAGGGGGTTCAATAGAGCCCCCTCGAAGTACCTCGATTGAATGGGTTTCCAACATGTTGGAAAACCCCATTCAATCACATTCAATCACCAACACTCTACATGAAAGAATTTTCATGTAGAGTGCAGGGAAAGCCGACATCTTCATACAGAACTGTCAGCCCGCGCTGATAGAGCAGAGTCTGTGTTAAGGGGGCGGGGTCAGCACTCTTAACTGCAGCCGGGCTCTACGGGGAGAGAAGCTGGCTGGATTTCTCTTCAGTTTCCAGCGTGTTAACATTTTGTAGAGACTTTGAGCCATTGGGATTTTTTTGGTTCCTAAATCAATAAATACAGTTCAACCATCCCCACTCTATACTAAACAAAAAAAATTGAGTTCTGCTTCAGTTGGCTTCCCCCTTACTTGATAACAGGATGGCCATTGTGTACCTCCCCAAAAGAGTTGTTGTCATATAAATACACTTTTTATCATATGAACTTGATATCAAGCGATTACTAGTTGATTACCTATGCGTACGAGGACACAAAAATAATATTTACAACCCTTTGAAGAAAATGCTGTATCTGTCCTCCCATTTCAAATTGTTAGTGTCTGTTCTGGCCACAGTAGACAGCCCGGGGCTCTGCCTGTGAATGCACAGACTGTCTCCACTGCGCACACCATGTGATTTGCACTGCTGCTACTCATTTTCCTCCAACATGTAACTATGGAACTGAAACATGTCATTTTTGTACTGGAGGCTCTGAACGTTTTGCCTGCATTAATCTGCCCTAAAATTAATACGCTCCTAGACAGAAAATTATACACTCGGCTCCACAAAGAAGGATGGTTAGATTTATTATGATGAAGGGATGGTAACTGTAACACACAATAAAAGTATCAAAGTGCTGAAGAGTTTTCCTTGATATTTATATGTGAATCACTGTCATTAGTATGAGTCAAGGCTGCAGGGCTGGGTGTGAAGGCCATTGTGTCAGTCACTGTCGTAGACATTAAAGTGTCAGTCCACCAAAGCGTTGTATGTCGGTTGTAGGTACGTTATGGTGGGCTTAGTTGGCCATTATTTTATAGACCTTAGTAGAGAGACCTTCCTGTTACATTTCATAATTCTGTTCATGTTTGCGTTGAAGTTTTGGGTGGTCCTGCTCAAGAAGAATGCTTAGGCTCACCACACTTTTTTCACTCTCTTTGTACAATTTCCTTTAGATTGCTCAACAACTATGTATGCAGTCTTCAGTGAATATGTACCGATTGATTGACTAGATTAGAAAGCCCCTTAAACTAGGAACACACGGGTAGATTACCTGTGCAATCAACCCCCGATCAATGATTGATCAGGGATCAATTAAACGGAAATCAATGTTCACCACATGGGCACATTGATTCCCATTCAATGGGGACCTGTTCTCCCCAGCTTGCAGCACGTGTGAATCACAGCACGCTCTGCCAGCTAGGGAGAAATCCAGGCAGCATCACAGCTTCAGAGACAGGACTGCTGGCTCTGCCCCCTTCACACTGACAGCGGAGTCCAGGCTGTGTAGGAGGAAGACACACACGGGCAGATTTGTAAACAGATTAGAATACAATCAAGCACCGTGACCGCGCACGTTGATTGATTGTACTCAAATCTTTTTACAGATCTGCCCGTGTGTGCCTAGCTTTAGGGTCCCCGCACATGTAACGATCGCCGGAGCCCACATGGGGCGACAGATCTCAAGACGCCCCAAAACTCGGTTGGCCAGAGAACAGACATATGCGTAAATCTCTGCAGCCTTGACTCATACATCGGCCAGGACTGTCCACGAATGGGCGGGTCGGACTTCTAAAGAAGTCTGCCGTCCGCCTGTTCGCGGACAGATTCAAATTCCCCACCTCTAGGCGGGAATTTGAATCGGGAAAACCGGATGTGACGTCAGTGACGTCACATCCGGTCCCTGGAACACATACTGGAACGCATAGTTCCTGGTTCCGTGAGCCGGATGTGACGTCACTGACGTCACTTCCTGCTCCGACCCGGTTTTTTCACTAGGAGACCGGCTTTATGCCCGGTCTTCTAGTGAAAAGTTTCTTCCTCCGGCACGATCTCGCAGGTTGTGATCCTGCCGGGGGAAGAATAGAGATCCTCTTCTCGCTGGCGAACGGAGCGGGTCGAACACCCGCACTGCTCGCCGGTGAGAAGATGGGCGAACATCCATGTTCGCCGCCGAACTGTCCGCCTTGCGGACAGTTCGGCCATCACTAGCGATCAATATCCATCTGGGAAGTGGCATACATTTTAATGGTCTATATAAAGCATACCAATATGGCTTGTAACCTTTACTGGAACCTCCTGTAGGAAGATTAGGCCAATATATGGGCATTTGTAGACACAAATTGTGCTATATGGACAAGGGAGTGATGTCATACCCATTTATATGGGGGTCAAACTGCTATTGCAATGTAAAAGGTTATAGGTCAAAGTTTGTGTCGTGTTTTTAAGCACCAGCCAGCGGCAACATATACATATGTGAATAATGGTTAAACAACATGATAAAATATGGGGTTACCAATAGATGCCTCCTGAGGAAACCCCTCAAGGGAATATGGAGGTAATACAAATGGCTGCTTTTCTTACTTTTTTACTTGGCGCAATAGATCTAAAAAACAGAAAGGTGGCCAACAGAACAATGTCATTGGCAAAAAAATAATGTGCCTATAATGACCCTTTACATGACTTTTGTTAGCTGCCGTGGTCCTGTGACTGCGGAACCTGGATAAGTTACCATCATATTATGAGAGTATTACAGCTTGTACCTTTGGATGATGCTTAGAAGAAAATAGAATAATAGTGATAATGGGAAATTGTGCAATGGAGGAGGCGACGAGTTCTGTTTACTGGAAGAATTTCACATTGCACACTAGTTACACTTAATCGCCATTTAGACATATAATTTACTCCGTTCCCTGATTTACAAGGCTTTGTAGTAAATAGAGATGGTCGAATTTTTCGACTTGCTAACTTTGTGAGCTGATTGCAAAGCCCCTGAAAATGGTATCATCACCAAAATTGCTGGAGATGTAGAGAAGAGTTGGGGGAACATTTAAAAGAAAAAAGTGTGGCTCTAGCTCATGTCGTTTTTGCATAAATTAAGTTAAAATTTAAAGTCGAAATTCCGATTTTCGAAATTTTTACTTGACTTTGAACTTAATTTGTGAAAAGACTCTTTGTGTTAGAGACATACTTTCTTTTTTAGAGTATACCCCCAACCCTTCTCTACATCTCCAGCAAGTTTGGTGATGATACCATGTTCAGGGGCTTTGCAATTAAGTCGAAAGTGTCGAAATGGTTGAATTTTTGAAAAACAATTCGACCATCTCTAGTAGTAAAGCTGGCCGATACAAGACACAAGTGTGACTCAGCTGCTTACAAAGTAAAGGCTTCATCTCCCCAAAAGCAATGGTTATCTTACAATCATGGTCTGAGGCAAAACTTCAGATCAATCTAATTCATGTGTATGAAAAAAAACTTTTTATATGATGTGTGGCACCCTAAAGCAGGGAACACACAACTCGAGATTTAAGCCATCCGATGTACCCTGCAGCAGCGTGATGACGTCATCACGCTGCTGTCAGATATCGGTGGAGCCGGGGAGAGAGCAGAGCTCAGCCGATGCTTTGCTTGGGGACCCATGGACATCGGCCATATTTAACGGTCATGTCCGATATGGCTGTTTTCAAGTGGTATTGGTTGGTCCCGCTCAAAAACAGCAACGGTCGTTTATTATATGGGCATAGCTTCACGTCTGTACCCTGCTTAATCTTCTGGGCATTGCGTACGTAGCGTGTTTTCTTTTATAACCACGCAATGGGCAAATGTGGCCGAGCATAACATGGTTTAGTGCATAAAGTAGAGAGAGAGTAGAGTTATGCTGAAAAAAGGCGACGGCCCTCCATTTAAATGGAGGTCTATGGCTTTGCCTACCCCCGCCCCCTTTGCGTCATCGGTGAAGCGATCGGGGGATGACCCGGAAGCATCGGCATGCAATCCAGCGGACAGGTGAGTCTGTCGCTAATAAACTCGGGCCAAACACCATGGGGGTTACAGGTACCCATACACGTGTCGATTTTTTTTAAGATCTACAACAAAAAGATAGATTTTTTTGCTCATTTGGCATTGAATATTTGTAATTAGTTTGATCAAGGTAAAAGTAATCAATATCAGACTGGATCTCGATTGGAACTGTATCGGACATGTCTGTAAATTTTAATCGATTGCTCTGTAATGGAGACATGAATTTGACCAGAAAAGCATTCAAGGCATGTCTGCCACTACAGCACTTCCTCTGGAATTCAGAAGTATTCAATCTAATCGAATATTGATTCTTTTGAAATCTTCACGTGTATGGCCAGCTTTAATATGTGTAGTAGAAGCTGGGTGGAGGGGTCAAAGCCCGTAGCATAAAGGGGGGTTTACACGTCAAGATTTTTTCGGCCGACAGATGGACGATGAACGATTTTTTGGTTCGTTGTACAAAAATCTGAAACGGCCATTTGCTCCGATGGATTTTTTTTTTCCGATATCTGACAAAAAATCGTCCACAAGATGATCGGACATGTTGGTAAACTTTCATCTGTCGTAAATTTTTCGTGTAAAAAACGAACGTCCTTATTTCACTCGATATTTTTTTCCTATCACTTCCTAAAAAAAAAAATCTGAAAGATTTTTCATTCGTGTTTCCAACGATTATTTTCATTCGATATTTGCGTCGGTTGTACAAAAATAAAAAAAAAATCTAATTACCTTCGATAAATGGACGAACGAAATCCGATAAAAAAATCTAAAAAAAAATTGAATCTGAAGTTGAACGAAACAAAAATCTTGACGTGTAAACCCACCTTTAGACCTTTATATTACCTTCTGTGCTTTGAAAGAACATCGCAAATGCTTGAGGGGAAGGCAGCTTTTAGTCCTAAGCTCCCCACACATGGGTCGATACCTTTTCGATCGACCCACCATCGATCGTGGTGTGGTGACGCAAAGAATCCCCAAACAATTGTCAATCATTTGGCAAGTCGCTTTGTACCTGTTTGAGCAATCGATTCCTGGTCGATACTTGCCCTTCACTAACTGCACCCCATCCAAAGTATTGGTGGACCAACATGTTGGTTTCCTGTTCCATCAACATTTCTTCGAGTGGGATTGATCCAACAATGGTTTCCATGTTTGACTCCCAAACAATCATTTGCCATTCAAACGGCACGAACGTGCATGGGGAACGTTCGATCTGCGCATGAGGGGGTGGCTTTAAGTGTCACACTGTGTTAAGTGTAAATACAAATAAAGGAATAACCAACATGTTTCATTTATATTTACTAATTAATAAAACCCCAGGCCCGACTCAATAAGCACTGTGGATTTAATATATGTATTAACACTTTATCTTAATAATTTTCTAAGGTTGGCCATATACCTGTGGTCACTGGCTACCCTTAAGGCTGCCATACACGGGTCGGATTTGCACCGGATTCCGGCCCGATCGATTCCGGGCGCGTGCACGCGAAACGATCGGGCCGGAATCCCGTGCAGCCCACCTTGTCCGTCCGATCGGGTCCGACCGATCGGGGGCTCAGAATCGGATCCGCCAGAGAACCAACATGTTGGTCTTTCGGGTCCGATTCTGCCCAGATCAGCGGGAGTTGCATTCCGGGAGGTGATCAATCGGACACGGATCCGGCAGGACAAGGTGGTATGCAGCGATCGGATTCCTTAATTGGCCGATCGATCACACCTGAGGATCCCGGCGGAATCGCCGGAATCGATCGGATGGTGAATCGATCAGCCAGGGAATCCGTGCCGTGTATGGCTAGCTTTATCATTTCAAAATCTTCTTAATACTGGTGAAATCTGTGAAGGAAGTAAATACAGAGCTGAAGTAGAAGCTCAGTTCATTATATCAGGACTTGGCATTCCAGCTACTGGAATAAGTTCAGGATAAGTACTCTCCCGTGTGTTGTTTATGAGATGTTTGTGTGTCAGCTCCACATCTGGGGTCTTTCATGTTCACTTGCCTCAAGGCAACATCAAAAGCAGTACATAGAGTAGTACTGACTTCATATCATTACATGGCCATCACTGTCACACAACTAAAGACACACGTACTGAGTACATCAAGTATATATCAATGGGGCAGAGTTATGGGGATATGGGCCTCCATTAATGAGGCAATGTAACACATTAAAGGTAACCTGTGCTGAGGGATATACACGGGTAGCCATTGCTGACCCCTCTGTGAAAAATCTGGCAAATAGACTCCGACTTCAATCATTTCGGAGATTCTGACCAGCCAAGCCACAAACCAAGAAAGTGTGAAGTCAGATCTCTCAGCTGCATGCAGTCAGTCAGGCAGGAAAGTTTCTGATTCAGCATGACAGACAGAATTTTAGCATTTTTCCAAAGGGAAGGCCTAAATCAGCAGCGCTCTCTGTTTTCTGTTCTCTTGCTTTCCATAGTGCAGAATTCCTTCAAATCTATTAAAGCCCCCCATACACGCCTAGATTTTCTGTTCAATCAACTTAAATAGATCAATTTTGGTGGGTCAGGGAAATCTGTGATTGATTGTATGTTTGCCAACTGTAGTAACAGATATTTGATCAACTTTTTTGTAGATAGACTGAAAGTGTAATGAATTTCAATACAACCAATTAAAATTTACCAGCACGTCCAATCCTTTTTCAATCAATTTTTTCCCCAATTTTAATTGGTTTAGGTTGATCTAACCATGTGGGCTGCCATAGATTTTCAATCAATCAACCAAAAAAATTTATTGAATCAAGTTGATTGGATGAAAAATCTGTACGTGTATGGGGGCCTTTACTCCTTAAATGACCCTCAAGAACGGCAGCCATTACCACCAATATGACTTTATCTCACATTGAGATACTAAAGCCGACCACAGACGGTTAAATTTTCCGGCTAATTTTTCGGCAGATCAACCTGCGTGATGACATCATCATGCATGGCCGGTCTTGTCGGTATTATGACGTGCTCCCTTTGCGTGCCGGAATTTATGTCCATAACTGCTGTGTTATGCATTTATCATCACTGCAGCTCGCATTTTTATGCCACAGCGCAAGGGTCTCGCATACATAAGCTGTAACAGGGACACCACCAGAAATTTCAGGGGCCCCATACTAGGTAATTTTTCAGGCCCCCCCCCCCCACTAAGACTAAGGCCATGTCCCCACTTTTGCGTTTTTAAATGGTGACGGGGAGATCGCAAGCACCCAGCGAATTGTGCCATGGCATCTGCAGGCAGGAAGTGGGGGGGGGGGCTGTTGGATGAGACAGGACATCTTGCCCCACCCCTCCTGATCGTGAATGGGCATGGTTCAAATGAGCATGGTTTTTATGTCTATGGCTTCGATCCGGGGCCACAACCTCCTGCGGCCCGCAATCAAAAAAGCGGTGACGCACGGCCGATCGCGGATGTGGGGATAAGCCCCAATAAATACATGGCAGTGATCACAGGTGATCCTCGCGACGCGATTTAAAACGTGCCACGCGGTGGGTGATCGCTAATGTGGGGACAAGCCCTAAGATGTCTACAGCGCATCCAAACAGCAGCATCATGGCTCTAGGATGGGGAACACGGTTGCCATGCCGACACTGCAAAAACAGCAGCGGGCCTGGCAACAACCGGGCACGGCCTGATGGTGGTCCTGGGTATAATGCAGCTCATTGCAGTTATAAAGTGTTTTTGCTTATTGGAAAACAATGCAACCCAGCTAGTGTAAAAGGGTTCTCACTCTACAAAACATTAATAAGAGAACAGATAAATGGATAAACCATTATTAACATTTCTTCCCCCTGATACAACAGGGCATGGGGATATTAAAGGCCAAGATTGACAGAATCAGTGAAATACAGTGGAGTTCGCGTACAGCACATGTCAAATGTAAAAAAAAGATGTCACATATGTGCCATTCATTCCCTTAATAACTTTTTTGCGTGTTAATGATAAATTGGGGCAGATTTAGCCTAAAGCCTAAGTTTGACACCCCTGTCATAGACAAAGATATATCTAAGTGAATAGTGGATTAGTAATGTAAATGAGTAAACCCCAATATACTGGTTATATAATTTTTAACGTACTGGGTACTAGATAGTGATGGACAAACTGTCTTCAAGGATGTTTGAACTCCTTCTAGCCAGTGAGCAGTATGGGTGTTCGACCTGCCCTGTTCGCTGCTCACTATTCTTCCACCGGCAGGATCAGGATCAGTTAGATCCCGTCGGAGGAAGAATCTTTTCACTACACACCGAGTAGAGAACCCGATCTTCCAGTGAAAAGCAGGCTCAGAAAACCGGAAATTACCTCTGTGACATCACACTATGCGTTCCAGGTACCAGATCTGATGTGACGTCAGGGGATTTTGAATCTGCCTGCAAACAGGCAGACGATGGACTATTTTAAAAAACTGATCCGCCTGTTCGCGGATGGACCTGGCCGAAGTTTGGCCATCACTAGTACTAGATACTAGGCGACACCAGCCCTAGTGACGCCACTGCTGATCCTAATTTTTCCTTTGGGTCAGCGCTACAAACTACTTAAGTTGAATGAGCATGACAGCCAGGAGACAGGGTTTCCAGATCCGCAAAGATATCTTATGTACATAGCATTGCTTTCCCTGACAAGCCCAAAGCCCTCTGTGATCACAACAGCCTCCAAATGGTTAATGACACTTGTTAATGGAGCAAGCATTGAAGTGGGAGAGAGTTCGCTGAGCGTTTCCTGCATCCCTGTGTAATGTCATGTGTAGATGCCCAGAGGTCGCTCAGCATGCTTTCTTAATAAACTCTTATATTGTTTCTTTCATTTTCCTCACTCACTTCTGATGTAAATTGTTATTCTAACGTTATGATTACCAAACCCTGCTGCTATGTTATAGCAGAAAGCCCAGCTCATTAACGTGCAGGAGTAAAGCCTAGAGCCATTCCAACAAAGAGAAACGTTATTACTGGTTATCTGCGACTGCAGCCTGAAGTTATAATTAGGTCAAAATGCCTTTGAAATACTCAAGGATTTGTCCAAATGAATACCTTGTTAAACTACGGCTGCATGGAAAAAAATATATTCTTAGCACAAAAAACATAGCAACGGTGACAAGGACTGGGATATTATTGTGTGTGCTGAAGGCCTATAGTAGTCTTAGGGCTTGTTCCCACTAGCGCGATTTCAAATCACGTGCGTCGATTGCGGGTGGCCGCGTCTATTCATTTGCATGGGCTTGTCCCCACATAGGCAAGCGGCTGCCCACAACCCAAATCAGGGCTTCCTGGGTTTTTGACTGTGGGTCACGGGCGGCCATGGCTGATCGGACCAAATCGCGCCCATTCATTCTCTATGGGCGTTGCCTGATGGCCACTCGTCATGAAAGATCAGCTGATCGCTCTAGTGGGAACAAGACCCTAATGTAGATAAATATACCGTATAGACTCAAGCATTAATGATCATTAATCATCTCTAGATCTCTACCATTAGACATGCAGTCTGCATTTAAAAACATTTGTGGAAGAATTAGTAATTCTGAAGAGTAAAGGTGGGTATAAAAACTAAAATTTTTCCATTCAATCAAAATAGTCGATCATTTAAATGTGATCAATCATTAATTGGATTGGTTGGTAAGTTTCAGCCAATCCTTCAAGTATCAGGTACGTGTTTTTGGTATTTGGATGGATTTGAGTCCAATGTTACTATGGAGCATGTGCAAAGACCTAACGAAAGGAATCAATCCTTTGTGAATTGATGACATTATGTTTTCCAAAGCTAAATTTTAAGTCGATCAAATGGAAAAGCGAGCTGTGTATGCCCAGCTTTACCCAGTATAGTGGCACAGTGGTTAGCACTATGATCATGCAGAGCTAGGGTCCAAAGTTTTGGGTTATGGGTTTCCTGACACATGCCAAAGACATACTGGAAAGTTAATTGGCTTTTCCTATAAATTGTGTTTAAACTGTGTAAATATGACCTAGACCAGGGGTGGACAAACTTTTTGACTTGTAGGCCACAATGGGTTTGTAAATGTGACATAGCTGCCGGACCAAGAGCCTGCAAGGGATGCCCAGTATAGGGGTCCTAAGTCCTCGTAGCTAGGACAGGATATTTAAAAAAAAATATGTAAAAAAACAATTATAAATTGTTTGTTAGAGAAGATGAAACATTCTATTGCAGCAAACTATGGCCTCTAGGAAACAATACAAACAATTATCCTCTAGGTGTTAACTTCACTTATTGCTTCTTCACACCAAGAGCATCTTGAAACCAAGGTGACAAAGGGCCAAATTTAAAGACTAAAGGGTCGGATTTGGCCCCCAGGTCAGGTACAGTAAGTGATTTGACTACGGTAGTGACATTGTGATGACTATTCACTATGTAATAGGTTGGCGCTTTATAAATACCAGTTTATACTAATAACCCAAGCTGTTGAAGGATGCCACCTTTGCAATAAATCAGTTCATTTTCCCAGCTTTAAGTTATGTTATTGCATATTGGTTGGGTTTTGGAACAACAAAAACTCAGCCACTAAGTAGCAGACAAGTAAAGTTACTGAGCAGGGCACCGGGTGTGGAAATTCATAGTCCTTAAAAGTCGCCAATGTTGTATTGATTGAACAGAAACTGCACAGCTTCAAAGAAAGGTTTTCCATGGCCGATGGGCTCCATGTAACATCAATAGGTGCAAATTCACTCATTGGATACATAAACCACCCTACTACAGGACTCTGGGGTAATGGAACTATGTTCTGTACAGTGACAAATTACATGTCTCTCTCTGGTAGTCAGGAGAACATTATTTTCCAATTTTCCATTATTTTGATAATAATATGGGATTCCAGAGACATCTTCCACTCCTCTACTGCCCAAAGCCCTCAACCTGCATAAGACTTCAATGTCCTCCTGTACGATGTAGGCCCCCGACCCAGTTTTTAACCTCCATAACGGTTTAGACCAATCCTGTTCGTTCACTGTTCAGGTTCGCCCCAACCGATAGGGCAGCGGGCATTGGGTGTACCCGATACACCCGCGGAAAGCTGCAGCGATTGTCTTAATCGCTGCAGCATTTCCGGGGTTTCCATGTTAATGGAGGAGTGCCAGCTTTCCCGCCCTCACAGCCAGCATTAATGACACCAGCTGTGTAGAAAGGGGCGGGGAGGAGGGTGGTTAAAAACGGCGCGGTATGGGCAGACCGCTAGGGAGGTAAATAAACCATTTAAATGAATAGTGATGAGCAGCATAGGCAATGTTCGAATCCGTGAATAATTCTACTAATATTTGAGAGATTTACATATATGGCCATGCATTACGAAAATATATTCGCACGGCGGTTATCTTCAAAATTAATGGTCATGTGGAATTTATTTTTACATTGTGAATATAAATTTGCAATGCACACCCATAAGCTTTCCAATGCACAATATCTCGAATTTTAGAAATTGCAAATACCACATTAGCGAAATTTGCAAATTCTTGAATAGGCGATATGCGCCGAATATGTTTGCAATTCGAATATCCGAGCTCAATGCTAGAAATGGATGAATGGTACAATGAATGGGTGAAGTTGATTCATTGATTAAGCTGGTCAGATTCGGACAGCTATGGATCTATCCTCTTGTTTATATATTTAGTTCCCTGCACTCACCTGCTTTGTACAACGCCTCAGCACAGGATGGTGCTGTATGAATAAATAATGCTTAACTGTATACGTAAAATAAATGACTAGGCACAGTTTACCTTTAACATTGAGAACACTTTATATAAGTGACCTATCAATTGACCCGTGTGCGTGCCAGTGTGACTGACATCTATCAGGTTATAGAGCGCTGAGGGGTGAACACTCCATCAGTGACTGTGTGAGAAAGGCCCAGGAACAATAGAACGTGTAAAGGATGCAGAGGAAAGCGGCGGAGCGTTGGAACCAGAGACCTCTTCACCACAATAGAGGAAACCTGAGAGAACAGGAAGGAGAAAGTGAGACATTGTCACACAGACCACAAATACTGTTCCAATGCTGCCCAGTAACCTCGTAATATGAGCAACGGCCCAACTCCATCATATTGATGAAGAGACTAAATAGCTGCATCTCACGTGAAACGAGTTCACATGAATTAAAGATTGCTGTGTTAAAGGGACTCTGCCGTCCAATAAAACATTTGTGGGAGAAGCCTCAGATGGAAGCTGCTGTGCTATGACTCCAGTCTTGGCTTTTGTCAAATAAAATCCATGGCCATTTTCTTTTCTGATTTTTATTCTGATAGATTAATAGATTATATTCTGAATAAATTGGAATAAAGGTAACCATATATGGGCGATCACCCACCGTGCGCATCCCGCTGATCATCCGGCAGTCACTCGGCCGCACATCAGATTTACCAGGATCCTCCCGCATGTCGAATTGCATGGTGATCTGACATGTCGGTAAATTCCCGTCCGATCCCATTACTTTGGATCCAAATAATGTCATCAATACACCATAGAGCAGTGGATCCCAAACTTTCCTTGCAGGGCCCCCCTTTTCTACTTAGGAACATTATCGAGCCCTCCCTCCCTTTTCAAACATGTTAAGAATGAGGGCCTGCACCCCCTGGAATACCTTTGCGCCCCCCAGTTTGGGAAGTACTTCCATAGAGAAAGTCCACACTCCAGAGAAAAAAGTCCAAACCAATCTTTATTTCACATGTAGTTGGTTTCAGATACAGAGAAAATCTTCGTCACCCCCTCTTAGAAGGACCCCCTAACCTCTGACGTGTTTCACTCTTTCAAGCTTACTCATAGAGTCCTACCACCTAGTAACAACAATAATTATACAGTACATGCATCATTCTATCGCTTAAGGCTAAATTCAGACATTCAATTACATAGCGGCTGCAACCGCTCCACTAAATAGAACGTCTCCCTATATTGTGCAGATGAGTGGCTGTCAAACGCACCCAGTGGTCCTGATTCTTTCCGCACAGACACCCCTGGGTGAGGCGTGACATGTCGTGTTTCATGGTTGGTTAAAAGCAGCAACAAGTCGTTCCCAAACTACAGAATTAGCCAGATAGAAGGATATCAGAATTCTTACATAATGACTATCTGGGCTCTAAGCCGTCAATGTCCACAAACTAGACAACAGTTAATATGTCCTTCCTCAGGTGTTATAACCTTTATAACATTTAGAGTCATGCTGGGAACACGCGTGTAGATATGGGGCAGATCGATGGCCGGTTTGAGTGTCGTGTATGCTCACTGCCATCTATCTGGCCGATATCATATGCGGCCATCCCTGTTTTCGAACAATCAATCCTGCTTGAAGACAGGGATATCGGACATGATCGTAAACCACAGTTGATGTCCATTGCTTTGCATGGAGACTGCAGGGTCTCCATGCAAAGAATCGTGCTGCTACAGCGAACCTCGAACAGGTCCTATATCGAGCCGTGTGTTTCCAGCTTTAGAGGGAATTAAATAGATTAATGCAAGGAGCTCATATTCATAGGTGATCTTTTATTTTTAATTTAACTTTAAAATAACTTTTTACATCAATGCGTTTCGTGGTCTACAGTAACCACTCCTTCAGGATGAGTTATTTATAAAGCAGAGTACCCTGCAGCAGCGTGATGACGTCATCACGCTGCTGTCAGATATCGGCTGGCTGGGGAGAGACAGCTTTGCTCTCTCCCCGACAGCTGAAGCTTTGCTTGGAGACCAGCGGTCTTTAGGCAAAGCATCGGACATCGCCGTAACTACGGTCATGTACGATAAAGCTGTTTTCAAGCGCATTGATTTGTCCCGTCGAAAACAGCAGTGGGCACAGATTATATGGGCCAGATAGATGGCCGTGAGCGCGCATGGCGCTCGAAATCTATTTGACCCATATCCCAACGTCTGTACCCTGCTTTAGTCTCACAGTCCGTGTGGAGTCTGTATGGCAGAGAACGATCGGTCTCTGCCGTACAGACTCCACACGCACTGTAATGCTGGCCATACACATACCGATAAACGGCCGGATTTTAATCTGACCGACGGGCGTGCGCGCTCTCGCCGTCGGTTAGGTTAAAATCCGGCCATTTATCGGCATGTCCCCACATGGGGCCAGAGATCCGACATGTCGGAAAATCTGAGCCGATGGGAGCCGATTGCCAAAAGCAGCAATGAAGACGGCGTCTCCATCACTGCTTATGGCCGGCACACAAAGGGTGCCTGGCCGATTGTGGGGCCCCAGAATGCAATGGGAGGCTAACGTGATGACGTCATCACGTTAGCCTCCCGGAGCGACATCGGGGGTAGTCTGCCTGCACACATCGGCGTGTGTATGGCAGGCATAAGAAGATCACACATGAATATTATCGCCTTGCATGAATCCTCCTTTTTTCTGGGAAAATTCTAAACCTTGACTCCAGACAGACAGTGGATAGAAAGACCATAGCGGTCCAACCTCCCTCGGCCACCCAGAGGCAAGAGAGAGCGTCTGGTCTAAAGCAAGCAAACAAGGATCTATTCAGCTCTATAAAACTTTGGTTGTTGGCGCAAAGTTGAGCCCACACTCAACTGCTCCACCAACCAAAATTATAAGTAATTGTTTTCCTAAAACTCTTCACATAAAGCTCCAGTTACGCTCCTGTCCTCCATGAGCAAAAGAGGAAAAAAACACAGGGCTTGTTTCCATTATACGTCGGACCCCTCCGCTAAGCGTATACGCTTAGCAGGGGTCCCGACATATCCCACAGACATTGCCTGCCGGCGGATGGTCTGTTTACACATCCTCTGGTGCAGAGGCTCGACGTACTCGACTAAGTTCAGCCTTACACCGGTGGAGCGGCTCGCCGCAGTGAAGACTGATCCTCCTCTGAGCAGGTAAGTCTTTCTGCTACATTGGGACCTCCCGCTTAGCGTATATGCTTAGCAGAGGGGTCCCAACATAATGGAAACATAGCCTAACATATATATTTTTGTGCCTTTGTTTTTTCCTCCCATTCCTTCACTTTTTTTTTATTTAAACAACCCGGGAGTCTCTAAGTATACAATGAGATCTCAAATATAAGACAAAACCACAACCTCCATTGCTGCATAAATAGATTCATGATCTCCAATATCATTACATGCTAAAAAAATATAGTGCCAGTGGGCTTATAATATAAACTTAGGCCTTTTGCTCCCTTAACTGCCACCTGGAATAGTTCACATGATATCTCATCCACTCCCACTAGGACGGCAAAGGAAGAGTTGAACCTTCTATTGTATGCAATATATTCTGTACTAGAAATGGTGGATTTTTTGGGGAAAAGCCCCTGTGAATGATATTATCTCCAATATTGCTGGAGATATAGAGAAGGGTTGGGGGTATACTACAAAAACAGAAAGTATTGCACAAAAGCACAAAATTTGTTTGCATAAATTAAGTTCAAAGTCAAGTCAACATTTTTACTAGCTTATGCAAAAACTACATGGGCTAGAGCAATAATTTTTCAAATGTTCCCACAACCCTTCTCTACATCTCCAGCAATTTTGGTGATGATACCCTGCTCAGGGACTCAACTCACAAAGTCAGCAAGTCGAAAAATTCGACCATCTCTTTTCTGTACTTTGTATAATTGTAACATCTCACATTAAGAACTATCACATGTGACTTAAGGACCATTTCCGGTAATGAATGCATTAGATGTAATGTTACCCTGTCCGTAACCGGTAATAAAACCGCGCATTTGCACATTGCTCTCAGCTTTCGCCCACCATACAAGTGTATTTGAGATGATTGCGCTGCGGCACCAACATTCTTGCTGCAGGGCATTTGAGGTGTAAAAAGGTACAACAGGAAAGCTTGGGTTATCGCTAGTCCGCTTCATCAGGAATACTGCAATGGATGTATTCTGATGTCCAATGACCTACCCACGATCACCTTTGGTCTTTCACCATCATCACTTCTGGCTTCTTCACCAACATCACTTCCAGCACCACGAGCGACACCATTTTCAAATAAAGAGGAAGAGGGGTAAGAAACTTCCTACAACTGTAACGCATGACTTATCGGATGCCTATGGATGTCCTTATGCATCATAGATGCGTTAAACGGAGGGACCTTGGCGGACTGACAAACGCCATGAAAAAATCGCCCAAAAGACCAATGATGTGGACTATTGTAGTCCCTCTAACCGTCACCTGAAACAACTGTCATCCAACATAGCGGACCACTAGTTGAAGCCATGAAACACTTGTTATTTTGCTAGATTTCTACCCGAGACAATCTAGATTGGTCACTAAAAACCTAGCGTCTGCACATTCAGCTTCCTGGGCTTCCTTCTACTGTAGCGCCCCCTGCTAAAAGACCAAAATAACAAGCCCTGGGGTTTGATCCTCCCATTGTTAAGCACAGCATGGCAGTGGTGGGCAACTGAGTTGATATGTAGGGCCACACATAACATCGAACCAGATCCTTCCCCCTGTCAACATATCCCAGCAGAAGGTGAACCAGATCCCGACAGGCATTCAAAACCTGACAGCACCCAACCCCCCTTCGGCCCCTGTGTGCAGCACTTATATGTAGACCTGGTTTCCCCGATCGATTTTACTGATTTAGGACTGCTGGGTCAGCGCGTGACCACTTCACAGGTGAGTCGCTATGCCCAATGCATTAACAGCTAGGTTTAGGGGGCCGCAAAACAACGCCCAAAGGGCCGCAAGTTGGGCACCTAGGTTCTAAGGCACTTTGTTGGACAAGACAATATAACAATCATAGCAGCTGCAGCTTCAACATTTATTACAATGTTTTATTGATGATAAAGAAACCATTTCTGAACTATTTTACTACAAGATGATGTAAGGAAGAAGAGACTTTATGACCCATAAAACTGGGGCCTCATTCCATTAAAACTCCTAATCTGTCCGAGTTCCGCCATGAAGCGGTTAAGAGGACAACTCGCAGTCCAGAGAAGCCAGACAACTGTCTTTTTTCACTTATTTGGAAACTGGAGACTTGAGAGGTCGATAAGATAAGTAAATGATTTGGCCGGCCTTGTACTTCGGAAAACTAGAGTGAGATTGTGGATGTCAGAGAAGCCCTCTAGGTCAGTGCCTTTTACTCTGTGTTTGTGCAGGCAAAGATAAGACAACAAGGCCTCTCTGAGCTTTATATATGGGGGAGGGAGGGAGGGAGATCGAAAATATCAGCTACTCTACCATGGACCCAAAATCCAGGAACAGTCTCAACAATTTGTTTTTTTTTTTAAAGATTCAATTTTGTTACAAATGTTTTATTAGATTTTAAGTCCATCTAATTCCAAATCCACGGTTTTATTTTTGATAAAGCATATGTTTATCGTTATTATTCATTTATATTAAGCAACGCTTTACAGATTCCAATATAATGTCATTAAATAAAATAAAGTCAAATTAGTCCATTGTCAGTGTTTTTCTCGGCTCATGTCCAAATCGACCGCAAATTAGATTCCCAAAGGTGGTGTTCCATCGATTCCACGATCACCTGGAATGATTGGACCAGGAATCGATTGGTGACAAATTGACCCGGTGTTTGGCTACCTTTACAGACACTAGTTTGTTGCCTGAGACGTCCATGAAAGATTGTCTCAGGTAACAATTATCTGGTGCTTGTACTCTCACTAAAGGTGGGTTTACACGTGAAGATTTTTCTGTTTGATCAACAAAAAACAAACAATTTTTTGGTTGAATAAAAATCTAGAATGGTCAATTTGTTTGATGGATATTTTGTTCGACCTCGAAGAAAAAATCATTGGAAAGGTCATCGAACATGTTGGTAAATGTTTATCTGTCGTTGTAATTTATAATGTATTTTCATTCGATATCGGGATGGAGAAACAAAAAAATCTAATGTTACATTCGATAAATGAACAAACGATGTTCCACAATGACATGGAACAAAAAATCGAATTGGCAGTTGAAAAATCTACTTGTGCAAACCAACCTTTAAGGTGGTTATACACGGTTAGAAAACAAGCAATATTTTGTTTGAGTATATGCCGATGATATTTCATTTGATCAAATGAAAGAAGATTAGTGTATTCATTCGATATGGGCAGAAATCTATGCGTGTATGGCCAGCTTTAGTTGCAGTTAACTTGGCGGCTCCTTGACTTTGTAACCAGAAGAGGTGATATTGCCTATGTATGTCATTGTTATATACTTAGATACCATTCTCTCCCTTGTAGACCAATAAATCTCCATAAAAAGAAAAATAATGTTTTCACAAGCAACAGCTTCTCCCAGCGAGGGGCCAGTAAGCAGCGATCACACAACAAGTCAGCTCATTGTTCCTGGTAATTGCCCATTGTCATGGAAATAGGTACAGACAATGGCTGCTTGCTGCCACCTAACTATGTCTCCAGTACAGCCCAGCTCCCGCAGATCACACAAAGCTTCGGCTGGATGTGACACCTGCAGACATGCAAATATGGACAAGAAGGTTTAGTCTAGCCGCAGACATGGAGGTAGTACATGGGGGGGCAGGATGAGACTACTGAATACTGCTGGTTAGCGTCACTTTGCACTTAAATGTTATTGGGCAGGAAATTAAGTTATTATATACAATAAAGTGCTTATATAATTTTTATTGTAAACCTTTATTAACCTACCCGCACCATGGTAAATTCCTATACCTTCGGCCATGACAGTAGGGCCATGTACACTGAGCATCATGGATCTGCACACGTTTAACCTCCTGGGCATTGCGCATGTGGCATGCTTTTTTTTAAAGCGTGCCACAAGCGATTGCGGTGGAGCATGTAAAATGGCGCCATGATTTTTAGTCCAATTAGAGGTGCCCAGCACGATTCTGGCGTCGCCCGAGATGGAAGGGAAGCGTCGCCCCTCGACTTACATGGAGGTCTATGGCACCACCTATCCCCGCTCTCTGGTGACGAGATCGGGGGCAGATGCGGAAGCATCGACATACACGCCGATACGTGGAACTGCTGGTGGAATCCGGGGAACAGGAAAGTTTCCGCACAGCTTTCACGATGGATCAAACTCAACCCGAGTTAACTCGGGGAGCACGCCCAGGAGGTTAGGGGTGCATTATACAGGTAGTGCAGAATTATTAGGCAAGTGGTATTTTTGAGGAATAGTTTTATTATTGAACAACAAC
>CM070036.1:139031827-139059050 GCA_036250615.1 Ptychadena robeensis | reverse complement strand
GTCCTCCCTGATAGAATACATAGTGATTGGAAGGTATATATTACTGCTACGTAGTGACGGGTCCTCCCTGATAGAATACATAGTGACTGGAAGGTTTCGAAAGGTCCCCATATTACATGGTTTTGGTAGAAGAAAAGTTGAGTTTGTACAGAAATTGTATGGTAAGATTGTAAGTTGTTTTAAGATTTTAAATACCCTAACCAATGCTTATTATTTCTTGTCTATTGAAATTTGTATAATTGGCAGCACGTTGGTGTAAACCTATCGAACAAATATTAACCAGGTCCCTTTTCTCTTTCTTCCAGGTGAAATTAGATGCTACTGTGACGCCCCGCACTGTGTTGCAACTGGATACATGTGCAAGTCGGAATTAAACGCCTGCTTTTCCAGGTTGCTTGACCCGCAGAACATCAATTCACCGCTCACACATGGCTGCTTGGACTCTATTGCAAACACTGCAGACGTGTGCAAGGCCAAAGGCCCTGAGAACCAGAGTGGGGCAGCTATACCTAAGCTGGAGTGCTGTCATGAAGATATGTGCAATTACAGAGGTCTGCACGATGTCAATTCTTATCCCAAGAGTGAAACATCAGGTACACCAAACAATTTCTAAAAATCTTGGTTTTCTTTCCCCCCCCCCCCCCTCCTTATTTCCTTGATGTATAGCCCCAATGGCTGCCAAGACCCTGTGTGTCTGGTATTGATTTTGTTGTTAATGTAATTAGAGATACCAGTGGGAAAAGAATGGTTAGAGCTAAAGATGTATTTCTGTTCGGTAGCTTTGATGTCTGTCTGAGCCTTTGGCTCCTGTCTGGCTTTTAGTGCCCCGTTTGCAGGCATTTCTTCCCAGCCTTGTGAAGAATGTTCCATTATTTGTGTGGACGCTGCACTTTTCTGGGTTTTATCTTTTGCCTCTTACAAACAAAAGCTTGTCTGCGCAGAGCACACCAAAGTACGAGCATCTGCAAACAAACCGCCGCGTGAGACCTTTGGCACGGCTATTGTCAATTTAGAGCCTGAAATAGCGCTTTATAGCTGGTGAGGGATTTTGTCCCCCTTAAGGTATAACTCATTGGAAATATAAAGGTAGCCGTAGCTACAAAATTTTGGATATTAAAGGAACAGGCTGGTTCAAGCATACTGCAGATGTCTATGCAAGTCCTTCATCAAAACTTATAGGCTAAGTGCCACCGAGATGACCAGGCAACTAGTTTGTGTGTGTTGTAGAAATATAGGCATTGCTCAAGACATGTGTTCTTCAAAGCCATTGAAGCCAAGTCTCCTTAACATTTGGCTTATCTATGTTCCAATATATAGTTGTTTCTTCTTAAATGATTAAAGGTCTTGTAAAGTGTTAATAAATAACCCCCAAGAAGTAAACTTATTTCCCGATGCTGGTATGAGTAATTGGATCCCCTGTAGCAACTCCATATGCTGGTCTTGCTATGTTTTGTTTTTTGAAGACATGGCGAAACGTCTTGAAGAAACAATCACAGCAAGTCCAGGTGATTTTAACTGAACACCACAGATACAATGACCTGAATGAATGAGAACCTTTACGTCCATATGCGTTCCTTACCATCACTCTCCTGAGTATGGAACATAATTCTTCTCCCATGTGACTGTACTGTTGCCTGTCTGCCTAGGCACTATTACATGGGTGATTAAGAGTGGCATCACATGAACAGTTGGACAGGGTGGCAGGTATATTGTTGCTTTAACACTTACCTGATGGCACCCAATGATGACCGTTTGGATGTTTGAGACTTAGTAAAGATCTTGGCAGTTGCTATATGTCCACTAGCCTGGGGCAAAGGTTGCATCAACAGTAAGCCATTGGAATTGGGATAGAGCACATGTTATGAAAACAAAGTTGGTTTAGGTGCTAATGAGAGAATCTGAATACATGGCCCTTTATATAGCTTCTGTTCTCAATGGTTTAGATACTTCATGAAGGGTGAATACTTCTTAAGCTCTACAAGCAAAGTTGACTTTGTGTGGCCATTCAAGACCCCTGAAATCTAACAAAATAGACAACTCAATGTATTCAGGCTTCCAAAACTTTACTTTGACCACTGTCTGCCAGCTAGGACCCACCATTGTTATACTTTTGTGCCACGTGTGCTTGATAGTATGCTAATGGTTTTTCCTTTTCTTTTCAGGTGCTGGTGGCAGGTACCAACACGAAAGCACAAGAAACCTAATCACAAAAGTCCAGGAGCTTAATTCCTCCAAGGAACTGTGGTTCAGAGCAGCCGTCATTGCTGTCCCTATAGCCGGTGGACTGATACTGGTGCTTCTTATAATGCTTGCTCTGCGTATGCTCCGCAGCGAGAACAAGAGACTACAAGACCAGAGGCAGCAGATGCTGTCCAGACTACACTACAGCTTTCACGGGCACCACTCAAAGAAAGGGCAAGTGGCCAAGTTGGACTTGGAGTGTATGGTGCCGGTGACGGGGCATGAAAACTGTTGCTTGACCTGTGATAAAATGAGGCATACAGACCTCGGCAACGACAAAATAATCTCACTGGTTCACTGGGGGATGTACAGCGGACATGGCAAGCTGGAATTTGTATGACCATGTTGGACATCTTGGTCCTGTAGAGTCTCTCTGTTGGGTAGAAGCACTTTATCTTTGAACTATTATCCTAAGAGGAGCACATTGGAATCTTCTGCACAGCAAGGTGGTCGATATTTCTGGTGGAAGGTTCCAAATGATGTCTTATTTGCACAGATCGAGAGGAGGGGGGGGTGGACTCTTTTGTACTATGTGGGGCGCCAGATGTAGAAAAGTTGTACACACTGTCACCATGGCTTCCTGAATTTAAGGGAGCCGATATTGGTCATTGAAATAAACTGTACACATTTCTATTATATGTTTAATGTAAAGAATTTTTAAATATATATATTTTGTCTTGAACTGTTTTGGTTTCTGTGTTTTATTTAATGGGTCTCTTGGGCTCAGGGATTTAAAGTATGGGGAGTTGGTCATTTTATATCTCTAAGTAGAGATGTGTGGATTTTTTCAGAATATCATTATATATATATATATATATCTTTTGTAATGGTTTCTTGACTTTTCTTTTTAAAACTTATTATAGCTCAAAAGTAATTTTAAAACAAAAAAAATGTGCTGTATAACCAAAGCCCAGGCTTTAGATACTATTAGAAATGGTTGTAATTGAACCACAGGTAAACCAGTAATATATTTGAGTGCAAAATAACCCAAAACCCGAAAACAGAAAATGATCTGTCTCGCTACTTCTCAACTTTGACAATCTGTCCTTTTGCCAGCCTGTTCCTTGTGCTGCTTCCCCCTCTAACAGTCTGAGCTCTGGGGGGGGGGGGGCATATTCTGGTACCACACACTATATGTGTTTTACACATTACTTTTGTGTTTTTAAAAACATCAATGAAAAGTGAATTACAAATGCATACAGCAGGGAGTTGCATACAGCAAGAAATGCATGCAATGTGAATGGTAACCCTGGATGTCAATGTAAAAACGCGTGCGTTTTTAAAACGCAACTCATACTGTGGAAGGGCCCTTAGTGTTAAGTTGGCCCTACATAGAGAATTTTTTCTTTCATTAAGCTAATAATCTATTGCTGTGAGTGTTGATGGCTATCGATCATTCACAAATCGAATGGTGCGCACCTGGAGTGATCGATCCCGCACCAAGACAGTGTTGATCCCACATGTTGGTAAATCCCTGTTCGATCGCCTTTACTTTTCAATGGGGACCCTCGATCCCCATCCTAAATATCGGCTAGGGTTCAAGCCCCCGAAGTGGTGTGCATCGATTCACCAAAGGATCGTGTGTGTGCGTCACTGTGTTGTGAAGGTCAATGACGCACACACACGCAAATAGATTAGTGTATGGCTTTATTAAACTTGGTAAAACATGGAACTCTTTAACCCCTTGTTTGGTTTATTTACAATGTCCTAGATGTCCCTTAATTTCATCTATTGGGGGCCCAACTGAAAGTGAATCCAAATCTCTTTAAATGAGGAAAAAGCTCTCCCTACTTTTCTAAACATGGTGGTAATAAAGTGGTGTATAATTGCGCAATCTCTAATGCTGTAAAAAATCCTCAAAATTTAAAGCTAGCCTCAGATATCCAAAAAAAGGAGGTCTAAAGCTGGCCATACACTTCTTCTTCTTAGATCTCGGTCAAATATCCTTTAGATCTACTAAACAACTATGTAGGGCCGGGTCCTCTGCGATTGAACACAGGTAGACTTGATGGTTTAGACAGTCCCTCATATTACATGGTTTTGGTAAAACAAAAGGAGATGTAAAAGTCTATGGGGACCCTAACATAATAATTATTATTTTTTTTTCTTTTTAACATGAATTGCTATAAAGGTGATGCATTGTGTGTAATGTCTAGGTTGCCTAAACACAGGGATACAACACCTTGCCAGTTCTCGCTACATAGGATAGTTTTTTAATCCCTGTATCTGGAAATAAACAGAAGCAGAACGATTGTATTCTGATTTACAGCTCCAGGTAGAGCAGGAACCTTTTGCAGAGTTATCTCTGTAATTGAGACCCCCTCCCCAAATCTGCTTATTGTCCCATTGTACATACACGCCCGCCATTGTAATGCTACTGTGTCTCTTATGTGCTGATCACACCCTCAGAGTCGTCTTTTATCAAAGACTTCGAAATTGAGGGAGGGGATCTTTCCAAGCCTAGGAATGAGGGCCGTCCTTCCAATTTAAGGCTTTTCTTATGTCTCACTGAACGCATATGTCATAACCTGAGATCTGACATTCACATCTAATTGCCTAGAATGTCTTCCCCTGATTATAGGATGATGCTTTTATCCTGTCAGGATCAAGGTCTCAAAGTTGCCCAGTCTTGAATCCTCCGCTTTCTATGTTGTCAGGAAGCTGGTATGTTCACCTGGTTGTGTCACTAGTTTAGAGGATTCCCAGATAAATTAGAGGCAACTATCTCTATAATTGTGTTTTAGTTATCCATTATGTTGGCTTAAATGAGATCTAACAAAACATTGGTATTAAGCTTGTAATATGACCATTTTTAAGTTGTGTATGTGTCTTGGAAGCATTTGGGCCTGTTGCAGAATCCAAAGCATGTGATCCAAAACCCATAACTGCCCTGTGTAGAACACTTCTATTGTCAGCCTTCTGGAATTTTTAATTTTTTGTTGATGCCAGAGAGATCCATTTGCAATAGTCATTGGTGTAGTCTAGTGCCCTTTGTAGTGAATCACCATTGGTTCCTAGGGGGCTGATGAAAATGTTCACCGCTGTTTGCTATGGGAGGGAAAATATAGATAGAGCAGCCTGTCTACATAGATCTTCACCCAAACTGATCACATTTTGTTTCTGGTGCCAAAACCTGTGATCCATAGGTGAAAACGAATGCACCCACTTGACGTGCCCAATCCCAGTCGCATTGAATATCGATCGGCCAGAGAACATGTCTTTTCTCTGGTGGATCAGTGGGGGACCAGGGTAAATGGTGCGCTTTGATATCCCATAACGTCATCACGCTGCAGATGAACATTCGATGATCGCACGGGAATCTATATGCCTATGGCTGGCTTTACCCCTACAAAGCATCTGTGTTCTGGAAGTGGAACTCCATCCTAAACATTTGTCTAGTGCTGGCTATAGTGGGGGACGGATAGACAATGGGGATCTGATTGCTGAACGTGACCCCTTTCAGTTGGCCATACACAGTTTTTTACAGTTCACAATTTAAAACAATCCATTCCAGCACAGCAGGTATGTTTGACCAAAAGTTATGGGACAAGTTGGTAAATTTCAGTTGATCGTACAAGTACCTGACAGGTTTTTATTTAGATCGATTGGTATGTGATCGTACTATGGAGCATGCGCACCAATCTGAGTAAAGGAATCGATTGTGTTTAAATCGATCACGCTGTGTGGTGGTACAACAGATCAATGCTAGACTATCAATATTTACATCGCACAAGACCATCGAGTCGAAGATGAATTGTGCAAAAGTTGACCCGTGTATGGCTAGCTTTACTTGCCTAGTAGGGTCATCAAAATGTTAGAACAGCCATGGGCAAACTAAGGCCGGGGGGCAAAAAACATCCCTTTAGTCTTTTAATTCAGCCCTTTGTCACCAGATACTCTAGCTCCCCTCCGCTCATTCCCTGCAATAGGTGGAGATAATGCCTACTAGAGGATGATTGTTCAGGTCTTCAAATGGCCGTAGTTTGCCTGCAATAGAATGTTCACTATCAAAAGCTTCTATTTATTATTATTGTTTTATATATTATTTCTTTTTTTTTTTTATTTCCTGTCTGGGATACGAGAACTAAGGGCACCGACCCCTCTGTCAAATTTAAAAGACATTATGGCCCACAAGTCAAAAAGTTTGCTCGCCCTGTGTCAGAAAAACTTCTTCAGAACTGCTGTATTGGGAAAGGAGAGACTACCTGGATTTTTATCCAGTTTGACCATGCTGAGAGACTTTTGTTATGGTCATCAGTGCATGAAAGAAGAATAGGGTGTGTACATGGGTGGCAATAAGCCCAATCAAAATAAATAATATTGCTGACTTTTCTTAATATGTATGTTCTACAAGTATTAGTAAGTAAGTTTCCCCAAAAATAAGACAGTTTCTTATAATAATTTTTGCTCCCACTGATGCCCTACATCTTATTTTTGGGGATGTCTTATTTTTCCATGAAGAAGAATACGGCACTGGGGTATCAGGGTGGGGGATCCCTTAAAATGACACAGGGGGGATCAGAGGGGGGAATCAAAATGGCACAGGAGACTCAGATGGGGCATTACCATTTTAATAACTCCTTCTGATCCTCCTATGTCATTTTGATTGCCCCCTCTGATCCTCCTGTCCAGAGTTACAGTACTGTATCCTTAGGGTGCTTTATTTTCAGGGGGATGTCTTATATTTCAACGTAAGGGTGCCTTATTTTCGGGGAAACAGTATAAGTAAATAAGTATGAGTCTACATGTTTGGTCCCCCTGGTTGATGGGCATGGGGCTGTTTTATAGTATTTCCCAGGTAATGTCAGCCATGGAGAGATGATGCACGGTATCAGCATCAGTATTTCTGACCGAGGAAGGGCCTCATGTCAGTTGACACATCAAAAGCTTGCTAGAAGATCAAGTAAATTATTCAGACTGGCAGAAAAAGCAAACCGCTGCCATGAATATTACACGTATATGACTAGGCTGCTCGGGATCAAATGTTTAAACTAGTTCATGAGAGGCATGAGGGATAATTTAATCTGGCAGAGCGAAATTCAGCTACTTAAAGCAACCAATCTGATTCCATGTAACCTGAGTCAGTTAGGTACTCTATGACCCATTGGCACCAATACTCCTGCATTGGGTTCCTCTCTGGACTGCAAGGGTTTACTTCCTTAGTTTTTTGCTTACAAGCTGAATCTATTATTTGAAAGTTATGGCTTGCTTTCCTGGCTATTAACTCTCCACCACTGTCTGATGCTCCCAAGATATGACCGGGTGCTGAACACCTTCATATATACACAGGGGTGCACATACCTTTTTTAGTGAGCTCCTCAGATGAGTACCAGGAGATGCTGTTGGTGCTCACCCCATATGTAGTGCCATCTTCCTCACTGTCTCCCTCAATGTCCTCTGTGTCAGCCTCCTGCATGGTAGGTTCTGCTGCAGATGGACCTCCCTGTTCCTGATTGATTCTCCGATTAGCTGTCTCCATCCACAGGTCACCAGCTGGCTTTGGGTCAAATGTAACTCTCACAGTACAACACTGTTTGATCCCCCAGATCTCATACCTCAGTAGTACATACCTGACGTTTTCTGGCTTAGAAACTTACCCCTGAGACTATCTGCGGTCCAAATGTCAACCTTTCATAGCCATATTCCAGCTGGCACACGGTGCTTTTCTCTTGTCAGATTTTACCCTTACATATGCCAACTCTGACTTTCATCCCCCAGATCTCCAACACCGTTAGAAGTCCAATCTTTTTTTAAATTAATTTACATTCCCAATTTCACACCCCTAACTGCAACCTTTCATAGCGATTCATGTTTCCCTGCAGTTATCCAAGTGACATAAGTTATATACATTCAACATTTAGCTGTGGCCGCCCAGACACGTTAGCACGCATATGACGCAGAGCTAGATTTTGGCTCTTTTTGAGTACCAGAGTACCACTTATGTGCACCCCTGTGTATAATGCAGGATCACTGGTCTTACATTAAATCACAGTCAGCTTAAAAAAGGAAATTATTATGTTTTATTCCAGTTCCCCAGGGGGGCCTGCAAAACTAAGTTTTTTTGTGCCTGGTCTTCACGTTTTATCATGGAGTCACTTTTGCCCTAGTTGCATGTAAAATGTATTTTGCATACACTCCTGTGTTTAGATCCTTCAGTACATTGTAAGCATCAATATATTCAGTTGGATAGATGTTTAAACTCGCATAGAAGGCTGTTACTTTTGAAGTTACAACACTCATTTCCAATAAAATGTTATACAACATCATATTATCCTCTTGTGGCGCCAGGCCTTACACTTGTATTGGTGAACTGTGGCTGGAGCTTTCCTTATAACGCTGAATATAAGGTACAAAAAAATGTTAAACTTTTTATTGGCTAAAAAAAGAAAACTTTCCATACATCATCAGTCATTTTTTGTAAATAAAATGTTTCTGTTTTCATAATATGTCTTAAGGAAGCCACACACAGGTTGATATTTGCCTCTGATCGAATAAAAAAATTATCTTTTGAAGACGATCACTGGGGAATCGATGCCCACTTGTTATAATACACCCAAAGTGATCGATATCGAGCGTAAAATCAAAAAAGGATCTGATGTGTCGGTAAATTTCAGTACAAGTATCTGACTGATTTTCTAGGTATCTTGATTGATTTGTATTGGATTGTACAATAGAGCATCTGCACCAATCTAAGGTAAGGAATCGATCGGTTTTAAATCAATGACCCTGTGTAGTGGTACAATGAATCAATCATTCAATAATTGATATTTAAATTGAACAATCGAATAAAAGTGAGATCGAGTGCAAAAGTCGATCGAGTGCAAAAGTCGACCCGTGTATGTGTACGAGTATTCTAATAAGGTCATTGCTATGTCTCCATGCTTTTGTGTTATTGATGAGCAGCATAGGCAATATTCATAGTTACAAAATATTGCTAATGTTTGCCTAATATTTGCATAAATTTCATTATTACCTTTATTTGGGCAAATCGGCACATGTGCATATTGTGAACGCAATGCATAGAGGTTTTGTACTGATGTAAAAAAAATCTTGAATATTCGCAATTATGACGATATTGCACTATATTCAAGATTTTGTCAAATTCTCACAATGCCCATGTTCGCGGTAAAAATTTGAATATTTGCGATCAGCACTATTTTCTAAACAATGCAGAAAGATGACTGGTGGGAGCGGCCACACAAAACCTTCTTAAGGTGGGCCGATTTTTTAAACAATTCAACCACAATTGATTGCTGTGCGCGTTCGCTGTTAACAATTGTTCTCAAATAATGTACAGCCACGCTTTCTTTGAGCGGGATCGATCAATCTCACTCGAAGAAAGCTTAAACAGGGATTTACCAAAATGTTGGTTCCCTGTTTGATTGCCATTTCTTTGGATGGGGACTGAGGGCCGAGCTGCACTCGAGGGATTATTGCTTGAACGGGTATCGATCTGTGTATGGGCAGCCTAACATGTGTCACTCAATGATTAAAATAAAGAAATCCAAAGAAAGGATCAACAATGTTGGGGAGAAATGGTCTTGATGATGATGTGGGGATATGGTTTAATTCAGGGGTGGCCAACAGGTCACGATCTACCGGTAGATAACAAAGGCAATGGGAGTCAATGATTGAGCCCTGTTTTTTCTTGATCTTTATAAAGGCCCCCACACTTGTACTGACCAGAGCAGGGCAGATCAGCTCTGAAATGCAGCGTGATGACGTTATCACGCTGCACTCCAGAGCTGAAAGCATCGTCCGGCACCCTTTATGTGCCAGCCATTAGCTTCAATGAAGATGCCGGTCTTCATTGAAGTTAACGGCATCGGCCAGAGAATATCGGACATGTCTGTTCTCTGGCTGGCCAAGCTGTGGGGAGACAGGGATCTGTCGCCCCATGTGGGCACGGCCATCGGTCAGTGGCAATTGTATGTGTTGTGCTGTTTAGCAGGGAATACAGTGCTTTAGGAGGATTTAGGAGCCGTTCGAGGTTCCCTGCCCGATATCGAAGGAGCTTGGGCCCACAGAACTGCTGTGTCTCCAGCTACATGCAAAGCAATGGACATCAACCATGGTTTACGGTCATGTCCGATATCCCTGTTTGCCGCATTAGATATGGGACAGATAGATGACCATGAGTGCGCACGGCGCTCGAAGCGGCCATCGATCTGGCCTATATCTACATGTGTGTTCCCTGCTTAAATGTTAATGCTATTATGCAAGATTAACACTTTATATTTTAAATATAAAGTATACTCAGCATATATATAAATGAATATATGTTTACCATTTTTATTGGTGGTAGATCGTTTTGACTTTTCGTCAAAAAGCCTGAGCACCCCTAGTCTCTTGGATGGGTAACAACTTCTGTGTCTGCTTTGTAAGCCATAAGTCACGGGTCAGCAATGAATTTTTGTATGACCCGCTATCCTAGAATAAGGAACAAACCCCACTTGCAGCTGCTGTATATGCACTAAACATTAAGCCGTTGCTGTTTCTTTTGATGTTGCAATAAAATCTTTTTATATACAGTTATATTGTTTTATTGTGTAGCCAGTTATCTCCTCATTTTTGTAGACAAAGGCTGAAGCTTTTGTTATGACCCGGTGACACAAGCTTGCAGTTGTCTCCCCTTCCCTATCCTATTTCATGGTAATTTTCGGTGTCACATGGCCTAATTACTCCCAAAGAATACACGGGAGTCTGTTTACAGCCTCTATTTGTAGGCAAATGAGGCCGGTGGAGGGATGCTACAGCCTGCTGGCTCCTGGGCTTATCTTTTCCTGGCTAGTCGACCCCCTTTCTGATTAATACTGACATTCTAAGTACATGGGGGAGGATCTGCCATTGTTGGGCTCAGCAGACGCCATTTGTTACTTGTACAATTAAGCTGAATTGCTTGGCATCAATACTGGACACATATGTTACATTAGGCGGTGTAGGCTGTTTAACGGTCATTTGTTCTTCCACTCTATATTGTGTCTGTAGCATCGTCTCCTTCAGTGTAGTTTGACTAATAGACTGATAGAGACGGTTTAAATTTATTTAGCCCGCAAAATCTCTTCAGTTTTTTTCGACTTAAAGTCAAAATCTAGACCGACAAATTGCAACTTAAAAATACATACCCCAGAACATGTTTATATGCAATAATGAAACAATTATTACATATAGAAATGGAGGTCACACAGACTCCCATTCCTAAAACCTCAACAAATGTCGAAAAAAAACAACCACTTTTTAAAGGCCCTAGCGGTCAGGACGGCAGCATTTCGTCCAGCACTGCTACAGCTAGTATAGCACTGGACGTGATGCTGCCGTCCAGTACACATCGGGGCACGGGACAGCACATACTCACAGTTCTGCGCTGTCCCGGTGTCCCCAATGTGGCATGCTGGCTGGCAGCATATCCTCCGTCTCTTCTCGCCCCCCCTCCGAGTGACGTGATGACGTCACATCGGGGAGGCGGCGGGAAATTTAAAAGTACAGTGCATGAATGTTTCTATGTAGAAAACTGATTTCAATGTGCTTCTATGTGCAAAATATCGCCAGAATAAAAAGTCTCTGGTGCCCCAGATGTGCCCATTTGCAGTAACTCTCTCTTCCTTGGTGTGATTTTATCACATCCATCACACCAGGTTAGAGAGGGTTAACTGCAAATGGGCACATCTGGGCACCAGAGACTTTATTTGGGCGAGATGTAGTACATAGCAGCAAAGCTTTGTGCTCTGATTTTTGTGTTTTCTCATTACATTTATTCAAATTTTTTTTTTTATCTTACATAATACTTTTTTCAAACATTATTATAGTCAGGATGTCTATTAGACCCTTGTACGGACATATTTTGGGAACTTACATGCCTACAACATAAACAAAAATGTACCATTGAAGTCTATGGTGCTCTTTTGGTACAAAAATCTGGACCTCAGCAGTGCGCTAGGGAGGTTAAAAATTAACACTTTTTAAAACTACTCCAAAAAACTTTAATATTTAGTTATATCCTTTATCACTCAGCTAATAAAAATCATATAATACTTATCAAAATATATGCTCCAATCCTCTTATTATATTATTATTATTTTTTTAGGAGCTAGAAAACTAACAAAATGAAATATATACTCAAATCAAATTAATTACACATCAAAAAATATATAATACACATGATTGAATCAATGTCATAGATAAAAAATCCATAAATAAAATTAAAAAGTCAACTTTCTCCCACTTTTGTTCATGAGATTATACTACTGTTCAACTGACTATTAAATATACAATTGTACAGTATAATCTGATGTACAAAACTGGAAGGAAGTTTATTGACTTTTTTATTTGATTTCTGTTTTTTTTCTATGACATTGATTCAGTCATGTATATTATATATTTTTTAATGTGCAATTAAATTTTTACAAAAATTGAAATATAAAAAATTTCAACTTAAGTCGATATCAGACATGACCCTAAGTCACAGTCGATGTCCATTGCTTTGCATGGGTACTCAGCCAATGCATGGGGAACTGCGATCCCCACCCAAAGCAATGGACATCAACTGTGGTTTACGGTCATGTCCGATATCCCAGTTTTCAAGCGGGATTGATTGATCCCGCTCAAAAACAGGGATGGCCGCATTAGATATGTGCTTAATAGATGGCCTTGAGCACACAGCGGGCATCGATCTAGCGCAAGTCTATGCTTATATGGGCACCTTCAGATCTGTTCACATGCTTCAGTACACAGTACCATCAGATACAAATCTATTCTCATACCTAGAAAACCCTTCAGTACCATCGACTGACACTTTCCAACCTGGCTGATCACGGCTCTTTTCATTCAAAGCTCAATTTTTATCACTTTTGGTCAATCAATTGAGATAAAAAGGAACAAACTACAAAAGAAAACGCAGTGTAGTGGTGAGTTACTACTGTGGAGGGGATGGCTACCTCTCAGGAACTTCAAATAGGCTCAAGTGGTAAAACAGGGATGCTCACTGTGGTTGAAAAAGCAAATACATAATTTATTGGACATGATTGCATTAAAAATTTCAACATATATACGACAGCGACCCAAATAGGACATAATAAATACTGGATAAATTGAGTCTGGCCACAGGTTGTACCCGGGTATTCACAACGGTCCACAACAAGGGAACCTGCATAGCCCGAATTGGCTATGTATGATATCCTGCCAAAGGGTATCTGCCGACGTGTTTCGCCCCTTTCAGGGGCCTCATCAGAGGGAAAAAGTCAAGATTCTGTCATGTTAACTCCTATAGGTGTGGCCTACAAAGAAATAAACAGCAAATAATACATAAGTACACATGCATTTTTAGGTTGTTGGTCAGCATAGTTACATACATCTACATAACATACATCAGATAAAAAGGAATTGATTCTCAAACTTAAATTATTGATTTTTTTTACAGCAACCTCACAGTAAATCAAACTGCGCATGGCCAGCGTCTTCTTCTCAGAAGACACCATTCTGCATTTCCACCATAATAACGTCTTAATACAGTAATGCGCCATGATGAATCCACAAGGTTCACAAAGCTAATGAAGCCAGGGAAGTGGACAATTCCTGCTCCAGGCCCTCGGAAATTATGACACTGGGAATTTTTTTTTTTTTTAATCATTTTAAAATGTTACTTTTGTGAAACTAAAGCTTCCCCCTTTTCTCATCCAACACCCATGTTTATCTAACCCCGACCCTACATATAATTAACGTCAGACTTTGGGCCCGGGGCCAGTAAACCTAAATTACAACTTGGCTTATATAAAATAGCAGTAACTAATGTTTATATATAAATGAACCTGAAGAAATTTTTTATGGTAAGGGGAGACATCAGCGTTGCCCATAGATGCTGTCGTTTTCTTGTCTTACAATGTCAGGGGAAAACAAATCCAGTTAGTTAAATACAAATGTAATATCTGCAGTTTTCTAATCTGTAAATGTAACATATGGCTTTGTTCAGTGACGTTCTTTTCCCTGATCCTTAAATGCAGAATCCATTTTCTACTGCTCTGACATCAGCAGTATGGGTTACTGCACTTAATGATAAACATCACAACAAAGTAGTCAAAGTAGTTTTTGCATAAATTACATTCAAAGTTAAGTCGAAATTTCAGATCAAAACATCTCGCTTTGACTATACACTTAATATATAAAATAACTTTATGTGCTAGAGCAATAATATTCCCACAAGCCTTCACTACATCTCCAGCAAAGTTGGTGATGATAGAATGTTTAGGGACCTTGCAATTGAGGGTATGATTCCATGGCGTGGAGGGCTCTGTCGTTACCACCTGCGCTAAGCGCATTCCTTGACGGGGATGCCGATGGAGCCCATCCAGATACCCACCCACCACACTGTCTGTCTCCACAGCCAGTGCGGTGGGCAGGTATCTGGATGGACTTCGTCGGCATCCCGTCAAGGAATGCGCTTAGCGCAGGGGGTGACGACGGAGCCCTTGACTCCGTGGAAACATACCCTCACTCACAAAGTCAGCTAGTCAAAAATATGTCTATTGGCTGATATCCCCATAAGTTGGATGGCCATAAGGGTTTATCATTCGTTAATCTCCTGACGTGTGACGTGTTTGTTCAAAATTACAATGTAATCACTTGCCGTCATTTTACACTCGCTGTCCCTCCCCCTTCAGGAGAAGCGAGAGACAGTGTAGAATCATTGTCAGCACTTCATCCATTACACGTCAATGGTTCTGCCCCCCACTCAATCATGACACCATGAAGGAAAAACCCAAAGAGATCAGCAAAACTTTCCATTGCCACGGGCTCAGCGGGGATAGGTGAGTATCTCCTAGTGTAGCTTGGGATGAGTTTTTGGGGTAAGTTTGCAAGCTACACTCGGGCCAAAAACTCAGGTGGTTAATAGTGTTGAGCTTGAATATTCGGATGTCAAATATTTTTCATAATTATCGGCAATTCACGAATATCTCCGCAGATATTTGTGATTTCTAATATTGGCGGTATGGCCATGTATTGCAAAAATCATATTCGCATTGCGAAAATAAACATAGCTTGTGACCATTCATTTAGAAGATTTTTGCAATGTGAATATTATTAACGAAATGCAAATATTATTTTCGCAATAGATGGTCATGCTGCGAATATTCTAATTTACGAAAATCAAATTGAATGTTAGTAGAATTATTCACTAAATATCGCAAATTTGAATATTGTCTATGCCGCTCATCACTAGTGGTTAGTCTCCCTGGTGGTATGCTTATATTGCGCCATTTTCAACTACACGGTATTAAATTGATGGCATCATCCATGACGACATAAATGAAAAATATCTGCTTTTTCACATTTCCTAGTACAATGGATTTTCTCATTTCTATGATTTTCCCTACATTGAAAATTTAGTACATATCCAGTGAGAACCAACCCTTCAGGTTTCTGGTTGTTATGAAGCCGTCACATGTTTTACAATTCATTCCTGTTCTCCAAAAACTCCTGGGAAAAGTGTATTCTGGTTTCCCCTGCTACACGCCGCCTACTTTTCCTTTGTAAATAAGAGACTGATTGTGTACCAATGGCCAACAAGGTTTATTTGAAATCTGAACACAGAAACTAAACATCTTGCACGGTAGAAGTTTTTAGCAAGAGTCCTGGAAGCCATCTGAACTTCTATTTACAACTGGAGACCACAGGGGCTCTGACCTTGCCTTCAAATACCAAACGTCTGCTTTTGAAATGGCTAAACGCTACCATGAAAAGCCTGTAAATGTGGTTTCAATAGCTGGTGATTAGGGACTGATCCCGGAGGTTTAGCCTATGTTCTGCACTCAGCAATCACAGTATGAGGAAGAAGAAGTGACACAACAGGAGCCTAATGGTCGTGGTTTAGTCCGAGATGGATCCCATTTTATAAGAAAATAGAGGAAAGCAAAAAGTTGATGTTTCATTGTCAGGAAGATGATCAAAGTAAGAAAATAAGTTACAAAATTTCAGATAGGCAGAAGGTTTACATTGAAATAACCAAAATACATTGAAAAATATCTCTACAACTCCAACAGTTCAGGTGAAATCAACTCTCGAAAAAATTAGTCGAAATTTTGTGACCATCTCTACTTAGTGGCTGGATAGATTGTTGGGAGATTGTTGTATAATATGTCAACATTATAAGAATTATGTAAGGGAGGGGTTTCCACAGCTAAGTCGGGACCCCTACTTAAAGCACAGTGCTTGGCGGGAATCCTGATGGATCACATACACTTTAGCTGGCCAGCAGATGATGTGTTTAGACATCCGCGGATGCAGAGGTTAACGTACTCAACTACATTAACCCTTGGATGGGTGGAACGGCTCAGCAACGTAAGAACACAGCATCCACGGAGCAAGTAAAGTGTATGTGCTCCCATGGGGACTAGAGATGGTCAAATTTTTTGACTAGCAGACTTTGTGAGCTGATTGCAAATTGCCTCTGAAATGGTATCATCACTAAAAATTGCTGGAGATGTAGAGAAGAGTTGTGAGAACATTTGGAAAAAACATATTTTGCTCTAGCACATGTAGTTTTTTGCAATGTCGAGATTCAGATTTTTGAATTTTTGACTTGAATTTAAACTTAATGTGTGGAAATAATATTTTTGTTAGAGATATACTTTCTTTTTTTGTCGTATACCCCCAACCCTTCTTTACATCTCCAGCAACGTGATGATACTATGTTCAGGGGCTTTGCAATTAACTCGAAATAGTTGAAATCGTCTAATTTAAAAAAAAAAAAATTTGATCATGTCTAGTCGGGACCTCCTGCCAAGCAATTCGCTTAGCTTAGGGGGTCCCGACAGATGTGGAAACATACCCTTATACATTCAACTGTTTACTAAGGTCTGTGGCCAACTTGTTGGTCAGATTGATTGACTACCTGGGGCAGTGGTTCCCAAACTTTCCCTGCAGGGCCCCCCTTTTCTATTTAGGAATATTATCAAGCCCCCCTCCCCATTTAAACACAGGTTAAGAATGAGGGCCCCCTCCCCGGAATACCTTTGTACCGCCCCGCAGTTTGGGAACCACTGACCTAGGGGAAGATCATGGAAATTGGTCTCATTTGTTGTGCAGGTAATAATTAGTGTAAGAATGGGCCTTCTCAGTTCTGTGCTTCCTTGTCCGTCTGCAATTTTTCTACCAAAAATTTACTGACTCAATGACTTAAGTAGCCACACTGTTAATTAATAGACTTTTAGTGCATTTAGTATATATTGTATATTATTTAGCCAAAACTGCTGAATAATTAGGATGACTTCTCTATTGACTGAAGAACAATACAGACAAAGGTGAGACCTAGACTAAAAGCTGACTCCCAGGGTGGAGTCTGGTGGCTCCTGCCGAACTCTACTTTGTATCCCAAAAATAAACAAACCTTGTAGTTTCTCTTTGTTAGCTCCACAACCATTGTTTGCTGATGCTACAATCACTGGGTGAATCTGAAAACAAGGTGCAATATATGAAAGGGAAATACATAGCACCCAACCACAAAGAGATGGCAGGGTTCTCCAGCAATAATTGAGCAAACAGAACGAAGACAGCAAACACCGCTCCAGGCTCATGTCAGACAAAAAGAGAACATCAAAGATAATTTTAATTAAAATACAGACTCCTGTACTCTGCAGCATCTGCATGTATTAAAAGTGTCTTTCTATCATATAACGTCTCGTTATAATTTTATTTTTACTTATTTCTTTGAAAAACCCCAAAAAAAATTTTTTTATATAAATTGTCAAAAATTAATTCATAAATCTTTACCCATTGGATTGTAGTTATCACTGACCAAGTTTATAACGGTAGCTGGACAGGTTATCACATACAGTCCAATCACTATTGGTAGTGCTGAGGTGGCATTTAATTCATTAATTAGGGATGGGCTTCCCTGACCAACCCATCGCTAATTGGATTATTCTTTCATCATTGGATGTGTAATAGGATTATTCCTTCCTACTACCTCTAGTCTCTGTCCAGGATAATAGTGCATAGGTAGCTGCCCTGCTCTGCTTCCTCATGATCCATGCTGTAAGGGGTTGGACATAGACATGTGGTGTATTGTTGGCGACTTGTAAATTTGCATATTTTCTATAAATGAGGAAGCTTTTAAGCTAGCCACACGAGGTTCATTTTTAGCGTTTAATCGACGTTAGATAAGATTTTGTAGTTCAATGAAAAAATCAAATATCGATTTTAGTTTAATCGATGTACACCACATGGGGAGTACGATTATCAAAGTAATCAGAAATCGTCAATTGAATTCCTCTTACGATTTTAGTTTCAATCGGAAGTGATGTGTTAAGGGGAAGTAGCCACACACATCGAGTATCATTGACTCGACCAAAAAAAGCTGCAAGGAATGTAGTTCCATGATTGTACAATCGACCAAAATTTTCCAACCTGTCCGATCATAATTCAATCGACGATTTGACAAAAGTCGATCAATAATTGTTGATTGTACTATGTGGGCAGAAAAACGATTTAGCATTCAAATGCATTGAATGCTAAAATCGAACCCTTTGTGGCTAGCTTTAAGGTGCCCATACAGTTCTGCGCCTCCAGCTCCTTCGATATTGGGCTTGAAGGCTCGTCTATCTCATAGGCATCAGTCCATGTATGGCAGCCTTTCAAGAAATATAAGTAATAAATACATAAAGCATAGAATCATACAATAGATGCCTCTCTCAGCAGAATATTCATCCTCCTCCCTCTGCGGTCCATTCCACGTGGTGCATGTGTGTGGTTACAAAAATAATACATAGAGCTGTACATGTGACTAAAGCAGGGAACACATGCGTAGATATGGGCCAGATCGATGGGCGCTTCGAGCGCTATGCGGGCTCACGGCCATCTATCTGGCCCATATCATATGCACCCATCCCTGTTTTCGAGCGGGACCAATCAATCTCTTTCGAAAACAGGGATATTGGTCATGACCGTAAACCACGGTTGATGTCCGTTGCTTTGCATGGAGACTGCGGGGCCTCCATGCAAAGCATCGGCTGAGCTGGAGACACTGCAGAGCTGTGCCCCCAGACCCTCTAATATCAGGCAGCAGCATGATGACACAAGGAACCTCGAACAGCTCCAATATCGAGCCGTGTGTTCCCAGCTTTAGGACAAAACATGTGATCAGTTGCCTTTTAAAGTGCCCATACAATGCATCATTGAATGAACAATGATGCATTAACATCTCTACATTTGTCAGCATTGTGTACATGTTGTGTACGTTTTCCAACCATTGTATATCATGACCCTTATAGAAAAAAAGTCCAAGTTAAGTATTTAAAAAATACTGAAAGAATCATTCAGCTTAAGCTTTAACACCCACTTAAATGTTGGCTGGTGGTCACTGTCACAACAGTTATTTTGTGAGTCGCATTAGGTTTGCAAAATGGGAACTTTTCGTGTCAGATTGTGGAAGAACAGAAGCTGGTTCTAGATTACTCTGAGGGATGGAGTGCAGTGTGATGACATCATCAAGTTGCACTCCACCTTTTTTCGCAATTTCGAGAATTCCTGCCAAAGTGATCGATATGGACTAGAACTTTGTGAAAAAAAGTGACATCAGACATCGTGGTGGAGTTCACTGTACTTTGCCGTGATTCCCTGCCCTCCCCCGGCTCTCTACACAACGCCCGTGTCAATTAGACGGTGGCGATGTGTGCGGGTAAAAGAGACGCTCCTCCAATAACATGGAGGTCTATGGTGCCGTCCATCCGCAGCCCTTTCGGCGTTAATGATAATGCCGAAGACTCGGACCAGAAGGAATCTGTGTGCCTGCAGTGATGCAGAATCACTGCAGGCTCACGGAGCACCAGGGATTATGCCAGATTCTTATAACAAACTGTGACTGTACTGTGTTCAGGCGTAACACCAAGGAGGTTAAGGGACACACAGGCTCAATTTGAATTTAATAATTCTTGTGACCATTTCTTGGTTGTTAGATTGCTATTTGTTGTAGGATAACTAAAAATATTTCAGTTCAAATAGTATCAGTTAAAGAAAATATTAAATTCATTTTGATGCATCTTGTAGCAATGGGCCCCTAAATCTGGAAGGGTCCTGGTGTAATGACACAACCTATCGTCATGGTGTGTTCAGATCCTTCAGCTCCTGTTGACTATCATCCAAGACCAGAGCTGGAAGTTCACTTAAGCTGGCTATACACAGGTCGATACCTGTTGGATTGACAAAGAATTGATTGCGGCATGGTGATACAACGGATCGACGAACATCAATGCACACCACTTTGACCAGTTGATTTCCAGTGGCTACTTTGGATGTATTGATGAGCGGATAGGCAATATTCGAATTTGTGATTTGAGTGTATGGCCATGAATTGTGAAAAGTGCAATTATAATCGCATCGTGATTACCTTTAAAATTAATGGTATTTATTTTCGCATTGCCAATGCATAATATTAAAAGTATTTGCGAATACATGAATAGACAATATTCATCAAATATATTCACAATTCACATATTCGATGGGGATCCTGGTTCCTATCCAAAGTAAAGGCGATCGAACAGGGGTTTATTAACTTGTTGGTTCCCTGTTCGATTGGCATTCCTTTTAGCGTGATCGATCGAACAAGGATGTTCCTGTGTATGAGTACCTTTACTCTTCCAAAAATATTTTTGAGATCTTTAAATGGCTATGTATTTGAAATGTTTTTGATTTTTAGTGGATTTTCTCTTTGTAATTACAGAACTCCATTAATAATAAATTTTTTTCACGTTTCTTGGTCATAAAACTCAATTTAACACAATTTAAACAATTGCTGCTTGAGTTGGGTCACTAGCAGTGGCTGACGTTAAGTGATAGGAAGTGAGTAGCAATTAGAGAATAAAATCAGTTGAGGAGCTCTGCAATAAATAATGGTCGAGCAGGAGGTAATAGCCCCAGAGGTGTTGGGAATGGGCCTCTCTGGATGTATTTACGTGCCACTGTGCAGCTGAATGGGAAGTCTCAGTGCTGCTGCTGGCTGCACAGGGTCATTAGCCGCCCTCCACTATCAGGGGATCATCATTAGCAGAGGAGCAGAGCCTGAGTTTGGACAACTAATGTGTTCAGTATGTTTGCTAGTTTATTTAGTGAATGTTAGTTTGGAGGATTGTTTGCCCTCACATCCCTTCCTGTCACTTAGCGGAGGAATCTCCCAGGCAGAGCAGCCAGTGACACCAGCGGGGCAAAGCTCACTAAAACATGAATAATAGACTCAAATGCCTTGTTAAACGGCAGGGGGGTGAGGTGTTTGTATTTACATGTTAATGGAGCCGGGACAAGAACATTGCCTTTGAAATGCTTAGCTTAGGTCTGCCCTGGCCTTTCATCATTACCTGGAAATTTAGAAGGCTCTGTGTATCTTGCCTCACCCAGATCTAGGCCAGATAGGGTATTGTGTGGGTGCCCAAGGGTGGTTGAACCAGCTTGGACTTTTCAAATTTCTTCAGGGACTAGGATGGCACTGTCTTTAAGGTATATTCATGTTTATGAACCAAGATGTGACCATTCATTTTGAAGGTAATTGCAAGGTGATTATAACCGCTAATATATTTTCACAATGTGCTCAACTGGATTACTAGTAGATTTATTCGCGTAAGATCGCAAATTCGAATATTACCTATGCTGCTCATCACTACTATGGAGTGGGCAGTAGAAAGGGTCAAATATTTTTTTGAAATGTCGGCTAGTTGACTTTACTGAGTTACTTGAAAAGCTCCTATACACTCAACACGATTACTGGAGATGTAGGGTTGTGGGAACATTTAAATAAAGGTGGCCAACGATCGATTTTTCAATCAAACAAATGAAAATCGAGAACTTGTTTGATCGATCAAAAGTTATCGATATTGAACTAAAAAAATTTAAAATCTATACGTGTATGGCTAGCTTAAACCATGCTGTTTTTGCATAAATTCAGTTCAAATTCAAGTAGCCATGTACTCGAGTTCCCACATAAGTGATTAATTGCCTCGTGGTCGAGATTTTAATCACGTGCCTAATCGTGGGTGGGCAATCGCCAGGCGATTGACAAGGCGATTTTCACCTGCTATTTTTTTTTTTATTTCCCCATTATAAAACAAAATCGCCTCCATAGAGAATGAATGGATGCGATTTTTTGATCAAAAATCACGTCCATTCATGTCCATTCATTTGAAATGAAATTCAAAGCTAACTTAAAAACTAGTTAAAACATTTTGAATTCACTTCTACTTATGGATCTATAATTTTTTCACTTCCTTTATCTGGTTGACAACACTACTCTTCGTTGGAATCACTGTGTTGTCCCTGTGTGGATGGAGTCAGAGCAGTCTAGGTATACAAAGCATATACAAATGCCCCTTCTGTTGTGTTAATTCATAAATTGATACTTTGTGATGGATAAGTGATCAAATAAGTCCTATATATGTATCTGTATAAAAAAGGGTCTGTAGTAATAATTTGTAACAATGTATTCTGACATCAATCCTAGGAAAATTGAAATGTGTATGGGGCTTTACTGGCTGCGTCACCAGATAAAAAAATAAATAAAAAACAAGGATTAAAATAGGAAATCAAATGCAGTTACTTCTTCATCTTTTATTGGTAAATCTGCAATATATAATGTTTTTTGTAATTTTTTTTTCAACCAAAAATCTATTCTATAAATGCTATTTGAATGGCATGACTAAATGTCTTTTATCATACATGTGTGACATCCCCCCACCGTCTGTCTATATGGCCTTTCCCTTCCTTTCAGGGGATAATTTCTACATGCTTGTCTGATTTGAACACATCCATCTCCATCTGTCTGGCACCAGAGCCATCTATCTGGCCGTCTGACTCCTGAGCCAAGCTACGTCCTCCAGGCATGTCACAGACCTTTATGTTGCTGTCAGACAAACAACTAGTGGAAGGGTAAAAACACGGACCTTAATATAGCGACACCATATTAATATATGGCTCCCCATACACCTTTAGATTTCTCTGTCAGATTTCCTTTAGATCTCCTTTTGTTTTACCAAAACCATGTAATATGAGGGACTTTCTACACAATCAAGTCTACCTGTGTTCAATCGCAGAGGACACTATACTACATGGCTGTTGGTAGATCTAAAGGATATCTTACAGAGAGATCAAAAGATGTATGGAAAGCTTAAGTAGAGAACCATTTAAATATTGTTGATGACATTTGGGCATGTAAACCAACCGCTAAATTCTCAACATAATAATTTTCATTCAAAAGTAATTTTTAGTTTCTTTTAAATCTGTATCTTTCACTTGAAAGATGTACTTGATGGATATACTTTGAAGGACCTTGTTCCTACTTCAGGGTGATAACATTTTGTCATGGTCTCCCAACTGTAAGCCATTTTCTTATAGACTTACCTACCATAAATTAATAATTTCATTACTGGCACTAGAAGTGCTCATAAAAGGAAGAAATGCATAAAAAAAACTTACCTGTAAGGAGCTATTTAAGAAGATCCCTCACAGCCCCTCATCACTGCGCCCCCCCCCCCCCCCCCCCCCCCCCCCCCCCCCCCCCCGGAGCTCACCTCAGAGATAGACAGGTAAATCTTTTTTTCCATGGAAAACCATTAAACGCCCTCAGTGGCCACTCGCGGTATTGCACCCCCGGAAACCTGGCAACTAAACATGGAATCTTTGATACGATTCCAGATAACAGGTAAGTATATGTTTTTTTTGTGATTGTGGAGCGCTATGCCACCATTATACCTGCTCAGTAGTGATGGCCAAACATTGTCCGTGTCGCCGAACAGGTGGATTGGACTTTAACAAAAGTCTGACGCCTGCCTGTTTGCAGGGAAATTCAAATTTGAATCTGAGGTATAGCGGAAGCGACTTCCCTGACGTTATTTCGGGTATATGGAACGCACGGACAGATGTCGCTTCCTGCTGGTACCAATAAAATTCTACCCCTGGCATGACCAGGGCTGGCATGACGGATAGGTCTGGCCGGAGGATGTACTGTTCGCCGGGGAGAAGAAAAGCGAACATACATTTTTTTAGATTTTGAGTATTCATCCGCTTTAATTGTATTGTCTGCTCATTGCACCGTCCCCCTGAAGTCTGTTCAGTGGAAGGTGATTAGACATCCATAGACAGTCTAAATGCCCTCAAGCAGCCGTCTCTGCTCAGTAGAATCTTGTTGCTACCCATCAATCTCGAAGGGTTATAGGGTCATTTCCAAATAATTTAAAGTCCATCACTCTGTAGTAGGAAAGATTACTCACAAGTACTTTACATCCAAGACAGCTGACAATCCTCCCAGGAGTGGACATCCCAGAAAATTCCCCCCAAGGTCAGACCATGTAATGCTCAGAGAAACTGCAATAAACCCAAGAGCTTACATCTCAGACTCTATAGGTCTCAGTTTAGCATGGTAAATGTTAAAGTTCATGACATTTGAAAAAGACTGAACAGGTCTGGCGTGTCTGAAAGGGTTGCCAGGAGAAAGCCACTTTAAAAAGGACATGACAGAACAGCTTAAGTTTGCAAAGATTGGGCAGAACGTTAAGTCTGCCTTTGGGCAGAGAAGATCTAGATATATCTAAGAAATATGCACTAGATCGATGGCTGCTTCGAGCGCCATGGGCGTTCACGGCCACATAGCTAGCGCATATTTAATGCGACCACCCCTGTCTTCGAGCGGAATCAATCAATCCAGCTCAAAGACAGGGTAAGCTAGGAACACACGTCTCGATGTAAGCATACAATCGATGTAAATCAATGAAAATTTACATCGATTGTACCAAAATCATGGCCCGGACACATGGTACAATCGACTATAATAGTTCGATGAAGAACATTACATCGATTGAAAAGTGATCGGACTAGTTGGAAAATTATTGTCGAATTGTACCATGATCGGACTACTTTCTTGAACTGTTTATTTTCATCGTACAATCATATTTGAAGAAGTGATAGTTTACTGTTTGTGTTTTTTTTTGTTACTGAGTACTTGTAATAAAGTATACATTGACAACAGACAAATTGTGGAAATGTTTGAAATAAAATATCGTTTTCAAAGGCATCTTCACTGCACGAGTGCAACAGGAACAATGAAGAGGACACGTCACTTGTCCTCTTTATATACAATACACACCCATTTTTACATCACTTCCGATTGTATACTAAACTCGTACGATGAATTGAATCGACGACTTTCGTTAATAATCGATGTTTTCTACATCAATATTGTACTACGATTGTGTGACAATATAGCGCACACAGTACGATCAATAAAATACCAAAATCGAGGTTCTTCATCTAATCTTACATTGATTGTATGCCTACATCGAGCCGTGTGTTCCTAGCTTTAACGTACAGGACCGTAAATCAAGGCCAATGTCCATTGCTTTGGATGAAGACCGCAGTGCTGCGCCTCCAGCTCCTTCAATATTGGGCTAAATGGGATGACGTCCTCATGCTGAGCTCGAAGGCTGATCCATCTCATGGGCATCGACCCGTGAATGGCAGCCTTAAAACATGGTGGTAGTAAGGTGGTGATTGGAGTTTGTAATGTAGCCACTGGATCAAGGTAACTTGCAGACACCATGAACTCCTTATTAGACCTAAGTATTTTTTATGTGGGGTCATATGTGTGACAGTCAAAGCTTGGCCAAATGGACCCTGCAACTGGACAATAATCCAAGGCACATCATCAATTCTACAAAATAATGGCTGAAAAGGAAAACAATGAAAAAGTCAGCACTCCGGTGTGTATTAAAAGCCATAAATTTTATTAATTGTCTTACACATAATTACAGACATGGCCCCTCCAGGGAATCCCCCTCTGACGCGTTTTACTTTATAAGAAGCTTATTCGTAGAGTCTATAAGCTTCTGCTGCACTTTTCACTTTTCTCACAGGAGTCAATGGGCACATTAATACACCAAAAATGCAGGAAACGTTAAGGGTAAGATTTTGGATACATTAAAGAGCATAACACCCAGTGTCATGGCTTCCAATGGGGAGCATTTTCATTTTTTTTGTGTGTGTATTACTTTTTTATGTTCTGCATTTACCCAAATACTTTCTGTTCTATGATGTGTCCATTTTTTCCATCTATGACTCTATATTGTTCATTCTGGCTGAGCCTACTGTCCTCATGTTGAAAAAAATCCTCTTTATGTTGAAACGAATAATGAGGAAGTAAGAAGGAAAGATCCTATGAAGACACAGATTCTAATCAAGAGCTTTCAAAGGAAGCTGCTGCAATGTTGGATATCTTTGAAGGTGATAACTATAGACATCAAAAGATATGAATGGAAAGCAAATGTATTAGACTGTTGATAGTAGTCTGCTGGAGATGGAGGTGGTGGATTGTATGAAGCGGACTGCTGTGTCTGGGGACCGGTGTACGTGCAGAAGGGGTTTTATCTGACCTACAAAAGACTCTAAATCTTCATACAGTGGATCTCCAGACAATATTTATATTTATATGTCTAAATAGCTAGAAAGGGTTAAAGGATACGTGCTACTATTCACAATGCTGGATCCAACCTAATACTGGTCACATGATTGAAAATTGGTCGAATTCTGAAGAATGTAATTCTTTAAAAATTTTGACTTTGAATCAAAAAGTTAAATTGTAAAAATGTCACCATAGAAACATGTGACATAATTTTGATTTAAAGTTGAATTTTCGAATATGAAATTTGCACTTAAAATATATATATATATGTAAAAATTACAGAAATTACTGCATGGAGAAATGGAATATACAGTGGAGGAAATAATTATTTGACCCCTCACTGATTTTGTAAGTTTGTCCAATGACAAAGAAATGAAAAGTCTCAGAACAGTATCATTTCAATGGTAGGTTTATTGTAACAGTGGCAGATAGCACATCAAAAGGAAAATCGAAAAAATAACTTTAAATAAAAGATAGCAACTGATTTGCATTTCTAACAAAAAAGACTTGATACTTGGTGGAAAAACCCTTGTTTGCAAGCACAGAGGTCAAACGTTT